>JARFIW010001609.1:3225000-4425000 GCA_036346225.1 Platerodrilus igneus | reverse complement strand
TAACAACCAACAAGAATTAAGATAAAAAAATTTGTGGGAAAAAGTCCGGTGTTAATAAAAATTCAATCATATACTAGATTTTTAGTTGTCCGATTAGTTTGGGAAACTTTGCTTATTTGGTCAAAGAAATTATTAGGATTGGAAGGAAATATACCTTCAATTGGAAGCTTTGTGGGAACGGGGAAAACCCCTTAAAAGATGTTTAACCTTATTGGAAGATGTGTTATACCCAAAGGCGCCAATGTACTTAATTAAAATGTGGAGTAGGATACAAGACAAAATGTGTTTTAGGTAAAACCGTACAGTATGTATTGGGGAATGGAAAACAAAAAATTAGGGTTCAAATTAAGGGAAAATCAAAAGAAAGGAAAAATTGATAAAGATTTGGTTTGTTTTAACAACCCGAAATTATTTAGATATAAACAAGGCCAAGATAAAATAAAAATTTACCAAGGAATTCGGAGAATATTTTACACAATTGCAAACATATCTACAATTCAAAAGAAATGTATTCGGAATGGGAATATACCCTAAATTGTCAAAGAGGTTGTATACAACGCCAAATATTGTTTAAATTATTCGTTTACGTAAAGGAAATTGCCCCATATGTTGTTACTAATGGAAGGAAAAGACAACTAATTAGGGAAATGATGCAAAAGCGAAATTACAATAAAACATCACAATACGCGAACAATACAAAGATTGTTACAAAGAAATTTATTAGAGAAAAAGGAAAATTAAAAGATTATTTTATGTTCATGGATACTTAAGAAAACACCGGTTGTACAAAAGCGTAGCATTTTTAGTAAAAAACTCTTTTATTCCAAATAGAAATAACGTTCTTGACAGAAAACGGATTGGAAAATCCGTATACTTTCGTAAGAGGAATTTTGAATAAAAGTATATGTTAAGAATGGTGAAAACAGAATTGTAGCAATACTAAATAGGAACTGCTGGGTTCGAAATTCAAACTTGCGTAGCACATCTTACCATGATAAAGGTTAAAAATTTTAATATATACTTTAGTAAAGAACTCGGATGCATTTAAAAACGAGTTTTCTACAACCTATAACTGAAACGATGATAATATCACGAATAAATTGTGTAATCACTATTCCAAAGAGATGTGTGGATAAAATGTATACGTAGTCAATACCGATGAAGAAATTCGATTTTGATCTTTCAATTACCATGCTATTTTCCAAAATGATTAGTGGGGAAATCCTAGGAAGTAATTTAACAAATTGGTTACAAAGCTCGACAAATGTAGGAATTTATCAATTCGAAAGAATGGATTTGGTTTGGGAATGCAAAGACTGTTTAAATATAGAGGCAATGACCTTGGTACATTTTACAATTGATGGACCTAGACTCTCTATGTATCCAAACTTTGGTAGAAAGGTAAGATAGAGGACTGATATTTAAATTTTTCAATAAAATTCAGATAATAATTGCACCCCAATTTGTAAAACTGCTTCTGTGTATACTTTGAGTTATTAAAAGTGTAAGTTGTATGATCCGAGCTTTACATTTTAGTATTAATTTGTATATGTATACTATTTCAGAATTAAACATTTTTAGGGTTATCATGTTATAACTTGTCTCAATGTTATTTTATAAATGCGTAGCATGTGACGATTACATGTCCAACGTACACGGAAGTAAATTAGTAATTGCGTTTATTAAACCAGCTGTTTTACAATTGTTAATCTTATTTTGATTGTTTTGATGTACAATAATCAGTTTAGTGTATTATTTAACCGACCCAGAAAATTGTGTATAATATTCATTATTTCTTATCCAAATCGTAATCATTCAATAAAAATTTACTCGTTAAACGTAGTCCTCAATAAATTTCAATAACATTGTATTCATGTAAACCATAGGTTGAATTTAAATCAGAGGTTCATAATTTTCCCTCATTATTAGAACGACTGCTTAAACCTCTACGAACAATCTAACTCTTCTGATAAAAAAAAATTTTAATCATTTTTTAATTACATTTTACCTTATTGCACAAAAGTCGTGGGACAAGACATTCTTGACAAAATATTCAATATGTTGTAATCCAGCCATAATCAAATGCTCTTGCGGTTTCATCCCAAAAAACGTAAAATTTTTAAAAAAACCCTTTAATTAAAAAAGAAAAAAGGGAAAAAACCAAAGGGCCCGAAATAGTAACTAAAGAATTTTTAGCAAAAAATCTTAATAGAGAAAATGAGGAAAAGAATTGTAAAGATTATTTTAGGAAGTGTACATTGAATGTAAAACTTAGATTATCATCCGGGTTACAATGACATGTCAATTGCAATTTGTTAGTGAATGAATACATGTTTTATCGTAGACAGTTTCTTACAGAAAGGACAAATTAACTTTGAAGAAGGTTATTCTAAAACGTATTTATCAAAATGGCAGATAATTTGAACTAAATCGGTTTGTTAATCTTTGTTAAACATCACCACCAAAAGGGTTTCCGCTAAACATTGTATATTTCTAGTATAAGAACCTTGATATTAAAAAGGGTTTAATACACATAACACCATTAATATCCCAAAATTGGTTAATCAGGGGAGAAATAGGATTTTCGATCGAAAAAAGGTCGATCACAAAAGATTTAATAAATTGAAAGTCATTAGAATTGTCTAGCAAGCTGCAATTACAAGAATGGATCTGGTTTTCGGCGATAAAACTTTAAATATAGAGGCAAACTTCGGTACATTTTACAATTCGAAACTAGTTTATGTATCAAATTAGAAAAGGATGGACTTTTTATGTTTAAATTTTCCAAATAATTTTAGATAAAATTCAAAGTGGGAAAGATGTCCTTTTATAACTTTTAAAATTAAGTAAATGGTTCCATTTGGTGTTTTAAATTTGTTATGTTTGCAAATAAAATTAAATTTATAACATTGTTCTTTATTTATAAAGCTGTACGTACCAAATCGCTCGCGGTTCACTTCCGATGGAAGGTTAGCCATGGGCGCTCATGGGCAGGGTTCATGCCTTCGCTAATTGTGAAATTGTCTCGGATGGATGTTACAGTCACAGTGCCAATTCTATTTGGTGATATGTTCTATGTATCCAGAGTAAAAATACGATTTGCATACGCGGCTTATTAATAAAATTAGTTTATCGAGGGAAGATGACAAAGTAATACTTAAACAACAATTGTACGATTAAATATAATAGTTTATTTGTATAATAGTTTTAAGATTCCAAATTTAGTTTTATCCACTTCCAAATCCTTCCGGCTTCTATCCTGGTTGACAGAGTATACGTGTTATCTCCACGTGGTATTTGCGGACACTGCGGTTTTAGAATTTGGAACGGTTGGTTAAAGCATATGTCTTGCATAGCAAAAAGGGTTTAAGATGGTGTTAAATAAAGATGAGCAAAATTAGTCTTTAAAACGCATAACTTTGTATGGGTGGTCCTATTTAAAATCTGTTTACAGATTTGGGGTCCCTAGAAAATTTAATATTAGTGCAACAAAAATTATTTAAAGTGACTACCCTCGAGTATAAAAATACAATATCCTTGTAACAAAAAGTTGTAGGAAATTTAAAGACGTATTTAATGGGTGTCCGGTATTAGAATTTGTTGGTAGTAATGTTAAGTCCTACTGTATTGTAGGCGAGAAAGATACGATTAAAAAGATTAAAGGGTCTCACGAATTGTAGTTAAGTAAAACCGAGGGTCTTACAACCTATAACACATATACTCAAAGGGGTAGGCATGCAACTACGCATGCAGTGGGGAGAATAAGAATTCTTCCAATAAGAAATTAAAGTTTCCATGTACGTAGCACCAGTCATTGGGTAATGGTAGAAATGTTAAACCTATAAAGGCGATTATTAATTGTGGTTTAGAAAATAGCAGTTTTCGTGGAGTAAATAAAATAGCTTAGACTGGTTAATGTATATGGTTACATACTCGTACAATCCACAAACATCTGTTTACGTCCACAATATCGATACCGGTAGTTTTGTTTAACAAATAGTAGGAAAATACGTCAGGTGTTAGTGCGTGGAAGCCCATAGGATCGTTGGATTAAAAGAACGATTGGGAATGTATGGTTGTCTCGTTAGAATAATCGAAAGTGGTTAATTAATCGTATTAGATGTTTAAATAAGCGAAAGTGTAAAGGCCTACATAAACAAAATTTAATTATCCGACAAAAGTGGCGATGTGCTACACTTATAAAGAAAGTATGGAATGGTGCTTTATCGGTCCCATAATAAAAGGGCGACTGACTTTTCCAAGCAACTACAAGAATAGCAGTAGCGCAGAGAAGGGGTATGCATGTATTATACAGTTGCTGCAAAATATGTTAGTTTACGCGTAGCTCGGATGTGTAATTGATCACGACTTAAAGATCCTCGGAGGTTTAAAATTCTCGGCCATTGTCGTTTGAAAATGTTTGTAAATTATCAGAACAGGAGCGGGTCGAAGTATAATGGATTATTGACTGAGTTTTTCTACCTTTACGAGGGAATCGGAAATTGACAGACATCGAGCATCTAATTTCTATTTGGAGGATATCGAGTACTTACCGGTTCTAGAAATCAATACGTGCGGCCGACCGCTATGCGAAAGTGTAAAAGCCTACAGAAGCAAAATTTAATTATCAGACGAAAAGGCGCGATGTGCTATAGAAAGTATAAAAATGGTGCTTTGCCCAGTCTTAACAGTAAAAAGGAGAGTGACTTTTCTAGCAATTACAAGAATAGAGACCAGAAAGGGTATGCATGTATTATACAGCGCATTGTTGCTATAAAATATGTTAGTTTACGAGAAGCTCGAACGTACACAATTAAATTTTAATCTATAATTAACCATGGTCGTAAAATGGGAAATTAATGGGTAATTTGAATACCGCTACATATACTTTCGCTTGGTGATTCATTTGGAAAATATTCAAGCCTACCTAAAATATGACGTAGAAGTTATTTAAAATTAAATTGTTGTAAGTATCCTGTAGACAGCAAGTTGGTATTTTCTTAGTAATGGTTTAAAGTGTTTTGGTTATAGTAGCACTGCATCTTACAGACGCTTGCACACAATTTGTGTGCGTGTGCTACCCCCTTTGGATTTTTAATATGCACACGATCCGTATAACATGGAAGACGTTTTCCGGTGTTTCTACTAACGGCATTCGCACCATCGACGAAGCGAACCAGGTGCATGCATTGGCGCTAAATGTATTGGACGAGCAGCGGATTATGACGTCATTTAGTTCCGCCGAATCCTCAACTTCGTTCGGTGTCTTCGAAACCTTCGGTTTGCATTCTATAGGGTACATAAAGCGGTGCGCAAGAGTAAACTCTTAGTTATAAGTTAGTTCGCTTACAAGTAAAGTCTTATAGTGCGGATTTTGTTTTGTACAAAATGGTATCTGCAAACGTTTTTGCAACTTGCGGTGCTTCCTATACCTGGAAAATGCTCTCAAACGGCACCAGAACAAATGTCGTGTGTAACATCGTCCACGGTTGCTTATACATCCGTCAGCAGCAAAGTACTTAAACTGTGGGACTTGCGGTTTCGCTTTACGAGAATGGACACTTACAGCGACACAAGGAAAACAGCACGGTATGTCATTAAGCCGTAAACGTTCACCCGCCAGCTGTTAAAGGACCTTTACGAAACAACACGAATTATGTGTAAAGTATGCGATTTCGAAATGGAAAAGACTATATGCCGCACATTTAAGGAGCAACAGACATAAAATGCATCAGTTACCGCTACTGCGAGATGGGTAGAAATGGTTAGACAGCGTTTAACAACGTATGGCTAGCTATCGCATAAAGAACGCCAGTGTCGACGATGGAGTGGAGTTTTTGGAGCAGAAAGAGCGATTTATTCGATTAATTAATGAAAAAGAATACAACATACAGCAATAAAAGTCTACTGCGAACTCTACGGCGTTTACACCAAAATGGGGAAGAGACTACGATGTGAAACTTTAACACAAAAAATGTGGTTATAACGTCTTCTAGTAATCTGGAAAATATGTACGGTCTTAAGCGAAACCATAAGAACAAAATCAGAGGAATTTGAAACATGTGGTCCGGTTGGTCTTTGGAAAAGTGCTCTATTTAGAAATAAATATTAATAAGTATGAGATATGAGAAGTTCTAGGTTGAAAATAAAAATTGTGAATATGTATTTAGAAATGTGGTTTACAAAATTTAACTGTATTAGTAAAATTGTCTGTATAAAAGTTTTAAGAATGGTTTTAGATTTTCTTTAGATATGAGCCGCAGGAAAGTTATAATTTAGAGGGTGTGTAAATGGTAAGGGTGGTCCTGTTTTAAATCTGTTTACAGATTCGGATTCTACATAAAATTCTAGACTAACAAGATGTATTGCATGTATAAAAATTTATAAGGACCTCAAAATCGCTACCAGCAAAAAAAAAATCTTAAAATGGGGTAGCTCTCGGGGATGGAGCTATTGAAAATTTAAAGAGATTTGGGTAGCTGAGAAAATTCTAATTTAATTGATACCAAACAAGGTAGGTTTATCTCGTGGGTGGAAATGTGGAGAAAGATTTATCTCGCAGAGGGTATATGTGTAACTTTGCAGGGCGGTTCGATTTCAAATCTGTTTAGATTCGGATGCGTAAAATTTTAGACTAAGAAGATGTATCGCATGACTAAAAAAATGTTTAAGACGTCGAAATCGCAACGGTAAGAAATCTTAAAATTAGGGTAGCTCTTGGGGATGGTGCAATCTAAAAATTCCTAGAAATTCGGAGCTGAGAAAATTTAATATTAATTGATACCAAACAAGATAGGTTTATCTCGAAAGATGTAATGGATAGACGAAAAAACTATTTGTTAGTTTTGCTTATAGAGCAAAGAGCAAAATTTAGAAGATCAGGACTTTAAAGGGTATAACTTTGCAGGGCGTGGTCCGATTTCAAATCTGTTTGCAGATTCGAATTCTGCGTAAAATTCTAAGCAATTTAATGTATCGCATGACTAAAAAATTTATAAGAACGCTCAAAAGTCGCTACAGGTAAGAAATCTTAAAATTAGGTAGCTCCTCGGGGATGATGCTATCTAAAAATTCCTAAGATTCGGGTAGCTGAGAAAATCTAATATTAATTAATACCAAACAAGTAGGTTTATCTCGTGGGTGGAATGTGGAAAAATTTATCTCGGGTTAAAGAATGGGGTGTGACGTAAGAAAAATGGTTGGGGGTGTCCGAGCAAGGCGGAGAGCAAGGCGGAGCAAGGATAAGATTCTTAAAAAATAAGACTTTATAGTGCGAATTTACATGTAAATTGGTCCAGATGTGTGGGGAAATGAGGGATTCTGGGGGAAATGAGGGGCTGGTTTTCTTGATTTTACCCTACTAAAGACCAAAGAAATTAAGGATTCGCTTGCACTGACACCTAACTCTAAAGTAAATAGATTATTGAACAAGAATTCAATTGTTTCTACTATTATTAAAAAAAAAACCTTCTATTTGGGGAAGTTTTACAAACTGAGTTAAGTACTTCTTTCAATTCATTCAAAAGGCAAAAAGAAAAACAAATATTCACCAAGACGATTCATGGGAGGATTTTAAAAAAGTATAGGCTGTTGAAAGAAAGTCAATTTTTTCTTCCACATAAACTATTATTGCTAACAAAAAACGAAGCAAATCTTTGACATTTGACAGAATGTTAACACAAAGAAAACAATACGTGAAAGGCAAGGTGGTTTCTTTTTGGAATAGTGATGAAAATTCAATAACTTGTCCAGGAAAAAAAGATTTCAAAGTGAAACGAAGACTTGTGCAGCAAAAACGTTTCATGACAGACACCATGCGAAATCTGCATACTACATTTATTCAATGTGAGAACTTGAAAATTAGCTATTCATTATTTTGTAGACTGCGTCCCTTCTGGTCAGTGAAACCAAAATTAAGTGCTCCAGACACTTGTTTATGCATTAAACGCGAAAATATCAGACTTCTACTAAAAAGGCTTTACACTTTAAATGTTATTCGTGTAAAAGATGCTGAAGACATGGTTAAAAGCCTAACATGTTCTACAGAATCAATTATCTAAAAATATGGTTTATCTGTTGGTTTATATCCCGGATTATCAAAATTTTTTTAGAAATAACATTAATGTTTAAAGTTTAGTTTGCCACATTTGATTCTGTTAATTAAAAAAAATAATGTTACTATTAATAAAATTTTTGAAATTATTTTATTTATTCCGCTTATTATAGACACAGACACAGATAAATATGAATATGTGTCATAAGAATGGACAACATGTCATTAGCATGGCTGGTTGAATTTTTAAAATCCTCTAAATTTTGGAAAAATTTAAATTCAGCTATGCTGATCATAAAATGTGATCAGGATCAAATATTTGTGCTATATACCAAGATTCGGTTTTTTTTCTAGAAATGTTTGACTATTTCCACATGCAGTTGTCTAAATAGCTCGTATTTGTAGAATCACCCACTTATTACATGCAAAAAAGATTGATGGAACAAAAACGTAGTGTTTCGCTCTACATGACCGATCATATTACAGTAAATATTGTGACAGCTCAGTATTGAAAAGATGTGGAACAGTGTTTGAGACTCTTGAAACCATTTGAGGAACTTGCCAAGATTGCTGGTTGTCATTCTTCATGCATATATGAAGTGATACCACATGTTGCAATATTATTGCGATATTTAGAAAAAAAGAGACAGTAGATAGTACCTATAAACTATTAAATATGAAGTTTTCGTTAAAAACGCAACTACTCAAATAATTCGACTTTAATGAAAAAGAAAATAGAAATTAATTAATAGCAACTGTTTTACATCCGCGATTTAAAACAAATTTTAACTAAACTTCAAGCTGAGAAGGCTCGCCAAATGATTTTGAAGGAAACCTTAAAAAGAAGTTGCGATGATTCTTCTAGCAGTGAAAGTACAAAAGATATTGGAAGTGCCGAAGTTCTAGTAATTTTGGGATTGTTTCTATGATCTGGTAGAAGAAAATAGTGGTGGAAACGAAAAAGAAAAAAATGAAAAAGTGCAGCTGCTAATGAACTTAACTTTTATTTAAAATCTGCACAGTTCCACAGACAAGTGATTCTCATGTGTGGTGGTTTGCTAATGCTAAACAGTATCCGACTTTGTTAAGGGTAGCAGAAATATTCCTTTCAGGTCTGTGTAGCAGCATCTACAGTAAAAGGCTTTTTTTCAGAGACTGGAAACATCTACGAAAACAACCGTAATCGTTTATTGTCTTTTAATGCAGAAAAACTTGTTTTCATACATCACAATTTAAAATTGATGAATTTTAAATATTAAAAATTATGTAATATTTTCTTTATAAAATGGTTTTAGTTTACCTCCGTTTTTTCACAATTATCCGGTTTTAACCGGATACCAAACCACTATCCGCTGTTCAACCGAATATTAAGGAATAAGCCGGATAGGCCGAATATTGTATAGTAACCAGATATCCGTTACATCTCTCATTATAAAATAAGTTTTTAGAATAGAACAATCGCAATAGTATAATACTTTTGCAGTTGGCATTCGTTTTGAGAAATATTAATATATATTGCTAATTTACTTGCTTTTTCATCCAAAGCTACAGTATTAGCTGTTATGTTAGTGAAGAATTAACACTCCGGTACGTTTGTTATTTCAGGTGACGTGAGTTATGTATCCCCAATCTATGTAAGTATAACAAAATAGAATTTATTAGAAATTATTAGAAATTGTTAAAGAAACTTAAGTATATGCAACAAGGTTATTGAAAGTTCACAAGCAAGTTGTGAGAACGGATGCAATACATTGTATTACAGACAGTAAGCGATACTGCAAGTACAGTCGCAGACGGTTAAGAACCGCGATTACCTAGAAATTAAGATTATTACATTGTATAATGAATATAATTAAGAAATAAGCAGACATGTGCTCTGCAAGTTTCCCCAGACATGTGAGAGGCAGGGACAACATAAATACTCCGGGAGCCCCAAGACCAGTCAGTCAGTCTACAGTATTTCAGCCTTAACATTGCCGTTTGCTTAGGCTACTCGTTCTCATAAATTCAATTATTAATTATTTTTCGACTTGGTTTAATTTTAATCAAGTTTGTCAAAATTCCATATTAATATCTGTGTAATAAATAAATTTTGTTACGAAGTTTTTGGAAGAAGTTTTTAAAAACACCGCTCCCAAAACCCGAAATGTAACTGGCGCAGTCGTACGGATCTAGAAAAGCACTGCGAATCCAAAAATCAGAGAACTGGTGACCAGGAATTTCAATTCCCAATTCTGGAAGAACCCAAACAAAGTTGGACGAGGTACAAGCATCGACTGAACCCAACCAAACAAACTTGGAAGAGGTACAAGAATCGACCGAATCCAAACCAAACAAAAACGTGGACGAAGTACAAAAATCGACCGAGCCCACAGCCAGAAAAACAAAAGAAAGACGATAAAAATTATGTAAGTTCATTTTCCTAAACCAATTATTCTTTTTACAAATTTATTGATATTAGCTACTAAAGAATTTTTTTTTTTATTTTATGTATGTACAGATTTTTTATCACAATTTATGTCATTTTATGAACATAACTTACTAAGAGAAATTATTTTCAAACGAAAACTATTTTAAGAGAATTAATTTTAACAAGAGAATTTTTAAACAAGAGAACCGAAAAGACGCATGTATATACGCAATTACTACGAATTATTAATAGACCAAAAACATAACTGGCGCACGAATAATTAAAACAAAACAAAAACGATTTTAAAATACCAAAAATAGAACGCAACTAATTTTACCATATTGTCACCAAAAGCTAATAGAAACGAATTATTCAAAGTTTAACCTTCATCAAAGTCTATAATTAACACTTAGTGTATAATTGTAGAAACATATTTGTAATCTATTAATAAATTAACTCATTACAAATCGAAACAAAGCGCGCAAATTATTACTGACAAACCATCAGTGAATGAAACCATTCACACATCGCAACTTTATAAAAAGCTACGTTACTGAAAAGATTTATTCAAACGTGATATATTTTATGATTAAATGCTTCAGCACGAAGTAATTAATTGTAAAAGACGCAATTCAATTATCTCGAGACTGAGCAAAAAACCTATTCAGGCAAATCAAACTTTGTAAAGTATAATTGAATATTTTTCAGCACGAGGAGGATATCTAATTATACAAAAGCATTACGCAATTTATTGCAACAAAACATAACACTGAGACAGAAATTACATCTTCAGCAGACTTAAAACTTATAAAAACAATTCATTGTATAAATTATAAAAGGAAACTTAGATGCAACTACTGTAACGAAACGGTAGACTGAAAACATGCAACTCTATATTTAAACATCCAAGGTAACTAGACAGTACAATTGAAAGGAAGCATCTTATGCAATTATCACTTACAACACCTACAGAGACGATATAATTAATCAGCAAGACTGAAATAAAATAAAATCATAACTGGTGGAACAAAACGTACAAAGTACAACGCAATTATTCCAATAAATTAATCCACATAGAATCCTTTCAGAAAACTAAAACTCGCGACAACTATCACATCCGCGAAGTATAAAAATAACGAATACCAACCAAACTGAAAAGTAATAAAGCAAACCGCGAAATAAATCCCAATTTTTACAAAAATTTGAGATTAATTAAAAGCGAAAGCAACCCTTAATAATCATGAGTTCAGATATGAAAATTTATCTCGAGAGTATACCCCAATTCAACGGAGATCAGGCCCTTCTGGTAAATTTCATTACCGCGTGTGAAATATTTTTGAAAACCTTCTACAAACCAGGAGATAACGAAAGAAATGTATTACTTTTACGCCTGATAATAAGTAAACTGATTCAACCAAAATATGAACCAACAAAAACCAGCATTCAGCGCGAACCCCATTAGACATACACCCATGATAAATAATAATAACATTCCCAACAGTTATTATAAAGCAACCCCTATAGTCACCTTGCCTAGGAAGAATTATTTCACCAAGAAATAAAAGAACCTAACGATAAATCAAACCAATTAGAAAATTACGAACGTGACGAACCATGCGAAAACTACGAAGAAGACGACGAAGAAAACGCGTGCTCAAATTTTCAGATAGACCTATTTATAAACGACCAAACGTAATAAATTTAAATAATATCAATCAACAAGTATTGCCACGTATAGAAATACCCCACGCAGAATTTAAATTACTAATCGATACCGGATCCTCAAAAACACTAATTAGCCCCCGAACCGTAAAAAACATTACTTAGATTAAAACAGTCCATCAAACGACCGTACAACAATTCAAAGCTAATATACCATTACCAAAAATATTCAATGTAAAAATGAAACATAAATTTTGTATTTTTGAATTCAACGATAAATACTATGGGCCTTCTAAGAAAACTAGGAGCCAATACAGATATAAAAAAAACCGTTTATTAAGAACTAAACACGGACAAATCCGAATTAAATTCCAAAATACCCAAACCGAACAAAAATACACCATAGAACCCCGAACAGAGAAAAAAAATAAAAATCCCAGTAAACTCAAAAAACGAAGTAGGAATTATAAATCACATAACATTTCAAGAAGGAGTGGAAACCCCCACAGCACTAGTACAAATAAAAGATAATCATGCCACTACAACAATTTTAAACTCAAATAACTACCGCGTAGAACTAGCACTAATAAACCCAATTAACGTAGAAGAATTAAATTTTAACGAAATGGAAATAGATGAAAATTTAGAAAACGATTACAAACCCGTAGAATACGGCAAAATGTTAAGAGAAAATTTAAGTAACATTCGCTTCAATACCGACATCAACAAAGACGAGCAGAGAGCAATTAAAACGTATATTTTGAATACCGCGATATATTCCATTGTTCTTAATCTTCTTTGGGAATTAAACCACTCATAGTTTTTAAAATCATCTTTATTTACGTTTCGATCCATGACCTAGGATCGTTGTCAAAATAATAAAAACTTGAAGTTTGACATTTATGACATAAATTGAAGGTGACTTTGATTTATTGATGTTCAAAATATTTGGTTTGAGTACACTAAGCAAAAATGTTTAAAGTTTAAAAGAATGATTGCCCTCAATTTGTTTTGCGGCCTGGAACCGACTTTTTTTAGGTAGCCAATACGCTTAACGTAAAATCGGCTGATTAATTTTTTTATTGGTGAATTTTATATAAATTCAATAACTTGGGAATTGGAAAACATTTTTTAACGCGTTTCTATTTATACAATTGAGAGGGTGGTTATTAAAGAAGTGTACGATTGCGTTACCGTAAGGCTTAAGCAGTCGTTTTTTTATATTTATTTTGAGGGAGAAAAATCATTATGATTTAGGCTACCTCTTTGGTAGATTTTAACATGGCTCTGAGGCGACCCTATGGCAGGTTTACACTTGTCAGATACCAATGTTATTTTATGAAGATTGTATATGGTTCTGAAGCGACCCTAAGACGGGATTACACTTGTCAGATACCAATACTGTTCAACGGAAATTGTAAATGGTTTTGAGGTAACCCTATTGCGGGTTTACACTTGTCAGATACCAATGCTGTTTTACAAGGGTTGTTAAAATGCTTATTGTTATGTAATTAGTTATTGTATGTATCAATAGAAATCATGTATGTAGGCTGTATTTCATGTTAATACCGCAAGGCAAACCCAGGAAAAACTTGCAATGCTACCTAGATATTGTGGGCATTTGATTTTCATTTGTTATTTCTTTTAGTAATCGCCTCAGATTCATATACAATCTTTATTAAACAATATTGGTATCTGACAAGTGTAAACCCACCCGTCTTAGGGTCGCCTCAGAACCATATACAATCTTCATAAAATAACATTGGTATCTGACAAGTGTAAACCTGCCATAGGGTCGCCTCAGAACCATGTTAAAATCTACCAAAGAGGTAGCCTAAATCATAATGATTTTCCCCCTCAAAATAAATATAAAAGAACGACTGCTTAAACCTTACAGTAACGCAATCGTACACTTCTTTAATAACCATCCTCTCAATTGTATAAATAGAAACATGTTAAAAAATGTTTTCCAATTCCCAAGTTATTGAATTTATATAAAATTCACCAATAAAAAAATTAATCAGCTGATTTCACGTTGGGCGTATTGGCTACCTAAAAAAAGTCGGTCCCAGGCCGCAACACAAATTGAAGGAAATCATTCTTTTTGCTTAGTGTACTCAAACCAAATATTTCGAACATCAATAAATCAAAGTCACCTTCGGTACAACAATACAATCCACTCATCAACAAATTTTACACCCCTAGAATTAACATTAGGACATTCAGATTCCCGCAACCCTTACGCCCTCATAAATTCAATTATTAATTATTTTTCGACTTAGTCTAATTTTAATCAAGTAAATAAATAAATTTTGTTACGAAGTTTTTGGAAAGAATTTTTAAAAACACCGCTCCCAAGGCCCGAAACGAAACTCGTGTAGCAAACATGCTGCTTGTTTTAGGTGTTGTTATTTCATTTTTGTTGGACTGCAAAGACTGCACGTCATAAATAATTTTACTTAAACCCAAAAAACATACTTTTATTCGTTTGACTAAATTAGAAACCTATTATGAGACTGAAAGTTACAGCTGGATGATGTCTCTTTTGTTTTATATTTTTTTATTATTTGTAGTTATACTTGCTAAATCTTTCCCGTGTCAGAGAATTATTTATTGTTATTATACAATAGACTATTTATTTGGTCCTATAATACCCGTAATCTTAAAATAATTATTTAGGGAAAGTATTATAGTGCAGGCGCTAAGGTAGTTGAGTGCATAGATGAAATGGGTCATGGGTCAACTGGGTCACTGGGTAAGTGGGTCCCGTGTACTGACCCGGATTGACCCTGGGACCCACATTGACCCAGTGACCCAAATTGACCCAATTGATTCAGTAACAAATTGAATTATCGAAGTCATAAAAATCTTTTCCCCATACTTTCAGCTCAATTTATTAACTATTTTCACAAATGCATAAGCTTATTGGTGCCGTTAGTTGCTAGCATTCTTTTCATATTTCAAGCAAACGCTAAAATGTTTTGTAATCAATACATCGCTTTTTATATAATATGAAACGCATTTTTACATGTTTTTCAAGAAACATGCTGTAGCGCTGTGCCGCGAGAATGCAGTGTTATGAACGTATACAATTTTGTATGTTCAAATAATAGTATTCTTTCACATAAGAACTGAAATAATTTCTAGCAAAAATCTTAATATTATATACCCGGTTATTTTCAGTGTTCATTATTTTTGTAATTTGTATATCATTATCATTAAGCATGGATAAACATCACCTTAATTGTAATTTAAACCTTATACATAAGTGCTGACTTTTATAAATCTCCGTGAGACCGAGTTTTCTTGATAAGACTAATTAACTAAAAGAATGATGAAGATCATATAAAACAATGTTCCTGTATCAACTCGATGTCAGAAATAGTATATTTAATTGTTAAACATTCTCACACTAATTAATATTGTCTCGGACAGCAGCTACTCCTTCTGCCAGATAGTTCTGAGATTTATTTTGTAACTGTAATTCGCAGAACAGCACATATTTATTAAAAATTAATAATAAAATTTCCAAATTTCATAATCGGTTATTCGATAAAACTCGTCCACTAATTGAAGACATGACAGAGGGCCAATTTGAGACAGTAAGAAAATTTTTGCGACTGCATCAATTTGGGTCAGTTTAGGTAACTGGGTCAATTTGGGTCACTGGGTCAATGTGGGTCACTGGGTCAATTTGGGTCACTGGGTCAATGCGGGTCACTGGGTCAATTTGGGGCATGGGTCACATTTTAGGTGAACCATTTCATCTATGGTTGAGTGTACAAAATGTGAGGACCGGCAACTATGGTCGGATTCTTATACCTGAGACCCCAAACAATAACAAAACACATCTTGCCACCAGCTGTGATGGTCCCTTCCTACTCCCTTTACATCCCCTCTTCGCGTCAACAGTCAAGTATAGCGCGCTTTAGTATTCAGTGTGTTTCTCCAACTATCGACGTAAAAACGTTTCGTTATTAAGTCGTGTTTGTTGTAAACGCATAAAATAATTTGATTTTCGTTATTTTTGAGTCTGTTAAAAGTGTGCTGTATTGAAAAACGTTAGAAATGTCGTTGGAAGTGATTAATTTGAAAAAAAAAGACGAAACGAACAGTTTTGTTTATTTTGTGATAAACCAAATGATTTAGTGAAAGAACCAAGGTCAAGCACGCTGCTTAATATTACTGACCTCCCGGGACCCAAACTGGCCCGAACTGTTCTTCCAAATGCGCAACATTTTTCTAATTTAACCTTTTTAAATGAGGTATTTAAAAAAGCAGCAGATAGAAGAAAAGACAACATTAGTGAAAAGTTTTCAAAACTGTACAATTCAGACTCCATACGACAAGAATTTTCATGGCACCAAAGACTGTGTGAGGAAAAAATACGGCGCCGAGAAATTGCTTTTGTGTAAAGAAAAAGAAAATTCAACTCCAAAAATCTCGAAAATCTCGTTCGTCATCGAGGACACCTGCAGAAGTAAATAAACCGTTGAAGTGCTTAATTTGTGAAAAATTAACGAGGAACAAATATAAGCAGCTGTATTTGTGTTCCGAAATTTCAGCAGCGGAACAAATTTTACATACTACACACAGTAAAGAAAACCGTGTTTTTACCCAACTTAGTACTTGGCAACGGCCGGAAAATTTATTTGCTATCGAAGTGAGGTATCACGAACATTGTTACCGTGATTATTTAAGAATGCTGAGAAATTCTACAAAACCAGCAGGTCGACCTTCAAATCAGATCCCTCGAGAAATACTTCACGATATATTTGACAAACTCATAGATGAAACTAAAGATCAGTTTTCCACTTACTCTTTTGAAGTGCACTTCTTACCTCAGCGACTCTCTGTACTTACAAACATAGAAGATGCTGTGATCGAGAATAGTTTAGTGAAATCACTATTTATTGATAAATTTGGTGAAAACATATTATTTTCTTACGCAACTGATAGATCAAAATCTTCATTAGTGTTTATGGAAAATATACCATTGGCGGAAATAATAGAACGTGGTCGTAGCATCAATTCAAAAAACTACATCATTGAGAGAGCAAAATTATTGCGTCAAGAACTATTAAAAACAGAACTAGTACCTAGTGGCTATTTACGTGATGAAAATTTGCTCCAAAAATTATTAGAAAATGGAAGATTGTCACAAACATAGGAGATTTTTCTGTAAGCTTTGTTCTTCCATGCGACATGTTTATTTACCTGATAGCAAAAAATATTCAACAAAGTAGTCAAGAATTTGAGTGATTGATATTAAGAATTGGAACAATCTACAAAAATATTTCTTACGATGTTTGAGCCAATATATAGAAGGAATTCATCTGAAGATGGAACTTTTAACGAGCAATTACAGCAGTTGAATATATGTCTTCAAAAAATAAGAGAAGTAACAGTAGATAAGGATCGTACCACTTTAAGAGATAAATATAACCACCATGTCTAATGCTCGGAGAGTGTTATAAATTTGTATATCGAGTTACCTCCGCGTTGTTTTATTGTTCTAAGGTGTAGTTCCTACTCTTCAACTAAGTGGACTGTATGCGAATTATAGTACGTGTTACGTTTGCACTATCACTGTGATTTTTTAGGGGTTTATCGATAAAGTCACATTCGGCGGCACTAATGACTAACTCACTTACCGAACGAACAACCGTTTCGCTCCGATATCGATGAGAGAGCGTTTCTGTCACTACCCCTTTTTCAACTTAATTTACACATGCACAAAAGAGGTTTTACGACAGGATATAACGGGACAAGGGATGACAGCTTTACTATTTGATTTACAACTACAAATTTAAAATAACTTAAAATTAACCACGCAAACGTGCGACAAAGAGACCACCGCACACACCATAAAACTATAATTGAAACTTTTCTCCAAATTTTCAAAATCTTTAAAGCACATGAGCACTGAAAACGAACTATTCAAATATTTAAATAATTACTGTGAAATGATAGAAATTCCATTGAATTCAATTATGGCCATCAGAAGTAATAAATAACTATGAATTACATTTATTGACCACTCAACAATATTTATCTTATTTCTTTTCTATGAATCACACAAATTATATTCGTGAGGTGACACTTTACTTACAAGATATGTTATAATTACCTCAAGATATTATACATGATATGAAGAGAGAAATGCATGCCGTCAAGCGAACTCCAGGAACATTCAATGCAGTTGGCTGTGACTTACTACTAGAACAGTCTCAAAACCGATCTTCTGCAGTGACTGGAGGCTTAATTGATATCACTAAAAATGAAGAAGCAATGCAAAGATGGTTGCTTCTGTATTCTTTAAAAAATAGCGTTCACCCAATGCTTTTCATATCTTGGAATACAATCTGATACTACAGGTGACATTAAAGGTCATAATAAACGGATACAAGAATTGATACGGATGAAAAGGATGTAGAAAATATCATTAAAGATTTCAAAGCTTTTGCAGTCCATTTAATAGTAGTGGGGATTGTGTGCTTGGAAATATTTTCACTGGTGAACTTGCTGAAGAATCGAGTGCGCGATGCTTAATTAGTGTTAAAGAAAATGGGAAGACTATTAAATACATACGAAAATGAAAGAACGTTCAAGAAAATTAAGAAATTATAGGAACCTATACTGAAAACTAAATTTTACAACTTTGAAGATCTCCTGCAAAAACAAACAAAAATACTTCCAACAAAAATTGCAAGACGTAACAGACATAACAATTTTCCAAAAATCATTCCTGGTAACTTCTCAACGTGGATTTGATACAAAGATATTCGCTTCGTATGGAGTATTAGATTACTGCAAGTAATCCTTTGACAATGACGGATTTTACCGGAAGTCACCAAAATTACAACTAGTCCTTGAAATTAAAAAAAAACAAACTATAACTATGGTACAAGCTCTCAGCAAGATACAATAAATACTTTCAAAATTTATATTGTTGTTGGTATGGCACTTGTTCACAAAATTCAGTTAAATAAGTTCAATACTTTTGGTAATTTTACAGAGGCTTTCTTAAAAAAAAATTATGCAATTTTTTACGTTGCCTGACGTGAAGAGAATAAATGTAATGTTCGGTAGATAAGACAACATTTTTATAAAGTTCTTGGAGTCAAACTTACGGAGTAAAGGCCAAATTATTAAAAATATCATAATTTCAAGTTATTCAACAAAAATTCCTTCTGATTGTAAAGCTTTTCTTGCAAACATTCAAAATAATTTACAACTTATTCGATTTCTTTGCACTAATGCTCCAAAATATGCACAAGTTAAAGAAGACTGCGAGATGTACATTTGTGTAGGATTCGACGATCCAACTAAATTTTTCAAGTTACAAGAGTCTTTATTTTATGAGGTACTTGAATTACAATCAAACCACTTAGAAGCTGATTCAAGAATGTTTTGCCAAATATTCAACGCGGTAAGGATTCAATCTGCTCATATTATTATAATCAGCGCCGATACAGTTGTATTTCTGGAAATACTTAGCAAATAGCGGGTGTCTTGATATATGGTTCGACGGTTCTCATACAAAGAAATATTTTCTAGGATGCCATTTAGCTGCTGAATCCCTGGGCGAACGGATATGCGATATATTGCCAGCATTACATGCTATAAGTGGTTGCGACACTACCTTACATGTGATTTTCCAATGCTCCACCCGAAGGTACTACATTGGCCAGGAAGCGAGTTTCTTTACCTGGAAAATTTGGAATTATGCCGAAACCCTACTGTTCCAAGCAAGGTAGGTATCTTTAACGTACGAGGCAACACACACATGGGACCTCCATTTTACCTCTCATTCGAACGTGGGTGTATTTTTGTGAAAAATGCTCGCCTAACATTTTTCAAGCGGACCGTGTCGGGATTCTAACCCGGGACCTTGGGCGTAGTAGTCACACACATACCAACTACGCTACGGAGCCGCCTGGTTGCGACACTACTAGCAGATTAGGCAGTAAAATGCAATGTTTGAAAGCTGCGTCTCAAAATTTTGTACAAACAGTCCCTTATGTCTTTGGAAAACCTTGACTTAAATAATGAGTATTGAAACAGTTAGAAAGTGTGCACTTATTTTTTCCAAAAAAAAATTATTTGCTGATGAACTCAGATATAAACATAAGTTTCGGTTTTAATTTAATGAAAGTAATATGCACGTCAGATGCTTGCATTTGCAATTATTAAGGGCTGCAGTATAAACATTTATTTGGAAAAATTCTCATCAAACATAATTACACCCCATTGATTATTGTTCATATGGTTATGAAAAATTGAATAGTGACTTACGTCCATCACAAACAACTAAGCCGTCTTTAGCAGAATCATTAATTCAAACTTGTAAATGTGCTGCAAATTGTCACACAATGTCGTGCAGTTGCAAAAAATCAGAATTTTGTTGTATTTCTTTATGTAAATGTATTAATAACAATTGTCTAAATATAAATGAGTAATTATTTGCCTACTTTAGGTATATTTTTATTTAAATTCACTGTTTTTTATATAAAACTTCTTTTTATTAATAAAAAAGGATATTATTACTTTCATTTTTGTGTTTTTTTTCATTCAACAATCCAGCCTCACTTTTAGCATTAGAAAGGCTATAAATTATTACAGAAATAATCATTAAAATGACTTTATAGCATGTACTCAATATCAATACATTCCTTTTACAAATAAGAGTAGAGGGGTAAAACAAAAAAGACCAAAAAATTGACCGGCAAGATCCGCATTATTAACCTTTGACCTTTTCTTAACTCAAATCTATTGGTGGAATTCGGTCCTCACATTTTGCATACTCACCTTTAACGCCTTGTCTATTAGTCACTCTTGTCTGGGGTGCATTCCTGCATAATCCCTAAACAATAAGCACAATCGGAACCGCTATTTCTCTATGACCAGCTACCAATAATAATGTCACAGAAATCGGGTGAACAGGTAGGTTGATATGATGTACGAGGTGTAAAAAGACTTCCTTCTTAACAAATATTTTTCAATTCAATAGTATTGTTTATTTAGCGGTTTTACTTAAATCTTAAAAGAATTACAGATAACATGTCTTCTTAATAGATTTACTGGTTATATTCAAAACCTATTTTTCCAGGACTATAGGATTAGGTCATTGGTTTTAGAGTAGTCCCTCCCTTTCCCAAACAATAGTGTCATTCATGTATAGATAGTTAAAATTTAAATTCTGGGTATTTACTATCTAGGTAAAGTAAATATTCTCAGGAAACTAATGTTACTAAATTACTAAGAAATTGTTTGATAATCACAATATCTAACGGATCGCAGTGATTTATTAGTGTTACCATATTTTATTTTGTATAGACCTCCACCCAAAAATTTTCTGTGTGCTGCCTTGGGTACCAAATGTTGTTCTTCTGCATCGCGTTTTACTTAATTGTTAATTGAATGACAGCACATGTCATAACTAACAACACAATTGACGAACTTGTTTTTGTGGTACTGAGGTTGAATTTTGAAACAGTTTACTAATTCAGTTGAAACGGTAACGAAGTAGTGTCCACATCGGTATTTGTATTAACATCAACATCGAGATTTAAATTTTATTGTAAAGAATGTCCGATTTTGGAAGTGACGATAGCGTAATGGACCTTGACTACAATCCCTCGCAGACAGAGACAGGGAGTGTGAGAGTTCTGACAGGATGTGATAAAAAATGTTAAAGGAAAATTCTTAGATTTTTTAAAAAATAACAGTGTCTAGGAACTCATTGATATACCTGTAATTTATGTGAAAAAAAATTACACGCAAATACAAAATAAAAAATTCTTCGACAACCAGCTTGAGGATATTTGCAGAACAAAAATCGAAAAAAATATTTTTTCCTGTTTTACGCAGAAGCCTCCACAACGAACAAAACCCCCCGAACCCAGCGGAGTCGGACCGCTTTCCAAATTCTTAATGCACCAGAAGTATAAATGATTTTCGTGGACATGGGTGTATAACTAAAGCAAAAGTTTGGTTTGGGTGACAATTCAGCATTTTCGACAGCGGTGGGGGATATCAGTATTTCACATTTCATATTAGCTTTATTACAGATACAGATATCGAAACTGCTATAAAACAAATGAAAGCTAAGAGGTCTGCGGGACCAGACGGGATTCCTCCCTTCATCTTCAAAGGGTGTATGGAATTCCTGGTACGCCCCCTAAATATTCTTTTCAACTTGGCCTTGAAGTCCGGAGTATTTCCTACTAAGTGGTAACTTGCAAAATTGACACCAATATATAAATCCGGGGCAGTAAATGATATTAGTAATTATAGACCTATTTCTATTCTCTCTGCACCAGCAAAAATTTTTGAACATATTCTGTATACAAAAATCTTCAGTAATATTCATTTAGCATTAAATACTAATCAGCACGGTTTTATTCCTAAAAGATCAATACAAACGAACTTAACTGTTTTTGTTGACTATGCGAGTGAGGTTCTGGACAAAAGGGGACAAGTTGATGTTATATACACGGATTTTGCCAAAGCATTTGATAGAGTTAGTCATGACGTGCTATTAAAAAAACTTGCAGCATTTGGTTTTTCGAAACCTATGCTTGAATTTTTTAAGTCTTATTTGAAGAATAGAAAATCATACGTGTGTTATAAAAATTATATATCAACTGCATTTCGCATGATATCGGGGGTTCCTCAAGGGAGTAACTTAGGGCCATTAATGTTCTTGATCTTCATCAATGATCTTCCAGATGTATTACAAAATTGCCAGTGTTTGTTGTTTGCGGATGACTTAAAGTTATTTATGGAAATAAAGAATATACACAATTGTCATTCATTGCAGTCAGAACTTAGTAAGGTACAAGACTGGTGCAAAGATAATAAATTGCAACTAAACATTAATAAATGTATTAAGATGAGTTATTCACTGAAGTTGAATAAAATTCAGTATAATTACAAATTGTTAAATGATAACTTAAGAGAAGTCGATAACATAAAAGATTTAGGAGTTGTATTTACTAGTAACTTGGGTTTTGAAACGCACATTAAAATGCTGTGTGCATCTTCATATAGAATGTTGGGATTTGTAATCCGCAATACGCGTCAATTTCAAGATATAAAATGCATCAGAGTATTATATGATACACTGGTAAGATCAAAATTAGAGTTTGCAATTACAGTCTGGGATCCTGGCACACGTAAGCATTCGCAAATGATAGAAACTGTACAGAATAAGTTTATCTCGTATATCTACTACAAAAAATATGGGAAGTTTATTGGGTTCCAATCATATGTGGAAGCTAGATTATTGTTAAATATTATGAAACTAGAGCGGCGTAGGATAGCGATCGCACTCACGTTTTTGTTCAAAATAATTAATAATTATATTGACTGTCGAATTGCAGTATGTAAAATTGGTTTTTATGCACCTCTCCACTTTGGTGGAAGAAGAGATCTCTTATATATTCCATACTATCGTACTCAACTAAGGCAGAACTCACCATTTATAAAAACATTGTCGATTTATAATAACATTTCTAAACAAGCCAATATACCATTGTTTGGAAATACCTTACAGAGTTTTAAAAGAAACCTGTGTAAAATTATTATATAAAATGTAATACCCTCATATTTACGCATAAACAACACACCCTCATCCATCCACACACCAACACATACACCCACACACAACACAGAATTATAGCATAAAATGAATTTACTGTCTAGTTATATCAAACATGTTCATTTAAAATTTGTAATGCATTCTCATCAATATGTGAGGAAGGAAATGTCTTAATTTAACATTTTTCTTTTTTTTTACTTTATTTTTAGTGGAAATATATAATTAGGTTTAGACCTGTATATTTCCAACATACAATCAATAAATCAATAAATCAGGGGTCCTAATTTTAGGAGCGTTCAGGGGTCCTCCCCTAAAAAAGATACAAAAACTCTAAATAAAATTGAGTGAGTGTTATTTTAACTGGTAACTGTAAACCACTGTACCGGATGCACACTAGCGTGAATAATTTTAATTTAGTACCAAATGAAAAATATTAACAGTCTTAAGTTTGTTTCAATAACTGGTTCCGAAAATAATCAGATCAGAGTTAAGTCGTTAAGCGTATTAACCAACACAAATTTTCCAAACAAGTTGTCTACGGTTTAGTATCTACTTCTTGGGGACAAAGATTAGTCTCAACCAAAATAACCAGATGTCCAAAAGTGACATCAGTGAAGTTACCGGCCGCTAAATTTGAACACGCCTTCTCTCTGTAAGGCCACGCCTACCAAACTCACTCCATGCATTATAGGCTACACCTATTAATCAGTACATTTTGCATGCTACTTTCAGTCTGTCTTATATTCGTTATGGCTTATTAATATGCTCTCAGTTTTTTAATTACCGAAATACCATTATGCAGTACCTATATATGATAAAGGAATAATATCGGTAGAAAGTAATTATTTTATTAAAATTCGTTATATATCTTGCAGAGAGAAATATTTTATGCATAATTATACATAAAGACCAACATTACAATCAAAAGTTAACTTTTTAGAGTTCCGTACCTTATAAGGTATAACGAAACCTTTATAAGATCACTCTCGTGTCCGCCCGTCCGTCACACAGGTTTTTATCGAAAACCATGTAACGTGGGAATTTGAAATTTGGCACAATGCTAGGTCTTTATGGCGCGCACATATATCGACAGTCAGAAAAAAGAAAAAAAATAATTATATCGTGTGAAGTATCATATGAAAGAGGATTCTAAAAGGCTTCTAAAAATTTTTTTTATATAATTTTCAGTCCATGATATAGCTCAAAATGTGCCAAAAATGACCGTTCCCTCTCCCCCTGTTCTACTACATTTCCAAAGCTAAAATTTTGATTTTAATAGTGATAGTAGCTATTGAGTCATAGATTATCGAAAAATTGCAGGTTTTTTTGACAGTGTAATAATTGATGGAAAATTTTTTATTAAACATAGTAATAGACAACGTATTTACTAATGTAACAGTACAATGTGGGACATTATACTACAACCTCAGCGAAACACATATAACACGGTTCAAAGTTTCACTAAAAAACATTTTTTTATATCTTCCATACGACCTCCGCTCCTCAAAATTTGTCAGTAATTAGCTTAGACCCACCAACAGCATATATTTTTTCCTAATAACGGGTTTTGGAATTTACTACCACTGCCAACCACTAATATAATACGGTTCAAAAGTATCACTAAAAAAAGCATTTTTTAAATATCTTATATACGACCTCTGGTCTTCAAAATTTGTCATCAATTAGCTTAGACCTACCGGCACATCATATATTTTTCTTAAGACCGAATTTTGGAATCTACTATCTCTTCCAAACACTTATATAATACGGTACAACAGTTTCACTAAAAAAACATTTTTTTAATATCTTCCATACGACGTCCGCTCTTCAAAATTTGTCAGTAATTAGCTTAGACTCACCAGCAACATATATTTTTCTTACAAACGGGTTTTGGAATTTACTACCACTGCTAACCACTAATATAATACGGTTCAACAGTTTCACTACAAAAGCATTTTTTTAATATCTTCTATACGACCTCCGGTCTTCAAAATTTGTCATCAATTAGCTTAGACCTACCGGCACATCATATATTTTTCTTAAGAACGAATGTTGGAATCTATTATCTCTTCCAAACACTTATATAATACGGTACAACAGTTTCACTAAAAAACATTTTTTTAATATCTTCCATACGACTTCCGCTCTTCAAAATTTGTCAGTAATTAGCTTAGACTCACCAGCAACATATATTTTTCTTACAAACGGGTTTTGGAATTTACTACCATTGCTAACCACTAATATAATACAGTTCAACAGTTTCACTACAAAAGCATTTTTTTAATATCTTCTATACGACCCCCGGTCTTCAAAATTTGTCATCAATTAGCTTACACCCACCGGCACAACATATATTTTTCTTAAGAACGGATGTTGGAATCTACTACCTCTGCAAAACACTTATATAACACGGTTCAAAATTTCACCAAAAATATTTTTTTAATATCTTCCATACGACTTCCGCTCTTCAAAATTTGTCAGTAATTAGCTTAGGTCCACCAACACAACATATTTTTCTTAAGAACGGGTTTTGGAATTTACTACCACTGCTAAACACTAATATAATACGGTCCAACAGTCTCACTAAAACAGCATTTTTTAAATATTTTCTATACGAACTCCCCTCTTCAAAATCAACCAATCGACACAACACATATTTTTTTTAAGAACGGATTTTGAAATCAACTACCTCTGCCAAAAACACGGTTCAACAGTTTCACTACAAAAACATTTTTAGTGAAACTGTTGTACCGTGTTATATGACCGTTTGGCAGAAGTGATAAATTCCAAAATCCGTTAATAAGAAAAATAACTGTTGTGTCGGTGGGAGTAGTATGGAAGATATTAAAAAAAAGGTTTTTTTAGTGAAACTGTAGTGCCGTGTTATATAACTGTTTGGTACAGGTAGTAAATTCCAAAATCCATTCTTAAGAAAAATATATGTAATGTTGGTGGGCCTAAGCTAAATATTAATAAATTTTCAAAAGTGAAGGTCGCATGAAAGATGTTAAAAAATATTTGTTTAGTGAAACTTTTGAACCGTGCTATATAACTGTTTGGCAGAAACAGTAAATTCCAAAATCTGTTCTTAAGAAAAATATATGTTGTGTTGGTGGGCCTCAGCTAATTACTGAGAAATTTTGAAGAGAGGTCGTATGGAAGATGTTAAAAAAATGTTTTTTTAGTAAAACTGTTGTATCGTGTTATATAATTGTTTGGCAGAAGTAGTAAATTTCAAAATCCGTTCTTAAGAAAAAACATATATTGCGTTGGTAGGCCTAAGCTGATTACTGACAAATGTTGAAGAGCGGAGGTCGTACACAAGATACTAAAAAAATTTTTTTTTAGTGAAACCGTTGTGCCGTAATATATAACTGTTCAGTAGAAGTAGTAGATTCCAAAATCCGTTCTTAAGAAAAATAGATGTTGATGGGCCTAAACTAATTACTGACAAATTTTGAAGAGCGGAGATCGTATGAAAGATATTTAAAAAATGTTTCTTTAGTGAAACTGTTGAATCGTGTTGTAAAAGTGTTTGGCAGAGGTAGTAGATTCCAAAATCCGTTCTTAAGAAAAATATATGTTATTTTGGAGGGCATAAGGTAATTGCTGAAAATTTTTGAAAATCGGAAGTCGTATGTAAGACACGAAAAAAGCTTTTTCAATGATACTCTTGAATCGTTTTATATAAGTGTTCGGCAGAAAGGTAAATTTCAAAATCAGTTTTTAGGAATTTTACATGTTGTGTTGGAGGGCCTACGCTAATTACTGACCACGTTTACACAGGCCGATTACAGGTTTTATTAAAACCAGTTGTTAATAACAGGTGTTCAGTCCCGTGTAAACACTAAATAACGACATTTTACTAAACCGGTTTAATAAAACTACACCGCTTCGGCAAGAGATGTGAGACTTAGTGAACACCGGTTTTAAAAGTCGTGTAAACACTCCTACAAATAACACCGGTTTATAAAGCAGTATAGCCAACCCGCGCATTCGACCCAAATTTTGGATAGCGTATCAAAGAATATTAACTATAGAAGTTAAGATTCTTTGAGCGTATCGATAGCCGACTGATAAACCTAAAAATATTTTATTGATTTTATACTTAAACTTAAGGACTGCAATATGTAATCTTAATATATGCCAAAGAGATAAAACATAAATATTAAAAATGTTTTTTATAAATTACCATTGGTATCACTGACAACGGATTGAAAGTTAAAGAAGACCAGTTGGATTTTAGGTCCTAAATAACAACATTTGCAATTATACGTGTAAATGGATGTTATAAAACCAGTTTAATAAAACCGTTTTAATAAAACCTGCGTTAATTGTACGTGTAAACAGAGTCACTGGTAAATTTTATACAGCGTATACAGTATGTAAGGTATTCAAAAGATGCTGTTATATTAGCAAATTCTTAGGTACGTTTCTTCAAAATATGTTATGTAAAAATGCGTGGCTTCATTAGGAAAAATTATTTTATCAACGAACTTCGTTCGTTTATGAAATCGATTTGTCGTCCGTCTGTCTGTCCGTCCGAGGCCTTTCTAATGGTCGGACATCAATGTGTGATACATCAATCGATTCAGCTCGGTGTCCTGAGCTTAAGTTTTGATGTCAGTTGAAATCGGGCCACGAGGACGCCGTGCCCCCGCGATATTCCGTCGGGAAAATTAAAATTTCAAATAGGTCCAAAATTAATGTGCGATACATATTTGGACTCCCCTAACATAGCTGAGTCGAAATATGGTACCCCCACAAAATCTGACCACGGATATCCGACCCCCCCCCCGGGGAATAAATTTTAATTTTTTTTTTATCTGAATACTTATAATTATTACAACATAATAATTTTAATTTCTTTAAATTGTTTTAAAGTAAGTCTACATTTGGAAGTTCGTTGCGACAATGCCTTGCATTTTCAACTTGTATATGTTTGAAAATGATAAAAAAAAGTTAAATTTTGATTGTAATGTTGGATTTTATGTATAATTATGCATAAAATATCCCTTTCTGCAAGGTAAATAACGAATTTTAATAAAATAATTACTTTCTGCCGATATTATTCCTCTATTGTCACAAATAGGTACTGCAGAATGGTATTTCGGTGATTGAAAAATTGAGAGCATATTAATAAGCCATAAAGAATATAAAGCAGACTGAAAGTAGCATGCAAAATGTACTGATTAAAAGATGTAGCCTATAATGCATAGAGAGAGTGGTAGGCGTGGTCTTACAAAGAGGAGGCGTGTTCAAATTTAGCGGCCGCTTCGTAACGGCCGGTAACATAGAAGGCGAATAAGAATTACGCTGCCAAATGGTACTGTAGTACTTTTTGTTTTGTTTGGTCTTATTTCTCAGCAACCCCATCGATTTCAATAAAAGTTTATTTGGTTGCAATGTTTATAAAATCAAAATAATTAATTCATGTTATGCAATTTAATATAGACGTTAAGGTATTTAATATTTGAGCAGTTGACATGTGCCTCTTTATTCACCTTAAGATTCCCGTATGAATCTTCAATTTTGCCTAGCCAAGGACGCCTCTGGGGGTGATGGGAGAGGGGAGGCAAGCGTCTCGATTTCAATAATTTTAAAAAAGGGACACAAAAACTTAGAAAAATCAAGTTTTTTGTCATAAGTTGAAATGTATGTAAATAACCAGTTGGAAAAATAGACTTTTTCAAAAAATTCAAAAATCAGATTTTAAAAAAATCATGTTTTTCAATTTTTTATGTATTCCTAATTAAATGCAAATAAAACCTCCAAAAGTAAAAACCGGCGAAAATTATCACATTGAAATTTCATTATATTGTGATTTAATAGCTTTCTTAAATTTTCTACATCCAGAAGATCATAATTCTATTATTCCAAAAGTAAAACATTCAAAAATACATGCATCAGCAAGTTGAAAATGCACAGCTAGACAGCAATATTACTGTCATATCCAGTCCAGACCTTCATGTGGCAGTGCCAATGCGATCTAAATACGCTTAGAAGAATATATTAATTTATTTTATACTAGTTAACAAATCTTCTGCAACTGCAAAAGTTTAATGTCGCATGTTAAATATGAGTAGCCGAAAAAAATATCCCCTTTGGATGCATTACATGGAAAGAAAAGTGACAAAGTTAAAACGATGTAAGGGTAGTTTACAAGAATTAGAGTAAGGAATTGCAAGGACATCAACCTGCAAAGAAGTTGTTTCTGTTCCTGCACCTGCTGCAAATAAATATCAATTAAGTTTGTTTTATTTACCACAGTGGACACCGTTTATTGTAATGAAGGATAATGTTATCACTATCAGTTATCAGGCGGTTATTGTTTTTACTTTTGCAAAATTCTGGCCTCACGTATCGCGGAAGATACAAAATATATCCTTTATTATTATCGGTTAATCTTATCATTTTTTGATTGTGCAAATAAATAAAATTCATTCACGACAGTGCTATTTTTTGTTTTGTTATTAATCTGATTTTTTGCTTTATTGTAGGTGTAAATATAAATAACAGTACATGTGACTCCGCTGCATCGACATAATCTTCTTCCGCATCTGCAACTTTAAGATTTTATTTCTTCATGTAAAACAAAACATAATTGTAGCGTCTAAAGTTTCGTAACGGATAATGATGCAAATATCGTCCGAATGTGTGAAAATATACGAAATGTTTAAGATTTTATTGATTTGAAATGTAATATCATATGACTGCAAGGCACATATTCCAAATTTACTGTCAAAAGATTTTGAATTTGAAATGAAAGATATTACAAAACACGTTGTTCATGTTGTAAAACATTTTCGTAACAACCACTTGGCTTCTGCTAAATACAAACAAGCTGGTGGAAAGGCACTTGTCCTTTCTTAGGAAGTCAGGTAGAACACTTTAGCAGATAGCGTCGAGATTTACGTGAGTCAATGGGACAAGCTTTTGAAAATATGAGGTGAACAGAAAACAAATCGATGAGATAGTATTTCAAAAAGTATCTAACATTGGCTTGAAACGATCTGCTGAAGATTTTTTGAACATTTTAAAACCAATATCAGTTTTAGTAGATGCAGTACACGAAACAAATGTATCTTTATCTGATACAGTTGAGATTGGGAAACGTCTTGAAATGGCTTTTGATGAGGAATTGGATTTGTCACTACAGCAAATAAACGTTATCAACAAATGTTACAGTCAAGCTATAACGCCATATCACTTTATTTGTTAGATTCCAAAAAAGGAATTTATATATTAACTTCTGATGAAAGAGAGCAAGGATTAACAGAGCTAAGAAATATGTATAAAGATACTGATATATTTCCATTAATTTTATAACTTCAGGCCCAATCCGAACTCTTTAAAAAATTATGTTCACCGATGAAGTATTGGCCAACATAACTCCTCTGCAGTGGTGATTATCGAAAAGAGGTATGTGATATATCAAAGATTTTACATTTTATAAACCAATTTCTGTAAGCAATGGCTCCTTTCGTATCTGTGGAACGAACATTTTCGTCATTAGGACTCGTACGTTCAAGACTAAGAAATAAACTAGGTATAGATAAAGGTGTAACGGGCATTTTTATCGTTTAACCTTTTCCGCTTTAGCAAATTTGTAAATACATTTCTGCAACTACTATCTCTTGTTTTATATTTATTAACTCGTGGGTATTACTTTAAAAGCAGATAAATTGAAGTTTGATTTTCATTAATAAATAAAGTGCAATGAATTGTAAATAGGATTATTCGTACTTATTGAAAATAATAAACCGCTGTAATTAATTAGTAGATATGATTGTTGCATTCACGTTTTGGATGTTCCTTATGTTATTAACGAGTCGAGATAATAAATCGATACGCGGTTGGAATAACAACGATTGATATATCTACAGACGAACAGTTGTAGTTTGTTGCTCGTTTCGATAGATTGTTTTACGTTGAGAAGACTGTTTGCTGTTTGATTTGAAAGTTCTGTTCTGTGTTCCGATATGTGAAGTACGTTGAAAAATACTGCTTTCTGTTTGCTTTGATAATAGTGAAAAATTAATGCGGTATTAATTTTTCGAATTGTACATGAAAAACACTGCACGATTTTAGTTGTACTTTAACTGTAGAATGTGTTTAGTCGACCGCACGTGCTTGTTTTACGGAACAGTATTTTAGTGATACACGTTGCTTTACTAATTGTGTTTTGATGGCGTTGCACTTTTCTTATTGGAGTAGTTCATACTTTGGATTATCCCAAATGCTGTGGATGCTGTGGTTTCTGAATTTTCTAACCCCAAAGGGTCCACGGCGGATCTTTGCTTGTGCAGGTTTCGTGTTTGCGAAATGTAACAGATTGCCGGTTTGCTAAGGTATTGTTTGAAGTTTCTCACTGCTTATTGGGATGTTTATGAAAATAATATACCTTTGGTCCCAGTTGAAATTAAACTAGTGCTACAGAATATTCCAAAATTATTGTCTTAGGAAATAGAATTACCAAGAAATTTATCAACTACATAGTTACGACGCGTGATATTGTCTGCTGCTAACCCCAGTGAAATACATGGGTGTGATTAGTGTAACGTGTGATAGGTTCCATCAACACCCTCCCAGTAAAGGGTGAAGTGCTTCGTTAGTGCAGGACCTCGTGAATCCCACACTTCAAATGCAAGGAAGCGTTCCTGAAGGACTTTCTGTAAGTTGAACTATTTCCTACTTGTTTTACTTTAAATACCTGTCCGTTGCTTTGCCATACCTTTGGCGTTCTGAGACCTTTTACCATAGACTTGCATGCTATTTTAAATAAAAGAAAAAAAAAGAGAAAAATCAATACTACTGGACTACTCATATTAATTGTGTTTACCTATTTATATTTTGTTAAAATTTTATCTGCTTTATGTCTAATTGGTGTGTGAGGAAACGTTTCTGCTACTCCCCAATATTACCTCACTTTGTACTAAAGATTTGTAATATTGCTTTTAACGTTGTTATATTATATAGATTATCCCAACAGTTTTTTTTATTCTATAAAGTACTGAACAATTTATACTTGATCCGTATGCTATGCTTTTTCTTTGTTTCAGGTTTGCAAGACTAATTTGTTTTTTTTCAGGTTTGATATTCTAATTTCTTTTATGGCAGGTACTGTTACTAACTCCTTACCGCCGCATACATCATAGGTCAGTCTGCTTTCTACAACCCCCCCTACTCTCCGATTGTGCCCGGTCATTTCTTTGACTTTCTTTGTGTTACGTAGCATAAATTTGGCGCCCAACGTGGTTGCCACGAAAAAAAAACGTAACAGAATTTTTGGCGCCCAACGTGGGGGCCACGAAAAAAAACGTAACAGAAATTTTGGCGCACAACGTGTGGGGCTCGATTTTTTTTTTGATTGGCCCGATATTATTTTTTCTTCCTTCTCGTTTGCGGCTCGATTTTTTTTGAGGGGCTCGATTTTTTTTTGATTTGCTCTTGATTTTCTAAATTTTTTTTATGACCTTGATTTTTTTGGCCTTGATTTTTTTTTTGGTGTATCGGTTCGATTTTCTTTTCTGCCTATATTGGCTGGCTCTAATTTTCTTTTCTGGTGTAGTCTTGAATCGTTTTCCTTCGCTATATAGAAATTCCTTGATTGTAATTTTTTTTCCTTTTTGTGTGAATTATCAGAGTTGTGTTTTCGCTGGTAATTTGGTTCTGGAAAACACTGGCGCCCAAGTTTTCTGTACACCACCTTTTTTTTGTTTTTTTTTCTTTTCTTCACGTCACTTTCGCTACCTCACTTAAATATAATCCTAATGTACCCGATCTAGATCTGGTTGTATTATACGACTTTTTTTTTCTTTTTCCTTCTTGATACCCCAGTTGAAGCCATTCGTTACTTTTTCCAGTTTTCCGTTTGTCGTTCCCTAGCTTACTTGAGGCTTGACACTTGTGTCTTATGTTGGCTATTGCTGTTGGTTTCCTTCCTCGCTACTTTTCTTTTCTTTTGGTTACTGCGCGCGGGAAACCAATTTCTGGAAGTTGGAAACTGTGATGTTTCTTTTCTAAAAAGACATCCGTCCTTTGACGAATTTGGCAGCGTTTATGCCTTTACACCTTGGTCCTCTCCGATTGCTACTGCTTACCTATCTTTCCCTGTGGATTTCTTTACTCTTAGTTTTGTCCGACATTTTGACCCCTACGTGTCGCTGTCCCTAATGACTTGTAACTTTTTTTTCTTTTTCTTTTGGCTTATTGGTCGTGTGTTTTCTCTGATAAGCTTGTGTCCGAAAACACTAGCGCCCATTTCGTATTCCTATTCATATTTTTGTAGCTAGTCCCTCCCGTGACTCTTTCTTCTGGATAGTTCTACCATTTGTTCACTATTTGCCTATTATAGTCGCTTTCTACATCCATTCCCTGAGGTAGGCTTCATATCTATTTTCTTTCCCTTTAGGGATTTCGACTTGGTCGCTTCTGTAGGTCTGTTAGCCATACTCTGCTTGAGTAATCGTTTCATACGAATCTGTGTTACCTCAGTTGGAAGTATTCTAGATGGTATACTAGCTTGCCTTTGCTCTGTCTTGGTTCTTTCTTTGCTGCACACTTGAGGATGACAGTTGTGTCGTCTAGTTGGTTTGCCACGAGTTTTCTTCCTAGTTTTTTTCTTTCCTCTTGGTTTCTCCGCGGGAAGCCAAAACTTTTCTTTGAGGGGGAGAACAGAAATGTCCCTTTTGGGGACATCCGTCTTTTGACGATTTTGAAAGTAGCTAAAACCTTTAATCCTCATTGGGTGTTTACATAATGCTTTCTTTACCTGTTCTGTCGTTGTTGGTTGCGATAGATGACTTTGTCTTCTTTTAAAAAATGTTCCTTTTCTTATACTGATATTGGTCCTTCGAACCGGATAATAATTTTTTTGTTCGGTTCCTGTCTGTCGTTTTTTTTTCCTTTCACCCCGACGTCTTTATTTTGCTAGGGGGGAATTTGTAACGGGCATTTTTATAGTTTAACCTTTTCCGCTTTAGCAAATTTGTAAATACATTTCTGCAACTACTATCTCTTGTTTTATATTTATTAACTCGTGGGTATTACAGTATTGCCCGAAATAAACAGTACTGAAACTAAGTTGGCGGTGTTTTTATGCGTGCGCTGTCACACTCAAGTTAGCTAGTATAGACCTGTCAAGTAAACCTCAAACAAGTAATTAGTAGGGCCTAATTGTTCAAAATGGTGTTAAGTACAGAGGAGAAAGTGTTTCTGGTAGAGCATTATTTTCGTTCATACGGAATCGGCCGACATAATGGTGCAAGTTTGCTATACGTGTCTGATCAATTCACACAAAGGTTTAATAAACGTTCTCCAAGTAATGCTGTAATTTTGAAGGTTATTGAAAAGTTTAGAAATACAGGTAGTGTATTGTGCCAACGAAAAGGAAACTCAGGGCGTCCCAGGACAGTTAACAACAACAATAACCATGAACGTGTTTTGAGCAAATCTTAGAAAATCCGAAAGTCAGCCAGGCAAGGACAGCGTTACAACTTGATTTAAAAGAACTTCCTTTCAAAGAATCCTGAAGGAGCTGGGTACATTTTCGTATGTGATTCAGGTACATCAACAACTACATCCTCGGGATTATCGCAGTAGAGTGGAATATTGCGCCAGAATTCTCGCGTTACAGTATGAAAATCCTGAATTTTTGAAAATGTTTGGTTTTCAGACGAAGCACATTTTCACTTGTCAGGCTATGTGAATCGTCGCACAAATCGATTTCTGGGCTTTGCCAGACCCGATGAGGTTCAAGAGGTTCCTTTACATAGTGAAAAAGTGAGTGTCTGGTGTGCTGTTTCCGGACACGGAATCATTGGTCCGTACTTTATCGAAGAGAATGGTAGGCAAGTCACACTTAATCAACAGAGGTACAGACAAATTTTAACACGATTTATCCCTGATCTACGTCAATTCTGTCGTGCACGTAACTTGGCATTTCGAAACCAATTTTTTCAGCAGGACGGGGCAACTTGCCATACTGCTGCCGCAATTCGTCAATTTCTTCAAGAACATTTTCCAAGCAAATTCATATCACGATTTACTGACTTCCCTTATCCTTCACATTCTCCAGACCTCACACCTCCAGACGCATACATTTGGGGCATGGCTAAAAATGCCGTTTTCAAACGGGCACCACAAACCATCGATGAATTAAAGGATGCCGTTAGAGTCTTCTTCGCAGCCCTGAGACAACCCTTATTCAATAACATGACCAGAAACTTAGAACATCGTTATGAAGTCTGTCTCGAACGAGGAGGTGCACATTTAGAACATATAATAAAGTGTCAATAATATGTATTTTTTAAATATACAAAACAATTACAATTTCAGTACTGTTTATTTCGGGCAATACTGTACTTTAAAAGTAGATAAATTGAAGTTTGATTTTCATTAATAAATAAAGTGCAATGAATTGTAAATAGGATTATTCGTACTTATTGAAAATGATAAACCGCTGTAATTAATTAGTAGATATGATTGTTGCATTCACGTTTTGGATGTTCCTTATGTTATTAACGAGTCGAGATAATAAGTCGATACGCGGTTGGAATAACAACGATTGATATATCTACAGACGAACAGTTGTAGTTTGTTGCTCGTTTCGATAGATTGTTTTACGTTGAGAAGACTGTTTGCTGTTTGATTTGAAAGTTCTGTTCTGTGTTCCGATATGTGAAGTACGTTGAAAAATACTGCTTTCTGTTTGCTTTGATAATAGTGAAAAAATAATGCGGTATTAATTTTTCGAATTGTACATGAAAAACACGGCACGATTTTAGTTGTACTTTAACTGTAGAATGTGTTTATTCGACCGCACGTGCTTGTTTTACGGAACAGTATTTTAGTGATACACGTTGCTTTACTAATTGCGTTTTGGTGGCGTTGCCCTTTTCTTATTGGAGTAGTTCATACTTTGGATTATCCCAAATGCTGTGGTTTCTGAATTTTCTAACCCCAATGGGTCTACGGCGGATCTTTGCTTGTGCAGGTTTCGTGTTTGCGAAATGTAACAGATTGCCGGTTTGCTAAGGTATTGTTTGAAGTTTCTCACTGCTTATTGGGATGTTTATGAAAATAATATACCTTTGGTCACAGTTGAAATTAAACTAGTGCTACAGAATATTCCAAAATTATTGTCTTAGGAAATAGAATTACCAAGAAATTTATCAACTACATAGTTACGACGCGTGATATTGTCTGCTGCTAACCCCAGTGAAATACGTGGGTGTGATTAGTGTAACGTGTGATAGGTTCCATCAACACCCTCCCAGTAAAGGGTGAAGTGCTTCGTTAGTGCAGGACCTCGTGAATCCACACTTCAAATGCAAGGAAGCGTTCCTGAAGGACTTTCTGTAAGTTGAACTATTTCCTACTTGTTTTACTTTAAATACCTGTCCGTTGCTTTGCCATACCTTTGGCGTTCTGAGACCTTTTACCATAGACTTGCATGCTATTTTAAATAAAAGAAAAAAAAAAGAGAAAAATCAATACTACTGGACTACTCATATTAATTGTGTTTACCTATTTATATTTTGTTAAAATTTTATCTGCTTTATGTCTAATTGGTGTGTGAGGAAACGTTTCTGCTACTCCCCAATATTACCTCACTTTGTACTAAAGATTTGTTATATTGCTTTTAACGTTGTTATATTATATAGATTATCCCAACAGTTTTTTTCTTATTCTACAAAGTACTGAACAATTTATACTTGATCCGTATGCTATGCTTTTTCTTTGTTTCAGGTTTGCAGGACTAATTTGTTTTTTTTTTCAGGTTTGCTATTCTAATTTATTTTATGTCAGGTACTGTTACTAACTCCTTACCGCCGCATACATCATAGGTCAGTCTGCTTTCTACAACCCCCCCTACTCACCGAATGAGCCCGGTCATTTCTTTGACTTTCTTTGTGTTACGTAGCATAAATTTGGCGCCCAACGTGGTTGCCACGAAAAAAAACGTAACAAAAATAATAAGTATTCTTTGAAGTATTATAATCAAAATTACAATTAAAAATTTAGTTTCTTATAAAATATGTGTGTCCCTGTACTGCATTATATTTATTCTTATAATTTTTCTTCTTTTAGGGGTCTGTTAACAACAATAAACAGATTTTTGTTTGTTTTGATTTAAAAATGTACTATTTTATTTCAATGGTCTTGACCCCCCGCACGTAAACAGTCTTAATATATACCTTAAAATTTAATTAAAAATTGGAGAAAAAGTGCATTTTATTTTATACTTCTAGCAGAAATTTTATTGTGGTCGAAGTGACCATTCATTTGAATCGAAAATGCATTTAAAAGGCAGAAAACACGATTTAAAATTATATTAATTTAAGAATAAAATGAGTAAGTATAAAAATAAAAATGATTTAAATCAAGGATTTTTTAAACAATCACGTGATTTAAATCACGTCAACCCTGAAATTAACTTTTAAATTCCTTTTAACTTTTAACGATTGTACAAACTATTGATTTAATTTTTTTCAACAAATAAAGTTAATTTTTTTTTTAGTTTCATATTTCCGCTTCATTTTTATAATCAAGATTTCTCAATTGTTGTAGGGATCAAATTTAATACTAACTAACCACAAAGGGTTTGTTACTTATTGTTCACTTTGAAGTTATCTTGGAAACCTTACCTCATCTAATTAATATAAGTCCGTAATTGGTTGGTTAGTTATACTTTCCTGAAAACATCTCGAACATTTTAGCACACTTAATATTTCGACCCCAAATGATTTGACATATATCTTTCTCGTCGAGCAGTCTTCGAGATTTTAGTTTACCTAAACAATACACTAACCCATAAATTGTTAAGTGTTTATCTTTCTGTCTGCAATTACCTTTGAGATGTTACTTTATCCTACTGTTGCTTTAAAGCAAATAAATTATCTATATTTTTCTCTCTTTGGAATGTATCTTAAATGAATTTTATATTTAGTTTTAGAGTGTTGATTTCAAGCGGTAGAGTCTTGTACTCTCCGACTAAATTTGTGCGGTCTATGCGCTTAGATGAGGTAGCCTGAATATCGGGTGGCTACTCACTTACATTTCTTGGTGTTGCAAGTATTACGATTAAAAAATCAGGTGGCGACTACTTAATTTAAGTTGTCCATGCATGTGAGCTTCGTACAGAGATTTTTTTTTGTTTCTTTTTGAAGTTTTAAGCCGATTGTTGTACCTTTTGGCTGCATCAAGTTTCATTTTAATTTTTGAATTCAAAAAGAGAAGCTTTTTCCCATCCTAAATTTAATTAAGTTGTTATGTATAAGTTTTGTGGTTATAATTTTCCACAAACTAGAGGTACAGAATCTCAAATTTACTGTATGTATTCTTGCTAAACACGCTTTTTACAAGGAAATGAAACCGCGGTTAGCGATGATAAGCGTTGTATGGAGGGGATAACCAACCAGCTCGTGAGAATGAAGTACTTTAAAACAAGAGACTTTGCCGTCTATCCAAAAGTAACGAACGTGAATGCGCGTCAATTTCAAGCGAAGTCTTCTGCAATCACCTAATAAACATCTCGTGCTCTGTAAAAGTGGAAGGTGAATCGCACTTTGCCGCCAGAATTTGGTTAAACATATTCTACGTACAATAACGTAGCCGGAAGAAAACGTAAATATACCAGGCGAACTACCAATGCGGAGAGGGCAGGGGTTCCTAGCAACACAAAAATAATACATCGCCAACGATTTTCTATTAACAATTAAAAAAAACAAATATAGAAATTTCTATCGAAAGAGCAAAACAAATGAACTAAGGTTACTATTTAATAAAACAATTTTACTATATCGACAAATTCACTAATTGTTCCATGAAGGGCGCAATTCGTAGCTAACATGCAATAAATCTAATCAGTACCAAAAAGAATAACGCTGATACTTTCGTATACGCGGATGGGTTAATTAAAAAAAAAACAAATAAATTTAAAAACCTTTCTGGTAAGGATTTTACCATACGAAGCATTTGTTGTAACTCTAATCAGTAAAAAAAGAATACTGCTGATACTTTCGTATAAGCAGGTGGGCTAAGTACAAAAAGCGAAAAGCATTAAAGTTCGAAACTTTTCTAGTAAGGATTTTACCAGAACAAACATTAGCGTATCTAATTTCAAATTGGTTAGAAAAGGAAAACAAGTCACTTCCATGTGTCGGGATACTTATCTTGTCATCCATCGGAAGCGAATTGACACAGCATCGCCGCGGTAGTCAGCAACAACCATGCTACTACCGTAATTGCAACAGCGGTCTACATGCAAAAGCAGTTGATCCACATATCAAGGAATAATCGGGATACGCAACAAGCAATTTAGCCTCCAGCTAAGAGCTAAAAAAAAGGAAAATCTACCGATACACACCAAATCTACACATTTCATAAAGGAGAAACGTGCATCGCTCTTGGAGTAACAGAACGAGTAGTTTTTACAAGTGCATCAACGTTCAAGCTGCAGAATCAAGGTTTAAAAGGAGTTCAAAATAACACGAACTCGAAAAGCAAAAGTCGGCGTTATAGAAACGCGATTGAAACTGGAAAACACGGTTTTACCGGAGAATAGTAGGATATATTATTTCGACAAATCTTTAGATGGGAAACCCACTAGAACGCAATTATACGTTATGAGAAGGTATAACGCGCTCACGGATACCTAAACAGGATCTTGACTAATTAATTGTAGCATTAACTTGTCGTTTAAAAACAACTAGACTTACGTTGAGAAATTCTTAGAAAGAGTATTTATTATTAATTATGCGGAAGGATTTAACAATAAAATGGAATAAAATGGATTTGAGTTAAAAATTATAGTAAAGCGAGCTTATCTGAACAGGTACAATATATCGGGTATTGGTGGAGAATTTAATACTAGAAAAAGAATTTATGTAAATGAAATAACCAATTCTTGCCGAAAATGAACGTAACAAATCCCCCCCGCAAAATTAAAAGGTTAGGGTAGGGAAGCAAAAGTACGGGAGTGGGCAGTACCAAACAAACAAAAAGAAAATTCGCTTAAAACTAAAAGATAACTGATCACCTGAAGGCTATCTTTATCTCCAGCTAATAAGCAGGTAAGCCCCAACTTATTTTTGCATGGTTAGCTTTAACCGTTTGACGGCAATAATTGCAACCAAATTTGGAATGTAATAAATTACGCCCGGAAGTACGTCGCGGATAAAAACGTACCGTTAGCAATTTTTACACAAAAACCAAAAAAATTCTTGTCGACGCAGTGTAGGTGCTGAGGCTAATATTGAAATTTCGCTAGGGAAGTGGTATTATGTTAGCGTTTTTTATTTTGCAAGTGCATGGAAAAAGGTTCTTGAAGCACAGACAGTTCAAACTCGTGTTATTTGAATCAATTTTTAATTTGATCCTGCAGCTTGTGCATTGAAATATTTTCTACAGCGATGCACGTTTTTTTGTTCGACAAGTAGAAGATATCTTGACTGTATCGCTCTTAGCTGGAAGTCAAATTGGTTATTTTTGTATGTAGGCACAACTGTTCGTTGACGTAAACCAACTGCTTTTGTCTGTAGACCGCTGCTGCAGTTACGGTGGCAGGGCAAATAGACCCTGATTACCGTGGCGTTGCTGTGCTGACACATCCCCGACGGTTTGCAAGATAAGCATCCCGACGCATAGAGGTATGTGACTCGTTTTCTTTTATGCACATCGAGAATTATTATTTATCAGCGGTTGATGTTGTGAAACCAGTTCACCATACATGTTTAAAAGCTAGCTTCGCTAGTGCTTGTGGTTATATTTCTTTAATTCTTACTACAACTTGGTCTACATTTAAAACTTTAAATTAATACACTTGCTATTGAGAAAACTTACATTTAATACTTTAATTTAACGCACTTGCTATTGAGAAAATTCAAGCATTATTTTTTTTCAATGAGTTTTATTACATATTAGCTACGAAATGCGCACTGCGTGGATCCATTATAAAATTTGTCCTTTACAATATAACTTAAATGTAATACTGTTCTTTGTCTATGTGAATCAAAAAATTTAAATTACTTTTTATTGATAATAGATAATCGTGGGCGACGTACTTTTTTTTGTTTTTTTGGTATTTAGGTGAATCTCTCCACTCCCCGCGATCGGTAGTTAGGCTGGTATGTACGTTTCTTCCGGCTACGTCTAGGTGTAGTAATCTGTTTCTATTTATTTATTTGTTGCATCAATAAAATTTACTTTACATATAGCAATTAGTTGCTTCAGACTGAAATTAAAAGAACAATTATTTATTATAGGTTTGTAAGTAATATTGAGACTTGTGTAAGTCTATTTTTTTGCAATAATATTTTATTAACTAACAAATAAATATATGCTACTATATTTGTTTTATTTTCATTATGTCCTCTAATATATTATGAGATAACGATGAAAAAAATTTAATAAGGTTACAGGTTCAACTACGTTTTATAGTTTTTTGCTTCAGTTACATATTTTTAGACATTTTTTAGGTAAATTATACACATGCAAATTCTTCTAGTCGCCTAACATTCAAATAAAACTTGCTTACTTCCTATTTTGCAAATGTAATTTGGAGAAACATGACAGATTTTTACCCTATGCCCACACCCTTACTATATACACTTTAAATTTTTCCAGCGCCCTTTTGGGAAGGACAGCACGAGTCTGCCATAAACTTTTGGTATCTTAATGAATAACTCCTGGTACTGTAACCCATCTGTTTCCTTGTGTTCATTTTTGAATAATAAAGTTAAGTGGCTTATCAAACCCTTAACCTTCATATCGGGAACTAAAGTAATTACTTTGGTGTTCTTTTATAGTAATAAAAATAACAAACGGATTGTTTTGATTTTGGCTTTATTTCCTATATCTTTTGATTCGTAACTACACACAAGATTAAAGGAAACAAAAATATTCAAAGTGGTATAATTTCGGACCGATACGTTTTTGTACTGTGAAATTACAAATTAATATGTTTTTCATTTTAAATTATTTTCCTCGCTGTACACGTAACTAACGAGGTATATGCGGTACGTAGCAAACACAATACAAACATCGTATACGCTACGCTTTATATGTGGCAACGCTGTAAATACCTCTTTATTATCTGTTCGTTTACTACCGTGGCATGTTATATTTAACCATTAGGAATGTGAAATGATACAGATTCTTTTCATCAATTTATTCTCCTTTATTTTCTATTGCTAAACTTTAAACAATAAAGCCGTCGATCTTCATTGAGAGCTTTAATTAACCATGATGTGAATTACATTACAAATGTCAGGTCTTAAGTTCTCGTATTACAGGCAACGGACGTCGAACACGCAAACAAACATAAAAACCAATACACAATATTGTTTGATCTGCATGGACTTTGCATATAGATTAAATATATAGATTTAGAGAGAACAGGATTTGATGATTACGAAATAAAACTCTTCTGTTGAAACATACGAGATAATACACAACACGATATTCAAATATTCAAAAGAAATAAAAGCCCATTTTTATAAACGTCAAGATGGCCGCAGTGCTACTGCATTGATTAATGTAAAACATACATGCGACGAGGATTTTCAAGACAGCCGAGAAAGAAGAAGCTGAACTCTTGCGAGAAGAGGAAGAATCACCTGGCATCCGAGACTTTGGTGTTACAAAGAAAATTAAAGGGACTAAATGATCAGTAATAAAGAATAGATTACGTTTGAAGATTATATCGACTGTATAAAAGATTACAAAGAAGTATTTGTAACGCAGAATCTAATTCAATCATCCTAGCATAAGGTTCACACCATCGTTCAGGAGAAATTGCCTTAAGCCCGCACGATGATAAACGCCACTTATTTCCTGCTTCATGTGCAACACTACCTGTTGGTCATTACTCAATTATGGAGCAAGAAGAAATATAATACTTATTGTAAATGTAGAATATTGATTGGAAATATGTTATCCTCAATAGAATTTTATATAGTTTAGTGTTATTCTATTCTTAAAAACTGAATGTAATAAACTCCTCCGTCGTGGGTGTTGGGCTGAAAAGTAACCTGAATTGATCTTAAGATCCTCCTTATGGGGATTTCAATGCTTGGTACAAAAAAGTGCAAAATGAACTCTGAGCCTCCTTATGGGAATTTACATGGGAAAATGGCCGATTTTGCGCTCGTATCAAGGTATCTAACCTACCAATGGCATTTCCTGTTTCGCGCAGAAAGAACAAGACATCCCAACCCAGCAGAGTTGGACCGCTTTCTAAATTCTTAATGCATCAGGTAAGTGTGGATAATTTTCGTGGACGTGGCCGTATAGGGCCGCTCCGTAGTGTAAAGTGGTATGCGTGTGACTGCTATGCCCAAGGTCCCGGGTTCAAATCTCGACACGGTTTGCTTGAAAAATGTTAGGCGAGAATTTTTCACAAAAAAACGCCTTCGTCGGATGAGAGGTAAAATGGAGGTTCCGTCTGTGAGTGTTGTAACGCACGTTAAAGATCCTTACCGTGCTTGGAACGGAAAGGGTTCGGCAAAATTCAATATTTCCAGGTAAAAAAAAACTTGCTTCCTGGCCAATGTAGTACCTTCGGTTAGAGCATTGGCAAATCGAATGTAGGGTGAACGTGGGTGTATAACTAAAGCAAAAGTTTGGTTTGGGTGCTAATTCAGCGTTTTCGACAACGGTGGTAGATATCAGGAGTCCTAACTTTAAGAACGTTCAGGGGTCCTCTCCTAAAAAGATACAAAAACTCTGAATAAAATTGAGTGAGTGTTATTTTAACTGGTAACTGTAAATTACTATACCGGATACACATTAGTGTGTATAATTCTAATTTGGTAGCAAATGAAAAACGCAGTAGTAATAACATTAACCATCTTAAGTTTGTTTCAATAACTGGTTCAGAAAATAATCACATCAGAGTTAAGCCGTTAAGCGTATTGACCAACATAAATTTTCCAAACAAGTTGTCTATGATTTAGCATCTGCTTCTTGGGGACAAAGATTAGACACAACCAAAATAATCAAAAGTCCAAAGTGACATCAGTGAAGTTACCGGTTGTTAAATTTGAACACGCCTCCTCTCTGTAAGGGCACGCCTACCAAACTCAAAGCAATACAGGCTACACCTATTAATCAGTACATTTTGCATGTTACTTTCAGTTCACCTTATATTCTTTACGACTTATTAATATGTTCTCAGTTTTTCAATCACGGAAATACCATTCTGTAGTACCTATATATGACAAAAGAGGACTAATATCGACAGAAAGCAATTATTTTATTAAAATTCGTTACCTAGCAGAAAGAAATATTTTATGCATAATTATACATAAACTCCAATATTACAATCAAAATTTATCGTTTTTTTAACATTTTCTATATAAAATAATTTTTGTAAATGAAGTTACGCGTTTCTACATAACATATTTTGAATAAACGTAGCTAAGAATTTGCTAATATTACAGCATCTTTTGAATACCTTCCATACTGTATACGCTGTATAAAATTTCTCAGTAATCAGCTTAGGCCCTCCAACACAACATATAATACTTCTAAAAACGGATTTTGAAATTTAGTCCTCTGCCAAACACATATAATACGGTTCAGGATTATCATAAAAAAACTTTTTTCATACCTTACATACGACTTCCGCTTTTCAAAGACTTTCAACAATTAGCTTACGCCCACCAAAACTATATATATTTATCGTAAGAACGGATTTTGGAATCTACCAACTCTACCAAACAGTTATATAACACGGTTCAAAAGTTTCACTAAACAAAACATTTCTTAACATCTTCCATGCGACCTTCGCTTAGCTAAGGCCCGCCCACCAACAACATATATTTTTCTTAAGAATGGATTTTGGAATCTACTACCTCTGCCAAACACATATATAACACGGTACCAATAGTTTCACTAAAAAAATATTTTTTTTATATCTTCCATACAACCTCCGCTCTTCAAAATTTGTCAGTAATTAACTTAGGCCCACCAACAACACATATTTATCTTAAGAACAAATTTTGGAATATACTACCTATGCGAAACACATATAACACAGTTCAAACTTTCACTAACAAAACATTTTTTAAAATATATTCCATACGACCTATTCTCTTCAAAATTTGTTAGTAATTAGCTTAGGCCCACCAACACAACATATATTTTTCTTCAGAACAAATTTTGGAAAAAAAAACTAACTGTAGATGTGATGGGGAGAACAAAATATACCGAAAGGGAAGGAAGAAAACGAAAAATCTTGGGCGCCAGCGTTTTCAAGGGGTCTACAATTATTGGCGAAAACACAAGTCCAATAATCTAAAATTAACCCACCAATAATATTGAGCGTAAGGGACGAAACATAAGTAGTATCAAGCCGAGAAAATGCGGGTCATGTAGGAACTTAGGCACTAACAATAAAAAAATCGGAGCAAAAATTAACTAAAACAAACTCGGAGTAGAAATTAATTACAAAAAACAATCGCGGTCCCACGCTAGGGCGTCAGAAATTATGCTACGTACAATTACGTAGCCGGAAGAAAACGTAAATGTACCAGGCTAACTACCAATGCGGTGAGGGGAGGGGTTCCTAGCAATACAAAAATAATACATCGCCAACGATTTTCTATTTACAATTAAAAAAACAAATATAGAAACTTCTATCAAAACAGCAAAACAAAATTAACTAAGGTTACTATTTAATAAAACAATTTTACTCAATGGACAAATTCACTAACTGTTCCACGAAGTGCGCAATTCGCAGCTAACATGCAATAAATCTAATCAGTACCAAAAAGAATAACGCTGATACTTTCGTATAAGTGGATGAGTTAATTAAAAAAAACAACATTAAATTTAGAAACCTTTCTAGTAAGGATTTTACCATACGAAACATTTGTTATAACTCTAATCAGTAAAAAAAAGAATACTGCTGATACTTTCGTATAAGCAGATGGGTTAAGTACAAAAAGCATAAGCATTAAAGTTCGAAACTTTTCTAGTAAGGATTTTACCAGAACAAACATTAGCGTATCTAATTTCAAATTGGGTTTATCCCTGGGTATGTTAAAAAAAGAAAACAAGTCATACATGTGTCGGGATACTTATCTTGTTATCCCTCGGAAGCGAATTGACACAGCATCGCTGCGGCAGTCAGCAACAACCATGCTACTACCGTAATTGCAACGGCGGTCTACATGCAAAAGCAGTTGATCCACATCAAGGAATAATCGGGCTACGCAACAAGCAATTTAGCCTCCAGCTAAGAGCTAAAAAAAGGAAAAATCTTACTAAAATTAACAACACAGGAGCGCTTACCAATACACATCAAATCTACACATTTGATAGAGGAGAAACGTGCATCGCTCTTAGAATAACAGAACGAGTAGTTTTACAAGTGCATCAACGCACAAGTTGCAGAATCAAAGTTTAAAAGGAGTTCAAAATAACACGAACTCGAAAAGCAAACATCCGCGTTATCGAAACGCGATTGAAACTGGAAAACACGGTTTTACCGTAGAATAGTAGGATATATTAATTCGACAAATCTTTAGATGGGAAACCCACTAGAACGCAATTATACGTTATCGGAAGGTGTAACACGCTCACGGATACCTAAACATGATCTTGACTAATTAATAGTAGCATAAACTTGTCGTTTCAAAACAACTAGATTTACGTTGAGAAATTCTTAGAAAGAGTATTTATTATTAATTATGCGGAAAGATTTAAAAATAGCCATGGAACTTCTACGAACGGATAATGAATTAACAAGGGATTCGAGTTGAAAATTATGGTAAAGCGAGCTTATCTGAACAGATACAATATATCGGGTATTGTTGAAGAATTTAATACTAGAAAAGGTATGTATGTATATGAAATACCAATTATTGCCGAAAATAAACGTAACACATAGAAAACTAATCCCACGCCACCATGATCATCTGAAGGCTGTCCTTAGCTCCAACTAATAAGCAGGTAGGCCCTAACTTATTTTTACATGGCTAGCTTTAACCGTTTGACGGCAATAATTGCAACCAAATTTGGGGCGTAATAAATTACACCCGGGATTGCGTCGCGGTCGAATACGTAATAAGATACCGTTGGGAATTTTTACCTAAAAACCAAGAAAAAAACTTCTTGTCTATGCAGTGTAAAGGTGCTGAGGCTAATATTGAAATTTCGTTAGAGAAGTGGTATACTGTTACCGTTTTTTTATTTTACAAATGCCTGAAAAAAGGTTCTTGAAAACAAGGCATGTTTATTATTATTATTTTACAGACTAATTTTATAATTGTTATAGAAATAATTCTAGGAGTGTAGTTCTTTGTAAAACTGAATGTTTTACTTTATACCAAATATTGTAACTATAGTTAGGCTTTAAGAATGTCCAATTTATAGCTTGAAATATGTATTACTTAAAATTTACAAAATATTTAAAAATTATACACATTTGGCTCTAACGAAAGCAAACGTGTTTTCTTTTAAATTTCTATTCCGTGGAATAGAGCATATGCTTCCGCTCAACAAGAAATTATATTTCGATTTTGTTACGTTTATTTACGACGATAGATTCAAATATGTCCCTTTTTTGTGATAATTCGTTTTTCATTCACCTAGCTTCTGTTTCTATTCAATATCTCACCCTGTATTTTTACCTCGTTACACAATACGCGCAATCATAACATTTCTTTCAAATCTATTCATTCTAAAACGAAAATTTATTCGATAAATTAAATAACCAATACCTTGTTTTAGGTATCCGTTAATTTGTTAAACATTCCGTATAATTGCTTTCTCTTGTGTTTCCCACCTACAGACTTGCCAAAATAATGGATCCTACTATTAGTTGATAGTGTTGTCCAGTTTGCTAATCGCGCTTTGATAACGCGAGGATTGCAGTTCAAACTTGTGTTATTTGAACCAATTTTTCATTTGATTCTGCAACTTGTGCGTTGAAATATTTTCTACAGCGATGCCCGTTTTTTTGTTCCACAAGTAGAAGATATATTGCCGGCATCGCTCTTAGCTGGAGGTTAAATTGGTTATTTCTGTATGTAAGCCCAACTGTTGGTTAACGTAGACCAAGTGCTTTTGTCTGTAGACCGCTGCTGTAGTTACGGTGGCAGGGTGAATGGATCCTGACTACCGTGTAACCACCGACGGCTTTCAAGATAAGCATCCCGACGCATAGAGGTATGTGACTCGTTTTCTTTTATGCACATCGAGGATTATTATTTATCAGCGGTTGATGTTGTGAAACCAGTTCACCATACATGTTTAAAAGCTAGTTTCGCTAGTGCTTCTGGTTATATTTCTTTAATTCTTACTACAACTTGGTCTACAATTAATACTTTAATTTAATACACTTGCTATTGAGAAAATCTAAGCATTATTTTTTTCAATGAGTTTTATTACATGATAGCTACGAAATGCGCACTTCGTGGATCCATTATAAATTTGTTCTTTACAATATAACTTAAATTTAATACTTTTCTTTGTCCACGTGAATCAAGAAATTTTAATTTATTTTTATTGATAATAGATAATCGTTGGGGACGTGCTCTTTTTTGATTTTTTGGTACGTAGGTAAATCCCCCACTGTCCGCGTTCGGTAGTTAGGATGGTATTTACGTTTCTTCCGGCTACGTCTAGGTACGTATGAATCCGTTTTTATTTATTATTTGTTGCATCAATAAAATTTACTTTACATATAGCAATTAGTTGCTCCAAAACTAAAATTAAAAAAACATTTATTTATTATAGTTTTGTAAGTAATATTGAGACTTGTGTAAGTCTATTTTTTGCAATAATATTTTATTAACTAACAAATAAACATATGCTAGTATATTTGTTTTATTTTCATTATGTACTCTAATATATTATGAGATTACAATGGAACAAATTGAATGAGGTTACAGGTTCATCTATGTTTTTACCGTTTTTTACTTCAGTTACATATTTTTAGACATTTTGTATGTAAATTATACACACGCAAAACCTTCTAATCGCTTAACATTCAAATAAAACTTGCTTATTTCCTATTTTGCAAATGTAATTTGGAGAGACATGACAGATTTTAGTCATATGACCACACCCTTACTATATACGCTTTAAATTTTTCTAATGCCCTTTTGGGGAGGCCAGCAGGGGTCTCCTTAAACATTTGGTATCTTAACGAATAACTCCTAGTACTGTAACTCATCTGTCTGTTTCCTTGTGTTCATTTTTGAATAATAAAGTTCAGTGGCTTATTAAAACCTTAACCTTCATATCGGGAATCTAAAGTAATTACTTTGGTGTTCTTCTGTGGTAATAAAAATAACAAACGGATTGTTTGGATTTTGGCTTTATTTCCTATATCTTTTGATTCGTAACTACACACAAGATTAAAGGAAACAAAAATATTCAAAGTGGTATTTCGAACCGATATGTTTTTGTACTGTGAAATTACAAATTAATATGTTTTTCATTTTAAATTATCTTCCTTGCTGTCGACGTAACTAACGAGGTATATGCGGTACGTAGCAAACACAATACAAACATCGTATACGCTACGGTTCATATGTGGCAACGCTGTAAATACCTCTTTATTATCTGTTCGTTTAGTACTGCGGCATGTTATATTTAACCATTAGGAATGTGAAATGATACAGATTCTTTTCATCAATTTATTCTTCTTTATTTTCTATTGCTAAACTTTAAACAATAAAGCCGTCGATCTTCATTGAGAGCTTTAATTAACAACGATGTGACGATGCGAGTTACATTACCATTGGCAGGTCTTAAGTTCTCGCATTACAGGCGACGGGCGTCGAACACGCAAACAAACATAAAAATCAATACACAATATTGTTTGATCTGCATGGACTTTGCATATAGATTAAATATATAGATTTAGAGAGAACGGGCATTAATGATTACGAAATAAAACTCTTCTGTAGAAACATACGAGACAATACACAACACAATATTCAAATATTCAAAAGAAATAAAAGCCCATTTTTATAAATATCAAGATGGCCGCAGTGCTACTGCATTGATTAATGTAAAACATACATCCTTGTACTCATATGCACACAGAACCCGTACTTAAAAAAGCAAATATAAAAGAAAGATTTTGTTATAATGAAGGACGAGTTGGTAGAATCATTTATTTAGTAATAGGTGTGGGTGGTAGATTTATACCGTGGAATATTCCAGAATAAACTTTCAAATATAGTTGTTTTGTCCTTCATTTTATTTTGATGTCAATTGTTTCATATGTAATAACTTACCGTATCCGGTACCCTGCAGTTGAGTTGAAATTCGATATTAAACAAACAATAATCAATATCTGACAAATTATATTTTCATTTTCTTTTTTAAAAGAGCAGAAAATTATAAAATATTGCACAAAAGAATTTTGGATCGATTGTATATACTTAACCATAATAAATCAAGGATTGCTATGAAAAAATTGTAAGTACTCTCCATTTGACTTAATTATGTACTTCTAAATATGATATTATAAATAAATAGTTTACAACCCTTATCTTAATATAAACAAATTTCTCTTTTGCATCAAATAACTGCGTTAAAATTAATATTTTAACATGGAACTACTCTACAATTAAATATATTTTTCAAACATTTTCAACTATTTATTGTTTCATAATTTCAAATTTTACTACTTTTTTCAAACTAATATCCAAATAATCTGAAAGGTAACTAGTAAATCTACAAATTTTATTAAATACAACCAATATTATACAAAAAATTTATAGAACAAACAAACTTACCATTTCAGGAACAAGAGATATTAGTTGCGCTTTTAGGTTAGGGGAATTAGACTCCCATAGCGGATCAACGGAATCGAGGCTAACGAACTTGAAATCACCCCGAGTCATTTGTAAACACGTCCGACATATCTTAGGACCGTGATACATTTTGTTTTCGTTAATATTTACCATTTAAATACGAATTTAACCATTATTACGGTAGAGCTAACGACCCGTTTGATGTACAACACTATTTTGATGGCAAACGCTGCGTTGCCGTATCGTGTTTTGATATTGTACTGAAAGCGACGTTTCGTATAGCGCCAAATTTAAATTTAAAGCCCTTTGGATAAAATTTTAGATTTTATTATAGGAAATAGGTTTGAGCGTGTTGTGTTTATATATAGTGTTGTATATCGAATTGGTAAAATGTAACGGACAATCACCTATTATTTTATAATTGTATTTGTATAGGCAAAGCTGTAGCAGGATTTTTTTAAGTGGGGCGGTCCACTTAATGGATATAAAAATAGATTCTTATACTGCTTATGGTAGGTACAAGTTACTTTTGGAATAGAATTGTATTGAATTAAGAAAATAAGTGTCATCTCGCTTTTTAGGAAGTGCATCTTAACACACAGCTAGTGCAATAATTGATACTCAATTTTTACCTCAATGTGTTATGTATAAATACAATTTCTTTGATACAGATTTTAAATAAGCACATTAACAGTGCAGCATTAACTACATTTGATAGTATTATTAAAACATAGTAGTTGCCTGTTAATGCTTAACATCAGAGAGTTATAGGATCCTCAAACAACGTGAGGAGCCACTTTTCAATTTTAAAGAGCCATAACTACCACAACCTTTAGGTCCAATGAATCTGGGCTCAAAAGATGATCTTAGTTCTACTAATACCATTTTTAAATAACAAAAAAAGTAACCAGTAATTTCATTTTTTATGATATCTGGTCATTTGGGAAGTTCAGGTTACATGCGACAATTTCCTTACATTTAAAGCATAATTGTGTACTAATCATGAACAAGAAAAGACAAATAAATTTTTATAAAAATCTACAAAAGACATATTTCACCATCATCATCATTAGGTCTTCAGTCCTGGAACTGGTTAGACGCATACCATCATTGTTTCCTATTCTGAACTAACCTACAGATTTCCCTGAAATTTGCACAGTCTGCATCTATCACTATCTGATCTAGGTCTACATCTACCTCTTCGTCCCTATCTCTGCTTGTAATATATCCCATACTATTCCGCAAAAATGCCTTAGAACGTATTCTGCCCTTCTATTTCTCTTATCTTTTTCCCCAGATATCCTTGTTCCCCTACTATTTCTATAACCTATTTGTTATTATTTTTGTCTGTCCATGCTATCGTCCTCATACATCTGAAGCACAGCATTTCAAAAGGCTGCTACCGCTTTTCTGTCTGTGTTTCAGACTGCCCGTATTTCATAGGCATACTGTGCTGTGCTCCACACATATGCTTTCAACAATTTTCTTCTTGTTCTATGTTTGTTGTCTTTTTTCAAAGACGCTGTTCTTTCTTGTTAGATGCAGTTCGGTCCCCTTCTATTGTTTTACAATTATATACCTTATTTCTCCGACCTTCAGTGGTTGTGAAGGGAGTTCAAATCCCGACACGGCCGACTGCTTGAAAAATGACAGGTGAGCATTTTTCACAAAAATTACGCCTTCGTTCGGATGAGAGGTTAAATGGAGGTCCCGTGTTGTCACGCACGTTAAAGATCCCTACCTTGCCTGGAACGGCAAGGGTTCGGCAAAATTCTAAATTTCCAGGCAACAAAAAACTCGCCTCCTGGCCAATGTAGTACCTTCTGGTGGAGCATTGGAAATATAAATGCACGGTTGTGAAAGGAGGTAAGCAGCCTGTGGCTGCCAAGTTCCCCCAACACTTAACCATTTACCGATTTAATATATTTTCCAATATATCTTTTCGCACAGTCAACATTAGTTGCAGATATTTGCAACCAACAACTAGTTGTTTATACTAATCATCAGATTTATCTGCGCTTATTTTTTCGTCATTAGGATTTCCATCTCAAAAGTACTCTTTCGTTCTTTTGTAAGTAATTTTCTACACGGTATCATATCTTTTTCCGCATAACTATCCCCACACCCAAATTTCCTTCCTCTGCTCCTGTATGAATTACCCTGAAGTCTCCACTAAAAATCCCCCGCCTCTAGCCACCGAACTTCGCTGATCCCTACTATGTCTAGTGATAACCTATTCATTTCGATTTTTAGGTTCTCTAGCTTACCTACTTGCTTCATACTTCTAACATTCCACGCTCCTACTCGCAAAATGTTCCCGACTTTTACTTTTAATTTTCCAATCGCGTCCTCCGAAGTAGTCCCCTCCCGGAGATCCGAATGGGGGACTTCTTTAACTCCGGAATGTTTTACCCCAGAGAATGCCATCATGTTTGTTACAATTTAAGTACGCTGTGTACTTGGGAGATAATTTGGTGGTTTCCCGTTGCCTTCCACATCACGGTAGTGTGTCTTAGACTGCCATACCGACCCCTATGGTCTCTGCCAATCTAAGTATCGAAAGAGCCGCTGCCCTCTTTCGGAGACCTGTCTTAGTCTGGTTCCTCACTAACGACCCTACTACTTTGGTTGGACCTGTAGTTTGGTTCTTCAGCTCATTAGAAAACGCAAGCCATTTCACCTTTTCTAGTAATTTAGAACTTCGGCAAGGTGCAGGTCCATTCGAAATGCATATTTCACCATCATTTAAAAGAATTGTTTGTCTAAAAATTCCATACAAAAAAATGGCCTTACATTTCTTTTGATAGAAGTGTGAGCTTTGATAAAAAAGAACATTTTCTGTTAAATAGGTGCCCTAAGTACCTACTCCAGAATTAGGATCACGCCACAAGTGGTAACAAAATAGCTTATAAGTGCTTTAAGATTTTTTAACGTTGGGTCTCTAACGTCATCCGTTTACCAAAGTTAAGTTAAAGAAACGAAAGCCTTCAGTTTTTACTAATGAAATAGCTGTACCAAATCTGGAAATGTCCTCCTCTGCCTGGCTCACTACAAAATATATTCCATAGAATGAGGTGCAAAGGAACATTTTTAAGAGTTGTGTGATAAGTGATAAGATTGTTGTCTTAAGCATTACTGGTATGGAAAGTGACCCATTTTACACGAGTGTGAGAGTTGTTGCACAAGGCTTCAGCCGAGTATGACAATTCCACAAGTATGAAATGGTACTTTCAACACAAGTACTGTACACGATGTTTCCGACGAAAACAAAGAAAAAAAATAAGAATGTATTTTTTAAATAAACGTACACTGTTGCTCTTACTTTTGCATTCTAAAGTGAAATTTACTTTCGGACTCTAGAGCGATATACACCACTTTCTAAATAAATCAGTAGTGTGCAATCAATCTCTTGTTTTCTCACAATCGGTGCAAATATGTATGTGCTATATTTTATCCAACAAGCGTATTATTCCTAAACAACTGCTAAAAGTGGTAAAGAGGGACAGTTTTTCAAAATTAGTATACAAATATCTTTTTAGTTAAGTTATACAATTTTTTTTTATACACATGCGAGGTTCGGTGGTCAAAGGCGGGGGATTTTTGGAGCGGAAACTTTAGGGTAATTCATACAGAATCAGAAGGAAATTCGGGTATGAGAATAGTTATGTAGAAAAAGACAGGACACTGAGTAGAAAACTACTTACAAAAGAACGAAACAGTACTCATGCTTAGCTTAGAATCTAAATATGTAGATAAAGTAATAATACAAGTATACATGCCTACCTCTAGCTACAGTGAGGAAGAAGAAGAAGAAGCGATCTACCAAGATGTTGAAGATATTGAAGACATGTAATGCTAGTGAAGTGAAGTGTGTTTTTAACTGCTCTGTGGATTTAAATAAATTGAATGGTTATTTTTGGGAATATTTTCTGGAAAATTATACCTGTCTGCTCAGTATAATCTGGACAATGGAATGATCAATCTTAGTGGTATCAGGGATTCATTAATCAGAAGTTCTAAGCAGTTTTATAGTAATTTTCCTGTATTTATCTGATGAGGCATGACATATGTTCAAAATACTACAAATTGGTATCAACACATATAATAAATTTAATTGATAACTACTACAACCATTCTGAACCGACCTGCACATTGACGACATTCTAAAATACTAGAACAGGTAGAATGGCTTGCATGTTTCAATGAGCTAAAGAGCCAAACTATAGGTTTAACCAAATTAGTGGGGTCTTTAGTGAGGAACCAGACTAAGACAGGTCCCCGAAAGAGGGCAGCAGCTTTTTCGGTACTTAGAGTGGTAGAAACCATAGGGGTCGGTATGACATTCTAAGACACTACTGCAATGTGGAAGGCAACGAAAAACCACCACTTTGCCTCCCAAGTACACTGCGTACAGAAATTTTTAGTAAACATGATGGCATCCTCTGGGATAAAAAATTTCGAAGGTAAAATAGTCCCCCATTCGGATCTCCGGGAGGGGACTACTTCGGGGGATGTGATCCGAAAGTATAGAAAAAGATCCGTGAACATTCTGCGAGTCGGAGCATGGAATGTAAGAAGTATGAAATATGTAGGTAAGCTAGAGAACCTGAAACTCGAAATGCATAGGTTAGCACTAGACATGGTAGGAATCAGCGATATCCGCTGGCCAGAGGCAAGGGATTTTTGGAGTGGAGACTTCAGGGTAACTCATACAGAATCAAAGGAAGGAAATACCGGTGTGGGGATAGTTATGCGAAAAAAGATAGGACGATGTGTAGAAAACTACTTACAAAAGAATGAAAGAGTACTAATGGTTAGATTTAAATCTAAACCAGTAAATACAGTAATAATACAGGTATACATGCCCACCTCTAGCAACAGTGAGGAAGAGGTAGAGGCGATTTACAAAGATATGGAAGACATACTAAGATACGTAAAGAGACATGAAAATTTAATAATTACGGGGGATTTTACTGCAGTAGTAGGTGAGCGTAGGGAAGGAGGGATAGTAGGTTTATTTGGGTTAGGCGCAAGAAATGAGAGGGGAAATAGGCTGATAGAATTTTGCGACAAGAACAACTTAACCATCACAAATACATTATTTCAACATCATGCTAGAAGACGATACACGTGGAAGATACCAGGAGATATAGGAAAATATCAAATAGATTACATTATTGTTAGACAACAGTTTAGAAATCAAGTAAAAGACTGTAGAAGCTACCCGAAAGCAGATATAGACACTGACCATAACATCGTAATTATGACGGCCAAACTTAAAATTAAAAACCTGAAAAAGAGGAACGAAATAGGCACTTTGAATTTGAGAAGCTAAAAGATAAAGATATCCATGAAAGATTTGAAAAAAAAGCCATATGAATTGCTGAAAGATATCGGGAAAATTTATGATACTAAGGAAGTTGAAACAGAATGAAATAACAATAAATCCAACTTAGACTTTGGGGCCAGAAATATTCTGGGGTATACACAAAAAGAAAATAGGAAACCATGGATAACAAAGGATATCCTGAATTTAATAGAATAAAGACGAAAATATAAAAATAGATCAGACAAAACAGGAAAACAGAGATACAAAGCTATAAAGTGAGAAATTATTCGCAAATGCAGGACAGCTAAAGAACAATAGATTGATGAAAAGTGTAAAGAGGTACAAACCAAGATGGAAATAGGAAAGACAGACGAAGCATACAAATTAATTAGAATGATTTTTAGGGATATAAAACCATATAGCAAAAATATAAGAGATGCGAGAGGAAACGTCATTATAGAAAATGTAGAGAAAGTAGCTAGATGGCAGGAATATGTAGGAAATTTATATTCAGGAGAGGAACTAATCGCATTAGAACAGGAATCAGACATTGACATTGATGACCTGAAAAATGGTAAGGCGCCGGGTCCAGATAAGGTGCAAGCAGAAACTCTAAAAGCCGCTGGACAAGCAGTAACAGAACGTTTCTTCCAACTTGTAAGCTATATGTATGAGACAGGCGAGATACCCAAAGATTTCAAACGTAACATCATAGTAACTATACCAAAGAAAAAAGGCACGGATAGATGTGAAGATTTTCAAACAATAAGTTTAACAGCACACGTTTTAAAAGTATTAACTAGAATTGTACAAAGACGAATGGAAAAACGAGCTGACAAATACTGGGAGAAGATTAATTTGGGTTTAGGCGAAATAAGGGAACACGGGAGGCTATTTAGCTCTGAGGGTAATAATAGAGAAAACAATAGAGAAGGGGAAAGCGTATATATAGGGTTTGTAGATCTGTAAAAAGCATTCGACAATGTAAAATGGAAAAAAAATGTTCGAAATACTCAAAAAGATTGGAACGAATTTTAGGGATAGATGGATAGTACGTTGCTTATACAAAGAGCAAACAGCGGTAATAGAATTAGAGCAAGAAAGTAGAAAAGTAAATATTAGGAATGGGGTGGGACAAGGATGTGCCTTATCCCCATTAATTTTTAAGTTGTACATAGAAGATGCAATGAATACTGTTAAATGCAGGAAAACATTTGGAATTAATATGCAGGGACAAAAGATTGATATGCTTAGATTTGCAGATGATATAGCGGTATTAGCATCTAGCAAAGAAGAGTTAGAAGCTGCTGTTAATGAAATGGAAACAGTTCTAACGGAGAGATAAAGTATGAAAATTAACAAAAATAAAAATAAAGTTCTAGTATGCAAAAGAGAGGAAAATAAATCAAAAACAAGAATACAAATAGGTAACGAGAACTTACAAAGGTCAAGGATTTCTGCTACCTAGGAAGTCAAATAACGCAAGATGGTAAAAGCACAAAAGATATAAAACAAAGATTAGCACAAGGTCGTGCTACATTTAATAAGAAAAAGCAACTACTGTGCTCAAAGACCACAAACATAGAAACAAGAAAAGATTGCTTAAAACATATGTGTGGAGCATAGCACTGTATGGCTGTGAAGCCTGGACAGTAGGAGAAGCAGACAAGAAAAAGGTAGAAGCCTTTGAAATATGGTGCTACCGATGTATGATTATTATTATTATTCTTTATTACCCAACAGATATACATCCAATTACAGGGCAATGCCCAAGTTATAGAAAAACAAAAAGAAAAAATAATAAAAGAGTTACAAACTATTGTAGTATAAGACAAATATAATTTAAATCTAAATATGTATAGAATTTGCGTTGCGTTAAACTAAAACTAAAACTTGTTATTGACAATAGCTTTAAGTGTTGTCAGCGTACAATTATTGATATCACACTCTGAATAAATCTTGTTACTGTTGTTACACATGATGTATACAGGAGATTTTATTATCAGATTTGAGCGTGCTGTACAATTATAGAACGTCACTGTATTACGACTTCCAGACTGCTGTACTTTAAACCGTTAAACCGAAGTGGGGATAGTAGCTGTATACAGTCAATCTTGTGATGTAGTAGATTATACAGAAACACCAAGCTGTTAAGTATTCGGCGATACTCAAGTGATTTCATACCAAACTGTAAGAGTAAAACATTCTGTTCGATACCTATAGCTGGATAATGTCCACAAGTTTTTCGATACATAAATTTTAAGAATTTTCTTTGAGTATTTTCCAAGCATTCTTTTTGATACTGATAATGTGGGTACCATACAAGTGCACAATATTCCAGCTTAGCTCTGACAAACGCATAAAATAATGCTTTTAAAGCTAATTCGCTTGAAAATGATTTGCAGTTCCTAATTATCAGACCTAATAATTTAGTTGCAGAGCTGCATGTCGTGCACACATGTTCACGAAAGGTAAGTTTAAAATCAAATACAATGCCTAAATCCGATACTGAAGTAAGTCTAACAAGTTGTACAGTATTACAGGTGTATCGATACGAACAGGTTGATCTTTTCTTGTAAACGTAACTATTTTACACTTACCGTTATTGAGATGCAAACTATTGGCTGCGCACCAATTTTGTACAACATCCATCTGGTTTTGAAGTATCTCGCAATGATAAGTCGTATTTATTCGTAAAAATATTTTTAAGTGGGCGGCATATAATAATTTTTCACAACATAACAAGTCTGGCAAATCATTGATAAAAAGAAGAAACAGTAAAGGTCCTAAATTAGAACCATGGGGAACCCCAGATGTCGCTTGAAAAATTCCTGAGTTGTGATTCTTATATGCCACGTACTGCAGGCGATTCTTGAGATATGATTCAAAAAGCTGTATTAGCAACTGACTAAATCCAAAACCGTGTAGTTTATTGATGATAATTTTATGATTGATACAATCAAACGCCTTGGTGAAGTCCGTGTATATCACATCCACTTGTCCTTGGAAATCAAGGGTTTCAGATACAAACTGTGTAAAATACATCAAATTAGTTGCAGTAGAGCAACCTGCCATAAATCCATATTGCCAGGACGATATACAATTTTTGATGCACGGATATATGTGGTTATTCAGTAACATTTCAAATACTTTTGAGAAACTGCATAATATACTTATGGGCCTATAGTTATAGATCTTTTTAGGATCACCACTCTTAAGAACAGGGCAGATTCTGGCTGATTTCCAAACAGTAGGAAAAGTTGATGTTTTCAAAGATAAATTATAGATAATTCTTAGTGGTAGTGCAAGAGTTGTACGCAAATCTTTAACCAAAAAACTAGGTATATGGTATGGTCCGGAGGTTATTTTATTACTTAGGTTTCCCATTGCCATTTCAATTTCCTCTACTGAAAAGTTATCGATTTGTATAATAGGTAAATTGCTAAAGAAATTATCACGCTTTGCGATGTCCACATACTGATGAGGTAAATATACACTTCTAAAATACTCACTAAAAGCATTAACGATTGATTCTGGGGATTCGAATTGTTGTGCATCATCTCTCATCTTGCCAGGAATGCGACTATAACCACGTTTCCTCTGTAAGAATGTCCAGAATAGGTGGGAATTGGTGGTAATTGCCTGTTGGATTTTAACTAAGTGCTTACTGTAATCTGCTTTAATATGTGTCTTTACTATCGATTCTAAGTCTGCTATATTCTTGATATAAAGATTGCGTCCCGCTTTTCTTGTATTTTCGGTGACATATATTTTTTAATTTAATACTTTTAATCAGGTCCAACGAGTACCATACCGGATATAGTTGCTTTTTTCCACGATACCTTGGAACATATGTATCAAATAGCGAATAAATTTTCTTGTAAAATTGCTTGCATGCTATATTAACATCAGTTAGATCAGAAAGATAGAACCAATCAATATGTTGTAGGGATCCGTATAGACCTACAAAATCTGCTTGACGAAAATTATAGGCTCTTTGGCATGTTGTATTCATAGAAAACTCATTATGTAAGTTGTGGAATTACTTCAAATTTATGATCAGTGCTGGATGATATATGTCCTCTTTAACAAACGGAGACATATCTCTTATGACTTTGCATGTGCTACTGTTTGATAAAATAAGATCGAGAATTCGGCCTTGATTGAGAATTGTATTAAATTGTTTCAAATCCAATAAATCAATTAAATCGTTTGTTATTCTGTTTTTAGTATCACATGTATTTGGATTATTAAAGTTGGGTATGTTAAAATCGCCCATCACTATGACATTTTTCTTATTAAAACAATCCATTTGTTCTATATATTCAATAAAAGCGGTATATTCGGCTAAAGTTATATTGGGTGGTATATAAACAACAAACACAAACAATTGCTCAAAGTTGACATTGCACTTGCACCCTACTATATCTATTGTTGGTATCGCTGAGGTAATAGTAGATAAATATAAAACCTCCACTGATATGTTGTCCTTAATCGCTATTAGAGCACCGCCACCCCAAAGCTTATTAGTTAATTAATGTTGACGATCTTGCCTATATAAGTTATACGACACAGGAAAAAGCTCAGAGCTTGAAATATCATTTGAGAGGGCTGTTTCGACTAAGCATATTACATCAAACTCACACTCGCTCACTGAAGAAAAAAACTGTTCAGTTTTTGTACACAGTCCCCTAACGTTTTGAAAATAACAAGCCAATTGCAAATGTGTTATGGCACTCAGTTTTTTGCATTTGCTGATACTATTTTAGGAACCCCATTGATGTATTGTATAGTTAAATTTCATTCGCCATTTTCAATTCTGTTTTTAAGATCAGATCTGAGAATGGCCATATACTCGTGCTGCATTGGGGTTTCGTCCGATTTAATTTTAACTTGACTATATCTTGTTTGTATTACCGCTTTATTTTTTAAAATACGAAGAGCATCAGCTGCAGAATTAAGAATTATTTTAAGTGGACGTGGTTTTTCATGGTTGATGATGACGATATCATGGACAGACGAAGTTAAGAACGAAGAGGTACTAGAAATGGAAGCGGGAAGAAAGAAATATATGGGAAACAGTAAAAAAATAGGAGAGATAGGATGATAGGCCACATACTACGACATGAGGAAATAGTGCGGAATATATTAGAAGCAGAGATAGGAAAAAAGAGAAGCAGAGGTAGACCTAGATGAGACTACTGCACACAGATAGTGAAAGATGTAGGCAGTGAGGATTTCAGGGAAATGTGTAGGCTAGCTCAGAATACAAATCAATGGAAGTACGCATTCAACCAGTCGCAAGATGGAAAAACTAATGACAAAAATAATAACTGTACTTAAACATGATGATTGTTATAAACAACTACAGATATTGGTTTTGCAATACTCTGAACTAATGTTAATTGTGCGAAAGGATTTACTGGAAAACTATTAATACGGCAAATGTCTAAGTGTTGGGAGATCTTTGACAGCCACAGGCTGCTTACCCCCCTTCACATACCTTACATGTGATTTTCCAATGCTCCACCCGAAGGTACTACATTGGCCAGGAAACGAGTTTTTTTTTTACCTGAAAAATTTTGAATTTTGCCGAACCCTTGCTGTTCTAACCAAGGTAGGGATCTTTAACGTGCATGACAACACACACACGGGACCTCCATTATACCTCTCATCCGAACGAGGGTGTATTTTTGTGAAAAATGCTCGCCTAACATTTTTCAAGCGGACCGTGTTGGGATTCGAACCCGGGACGACCTTGGACGTAGTAGTCACACACATACCACTACGCCACGGAGTCGCCCCCTCCCCCCCTTCACATACCGCTGAATCGCGGTGAATTAGGGTATATAATTAGAAAATAATAGAAGGGAATCGAGCTGTAAATAGGCTGTTGTGAGAATTGCAGGGAACTGGGCAGGCTAGCTAAGAGCATAAATTAGCTGAGGTATAAGTTGAACCAGTTTCAAGATGTAAAACCCAATGACGAAAAAATAAGTGCTCTTAAATCTGACGAGCATTATAAACGACTACAGGTGTTGGTTGTGAAATATTTTCAACTAATGTTGATTGTGTGAAAGGATAAATTGGAAAACCATTAATTCAACAAAGGTTCAAGTGCTGGGGGTACTTGGCAGCCAAAGGCTGCTAACCGCCTTCACATACCTTACATGTGATTTTCCAATGCTCCACCCGAAGGTACTACATTGGCCAGGAAACGATTTTTTTTACCTGGGCTCCTTCACATACCGTTCATTTACATTTCCAATGCTCCACCCGAAGGTACTACATTGGCCAGGAGGCGAGTTTCTTTGTTGCCTGGAAATTTAGAATTTTGCCGAACCCTTGCCGTTCCAGGCAAGGTAGGGATCTTTAACGTGCGTGACAACACTCGCACACGGGACCTCCATTTAACGTCTCATACGAACGAGGGCGTAATTTTTGTGAAAAATGCTCACCTGCCATTTTTCAAGCAGTCGGCCGTGTCGGGATTTGAACTCAGTACCTTGGGATCCGTAGTCTTACGCTTACTACATTGATCCACGCCCCCTCCTTCATATACCACTGAATATCGAGGAAATAGGGTATATAACTGTAAAACAATAGAAGGTGACCGAACTGCATCAAACAAGAAAGAACGGCAGCTATGTTCAAAGACAACAAACATAGATACAAGAAGAAAACTGTTCAAAGCATAGTGTGGAGCACAGCGCAGTACATCTATGAAATAGGGGCAGTAGGAAAAGCAGACAGAAAGAGATAGATACCTTCTGGAATGTTGTGCTTCAGATGTATAAGGATGGTAACATAAACAGACAAAGTTAATAACAATAGGTTGTAGAAATAGCAGAGGAATAAAGATATCTGTGGGAAAAAAAATAGGAGAAATACAACAGGATATGCTCTAAGGCATTTCTGAGGAATAGTACGGGATGTATTACAATCCGAGATAGAAAAAGATAGGTTGAGGTAGACAGAGATCAGACTTTCGCATACAGATAGTGATAGACGCAGACTGTACAAATTTCAGGGAAATGTGTAGGTTGGTTCAGACTAGGAAACAATGAGGATACGCGTCCAACCAGTTCTAGGACTGACGACCTAATGATGATGAACTACTACAAATAGCTAACTATTGTGAACACATGTTAATCTTAATTGTGCAGTACCGGATCTAGGAAGAATTTCAATTTTAATTATTCTAAAAATGTCGGAGGCCTGCAACTTTTGCAATTTAAAATTCTAGATGATGAAAATTACATCTGTTGTGATAGTTGTGGATCAACATTGCATGCTACCAAAAAATGCTCCATTTTAAATTTTACCGAAGTTAGAGCGATTCAACTCAAATCTCAAAGATTAGTTATTTCCTTTTGCGAGGATTGCAGAACAACAGTATTAAAAGCTCCGCCCAAGGTCCCAGGTTCAAATCCCGACACGGTCCGCTTGAAAAATTTTAGGCGAGCATTTTCCACAAAAACACACCCTCGTTCGGATGAGAGGTAAAATGGAGGTCTCATGTGTGAGTGTTGTCACGCACGTTAAAGATCCCTACCTTGCTTGGAACAGCAAGGGTTCGGCAAAATTCCAAATTTTCCAGGTAAAAAAACTCGCTTCCTGGCCAATGTAGTACCTTCGGGTGGAGCATTGGAGAATCACATGTAAAGTATTAAAAGCTCATCCCGATGCGGTCTGCTTGAAAAAAGTTAGGCGAGCATTTTTCACAAACATACACCCTCGTTCAGATGAGAGGTAAAATGGAGGTCTCGGGTGTGAGTGTTGTCACGCACGTTAAAGATCCCTACCTTGCTTGGAACACCAAGGGTTTGACAAAATTTGAAATTTTTCAGGTAAAAAAACTCGCTTCCTGACCAATGTAGCACCTTCAGGTGGAGCATTGGAAAATCACATGTAAAGTATTAAAAGCTTACTGCTCTGGAAAAAGAATTGGATAATTTAAAACAGCAGTTTGCAGTCCTACAGCAAGAAACAAATTCTATGGATTTAAATAATGACAGTACCATTAATAGTGAAACTATATACAAAGAGGTTCATGAGAGAACAGTGTGTCTGCAATTTTATGGTTTTTAATGCAAGTGAATCTAAATCTTCGCAAATAGCTGAGAGAATTTTACATGATAATAAAATTGCAGCTAAAATTTTGGAGGCTGCTATGTGCAGTCAAGTGATTTCATCAATGTTATACGCCTTGGTAAGGTTGCTGGTGATAGGCCTCATCCTTTGAAGGTTACATTATGTAGCTCTGGTAGAGTTGGTCAAGTACTTAAAGCCAAAAGGGCCATCACTAACTATGGTTATTCAGTCAGTCAGGATCTGAAACATTTACAAAGGCAACAATATACGTCTGCTCTAAATGAACTTAAGGAACGTTATAAGCATGGGGAACTAAATCTAAGAATTATCCATAAACAGGGAGTACCTTGCGTGGTCAAGAATGTCAAGAATGTCCCAAAAAACTAAATAATAATAAATCCACGACTCTTTATTCGCTCTCTGTCTATTACCAAAATGTTGTAGGTATACGCACTAGATTTGTAGACTGCTCTATCGGCTCTTGTTTGTCAATATGATGTGATTGTGTTGACAGAAACTTGGCTGCATGAAGATCTTTCTAATGCAGAATTGGGACTTTCAAACTATGAAATCTACTGAGGGAACCATTCCTATCTAACCATTACTAAAGAACGTGGTGGTGGGGTTCTTCTCGCCACCAAGAAAAACTTACTGTTTGTAGTCAAAACCATTTCTACTACAGTCTTAAATGTTGAGCACTTGTTCATCGAATTCTGGGAAGATAAATTTAATTTTGTTCTGGGTGGTGTTTACATTCCTTCAGGATCCTCGTCAGAGGTATATATTGACCACTGCTGGGCAGTTGAGCAAGTAGTTGATAAGTATCCTGCATCTTCCTTCTTTATTTTTGGAGATTATAAGTTACCAGCCGCAGTAAGGGAGTCGCGAGATGAATTATTAGTACACTGGCGACCAGGGTACCCAGCTACTGAGGTGGCAAAATACTTTAATTTCTTGGAGTTAAAACAATTTAATAATATACCTAATGACCACAATGTATTTCTAGACCTCATCTTTGTTAATGTATCTAACTCAATTGATGTGTCGCTTGCAAACGATTGTCTTTTGCCCAACAATTATCACCACAAGGCTTTCAAATGCAAACTATCTCTTACTATTAAGTATAGAACCTTACAATTCAATGAAACGTATAGAGATTTTAGAAATGCTGATTGTATCGCATTAAACGAATATCTTGGACAAATTGCATGGGATTCTCTCCTGAATAATTTGGATATTGATGAATCTGTCAGGACTTTTTATGAAACAATCAATGTTGCCATTGTTAGATTTGTACCAATAAACATCCGTAGATTATCTACCTTCCCCAAATGGTTTTCCAGGAACTTGATATCATTAATATATGAGAAGAAGAGCGCATGCTAGATTTAAGGAAACCCGTTCCCAGATTGATTATATACATTTTAGTAATTTACGCTCCCTTTGTAAACAGGCTACAAAACGCAGTTATCTTACTTATATGTCCAATGTAAATAAAGGGATTTGCACTCATCCAAAACAATTCTGGGGTTATGTTAATAGTTTAAAAGGGGAACATTTACCTGAGACCTTGTTTCTTGATGATATTACTGCTAATAATGGCGATGATATTGCCAATCTCTTAGCCTCTCACTTCGTAGGAAATAATGATACTCCCATGGCCTTCGATACTGATCTCTCTATGACAGATTCACAAGTTGGTATTCCATTTATACAATTTTTCATGCAAGAGCTATTCAATGGTATCAGATCTCTTCCTGATAGGTTGTCAACGGGTCCTGATGGGATTCCACCTACTTTTCTAAAGAGGTGTATTTTTACTTTGTGTAAATCGCTTCAACTCCTATTTAACTTGACATTTAAATTTCAAAAATTTCCTTGATGTGGAGTACAAGTTATGTCTTACCCGTTTTTAAAAATTGTATTAAAGAGGATATTAGAAATTACCGGCCAATATGTCTGTTGTCTTCTATACCTAAACTACTTGAAAGGTTACTAATTGTGTACTTAAATTGGAGTTGTAAATTAATACGTGATAGCCAACATGGGTTCATTCAGAAAATATCGACATTTTCTAACCTACTTGTCTATCAAAACACAATTACCATTGCTTTGGAGAATGTTTCTTAATATTTCCAAATGCTGCAGTATAACTTTCGCATCTTCTAGAAATCCCATTAAGTATGTATACTTTACCAATGGAGCACATTTGAAAAGTGTTGATACAGTGCACGATCTGGGTGTTTATTTTGATAGCAAGGTATCTTTTGTTCCTCATATTAATATTATCACATCAACATCCCTAAGAGCATTAGGATTCATTTCTAGACATGCTCGTGACCTTTCAGTAACAGCGATTAGAACATTGTATTTGTGTTACATTTGGAGTATACTTATGTATGCCTCTCCGATCTGGTCTCCCCATTATAATGTACACATTCGAACTCTTGAAGCGGTGCAGAATACGTTCCTAAGATTTTGTGCATATAAAACTGGATCTGTATTCAGTAAATTTAATTGTGATTATGACCTCATTCGCCAGGCTTTGTAATTACCACCTCTGGAAACCCTACGTGATTATAATGACCTTCTGGTTTTGTATAAAGTTTTGGCAGGAGATGTTGATTGTTCCAAATTACTTAACCTGATTAGTCTTAGGATACCACTGCGTAATACCAGAGATATATCAAAATTTTTTGTGCCTTATCGTAGGGTTAATTATACTTATTTCTGCCCCCTAACTAGTATGGTTAGGTCTGCTAATGCGCATGGTTATAATGTATTAGCAATTTTACAATCAGAATTTAAAAGGGAATATAATCAGGTGTTTATAACCCCACAGTGAGCTTCACTAGTTTTTTTTATGTATTTTATAAATTTGATATGCATTTTATAATTCATGTTAAGATTTAATATTTTGAATTATTGTTATTGTTAGTATTCTTTATAGCATTATTTATCAATATCAAAGGTGTAATCCATATATGTGAATGAATAAATAAATAAATAAATTAAATAAAATGTAAAAGGACATGAAAATTTAATAATTACAGGGGATTCTAATGCAGTGCTATGTTAGGGCAGGGAAGGCACAATAGCAGGTCTGCTTGGTTTAGACATGAGAAACGATAGGGGAAATAGGTTAGTATAATTTTGCGACAAGAACAATTTAATCATCACAAACACATTATTTCAACGTTATGGTAAAAAACGATACACATGGAAGATACAAGGAGAGAGCGAGATATCCAAAGACCGTTGAAGTTACTCCAAAACAAATATGGACCCTGACCACAACGCTAGTAATTATTCCGTGCTTAAATTTAACAATTTGAAAAAGAAACGGAAAAAAGCACATTGACTTTGAGAAACTAAAAACTAAAGATATCCACAAAAGATATGAGAAAAAGTTAATCGAACAGTTGAAAGATATCAAAAAAATGTCTGTCGTGTAGTAGAAATAGAATGAAATAACATTAAATCCATCTAATACATGATGGCTGGAAATATTCTGGGGCATAAACAAAAGGAAAACAAGAAACCATTGGTAACAAAAGATATTCTGAATTTAATAGAAGAAAGGCAAAAATACAAAAACAGACCAGATAACCCCAAAAAACAGAGATACAAAGTTATAAATTGGAAATGCGGGAAAGGTATAGAACAATGAATTGACGAAAAGTGCAGAGCGCTACAAACTAAGATGGAAATAGGAAACACAAACGAAGCATACAAACTAAGTAGAAAGAATTTTAGGGATATAAACTGTATAGCAAAAATATAAAGGAAGCAAGAGGACACATTACAGAAAATACAGAGAAAGTGGATAGACAGCTAGAATATATAGGGAACTTATATGCTGGACAGGAACTAGAAGCACTAAAACAAGATTCGGACATTGAATAGGATGACGGGATATCCTATACCTAGAGATGATTATGAATTAGTGTTAAAGAATCTGAAAATAATAAAGAGCTGAATACAAACAAGGTGCAAGCAGAAACTCTGAAAGCCGTTGGACAGGGAGTAACATAAAAATCTTCAAACTTGAAAACTATATGTATGAGTCAGGCGAGATACCCAAAGATTTCAAATGTAACATCATACTCACTGTACCAAAAAAGAGAGGGTAGATGTAAAAATTTTCGAACAAAAAGTTTCACAGCACATATGTCAAAAATTTTAACTAGAATTGTACAAAGACAGATGGAAAAACAGGCTGAAGAAATGATAGAAGATTAATTTGAGTTAAAAGAAACAGGGGAATACAGGAGGCTATTTTAGCTCTGAGGGTGATAATAGATAAAACAATAGAAAAGGAAGGAAGCTTGCTTGTATATAGGGTTTATCGATCTGGAGAAAGCATTGGACAATATAAAATGAAAAAAATGTTTAGAAGTTCTTAGAAAGTTTTAGGAATTGACAGATACTACATAGCTTATACAAAGACCAAACAGCTTTAACAGAATTAGAGCACGAATGTAGAAAAGTAAATATTAGGAAAGGGGCGAGACATGCATGTGCCCTATCCCCATTAATTTTTAACTTGTACATCAAAAAGGCAATGAACACTGTCAAATGCAACAAGATATTTGGAATTATTATGCAGGAATAAAAGATTGATATGCTTAGATTTGCAGATGATATTGCAGTATTAGCATCTAGCAAGGACGAGTTAGAAGCAGCTCTTAATGAAATGGAAACAGTTCTAACAGAGAGGTACAGTATGAAAATTAACAAAAATAAAACTAAAGAACTAGTATGAAGGGGGGGCAGTCAAAATTCAAAAATCAGAATACAAATAAGAAAGGAGAACTTACAAAGGCCTTGAATTAAGTAGAGATTCAATTTGAATAAGAACAGTATTGAGTTCTTCATACGACAATACTTGATTTCCAATGATCTTTTTGAGATGAGATTTAATTGATTTAATCCTGGCTTCTCATAAACCTCCGAAATGAGGAGTGGAAGGGGGTTGATTATAAATTTTATACCTTCTGCAGACGCAGAATGTTTCATCATTTCCGATAATTCACGAGACGCTCCAATAAAATTGGTACCACAATCACTATGAATAGTCACACGCTTTCCACGGCGAGCAATAAAGCGACGTAAATTAGTGTTGAAGGCCTCTTTTGAAAGACTAGCCACTAACTCCAAATGAACGGCTTTAGTGCTAAAACAAATGAGCAAGCAAATATAAGCCATTGATGATTTAGATCTTAGTTTTCTACTCATTGTAACGGCAAGAGGGCCGCCATATTCCATGCCAGTATGCAAAAATGCCTTTCTGGGATTTACCCTCGAATTTGGTAAATCGTTCATGGGAGGGCAGTAATAATAATAATAATAATAATAATAAATTTGATTTATTGAATATATACAAATACATATATCCAAAAGGACATGGTTCAGCAAGGCTGATTTTCAACCACTCCTGACTATAATTTAGTACACTTATTTAGATTATTCTTTATAATACCTATTTAACAAAATTTTTTTCATTTCTTTCTTAAATGTACATTGATTTTTACAACTTTTATACAGATTTATATTTTGATTTATAAACTTAGCTGCCGTATGTTCAAATGAAGCTTTAAATTTGGCTACTTGATGCCTAGGTACATTAATCATGTCTACTGACCTTAAGTTTAGATTATGTATGTCACTTCGCTTCTTTAGTAGTTCATACAAGTAATTTGGTTTTTTTGTAATAATAATTCCATACAGTAACACCGCAAACAACAATTCACACCTACCTTGAAATTTTAAAATTTGATGTTCTTTATAAATAGGTGTTACATGATCAAATTTTCTATAATTAAAAATAAATCGTATGCAACTATTTTGTAATACCTGCAACTTATTTTTTTACGCAATTATTATTTTACGCAATAGGGTTTATGCGAAAACAACAGATGCACGACTTCATACATTTACGAACTGCTCGTTTAGCAGATAGAATCCAAAAATTGTGGATTAACAAAAATTGAGTAGTACGAAGTCCAGGATGTAAGTGCTTATTATGGCAATCCAGTATTAATTCTGTTAACCGATGCGATGATGGGAGTAAAATTAGAAATCACCCCATAAGGTAGGTCTGAGTTTCGAAGGCGACCACCCACCCTGAGTAAACCATGTGTATCCACAAAGTGAGTGAGAGGTCTGAGCGATTTATTAACTGGTTTACCAATTCCTATATTACAAATATCTTGAGGGAACACTTCTTGTTAAACCGTTTTGACCAAAATATGAAGAAAGCATTGCTGTTCAGACGAACACATGAAATAATTCGACATATTTTTGCCAAATTGGAAAACGAGTAGTCAATGAGTGTAAGAAATTGTCTGAAATAAAAACATTTAATGATAAAATTTGTCTCTCCGTTTCGTCTGACAACGGATCTAATGAACGAGATACACTAAACGATGCCCATTCTGCTTCAGAAAGTTGAAGTCAATGAGGCCCTTTCCACAATAAATGATGTTGTACCAATTCTGAGGTTACATAACTCGAGAGACACAATCAGCTGGGTTTTCTGAAGATTTAATATGAAGCCATGATGCTGGAGGATTGCGGTCTTGGATATGTGAAAATCGATTGCTGACGAATGTTTATACGATGATGATTTAATCCAAGCGAGTGCAACGGTTGAATCGGACCAGGCATAAATACTATGGAATGACAATTGTGTTTTGTAAGTAATCCGAAAAAAATCTACAAAGTTTGACAACAGTAGTGCACCACATAACTCTAAACGAAGCAAAGAAATGCGATTAGTAGGAGCAACTCTAGATTTAGCACACACTAATGACGTTTTAATGTTTCCAAATGTGTCGATGACTCGAAAATAAACAGCAGCTGCATAGCCTGCTTCCGAAGCATCACAGAAACCGTAAATATGCATATTTTTGTAATCGACATGTAAAACCCATTGAGGTATCTCGAGTTTCGATAATTCTGACAATTGTTCCAAATAAAATTTCCATTTTGATGCAATATTTAATGGAGGGTTTCGTCCCAATCCAAACCCAATATCCGTGCATTTACATTTCCAATGCTTCACCCGAAGGTACTACATTGGCCAGGAGTTGGCTGGAAATTTAGAATTTTGCCGAACCCTTGCCATTCCATGCAAAGTAGGGATCATTAACGTGCATGACAACACACACATGGGACCTCCATTTAACCTCTCATCCGAACGAGGGCATAATTTTTGTGAAAAATGCTCACCTGTCATTTTTCAAGCAGTCGGCCGTGTCGAGATTCAAACCCAGGACCTTGGATCCGTAGTCTTACGCTTACTACATTGATCCACGGCGACGCCTTAAAAAAACCCAATATCCACAAATATTAGATTAAATGTTTGGCAAAAAATACTAACACCACATCGTCAACGTACGTATCTGATGCCAACACTTCAACAGCACGAGGAAATGTGGCTGACTCCACTTGAGCTAATTTGTGAATGACCCTCAATCCTATAAATGGAGAAATGGTCATTCCATACGTGACGGTGTTTAAGCAATAATCCCTGATAGAATCCGAAGAATTAGATCTCCAAATTATTTTTTGATATTGACGGTGATCTGAAACTTACTTTACCAAAAATTTTCCCGTGTTTTGCACTATTGATAATAAGGTTCGTAATCTTGTGTATAGTGAATATACTGTCATGTTTGTGTATATTTCTGTATATTTTACTAAAATCAAGATTTCATGGTATGAAGCAGTGACCAGGTATTAGAAAAACTGTTGAACCTTTTGAAATTGGCTAGAATCGGTTAAATAGAGACAAATTGTGGAACGTACCTGATTTTTGTTTTGTATGCCACAATTATCACAAAAAAGGCAGAGTTCTGTGTAGTACTCTGGAGACTGATTCAAATAATTGATTAAAAACGTGCATACTTCATTAGGGTCTTTCTTACCAGGTCTTTCGTGATAAATGTTTATATTACTTTTCCTTTGTTTAATGTCATGAACAGAAAACACATTCACTGGAAACTGTCTCATGTACAACAGTTGCCAAACTGGTATATTTGGTAGATTTATAGTTTTTATACGAGGCTTGTTCAATTGAAACCCATCTTTGGTTCAGGAAAAATTTATAGACAACTAAATTTATAAATAATTACCACTACGATTAAGGCACATATACCATTGTTTCGTCAACCTATGCCTAAAGAAATCTTGTGGCTACTGCTCGAAGAATTCTTTCACGGTGTTTTCTACTTCTTCGTCCAACTGAAAACGGTTACCTTTTAACGCTTTTTTCAGTGGCCCAAAGAAAATCACAAGGCGATAAATCGGAACTATAGGGTGAATCCTCCATTTCTTTTGCTGTAGATTTTCTTTCACTACGTTAGCAACATCAGGTCGAGCATTGTTGTGAAGCAGAATGACACCACGTAAAAGCTTCCCTGGACGTTTTCGTCTTATTGCTTGATGGAGCTTGTTCAAAGTTTCATTATATAGGTTTGCGTTGATATGAACCCGAGGTTCTCTAAATTCTATTAACAAGGGTCCTTTATAGTCGAAAAAAATGTCAACATGACCTTACCGGCAGAAGATTGAACTTTAAACTTCTTTGGTGGCGGAGAATTTGCGTGTTTCCATTGCATCGATGACAGCTTACTGGATGGTTTAAAATACTGACACCAAAATTCGTCGCCAGCAATTATTGACGGGGAAAAATCGTTACCATTTTGTCTGTATTCCGTGAGGTGTTGCAAAGATAAGCCCATTCGCAAGCCTTTTTGGTTATCTGACAAAAGGCGAGGAACCTATTGCGCACAAACTTTGCTGTAGCCCAGTTTGTGTGCGATGCTATGAACAGATCCGATACTCACACCAACATTTTCTGAAATTATTCTGATTGAAAGTCGACAATTTTCTCTAATCTGGCCTTCCACACATGCCATACTCCTGTCTTTTGACGTAGTACACATTGCACTTGATCGTAGCTTATCATTCGTCCCTTCGCGCCTATTCATAAATTTTCGACACCATTCCTTAACAGTTGGATACGCAAAACATGCATTTTCACACACTGCTTGCATTCGTGTATGAATTTCCAATGGTTGCAAACCTTCAGCACACAGAAATTGAATGACCGCACGCTGATCACATTTGGTCGGATTGTTAACAAAATACGTCATTTCAAAGTCACAATACTTAAAATCGCTGTCAAATATATACAAGAGAAACTGACCAGTGGGAAGTTTGCAAACACCACTAACGTTGCAAAACGTCAGTGGAGTGATTACAATTGTTTCCAAGGCTAACCTGACCAAATATAGGTTTCAATTGAACAAGCCTCGTGTAATCAATGACCAAGGATAACACATGCTTTTCATTTTATCCCTCTGTACAATCATAATGAAGAGCTGAATAAAACTTTTGACGTCTGTGCTTGTGTACTATTAATTCCACTACAATCGTTCTTCTAATTACATAATTAAAGTATGGGGATCTAATTTCAACAGAACGCTCATCAAATGTGCAACACGGATCAACCTACAGGGACCCAAAACGGTACTAAAACTTTCTCTATAAAATTTCCAATAAAATGATCTACTAACCTTCACCTCTGAATAATTTGTGCACAACAATTTCCACATATCCTCTACATTCAGTTCTGCATTAAGGTAGTACATCGCCTTACCATAATGAGGTTCTTCAACTGGGAATAATTTTGTGTACGTTAACAAGCATGTTCTGGACAGACCTGCATCTAGAGGAAGTTCTAAAGTACTAGAACGGATAGAATGGCTTGCATGTTTCGGTGTGCTAAAGATCCGAACTATGGGTTTAACCAAATTAGTGGGGTTTTAGTGAGAAACCAGACTAAGACAGGTCCCTAAAAGAAGGCAGCAGCACTTTCAGTACTTACAGTTGCAGAGATCTTGGGGTTCGGTATGACATTCGAAGACACACTATTGCGGTATCGAAGGCAACGGGAAACTACCACATTACCTCCCAAGTACACAGCGTACCAAAAATGTTTTAAAATGACGCATCCTCTAGGGTAAAAGATTCCGGAGTTAAAATAGTCTCCCATTTGGATCTCCAGGAGGGAACTACTTCGGAAGATGTGATCGACGAGTTTAAAGCAGGAGCAGGGAACATTTTGCAAGTCGGAACGTGGAATGTCAGACACAAGTAGGTAAGCTAGAAAATCTGAAAATTGAAATGGACAGGTTAGCATTAGACATAGTAGGAATTAGCGAAGTTCGGTGGCCAGAGGCTGTGATATTTAAAGCGGAGACTTTAGGGTAATTCATACAGGACGAGAAGAAGGAAATTCAGGCGTGGGGATAGTCATGCAGAAAAATATAAGACACTAGAAATCTACTTACAAAAGAACGAAAGAGTACTCATGGTTACATTACAATCTAAACCGGTAAATACAGTAATAATACAAGTATACATAACCACATCTAGCTACAGTGACGAAGAGGTAAAAGCGATCTACAAAGATATCGAAGACATACTAAGATTTATAAAAGGATATGCAAATTTAATAATTACGGGAGATTTTAATGCAGTTGTAGGCAAGGATTTGGAAAGAGCGATAGTAGGTTTAATTGATTTAGGCATGAGAAATGTCAGGGAAAATAGGCTGGTAGAATTTTGCGACAAAAACAATTTAACAATCACAAACATATTATTTCAACTTTTTTACTGTTTTCCACATATTTCTTTCTTCCGCTACCATTTCTAGAACCTGTTTGACGTTACCTTTGTCTGTCCATGATATCTTCATCATACGTCTGTCTATCTTTTTCGTGTCCGCTTCTCTTATTGTCCAAGTTTCACAACCGCACAGTGCTGTACTCCACACATACACTTTCAGCAATCTTTTCCTAGTTTCTGTTTATTGTCTTTGAACACCGTAGTTGCTTTCTTGTTAAATGCAGCACGGCCTTGGCCTAATCTTCGTTTTATAACTTTTGCACTTTTCTCATCTTGCGTTATTTGGCATTCTTGGTGGCAGAAAGCCTTAACCTCTTGAAAGTTCTTGTTTCTATTTATATGCTAAATTTTGATTTTTTCCCTTGCTTTACATACTAGTATTTTAGTTTTATTTTTTTTAATTTTCATACCGTATCCCTCTGTTAGAGCTGTTTCCGTTTTATTAACCGCTGCTTCTAATTCTTCCTTGCTAGATGCTAATACTGCTCTATTATCTGCAATTCTAAGCATATCAATTGTTAGTCCCTGCATAATAATTGCAAATGCCTTTATGCATTTGGGAGTATTCATTGCCTCTTCGATGTACAGGTTAAAAATTAACAGGAACAGGGCACATCCTCGTCACCCCTTTCCTAATATTTACTTCCCTATGTTCCTGCCATAATTCTATTACTGCTGTTTGCTCTTTGTATATGCTATGTAGTATACATCTATCCCTGAAATTAATTCCAATCTTTTTGAGTATTTCAAACATTTTTTTTACATTTTACATTGTTGAATATATACATGCTTTCTCATTTTTCTATTGTCTTCTCCATTATCACCCTCACTGCTAAAATAGTCTACCGCGTTCCCCTGTTCCGCCTAAACCCAAATTGATATTCTCCTAAAATTTCTTCAGCTCATTTTTCCGTCCGTTTTTGTACAAGTCTGGTTAATATTTTTGACACGTGTGCTGTCAAACTTTTATTGTTCGAACATTTGCAGATCTATCCGTGCCCCTCTCTTTTTGGTATAGTAACTATGATGTTACCTTTGAAATCTATGGGTATCTCACCTGTCTCATACATATAGCATTCAAGTTTGACAAGACTTTCTATTACTGCTTGTCCAGCGGCTTTTACAGTTTCTGCTTGTACATGATATATACCAGGTGCCTTACCATTTATTAGATCTTTTATTGCTACTTCAAACTCATCTCTAAGCATAGGATGTCCCAAGTCATCTTTTTGGGTCTGATTCCTGTTCTATGCTGCTAATTCCTGTCTAACACATAAGTTCGATATACAGGGCGGCATTAGTTTTATGTTATTAAATTGGAGAGGTAATAGAGATGGATTGGTTAAGCAAAAAACCCTTTTTTACTCTTGAATCAATTTTTAAATACCCGATCAAAGTCTACTTAAGTAAAAGTTCGGGGACTGATGATTTGTTACATGTTTTTAAGAAATTACTTACCTGTGCTAGTGTCATTCTCAATCACTTCAAGCACAAATGTTCCAAATGACAATTGCCTTTACGCAATTCATTGAACTACACAAAATATCTTTAATTGCAGTTGTCACAACACTATGTTTAAGTGTATTATCATAGCAAGTAATGGAACTGCAATGTTTGTTGAAAAAGTACAATCAAGTTAAAGCTGCTAAATTACTAGAATGTCAAGTCTTCAGGGTCAGAAACCTAATAGAGTTGACCAATACAGCATAATCAAATTTTATACTTAGTTGTGATTATCATCAGAATTTCCGTATACATTAAAAATTTTTTTAACTGATTTTAGTGGCAGCTAAAGTACATTGGTTTATTTCGTTTTGCAGCTCAGAGATACCATATTTCACTAGTTTATGTTTATATACCGTCACAACTTGTTGGTTTACTCTAAAGGTACCTTTAGTGCTACAGAGATTTGGCGATTTGGATATTTGGAGAATGATCCTATTGGTTAAAGTGATCACGTGACAACGTCAAAAACACCGAATCTCCGATCTCCCAAAAGTTGGTTCAAGTTCAACTTTTCTGGCTATTTTGAGATCGGAGCATGCGTGTTTGTTCAGAGAAGCACGTGATTTGTTTGTTTTGTTATAATCTTAACCTTACCTTTTCGTGTAGTTTGTCGTTATATATTTTGAGTTTTGCCTATTAAACATAAAGAAGGTTGGCCGAAAAAATTAAACAATGAAGTGCGAGAGCTGAATCATTTTTATGAACTCAGGAATGAAATAACTGTAGAACATGAATTAGTATTTTATAAACGGAGGTTAATTATTCCGAAAACATTGAGAGAATTCATTTTAAGTAAAGCTCATGAATCACATCTGGGAATTAGTAAAATAAAGGATAAAACGTGTAGTTTATTCTATTGGCCAGGGATTAGAGCTAGTTTAATAAGCTTTGTTCAGAGTTGTAAAATTTGTCAAAAATTTCAAAAGTCAAATATAAAAGACCCCTTGATTAGTCATGAAATTCCTGAGCTACCATTTTTAAAAGTAGCGATGGATTTTGCAGAATATAAAAATCGGAATTATTTAGTGATGGTTGACTACTATTCTAGATGGCCAGAGGCCATAAAAGTAACAAACAAAGACGCATCCACTGTAATTAAAGTATCCAAAGAAATATTCTCAAGATGGGGTATTCTGCAAACAGTTATTGCTGATAATATGCCATTTAACTCCTATGAGTATAGACAGTTTGCAGAACAGTGGAATTTTACTGTGGTTACAACTAGTCCGCATTATCCTAAAGCTAATGGTCTAGTGGAAAAATATGTAGGGATTGTAAAGGGCCTCTTAATTAAAAGTGATGAAGCTAAATCTGATTTCAATTTAAGTTTGCTTGAATATAGAAATAGTCCAGTTGCTGGATTACCGTGGTCACCGGCACAGCTAATTCAAAGTAGGAATTTGCGAACTAAGTTACCAACTAAATTAGATTCATTAATACCTGTGGTAATTCAAAATGCCATTGATACAATGAAAAACAATCAATTAAAACAGTCCGAGTATTACAATAAAAATGCAAACATTCATGCCGAGTTTCATCCAATCATGCCGAGTTTCATCCAAATGAGAAGATTTTAATTAAAAATGTTAAAACTAAACATTGGGAGGAAGGGAAAATTGTGAAGAAGCTTGACTTTCCACCCAGGAGTTATTGGGTTGAAATAAATAATAGAGTTTTAAGACGTAATACATCATTTATTAAGAAATATTATCAGAGGGTTAACGATTTAGATAGTGAGGTAGAACCATTCGCCAAAAAGCGGCCCTGTGAATGTCCTACCAAAGGAAACGAGTAATGATATATGTACAAAAAGTGGAAAAATAATAAAGCCACCCAACCGATTAAATTTATAGTTTATAAGACTAGATACATACAATTTTGTTATACTTACATTACATTTGAATTGTGTTTAGTTTCAATATATTTTGATGTATGGGTATAAGATTTGTCATCTAGAATTAAGCAGTTTGATGTATTCGTTTTCGTGTGTTGTTTTGTAAAAAAAAGGGCATGTTTGTGAGTTATAATTAAAGTGACATTGAAGTGCTATGATAGACACGGCAATAAACAGTGTGACCAGAATGACAAGGGAAAGTCACTGATGTTCGTTTTTCGCCAGTATTATTCTTAAAGCTATGTAACTGTACACGCTGTAAAGTTATCCTTATTAATAAAGTGTAGTTTGTTGCCATCATTACTTAGTATTAAAATCCCAGTAATAAACAGTGAGTTTCTGCCCTAAGTATTGAGGGTCTAATAAATAAGGTATGTAATGTGAATCTGTAATAACCATATTATAATGTGTTTCTGCTTTCTGAAGTTCCTGCATACTGCTTACATCCATTAGGTTTAGGTTCAACCTCATTTTGAAAATAAGTAACAATCCTTTGCAAATGTCGATTGCGTCAGCTATGGTACAGGTATTTCGTTGGCATTTATCCAAAGCTGTTGCAATAACTTTTAGCTTTGTGAGGTAATCCTGAGAATTATTTTTGATATTTAAATTTTCAATTTCTGAAATTATTGTTTTATCAAAAGTTAAACGATTTTCAATACATATGTTACTCAAAATATGTCAGTTAGACAAATAACATTCCAAACAATCTGCTAGTGTTCCAGCGAGCGTCAGACGGCAACACTAGAATTTTACCACCAGTTTGACCGTATTTTGCTGCAGGAATATGCGTGTTTCTAAAATATTTGATAATTTGTTTTACATGTTCTGTAACCCCAGGAATTTCGATGTCATGAGCCAGTAAGTTTAGTAAGTGCGATGAACATACATATGTAATGATATCGATGTCTTTATTGCATATTTGTGATTTGTTATGTATAGATGGGTTAGATGCAGCTAAAAACTGAGGCACTTTTGTCATATTAGCCGCATTGTCAGAAACAAAACTTTTTACGTTACAGTTAAAGTCGTCACTACATTTTTGAATAACCTGAACAGATTTCACATAGGTACTTAAAATCATGATTATTGTCTTCAGTATTAATACTGTCAATTAAGTACACTTTTCCACTTTGTACATCAGTCAGTACTGCACAAATAACAGGTTCTCTATGTACATTTGACCAACCATCCAGGGACATACACACACTTACCTGTCAGCTCAGTTTTAAACTCTGATACTGTGGAGTCAAATACCTCTTCCAGAAGTGTTGAACTTAATTTTTTTCTAGTAGGTAGATTATATCCTACACGCAACTGATTACAAAGTTTCTTGAACTCTAGACGCTCTATGTGATTGACTGGAGTGTTTGTAGCAAAAAATATCTAGCTAATTGAACATCTATTTTTTTCATTTGCTCCACGGTGGTCTTTATCAAAAAGTTTGAAAGATCCATTTTTTCTTTAACATATTTTTCACAAGAGTGTGACTTGACATTTTTACATTGTGTTAGTGGTGAAGTGGATGGCTCCAGTGTTTTCTTTAATGCAGAATGCGATGGGACTGAATCTGTAAAATATAAAAACAAATAGGACATTGCTCACAAGGCTGTGTATTAAATTGCTAACGGAGCTTCATATATTGTTCTTTCAACTTTACTAGAACAATTTACATCAAAACCAAATGAAAAATATTATTGATTGGGAAAGTATAAACTATGAGAGTTAGGAGCTACTATATTCAGATGATATTTTTTGAAAACAATATTTGAAAGCCACAAATTTTGGTTGGGGTCGGGCTACCACATACATTTAGTATTTTCTTTTAATTCAACTGATTTTTATTCATTTAATAAAAAAAGTATCACTTGTCTCATACACTTAGTACTTACAAACTATGCTCTAAATTGGTGCTGTAGTATCATGCTTTTAAGTTTCTGAAATTTGGAAAAACCAAAAGGTAATTTTTGTCTGAACCCAATTTATGCCACACAAATAAGAGGATGAAGTGTTGCAGTAAGTAAAGAAAACACAACTTACATTTTTCTGAATAAGAACTGTCAGAATTATCTGAAATTTCAGCATCCCCTGGCTCTTCAGAATGTGTTAAAATACATTTTTCATGATGCTTTTTCATCGTTACAACTAATATAGACATTTGTTTCTTGCATTTTTTACACTCAGCTTTAAGCACAGTTTTTGTCTTTTTATCTTCTCTTCCACTATCAGAATTAACATTTAACTTAATCAAATCAAAATTTATCCAAATTGGATCTTTTCGTCTTTTTTGATTTGACATACTTATACTTTTAAATTTAATACCTAGTCTACACTTAACGCGGTACACTACAAACCAGAACAAAAGTGAAATTACTGACATTTGAAAGTTGAAATATAATTAATCAGCACTTAATGGCCTCTAACCCCCAACCTGATCTATAGGGGATTTGCATGGAATGTATGCGGGAATCACCTATTAAACAAAATATGTTGCGTCAAGGGGAATCCCACGGGAACGTCCTTTTAAGTAGGTTTTTTATAAATGAAATAAAAATGTTTTAAAACAAAAAAACATGTTTTTTGTTTTTCAAAAAAACAGTTTTTTTCCCAACCCTAATGCCAACGGTAGGCGATTTTATTGTAATTGTTACCTAGGTGATTTATTATTCACTAAGCATGGCTTTCATATTCACAAAAAGGGCAAGAAAATGGCAAGTAAAAAGTTTTCAGACATACTAAAAATCAACAAAACTACTACAAGTCAGGAGCACATGAGTAGCAATTCTGTAAATTTTTTAAGAATACCGCAAGAGAGGGAAGAAATAGATATAAAAATTCCATTAACAATAAATAAAACATTGTCAATAATACTTTGTAACATGAGGAGTTTGCGTAGCAAGACTGATGAGCTATTAATTGTATTAAATGGCCTAGATTCCCCATCTCATATGTGTAATAGAGCATTGGCTTAAACCACTTGAATATGCGCATTATGATAGATATAGGCTTGCCAGTAAGTTCAGCAGACACCATCATTCACACAGAGGAATGGCAATTTACTGTGGGACGAACTTCAAATTGGAAAACGTTTCTTTCTTTTATAATCTGTGAAAGAAAATGAATTTTGAATTTTCTTATGCATATAATGGTGAAGGTAAACTGCACATGTTATCTATTTGTCGCTTACCGTCTGGAAATATTGATTATTTTCTTGGTTCGCTGGAAACCATATTTAACTAACCGACACGATACATTAAGGTAGTGTAGCAGGGGATTTTAACAGTACTGCAGATCAACGCACAACTAGACGTCGACAAATTCTAGAATTACATAATAGGTCAATGCAAGTAGAAGGTGCCATTAGAATTATGGATAGCACAAGTTCCTGCATTCACTACATAATTACAAACATCCCTAATATCAAAATCATTTCAACTGAGATAATAAGCAGTGACTTGTCTGACAAAGCTTTATATTTTCTCGACTTATTTTAAAGCACAAATAAATTGTACTGCTTCCTTTGGATGCAAATTTGCAAAACGTTTGAAGAAAAAATTGTATATTTTATGTAAAGAAGTGACTTCTCATGACTTGCCCCTATTACCCGCTGAACGCCAGTGAGGTGGGTAAACGGAGCCCTGCCACCTCCTCTGTATAAAATAATACACTATTACACTTTTTATTGCATTTTCGTGCAAAAACTTTTGAGTATTAGAACAGTCAATGAGTATTTTAATATTCATGCACTTAGTAAGTTATATATTAAACGATAATAATGTTCCAAGACTAAAATTTAACAATTACTGTTATATTCTTTTGTTTGTTTGGTTTAGAATCATTATGCACTTTAGCAAAATTATTTAAAGAATTATATGCCAAGCATCTTGTTTCAATTAAGTGTTTCATTCCATTTAGTGTCCATAAAAATTTCTTAGCTGTGTTTACACGTCCTTGAGATATTTTTGTATGCAAGTCTTTTGCTTCTCAACGTGAACCATAACTGTTGGTTAGCTGTGCCAAAGTGAAACAACACTGTCATACACATTTCCTTTTTATACCACCGAGAAAGGGTAGGGTGCACGTTTCATATATAGGTTTGTACATAATTTGATCGAGGTTTCTGGTATGCTACATAGCAGGCGCATGCTGGCCCACCGGGAAACGGGAATATCCCGGTGGGCCCTCCACAAAATAATAAAAGGGGCCCCGGATTAATAAATCACACTTAAATTATTAAAATCAATCCGGTAGAACTCTAGATTTAGTTCTGAAAAGAAATGTCCTACTCGAGTATTATTACAAGGTACTATAAAAGTTAAAAGTATAAAATGAACTTATCTTTTATGTGATAGGTGCTTATATTTGTAACAAGATCCAAGATTCTAGACACATCACATGAAATGTTATAATTATTGTCATGGACATACCGGATGCTGCTGATTTAAGCATTCTTAAAACCGTAGATATATTGCGAGGTGGTATTTGTTTTCTGGTGGTCTTTACAGTTTTGAATCCTTAATAAATAGACTGTTCTTTTTTAACATTCAACAAGTAGTGTTGCAACGTTGCAAGTTGCATGGATTAAACAGTTATAGTTATAGATAAGCATAGTTGCATAGTCAAGAAGCAAAACGTATTTGTTTTACAAAGTTTATATTGATAAGTATATTAGTGGACAATACAACACAGTCAAAATATTTGCAATGCAAAAAAAAAATACTTTCAAGAAAAAATATTAGCATCCTTAAACAGTACTAAACAAATGTGGCAAATAGTCCATCAAATCACTGGAAAAATGAACAATAAAATTGCAGTAACTCGAATAAAATACAATGAAAAGGTCTTAAATAATGAATATGACATCTCAAATGCGTTCTGTGAATACTTTAGTAATGTTGCTAATAATATCGTAAGCAATAGTCTGCAAGACACTAGTTGTAGTAACTGTATAGCACCGAAAATAATACTGAACAGTATGTATTTCACAGATGTAACCGAGCAAGAATTATTAGATACAATAGTTAATTTGAATAATAAAAATTCAGCAGGTGTGGACGAAATTCCAAAATCATTTATAAAGAAGACAATAAAGCATTTTTCTGCTATATTAACATTTCTACTAAATTACTCTATGAAAACTGGGCGGTATCCTGATGCATTGAAAACAGGTTTAATAGTGCCAGTTCCTAAAAAAGGTGATCTAGAATGCGTTGAAAATTATAGACCAGTCTGCATACTCTCAGTTTCTCTATCATTTTGAAAAATTAATTGCAAAAGAATAATGAATTTTCTAATGAAGTATAATCAGTTGGCGGATGAGCAGCATGGTTTTCGACCAGGTCGTTCTTCAGAAACAGCTGCATGTGAATTTCTAAATTATGTACTCAAACAACAAGATGAAGGCAAGTATGTTATAGGTCTTTTCTTTGATCTCACACGTGCATTTGATTGTGTTAATCCTAACCTTATGGAACCTAAATTATTTAATGTTGGCATTAGAGGTAAAATATGTGACTGGCTAATATCATTCATGCAGCAACGAAAATAAAACCAAAATCAATAATGCCACATCAATAGAACATGTGTGCGAATTAGGTGTACCGCAGGGATCTGTTCTGGGGCCCCTGCTTTTCAGTGTGTTTATCAATGACCTTCCGAAAGACATAACCAAAGCTAAAGTAATACTTTATGCAGATGACACCACAATGGTGGTTGAAGCTAAATCTCCAGAAGAGCTTCAGACCAAAGTAAACATTGTGATAGGACAATTTTGGCAGTGGTGTGCAAGAAACAGACTAGTTATTAATATAGCTAAAACAAAATGTGTTTACTTTTACAAAATAAGACATCTAGGCACCATCGATATTAGGCTGAATAAATCAAAGGTTGAAATATGTGAAAAAGTATTATTCTTGGGAAGTTACATAGATGCTAAATTGAACTGGCAAGCAGAAATAGATAATCGATGCAAAAGATTAACAAATCATATTATATGTTAAAACTATGAAGCAATACTTAAGTGAACCCCAAGCTTTAAACGTATATTACGCATTGGTATATACGCATCTAAGCTATAATATTATTCTCTGTGGGCAAGCCACTGAAATGAAAAGATTACTAGTATCGCAAAAACGAATTATTAGGCTGCTATTTAACCTAAATGCCAGAGCTAGCTGTAAATTAGTTTTAAAGAAAAAAAAATCTTGACAGTTATTGGGATATACATATATAAAATATCGTTATATGTAAGACAAAATATTAAAAATTTTCGTACTCTCTCATCTATACATGAACATGAAACACGCCAAGGACACCTTCTTTATCAAGAACAATTTCACAATGTTTATTATGCAAAATCGCCGATACAAGCTGGCATTAAAATATACAATGCTATTCCAAATTATATAAAAGAAGCAATCAATCTTAAAACATATAAGCATTTACTAAAGGAATTCCTATATGATAAGTCGTTCTATAGCATTAAGGAATACTTTAATATACAATAGAATATGAATAAGAGTGTAATGACTTATCACATCCTGTATATAGGCAAAGTGCTGAATAAAATTCTTATCTTATTCTTATCTTACAATACTCGAATATATTCATATAGCTAAGTTAATAAATAAGAACATAAAAGTGAAAAGAAAGCTTCTTCTGGTCATGAAAAGCGACAAATTAAAAACAATTGAATTGCAACGAGCTGCGTTGAAGACAACAAAATTAACAGATTTGTGGAAATCACGGTTATCACATAAAAGTCAGATATCCGAAAACAAAGACGATTCAGATCCGCACGACCCAACAACATCAACTACACAAAATGCTACTGAAGATGAAGAGATGGAGCTTATGGAATGCTACTCGTAAGTTTAATTTTTATGTTGGCAATTTACAATTCACAAACAAAATATTGCATAGCTAATGTCAAGAGATAATTATAACGTCCGGGCAAGACGCAATGCAATATCTATTGCATAGCATAATATCAAGCGGTCTTAAAAATAGCCGTTTTCTATTTGCCTATGAAAAAAGAACAGCAAATTGTATTATTGTATTATCTTGTCCTCTGGCCTGGGACTGATAAAAATTAGTTCACTGCTCTTTTTATTAGGATCTCTTAAGCCTATGTGGTGAAGAGAATATTCACAAAGAGAGATTCTTGTAAAATACAACTCTTCAAAAGCAAGCTTCATTTCTCTTAAAATGTATAAAGGCGCTGTCTGGATGTACGCCACATCCCTGAAAATGTGGTGACATACAAACAGACAAAGAAGCCTCACTATAGGGATTCTCCGTACATGATTTGTAGAGGACTTACTTGACGATGTTTTGTATAACGTATGTATGAATCTTAAGTGTCAATATTTTAATTTTTAGATTTGAAATCCCACTCAGGATCAGAAAAACTACTTTTATTAAAATCGCAAAGTGACGAAACGAGTGACGAAATGAGTGACGAAGAGACCTTCTCGTTTTTTCTTAAACCAAAGAAGGATCAAATTTTGACTTTTTTTGTATTCATCCTTTACAACCTAAACTATAAGAAACGGGAACTCTGTTACCGTTTGATTATGCCAAAACATTTTACCGTACTATCACTGATAGTGATAAATCAAGTTGTAATCGAAAGTCGTTAAGTTTTAATGAAGTAAACAATAGTTTGTATTCACAGTATGCATGGTATTTGGCAGTAAGTTCAAGTCACAATTTATACAGGGCTTTATGAATGGAAGCATACTTATCAACGAATTGCAGAACAAGAAAATTCTAAGAACCACTGTGACGCTGTACAATCTTTCATGAGAGAAAAATCGGGACTATCCATTAAACATTATATAAATTGAGAGTTGTATGACAAGCATCAGCAAAAATTAATGGATAGAAGAGCATCGAATAATTGAAGTATTTAAACTGACTGGAAAACAAATGCTACCCTTTCGTGGTCATAGGAATGAAGCTGCTTACAACTTAGAAGACGCGTCCGTGAATCATGGGAACTTTTTAGAGAAAATTTTGTTAGTCTTCAAATTTGATGTTATTTTAAATACCCACGTCACAAAAACTATTGAAGAAAGCAAACAAAATCAAAGTCGTCAAGCTGTTACAGGTGCCGTAAGTGGTAAATCTAAAAGTGGCATTGGAAAAGGAAACTTAGTAACCCTTTTAAGTAACAGGACAACTACTCAAGTTGTTTTTAGAAATTGGTCATGAAATTCTTAGAAAAATTTCCGAAGGAGTACGGCAAGCACAATACCATGGATGCAACAGCGCACGATCAATGTGCATTATTTATTAGATACGTTATAGGTAATGAGGTTGTTAAACATGCACTTGCTCTAAAGTATGTAACTTCTACAACAGAAGAATACCTGTATAACACTTTGAGAACAGTTTTACAGGATAACAACATTTCATTGAAGAATTGCATAGCCGATGCATTTGATGGTGCCGCTAATATGAGTGGGCAGTATCACAGAATGACTACAAAACTGACAGAAAACTTCGCGTTTCATATTCATACGTGGTGTTACGCTTATGTGCTTAATTTGGTAAGCCCTGACACTACTCAATCTGTAACAGTTTCAGCATCATTCTTTAATCTTTTACAAGAAGTTCATGTCTTTTGTAAAGAATCGCATAAAAGGCTCAATTTGTTTGAAAAATCTGGTAATACAACCGGAGTGCATCTAAAACTCAACGCAATCAGCGTAACTCGTTGGAGAACCGGAAGCAATGCCATTACAAAAATCTTTGGAAGGAAATATATGTGGTTGCAGGAGACTCAAGACAGTTCTCATCTTAAAAAGATTGTTTTTTGAATTTGGTATTGGCCCTAAAGACATGTTCAGAATCGAATTCTTTATTTAAATTCATCGCAAGGAGTCAAGCAAATAGTCTACGCAACAAGTTTTGTTCCTTAATTGTTCTATTTGCTATGATTTATATATAAATTTTTACAATACGCCTGCTTCCGATTATTTGCAAACAGAAAATTTAGATTACGTACAGGCATGGCCACAAATATCTAATGCAACTAACCAATTAAAAGCAGAACAACGACATTTTGTTGGCATACTACAATCGGCTAAGCGTTTTGTACGGATTATAAATACAGAACTCAAATAGATGGATTCCGATATATTCTTAGAAGATGCTCTTCCACAAAAAAGGAAAAGAGCTGTAAAGGTGATGTCAGGTGAAATTGCTCGAGATGAACAAATTGGCGTAGACTCCGAACATCATTTTCGTTTAACGGTCTACAATATCGTCATGGACACAATCGTAAACAGTATTGAGACCAGATTTGCAAAACACGGTGCACTTTATGCTGACTTCGAATGTTTCGATCCCAGGAGATATTGTAACATGTTTAATTTCAGTAGTAATTATCCGCATTGAATTACGAGAATAATGCGCTAAGCGTGTATTGTTCCTTATTGATCTACTTATATTAATATATCTGTGTCACATAAAGTTATTTCCAAGCGCATCTCTGGTTGTTTCTTTCATATTCCACGCCTCTAACGTCGCGACGATTCGGTTCTTGTTTCGTTAAGTTAGTCGGCCACTGGCAACAGCTTGATAAACATGTATTCTCGGCTAGAGGCTGGCGACCTTCGCATCAATTACTAACTATTAAGATATCTTCTACTAACGGTTGGTAAAGTATATATTTTACGAACTAATCTAATTTGAATTAATTTATTTAGCGCGTCATGTAGGATCCAAAAATTTAGAATTACCGTTATTTAGGAATTGTCGATAAGAAATTTGTCTACTAAGAAATTATGGATGTTACTTTGGATGCAGTCGAATCTAGTTAGAAATGGCTGTTAACTTTGTTTGAAGAACGCAAATTTCCATCTCGATTTATCGTGGAGCAACAAAAGCAGTTGGGTTCGTTATTAGTTGTAAGATATTTCATGCATGTGTTTTGAAGGTTAAAGCACGTAAAGTTGCTATTATGTTTACAACATGTAAATTGTGTAATTTTCAATTTTTGTTGAACTGGTTTTATAAGCCGTAGAACAAAATTTTGTCAGATTAGATTTCTATAATTACAAGCTTTGTTCCATTTGAACCTTTGATAATTTCAACGTATGTTATCGATGTCATATTTTTTGTGTTGAACAATTGACAGATGTTGCCATGAAAGCAGATGCTCTGTGCAGCTGTAATGGAATTTAAACCAAACATTCCTATTTTTGTGATTAGCTTTTATCTACATATAAATTATTAAATTTAAATATGAAAGTTCAAATCCACGTTATGTAAGATTCTAGAAATTGTAATCTACCTGAAAAGATCTGCCCAGGTTAGAACGTAATTCAGTGTATTATGCTTACAAATTATTTTTACTCAAATATTTATAGCAGGTTCATATTTAAAGTATAGTTGGTTGTTGTAAAAAAGTCAAAACTTTAACTTTGATGTAGTTGTTAATGACAATTTTTTTTCTTGTTAAAAAGTTCCGATATTTTAAGAGTTTTTTTAGTAAACAATTAGTTCAAATTTGAGGCTTTTATTTTGTTCAAATGCGATCAAATCTAATTACACAAAGGTAAAATTTTTTGAGTAATAATTTGGTGCCAATATCATATTGGATATACATTTTTATTTTTTATACTTTTATAGGACACAAATGGTGTTCTACTTTTTTATTTATTTAATCTTTGCAATTTCTTACAGGAGCTGCGTCTTATTTAGATAAGACAGGTTTTTGTTAACGAAGGCGAACATTTTATCTTTGGGTTGACAACGTCCACCCTTAGAACTGTGCTCTGCTATTATCGTAATTATCTCAGGACGTGGTGGCGCCTATTTGATTTAGCTTGGCTGTGGTTTGCAAACAGAATTCGATTTACCCCCCCCCCCTTCTTATTGCTCTACCCAGGAATAGACCCCTAGCTATGCCGAAAGATTTTTGTTCACTAGCGCCTTAATGTAGAAGAAATAACGTTTCAGTGGTGCTTTCAGTATAATAGAACAAAAAGACGTTACAATATTTATTAATAAATGAAAGCCAGTCCCTTCGAAAAGATTTGTTAAACAAAATTTGTGAAGTAATTCGATGGAAAAAGAAAAATTGAAGGATGAACTTGTGGCATTTTCTAAACTTTGGCCTCAATTGTCTAAACGCGATTTTCAAGACATTTACTCGAGTCATTCAAATCATAAATTGGAAACTGATTCATATTTTTCAGGTACAGAATCAGAAGACAATAACGAAGAAGTGATTGTGGATAAGCTTACCGCTAAATGCAAAAACTCAGTGTAACTCGTGCTTGTCTTGTGTTTATATAATACTGTGTGATTATAATCTATATTCCGTAGAATTTAAGGAATTATTCATTGTTTACAAATTTCTTCTAACAATTCCATTAACACAAGTGTCATGCGAACGATCGTTTTAAAGACTTAAATTATTAAAGACTAGACTTCGCAGTTGTATTGTGCAGGAGAATTTGAAAGCTTTGTTTTGTGTGGCTTGCGAACCTGAAATAACAAACAGTATTACACCAGAAGTTATAATTGAAAAAATGTGCGAAAAAAGTAAGGTATTCAAGAACTATTTTCCGTGGTCCTAACCGTTTATTTGTACTATATAGCAGGATATTTACCTATAGTTTTCATTTTATGTTTTTCAAATGTTTTATGGAAAAGCATTTCAAAGACTTATCTTTTCAAGGGTATTATTAATCTTTTTATTCTAATATTCATTTTTATTTAAGAAACACTTGTACGGTACGGTGATTGATGTATGACGATAGTATGGCCAACCACACGATGCAATATAATCATGTTGCCAATAAATTAGAAAAAGTTAAATATCGTTTAATCAATTAACGAATCGGGGTTGGACCCTTATGAAGGAAATTTTCCCGGGCCCTCCAAGGTATCCGAGCATGCGCCTGCTACACAGGCTAAATATTTTTATTCCCAGACTTATCCCGGGAAAGTCAAGTATTTTATTGTGCAAAGGCTCCTACAAAACTTATGTTAAAATCCTTTATTTATCAAGCATGCAATACAGTGAACAAATTTTCTTACAATGCAACATATTCGCAGACTCATCACATTCTAGAACCGTTATAGATGAACGCCTAGACAGATTGTAAGTCTTACTGCAGATGATAGTTATTGTAAATTATTTTTATTTTGTTATAATATTAAGCAGTTCTAGGTATAATAATTAGCGACGTAAATGAAAAACAAAACACAAATGTTTTTTTTCAAAAATTGTTTTTTTTTGTGAAAAAATACAAAGTGGGCTCATATTCTTTCTAAATGTGTTTTTTTTTTCAAAAATAAAAACGATTGAACTGTTATTTTATTCTATTCTTAACAATGCTACTATAATATGATAACTTGCTGCGATGGCTCATTTCATATATATCAAATAGCTCTCAAATTGCTTCCATTAGAAACTCATGTTCTAATCCTATAGAAGTAACATCGGGAGTGCCACTAGGCTCACATTTAGGTCCTCTACTGTTTGTAATGTTTATCAATGACATATCCTCCTGTTTTACATATTCACAATTTCAATTGTATGCCTATGAGTTAAAAATATATAAATCCATAGTTACTCAGAATGATTCTCTGCTTCTGCAATGTGACCTGGACAAGTTGTTGAAATATTGTGAAATAAATAAATTGTTTCTAGGTTTGAACACATGTGTTCAGATCACTTTTAGTAGAGGCAGTAATAGTCGGTCATTTAATTATCATATAATCATAAACTCACAGTTATTGATAAAATGCGAGACTTGGGCGTAATGATAGATTAAAAATTATCTTTTGAGCAATATGTCAACATCATCACTTCTAAAGCGCTTCAAAATCTAGGTTTTATGTTTCATATCATAGTTAGTTTTAAAAATATTTCATCCTTTAAAACTTTATTTTATACTTTAGTAAAAAGTCATCTTGAGTACGCCTCTGAAGTTTGGAATCCATTTTATAAAAAGTACGTTGATCGTATTGAAAAGATACAGAAAAATTTATTAATCAGATTAATTTTAAATTCAATAGATCATACTATTTTCAATCTTACTTACTTAATCTAGAGCAATATGGTTTCATAGTCTTGTTCAGACAGATTTTGTCTGATGTATACTTTCTTTACAAATTATTTAATAACTTCGTATCATCTATCGATTGCATATCATATGTAAACTTAAATATTAATAACTATACAACACGCACTGAAGCACTGTTTAGGATTGAAACCACCAATACACTTTCTCGCATGAATTCGCCTTTTAATAGGGCATTAAAATCATATTATGCCTTAGCTGCAGAAGTTGATCTTCTTTTTCGCCAATAACTTTTAAAACCTCTGTATTACTACTGCTGAATAATTTAGATATTTAAGAAAAATATATACTACAATAAATTACTATTAATCAAACTTTAGTTTCTATCTACTCATGAGTCAAGTTTGTTTAGATTTAGTTTTGTAGATATAATATTTCTTTTTCTTTTTTTCTATGTAGTGTTATTGTGGCATCCTGTAATTGAAACTGTATCATTTCTGTTGGTCGCCCTGTTTATGTAAATAAATAAATAAATATACCGAATATTGCTAAAATAAGAATTAGTGTGTATAAGACAGTATAATTAACGTTAATCATTGACGTAGTCTTCTAAATTCTAGTGCCATTTTCATTTACTGGAAATTAAGATTCTCATTCAGACTAGATTTTCAGAAGAACTAGTGTCATGAACAGAAAAACAAAATGTGTTAGAATCACCAGAGGTTGAAAATTCAGTTTCATCTACACTATCCCCTTTATCAATCCATTCCATTTCCATCATATTGAGAACATTTGGTGTCGGCGTTGTTAATCCACTTGTGGTAGATACAGACGAGTTTGAAGTCTTTTTCTTTACTTAAACCGCTAGTTGAAGTGGTATTTTTGCAGTCCATAGCAGAATTTGTATTTGGTGTTCGAAGATTTTGTAGTTATAAGTTATAGCTAATATATACCACTTTGGCAGCCCAATTTTTTTTTATGTAGGTGTTGCTTCATAGGTGCTAAAGGTCCTTCCACAAGCCGCTGAATTAGTTGGCAATTGTAAGAACCTAACTGCTAATTTTACCAACTCCGTACTTTTCCATAATCCACTCCACCAACTAGTTGGCGAAACTTCGCAAGCTGACAACCATAACAATGGTTTACTAAAGAATCCATCTTTTGCTTGAAAATGGACAAGTTCGGATAAAACTGTTTCTTCACTTACTTCTGGAATCTTTCTAGCAGCTTCATAAATTTGCTCAATGGCATCAGTCTGCAAAACAGTGATCATTACCTTATTATAAGTGTGCTGGTGAGTGGCAAAACGTTTATAACTTACTTGCTCCAGAGGATTGAGATCAACACCTCGAATTGGTGGATCCAATAAATTACAAATTTTATTAACATCGCACACTGCAAAAATCATTTCTGTCTACAATAATTTGCACCACTTTTGCTTCCTCTTGTTTAAGTAAGGGACAGGTGGGTAAAACTTTAATAAAATGTTTTTCGAGCTCTTTAAAGATTCAAACTACTGATGAGATTCTGGTTTTATCGCTTTCTATAAATGTAATTGCTGTTGAGACAGGTTGTAGTAGCTGCGTAAAACCTTGAACTTGTCCCAAAATGTATCATTCAATCCATCTTTTTATGACTGGGTGCTTTTTAATTAATGGCTGCAAGGCTATATCACTTACAAGAGATGATGGCTTGATTATTTGCTTGTAAACTTTGAAGGCAAGAAATAATAGACCCCCATCTTGTCACTACAAGTAACTTTAGTGAGTGGATTGACTTTACTTTGTTTTCCTTAAATGCTGATAGCATAAAATGTGATTGCTTTTATTAACAGTACACTTTGACTCAAAAAATGTAAACTTTCATCACCGATGATGTTCTAGATCTAGTATCTTGAGCTGGAGGTGAGCGATTAATTCTCCCTGACCTGGTAAAGGGTGTTAACGCTTCGACTGAGAGTGGTGGTTGCATGATGTTGGATGCATATGCTTGGGTTATTGGATTGCTGGTAGACCGATTGTGGCTGCTTGGTGTAGTCGATTTATCTTGTAGTATAAAATTTTTGACTTTCGCTGTCTTTTTCTTGTCACTTAAATGTCAGAAATTTTACTTTTATAAAATTCAAATATTTTTAAACTTTAATGTTTAAATTTTATTTTCTTTTAATTTCAATCAAGTTTCGTAATAAAAGAGGTTAACGGAAGTAAGCCTCCAAAAATATTATTCCAAATTATTCGCTGTCGGCTTTCAATCAAAGTATGAGCAAAAATTTGTGATATACAAATATACAAAAATACACACACACACACACACACACATATATATATATATATATATATATATATATATATTGTAGTGGTTTTAAAGGGTTAGAGGTAAATATAAACTAGGCAATTTCAAAACACCCTGTATAAAGGAAACAACCAGAATTTACGTGCGAAATGTATTCCAGTTAGTTCATTTTTAAGTAACAAGTATTAACAAAATTTTACAAATAATGATTAAAATTTAGTAGGTTTGCAAAGAAAATAAATTGTAGAAACCAATGCAATTAATTTATTAATATAATTGAGTTTAATTGAACGGTTATTTACTTATAATATGCATAAAAGCATGAAAAATCAATAATACCAAGGTGAAACGCGTTGCTAACACATAAACAGCCGTTGGATATAAAATACGTTCGAAAAGCGAAATCCTAGAAATGTTATTTAAAACGTCGGTTAATTTTGAACACCTGCATGTTTTCTAAATGTCAACTTCCACTTATTTTGTGTAGATAAAACTCAACATTCTAGGTATATTGTACAAACGGTCGGATGTTTTCGCATTAAACGCTAATGAGGGGTTAATTAAAGCACGTAGGCAAGTACAGGTGGGGTTAGATAGCAGATGGACAAGAATATCGATTTCTGCTCAAACAAGGTTAGAAAGAGGCGTAGAATATGCATAAGCAAGGGGCAACGTTAATATAGGCGGGATTTGTAAGACGTCAATGCATAGACTATTGGTCGATATCGTTAGTTGTACATCAGACAAACACGCGAATATTGAATGTTAATTTTTCAGAAAATATCGTAACGACGCGCTAAATTTTGAGGATTTAGAAAACGGTTGAACCCAAAAATTTTTAAAATTTTATTGTAAATGAAGGATTTCGCGTGAAATGCGGCCGAGAGGTTGCAGCGTAAATTGTATAAATACTTTTTGAAAATATAATAAAACCCCTTAGTATTTTGATCGCTTCAGACTACGTACCGAAGTTACCACGAGCTTGTAAGTATACAAAATTATTTTAAATTAAATAGTACGGTGTTAGCCTCAACGGTGCGCTGAATTTCGTGGACTTAGAAATCGGTTGAGCTCAAAATTTTAAGAACGTGTTGTTGTAGATGAAGGACTTTGGATGAAATGCGGCCAGGAGGTGGCAGCGTAAATTGTATAAATACTTTTCGAAAATATAATGAAAGCCCTTAATATTTCGATCGCTTCAGACTACGTATGAAAGTTACCACGAGTTTGTAAGTATAATAAAATTATTTTAAATTATATTGCACGGGGTTAGCCTCATAATTTGTACGCGGATAGTGCCGAGTCTTAATTTATTAAGGTGACACATATATTTTTTAACAAGCTCGTATAGTGACGTTATGTAACGTGAATTAAATTAAACAATTATCAAAGAAGATTAATAATTGGATTTGGAGTTGGATGTATCGTGTATGAACAGCATTGCAGCATTACTTAGAGGGTGTTCAACTACTAATATCTGGAGGCGGGAGCAAAGCAGTACCACAAAACAACTTAATATCATCATCAACGGAGCAGGGATCTTCAAGAAATTCCAGGTAACGCTTTAAAATTGTTGTTGTTATAAACTATGAAAATTGTGTGATGGGTGTGAATGAACTATTGTTTTGAGTTAGCGCGTGACGATTGTGCCGCTTTGTGCTGCTTGGATCTGGTATTTGGGAACTTGTGTATGAGTTGGAACCTTTGAGTCACGGTTCTATATTTTCTTTGTGGCAAGACTCTGGCGCCCTTACTCTTCGAGCTTCGCCATTCTGGTCCTTAGTTGAAGCCGTCAGCCCATGACCTCCTGGCTGAGCAAGCCACCCTACCCTTCTGCCATCGTTACAACAGGGACCAATTACCTATCGTTCTATTTCTGGTTTACCATCAGCGGTGACAAGGTAGAAGCCTTTGAAATGTGGCGCTACAGACATATGATGAAAATAGCATGGATAGACAAAGTTAAAAACGAAGAGGTACTAAAAATGGTAGGGAAAGAAAGAAATATGTGGAAAACGGTACAAAATAGGAGACATAGGATGATAGGCCACATACTTCGGCATGAGGGAATAGTGCAGAATATATTAGAAGCAGAAATAGACCTAGGTTAGACTACTGCACACAGATAGTGAAAGATGTAGGCTGTAAGAACTTCAGGGAAATGTGTAGGCTAGCTCAGAATAGAAATCAAAGGAGGTACGCATCCAACCACTCCCAAGATGGATAAATTAATGATGAAAAAAGTAACTATACTTAAACATGATGATTATTATAAGCAACTACAAGTATTGGTTGGGGCAATATTCTCGAATAATGTTAACTGTGTGATAGGATTTACTGGAAAACTATTAATTCAGCAAATGTCTAAGTATTGGGGGATCTTAGCAGCCACAGGCTGCTTAACCCCCATCACTGAATCTGGTTGAAATAGGGCATAAAATTAGAAAACAATAGAAGGGGAACCAAGCCGTATACAGGCTGTGTGAGAACTTCAGGGAACTGTATAGGCGAGCTCAGAATATTAATAAGTGCAGATGCGTGTCCAACCAGTTTTGAGACAGAAAACCTAATGACAAAAAAAAAATAAGCACAGATAAATCTGATGATTATTATAAACAATTTCAGGTGTTGGTTGTGAAATAACTATTGTTGACTGTGCGAAAAGATATATTGGAAAAATATTAAATCGGTAAATGTTCAAGTGGTGGAAGAACTTAGCAGCCACGGACTGCTTACCCCCCATTCACAACCACTGAAAGTCGGAGAAATAGGGTATATAATTGTAAAACAATAAAAGGGGACCGAACTGCATCTATCAAGAAAGAATATCGCCTATGATGAAAGATCAGAAACATAGAAATAAGAAGAAAATTGTTAAAAGCATATGTGTGGAGCACAGCACAGTATGCCTATGAAATACGGGCAGTAGGAAAAGCAGATAGAAAAACGGTAGCGGCCTTTTGGAATGCTGTGTGTCAGATGTATGAGGATGATAGCATGGACAGACAAAGTTAATAACAAATAGGTTATAGAAATAGTAGGGGAAGAAGGATATGTGGAAAAAAATACGAGACATAGAAGGGCAGAATATGCTCTACGGCATTTTTGGGGAATAGTATGAGATGTGTTACAAGCCGAGACAGGAAAAAGGAGGTAGATGTAAACCTTGATGCAGACTGTGCAAATTTCAGGGAAATGTGTAGGTGAGTTCAGAATAGGAAACAATGATGGTATGCGTCTAACCAGTTCCAGGACTGAAGACCTAATGACGATGACTTACTTTATCAACAAATGATAGTACTGTTTGGTTGCGGTGTTTTGATTGCAGTGTTCGTGTATAACATACTTCACTGGAAGTTCTAGACATGGAACTGATTCATCACCTAGATTAATATTTCCCTTGTCGGTTTTTAAATATTTATTTTTCACTTCATTTTAGCACTCACGAATATATATTTCCATTCTACTACCATTCCTAGACAGTTGTTTTGAACAGAATGTACAAATAACACAAGCAGTTTTTACTTTTGATGAAGCAACATCTTTAAATAAACTTGCAACAGGGTCTCTTTTTTGCCCGGCCCCCTCACGTCGCTGCATATTGAATTGTCTATGTAAGTAAGTCCAAGATATTAAAATTTTAAATGAGGTTAATTGAAAAAAGAATATGTATAGTGTTTCTCAACCTCAAAAGATGGTTCAATTTCAACTGTTTTAAATAAACCAACATCTTAAAAAAAGCAAACATACAGTGGGGGGGGGGAGCACAAGGTAATTCCTAGAAGCAAACTTGTAAACACAAAATAATAAGTAATATTTACTGTTTACACTTTATTAATATGTTATATAGTGAGTAGTCATATAGTAGGTAGTGCAGCTCAGCAGGTTTTGGTAAAATTAATGAAAGTGCTTGCTAATTGATACTGTCATAGTCAGGCTTACTCTGCAACCTACCATTTGAATCTACAATATAGGATAGCAGTGGCGGCTATCCCTAAGGAGCAATTGAGCACATGCACTCCCTACAAATAATAAACTAAACTTACTATGACAAATCAAAATATCCAAACCATCCCAAAATATTCTGTACTAGCAGAATCTAAAGTAGTTTTATACCCGCTATGATGCTATACATGAGCAGAAGTTCGATTTGCTATCAGGAGGTTCATAGAGTTATGTGTAAAGTATCTTCCATCAAGAGACTCTAGAATTAGGATTGTTAATACAGTTGTATATGGGCGCTTTGAGCAATGCTCAATTCGATGCATCATTGCGAATTTTAGTGTAAGGAAAGCATTCTCTTGTTACTGTGTCTATAAAATTTAACACTCTTAGAAGATTAATTTGCGGGGTAATGAAACGGGTTTACACGTTAGACATATTTTTAATTATACGAGAAAAATATATCGCTTCCTCATCCTATATAGTCAGGTTTTTGTACAGTGTATTAGTTAAAGTTATACAAAATAGTGATGAAACTACACTGCTAAGCACTATTATAAAGGACAATCTCGAGTAGCAAACTATATCTAAACTACCAGTTAAACGAAGAAAGTGAAACAATAATGACGAAAAGAAAAGAAGCAATGGAAGTTTGTGATGTAATTATTTCGCAAATAAGGGACAGATTTAACTTTGTTGGTCACTTGGTTGCTGCAAATTTATTTGTTATTTATTTATTTGTTATAGAAAAATTCCCCGAATTTGTTGAATCTTTTCCAGATAAATTTTTGCAAAATACACTTGAATGCTATTCGTTGTTAAACACAAATCAATTAAAAACTGAATTGCAAGTTATTTATATGCGAGAAGAATTGCGTGACGCTTCTGGTGCTGTGTCTGTACTTCGTTTGCTGTTAGAACAAGGACTCGATGCGGTATTTACAGAAACCGTCAAACTTTTGACAATACTGGTAACAATACCTATGTCAACTTCTGAAACCGAGAGTTTCTCTATGATAAAGTGCATTAAAACTTTTTTGCGTAACACAATGAGCGAAGATCGATTGAATGCTTTGGGGATGATGTCATTTGAGAGACTTTTGTTTCAGAAATAGACAATTGTAATAATAAGATTATTGATAAATTTGCTGCTAAGAAAAACAGAAGAATGGACTTTATTCTACATGCCATTTAACAATTATTATAGTATATTATAATACAAGTGTATAGCATTTATAGCAGACGCTTTAAAGGGACTTTACATGCTTATTGGATCGTATTCGCATTTTAATTTTTAAGTCATTTTTCGTGGTAGTCAACTTCAGTTGTTAATTTAGACAATCTTGTGATTGGCGCTTTATACTCACCAATTATCGTTATGTGCCGAATCGTCATGAACATTTTGAATATGAAGATAAGAAGAGGATTTGGTGCAAGACTTATTTTTGAACCTTCAGCAGTAGTCGTTCTTAGTGGCGGACCGGTGCAATATGGTTGAAAATATTTTCAAATGCCAACAATTCACTTACAAGAATAAATAACTGTTCAGAAACTACTGAAGGTATGTTCGTTTTTAATGTATTCATGTAATTTGTTGATCATTCTATTTTAACATTAAGTTGTTTAGTAAAACCTAAAGTTTTCATACTGCCGGCAACCATATGTTTATGCATGTTTTGTAAATAATTAAAGGTCCTTCACATTAGGCATTAAATCGTATTGTATTCATGGCACAAAAACCAGAAATACATCCATGTATCAGACCATATTTTTTAGTATGCATCATAATTTGAAAAATAATACTGAAAATTCAAATACAAACATCAAGTTATTTTCATAAATTTCATCAAGTAGATAGACCACCTCATGTTCACCAATGTGCACCCTCGGTTACTAAAGCAATGCGCCACCGCACGATAGTATTGTAATAATGCTTACAATACCATATTAAATATAGTGAAAAAATAACACTCTTTAGGTTTAACTAATTTCCATACCCACATAAAATAGCAAATTGTTGGTAAAAGTGACAAAAGGTTTGGTTTTTTTCATTAGGAAAAAAAAAGTTTTTTATCATGTTTTTTAACCCTTAAAAAAACGTATTTTTACATCACTAACAATAATGAACAATTGCATATACTATAGTGACATACTCACATGTGAGCTGTATAGTATTTTACGGTATGCATTTGTTGATCTTTGAATTTGTTTTATATGAGTTGGCAGGTATTTATTTGTTCTGTAATTGGAGCTCTGCTCTGTTGGATGCATATTAAAACAGAAACTATTAAATTAAAATAATTTGTTTTAGTAAAACCATAATACCAAAAAACTTTTCTAGAATAGATATCGACTTTAATATTTTTCACACAATAAGCAAAAACAAATTAGTATTTTAAAATTCTCACAATATGGGATTTATTTAATGAAATTGAACTTTGATTCTACATTTCTAACACAATATTACAAATGTTATTGTAAATTCAATATAATCTGTTTTCAAATTAAACATACGGGTACGTTAACTCATACATTGACTCATTCAATAAAACAAAATATAAAATTTAATTTATAATGACTGTTATACAAAATAATTTTAGAATCTAATCTGACAATAAATCATATATTTTATTTAAAAATTAGGCACTACAATAGAACACAACCAATAAAATAAGTAACAAATGGGATTAAAATATAATGAGCAAATTTAAGATAGTAATATATATTCAAATAGCTTTAATTTCATGTTCGGTTATAGAATCATTAACCATTAAAGAATCCTTTTCAATAATTGCTGCTTTAGCAGGTAAACGTTCAACTTCGTTCATAATTCTATCTAATGTAGACACAATTTCATCAACATTTTGCTTATTGAAGACCATTGGCGGCTTAAACTTTAGCACGTTACAATATGGACCATCTATGCTGATTAGAATGTGTTCTTCTTTCATACTATAAAGAAAGCATAAACAATGTTTATAATTAGCATCGTAAACTTAAATACCGTGCCAGGATATACGATGCAATTTCAGTAGCAGGTGTGCGCTCAATTTTATCACTCACCAGCTCGACACCAATAAAAAAACCAGAACCTCTTACATCGCCAATAAGGGCATGTTTTTTGGCTAATGATTCACAGGAAGTTTTCCAATATTCACCGACTAACAATGCATTTTCTTGTAAGTTCTCTTTAATGATTACATCAAAAACAGCATTCGCAATAGCACATGAAACTGGATTTCCACCAAACTGAAATAAATAAATACATTACATTAAGATCTGTTTAATACACGCCATCGTACTTAATTCTAAGTCTATAACATTTGTGCCTTAATATGTTACACCTTTTCTTGAAAAGCTTTAACGTTTATTGTATTAGTTAGGGATTTTTAAAAACTCCACACCAGGAAATTTCCAGCTTATTAATGTTTTAATGAAGGCCTACGTGATAACCACATAAAGTTTTGGTAGTCATTCGCCTATTTTTGTGGACCGAAGCCATGCAATTTTGGCATTTCTCATGCCTTGTACTTTATAACCTCTCCTAGGATAGACATTTTTGTGAGAAACAAATGTATCAAAACAGAAGACTCGATTACCGACTTTCTTCGAGTGCAGACGCGTTAGTGTTTCGACTCATCCACGAGTGATTCTCCCCTTCAGTATCTACTCTATGGTTTGCCACATATCGTATCGGCACTTCTTCACAGAGGGACAACAGGATGCCACCACAAAATCCCTGCAGAGCCGTTGAAGTCGCTGCATCAGAAGCAAGATACTGTGGTTGAGTTAGTTGTAGCAACCTAACGAAGCAATAGGTCACCCCGGGGAATTTAACCACCAAGTAAATATAAAAATATGTGTTAAATACTACTTCACCGAGCTCTAAATGCGGTGATTTTAATGTATTTCAATTAGCAACTAACAACATGGAATTCTTGATAAATCTGCAGTGTTTGTATAATGAAAAGTGTGTGTGTGTGTGTGTGTGTGTGTGTGTGTGTGTGTGTGTGTGTGTGTGTGTGTGTGTGTGTGTGTGTGTGTGTGGTGTGTGTGTGTGGTGTGTGTGTGCATGTGTGTGTGTGCATGCATTCGTGCGTGTATGTGCGTGTGTATATATATATATATATATATATATATATTGTCATGGAAATTATAGGTTAAATAGGTCTAGAGAGCAAATTTTTAACAACTGCGTATATAGGAAATATAAACAATAGATTTACGCGCGAAATTAATCAGTTTAGATAGTGAAAAACTAAAGCTTATTAAGATATTTTTGTATTTCTAAATCAGAAGGTTAAAATTGCATAACGGGTAGAAGCTTTAGGGTACATGAAAACTCAAGGATACGCATAATTAGGTGTAATATTTTAAATCAAGCGCATCGAATCAGAAACGTAGCTTTTGATTATAGAAAATCAATAATTTAAACGCATATTTCCATTTAAATACAAATCCTAAGAAGTGTTAAACTAGGAATTATTATTTTTAACCAAACAAGTTGCTTCGAAGAAACACCTGTTAGTTAAATGTCAAGTTCCAAAAAACTGAAATATACGTTGAGACAGAATTTCTATGGAATTGTTTGTAACGGTCGGTCCGACAAGCTACTAATATAACAAGTGCTTTGAAGACTAAGGGAAAGATCTATAATGTAAAACAGACAGAGAACACGAATAAGAAAACGTTGGTTACAACACATGCCTAAAATACACAAGAGACTTGAAGGCCAACAACAATATCGATTCTCTGTAGTTTGAGAGAGGTTCCAAAAGAGACAATAAATATGGGCGAAACGAAGTAAGGTAGCTAGGAGGTGGAACGTTATAACGGGGGAAAGCAGTATCATTGGTCGAAGACTAGCAGTTTTGAGAAGCTCGCGTCCGTTAATGTTATTGAACGAATTTTTCAGAATTTGAAGTTTGTTACGATAAAAATTTGGAGAATTGGTTTTAGAAAATAAGCTTTTCGATGAAAGGAGGTTCCGTGAGGGGTATTGAAAAGCGTATAAATACACAGGGAGAATTATTAAAGCTCTCTTGCTCTTAGATCTTATATCGGTTAGATCTCTAACGTAATTGCTAAGTATATGCTTTTACGTGGTACTGATTATTGTTTATTCGTTGAAGTAGCATAGAACATCCTATTTTAAAGTCTATGAAGCTGTTACTAACGTACCAGAAATGTATTAAAAGTGATTTGCACAAGTGGATGGTAACGTATCAAAGGTACTGTTACTACAAGATACGATCTAATGATAGGATGGTACATGGGTAAGCAAATCGAAAAGCTTAACTAGTATGCGTGAAGTGTAGTGGTATGGAAGGTTAAGTTTGGTCAAGACAATTATCCGGGTATAAATACTAAAGGTGGTTGCAGAGGTTTGGATAGTGAGTGGGGATCAGTTGGATCCAGGCATAATCACGAAGGATATGGACACAATGACGAGGGTTTTTGGTACACATCTTCAGAGGTAACGATGGACGAAACTTACTCCAGGTAAAGAAAATTAATTTCTTGCTTTGCTTGAACATTTATGCTGATATCATGTGCTAGACTGTTTTGACTTATTGGGGTTGTATATTACTACCATAAAAACTCATTTAAAGGGGTATATGTACAGGACAATTAATATTGATTATTCAAAATGTTTATTAATGATATGAAAATGTTGTTGTAAGGAGTAAATGGGTCTTTAGCTTTATTTCAAACAAAAATGTGAGGTTTAAAAGCATTTAGAGTAACTGGGTTATAATGAGCTCAAAATAGACCAGAATAAAAATCAATTTAGGGTTGCACGACGGGCCCATCTACTCGTCTAAACTAAATTGTTGAAATATATTAAAATCATGAAATTTTAAGAGATTTAAAGATTGAGATGATAGTTTTTATCAAACTGTGTATACCAACGTGTAAATATTTTCTTACTAAGGGGAACTTGTTAATATGTGTAAATAAAAAGGTTGTATGTCTTGTTGCATTATTTGAGTGGTAATTTCATTTGACCGTGTTTGTGAGAAAGGAATGTACTTAGGATGGTAGGTATTTAGTGAGAAGCAAATTTCTGAGCTAGCCAGGGGTGCAGAAATAAGGAGGCGTTCCAAAGGAATAGTAAGAATTTTGTTTTATTTTTATTTTCAGAAAATTTTATGACAGCCCAAGAAAGCAGTTTCGATTGTTATCGACACTAGGGCTCAAATTGGTATAGGGAAATCCACTGCAATTTTATGACGGCCCAATTTTTAGGGAGAGAAACGATTTTTATGAATTCCACTGCACTTTTATGGCACCCAATCCGTGGGGCTAGAATTTTTTTGTAAGGTCCACTGCACTTTTATGTTGGCCCAAGCGTAGGACTTGATTAATGTTTAGGGAGAGAGCTCGAGTGCTATCGACTTCCACAGCAATATATATATATATATATATATATATATATATATATATATATATATACTATAGTGGTTTTAAAGGGTTAAAGGTAAATATAAACGAAGCAATTTCAAAACACCCTGTATAAAGGAAACAACCAGAAATTACGTGCGAAATTTATTCCAGTTAGTTCATTTTTAAGTAACAGGTATTAACAAAATTTTACAAATAGTGATTAAAATTTAGTAGATTTGCAAAGAAAATAAATGGTAGAAGCCAATGCAATTAATTTACTAATTTAATTGAGTTAATTGAACGGTTATTTACGTATAATATGCATAAAAGCGTGTAAAAATCAATAAATCCAAGGCGAATAGCGTTCGTTATAACAAATAAATATATCGGTTGGGTTGAAATACCATGAAAAGAAGCTCCTAGAAATGTTGTGTTAAAACGTCGGTTAATTAAGCACCTGCGTGTTTTCTAAATGTCAAGTTCCACTTATTTTTATAGATAACAAACAAGTTTCAAAGAATATCGGGTAAACGGTCGAATGTGTTCGCAGTAAACACTAATGAGGGGTTATTTAAAGCACGTATTTTAAGGTCCACATGGGGTTGTAGAATGCGGCACGAATATCGATTTTCTACCACTCAAACAAGGTTAGAAGGAGACGTAGAAAATGCATAAGCAAGGGACAGCGTTAGGATAGGCGGGATTTGTAGGACGTCAGTGGATAGACGATTGGTCGATATTGTTTGTTGGACATCAGACAAACACGAGGATAGTGTAGATTAATTTTCAGAAAAGATCGTAACGGTGCGCTGAATTTCGTGGACTTAGAAATCGGTTGAGCTCAAAATTTTAAGAACGTGTTGTTGTAGATGAAGGACTTTGGATGAAATGCGGCCAGGAGGTGGCAGCGTAAATTGTATAAATACTTTTCGAAAATATAATGAAAGCCCTTAATATTTCGATCGCTTCAGACTACGTATGAAAGTTACCACGAGTTTGTAAGTATAATAAAATTATTTTAAATTATATTGCACGGGGTTAGCCTCATAATTTGTACGCGGGTTGTGCCGAGTTTAGATTTTATTGAGGTATCACCTATATTTTTTAACAAACTCGTGTAGTGACGTTATGTAACGTGGATTAAATTAAATAATTATGAAAGAAGTATAATTAATTTGGATTTGGAAATTGGATACACCGTGAAGGCAGCGCTAGCAGCTCAACTTAAATGGGGTTCTTCTACTAATAGCTAGAAGCGGCCTGCAGAGCAGAAAGAAGTAAATACACGGCATCGTCAACGGAGCAGAGATCTTCTAGAAATTCCAGGTAACGCTTTGAAATTGTGTTGTTATAAACTATGAAACTATGAATATTGGGTGACGTATGAGTGGGAATTTTGAAGGTATTGTGCATTATTGTGCGTATTAAACATAATATGTATAACTAACTTTATTAAGGTATTTAAATAGAAATCTGAAGGTGTATATAAAGCTTATTAACGTTCCATCAGGAAGTTAAATTTTGTGAAGAGTACATGGGTTGTTTTTTTAATTTGTTGTAAGAGTATGCAAAGTATAAGGGCATACATTATTCATTATTAACTGGGTTATCATGAGCTCACCATACTCCAGAGTTTACGTAGATTTAAAATAAATTATAAAGAAGGAATGAGAAATAAGGTATTATTCAGGGCCCATTTACTCCGGGTACATTCTATGTGTTTGATAATGTAAATTAAAATACAGCACATTACAAAATAGGATTTATTGAGGTGTAACTTGATCACTGAAATGTGGATAATATTGAATTTTATTTGTAAATAGTGATAAATAAAAGATTGTATGTTTGTTGTATTTTGTGGTTTTATTGGGAGTGTGCGTGAACGATAGAGAATATGAGAGTGAATCTAGATATCCAAGAGGAGGTCCAACTGAGCTAGCCGGAAGCAGTTGAAGAAAGCAATTCAACCGAGGAAGAGAGGAGGAACGGGTAAGAAATTATATTTTTCTAAATATTTTATTTTTGGTGAAATTTCCGATTTTGTATGAATATATTTTCGAAACTACTAAGATCCCGAGAGAAACATGGCAATATATATAGTCAGGCTTGCGTATCTAATATCTGTGCGAAAAACATTAAAAGGTGTATGTTTAAATCTAAAAACATTCTAAATTTGATAAAAAACCTTCAATTTTTGGTAACTTTCGTTTTTCGGGTTGGTACGCTGTAAACACTGGATATTGGGCGTGGTTATGACGCGTCTCTTTATCCCAAAATCATGCAGTACCACAAAATGACCATTATCGCACGAATTACGTTCATAACCTACTGAACTGTTACCTTCAATATGTAAAAATACCGACTATGTCTTTATTAACATATCATCAACAGCTTCTATTCCTTTCACTGAAATATGCCGTACAACACCATTTGAATGGTCAGACAGGTTCAAAACTGTTTATGCTTTTCATCACCCTAATTCTGTATCTGCAAAACTTAAAACTAAACCTTTAGATAACCGCCCACGCTTACCCATCTCTATCGATTCTCTATCTGTCAATGCATTGTTGGACATTAATTCTAATTCCTCTTTAAATAATTTTGCAGGCTTGCAACAATTAAGAAAACAAAACGTTGATTTTAATGTAATACCTCAAAATTCCTCTTTATGAGTATTGCTGATCCTGGCCAGGTTAAGGTAATTGGATCTATTAAATTAAAAATATGTATAGAATCTCTTGGATGTGAAGTTAAATTTATAATCGTACCTACTGTAGCGTATTGTATTTTCTTTTGTCACCTTTTTAACTTATTGCTAAATTTCTTATAGTTTACTTGGCAAGCTAACTTCAAGAAGAACAATTGTGTTTTCTTGGGAATTGCAAATAAAATTTCTCTTACCGAACAACAAACCATCTTGTTAGAAAAAAACTGTTAGGCATTTTATAGCATTTTGGTGACATATGATCACTTTATATTATTCTGGTTTGATATTTACATTATCAAGTTCCTTTCCTGTTATCACCTATCCTATAACATATACATACAACTTTGGATATTGGAAGGAGTGCACTTAAGTGCCTTTTTGTGTTCGTGTACACGGTTCAAGACGCGCATCGGACAGAGCATTATTAACTTGGCAACGGGAGTGACCGTAAGATTCAGTTCGGTGTGCTTGACCATGAAGTTTTCTATGGTGAAAACTCTTTAAGAATAGTGAACTTTCGTTTATGCAGTTTGCGGTGATCATGCAGATGCAGATTACAGTCCACTACATTTTTCATACCAGAGCAATTGGCAACCATTACAGGTTAGTGTATTTTAATTGATTAACTGTTTTAAAATGCCGTTGGTCAATAAAAACAAGGACAAAAACTATGAATAAATTTCGTCAACTATGTTTCCCTTTATGATAAGTGATACTGTCTATTTACATTCTTGTGGTTTAAAATAATCTACAACCCTTGATTTAAGTTCCCTCTATGTATTTAACAGAAATACAACGATTATCTTTATGGTTTTCAGTTTAATTCAAATAAAAATAGGGATTTAATGGCAAGTTTTGTTTTTAAACACTACTCTACATGAAATTAAAATTAAACAGGATGCTGCAATAACAAGTTAGTTCACTCAAGTTTAATTCCTTCTTTACATTACCTTAAATTGTCGGCGTAGTGCATTGTGTTACATACTGTTAGTAGACAGCAGTAACGAGTAACAAAGTTGTCGATGCTTTTATAAATTGGAAGATAATAAATAAGTGATATTCCAAATTGTTTAGTATATAATTAGGAAATTCCTTATTGACTAGTTAGGGCATATGTATCAATAATTGGCAACGAGGATAAAGATATGGTTCATTTGTGAAAACTTGAGGATTTCAATACTGCCCAACCCTAACCGATGTGAACCTGGCGCCCAACTTCATCAAAAATTTTTAAATAATTTAGTGGGTTTGTACCTCGTTTGTACCCGTTTGTACCACTTTTCATTTCGTTTGTACCTCAACGGGAACCGAGGTATAGCGTTTTTAAATTTAGGAACTAACGTTAAATCGGTACATACACTATTTTTCAAGATATCGAAATACGACCAGGTGGACTCGAAGGAGAATCGTTTGTACCTGTTTGTGCCTCTTTTCATTTCGTTTGTACCTCAACGGGAACCGAGGTGTAGCGTTTTTGAAGTTTCGGAAATAACGTTTAAACGGTACATACGCTATCTTTCAAGATATCGAAATACGACCATGTGGACTCGAAGGAGAATCGTTTGTACTTGTTTGTACCTCTTTTCATTTCGTTTGTACCTCAACGGGAACCGAGGTGTAGCGTATGTACCGTTTAAACGTTATTTCCGAAACTTCAAAAACGCTACACCTCGGTTCACGTTGAGGTACAAACGAAATGAAAAGAGGTACAAACAGGTACAAACGATTCTTCTTCGAGTCCACCTGGTCGTATTTCGATATCTTGAAAGATAGCGTATGTACCGTTTAAACGTTGTTTCCGAAACTTCAAAAACGCTACACCTCGGTTCCCGTTGAGGTAAAAACGAAATGAAAAGAGGTACAAACAGGTACAAACGATTCTCCTTCGAGTCCACCTGGTCGTATTTCGATATCTTGAAAGATAGCGTATGTACCGTTTAAACGTTATTTCCGAAACTTCAAAACGCTACACCTCGGTTCCGTTGAGGTACAAACGAAATGAAAAGAGGTACAAACAGGTACAAACGATTCTCCTTCGAGTCCACCTGGTCGTATTTCGATATCTTGAAAGATAGCGTATGTACCGTTTAAACGTTATTTCCGAAACTTCAAAAACGCTACACCTCGGTTCCCGTTGAGGTAAAAACGAAATGAAAAGAGGTACAAACAGGTACAAACGATTCTCCTCGAGTCCACCTGGTCGTATTTCGATATCTTGAAAAATAGCGTATGTACCGTTTAAACGTTATTTCCGAAACTTCAAAAACGCTACACCTCGGTTCCTGTTGAGGTACGGACGAAATGAAAAGCGGTACAAACAGGTACAAACGATTCTCCTTCGAGTCCACCTGGTCGTATTTCGATATCTTGAAAGATAGCGTATGTACCGTTTAAACGTTATTTCCGAAACTTCAAAAACGCTACACCTCGGTTCCCGTTGAGGTACAAACGAAATGAAAAGAGGTACAAACAGGTACAAACGATTCTCCTTCGAGTCCACCTGGTCGTATTTCGATATCTTGAAAGATAGCGTATGTACCGTTTAAACGTTATTTCCGAAACTTCAAAATGCTACACCTCGGTTCCCGTGGAGGTACAAACGAAATGAAAAGAGGTACAAACAGGTACAAACGATTCTCCTTCGAGTCCACCTGGTCGTATTTCGATATCTTGAAAGATAGCGTATGTACCGTTTAAACGTTATTTCCGAAACTTCAAAAACGCTACACCTCGGTTCCCGTTGAGGTACAAACGAAATGAAAAGAAGCACAAACAGGTACAAACGATTCTCCTTCGAGTCCACCTGGTCGTATTTCGATATCTTGAAAGATAGCGTATGTACCGTTTAAACGTTATTTCCGAAACTTCAAAAACGCTACACCTCGGTTCCCGTTGAGGTACAAACGAAATGAAAAGAGGTACAAACAGGTACAAACGATTCTCCTTCGAGTCCACCTGGTCGTATTTCGATATCTTGAAAGATAGCGTATGTACCGTTTAAACGTTATTTCCGAAACTTCAAAAACGCTACACCTCGGTTCCCGTTGAGGTACAAACGAAATGAAAAAAAGCACAAACAGGTACAAACGATTCTCCTTCGAGTCCACCTGGTCGTATTTCGATATCTTGAAAGATAGCGTATGTACCGTTTAAACGTTATTTCCGAAACTTCAAAAACGCTATACCTCGGTTACCGTTGAGGTACAAACGAAATGAAAAGAGGTACAAACAGGCACAAACGATTCTCCTTCGAGTCCACCTGGTCGTATTTCGATATCTTGAAAAATAGTGTATGTACCGATTTAACGTTAGTTCCTAAATTTAAAAACGCTATACCTCGGTTCCCGTTGAGGTACAAACGAAATGAAAAGTGGTACGAACGGGTACAAACGAGGTACAAACCCAGTAAATTATTTAAAAAAATTTTTGATGAAGTTGGGCGCCAGGTTCACATCGGTCCAACCCTAAGCATGGAAATCCTATGCAGAGAGAGACTAGAATTCTTCATAGGTGCTAATAATATTAAAGAGGATAAACTTAAGAGTGCAACTTTATTAACAGTTTGTGGTTCAAAATGCTATTCTACCATAAGGTCAGTTTGTGACCCCAAGAATAATAGAACATTCTTAAGAGAAATTAGTTAGAAAGCTGATTGAACATTTTCTCTCAAAACTACAGTATAATGTAAGTAAGTACCACTACACTTGCGGCCACGTCCTCAATGCTACACCCAAAGGTTTAAACGTGAAAACATACATGCTTCAAATAAATCTCACTTCAACAAAACCTTCTACGATAGTTCATCTCGCTATATTTTATAAGAGAGATCAAAAACAGAACGGAATCAAATGCTATATTTGTTGAAGAATTGCAATCGATGATGATAGTTACAACTTTCCTGGTAATTCCTTAGATGAAGCTATACAACACCGCATCATTCGTGGAGTAGAAAGTGAATCTTTACAGTGTCGCTTACTTGCTGAAACAGAATCGACTTTAAAAATTATTTTACGAAATTGGAGTGGCAACTTGAACTGCCTCGAAGAATGTAAACTAAATAAAGGCTGATAGCAGGAGTGTTGTAAAATTGTGTCTTTCTATAAAACATAAGAAGGAATATTCAGAGATGAAATGCTACAGCTGCAGTGGAAATTATTTGCGTTTAAGCTGCAAACTTACAATATTCAACATGTGTTCCTGTTTTAAAAAGGATCACATTGCAAACAAGGGCAAAAAATAATCCAGATGAACAATTTGGACAAGAAATCAATAATCGTACTGGTTTTTGGATTGTTTCTTTTACAATGGAAGTATTAATCGATGGTAAGCCTTGCATTTTGAAGTTCCGAGCTAGGGTGTGCTACCTGTATTTTATGAAATTTTAACAGCCAATGCTAAACCCTTTAAACACCGACAACATCCCCTTATCCACTGCAATACAGAAACATTTATATGTCAAAATTGATAAAATGATTCAGTCTGGTATTATCTCCCCTAGTTTTTCTCCTTGGAAGTCTCATTTTGTTAGTCGGAAAAAAGAACGGAGACTACAGTGTCTGTTTCGATAGTCAAAAGTCAAACTCTGTTATGATCTTTGATAGCTACCACCTACCACGTACCGATTCTATTCTAAGCAGGTTGCGTGATGCTAAATACATACCTTACGCAGATCTTAAACAAGTCTTTTATCAAATATGTTTGAAACAATCCTCTCGTCAAAAGACTGCACTTTGTGTTAGTGCATGCTTAGAACGAGTATGATGTATACACACCACAATTGTATTTGTAGAAAGTTACATATACCAATCGAATCTGCTGGATAATTAGGTTTAAGGCGTTTCTTTTCTTTTAGATACATGCAAGTTGGCCAATTAGGGTGGATTTTAATTTATTTGTGAATGCTTGTGTTTGTTCAATATTGAGATATTCATGTTTAATATAGGTTAGATGAAAGTTATCGTTTTTGTGTTTAGTTTAAATTTGTACGAGACAGAAAGTGCACGTCGAGATAAAAAAAATCCTTCAGTAACCTTGCACACCACCCAACGTCTAGCAGGATAAGACCAAATTCCAGTTGGGGTTGTACTCAACATTTTATTGGACAGAGAATTCGAAGAATTTTTCAGGTACATGAAAATATCAAATTTTGTATACTCCTAAAAGAAATGCTTTTTTGTTTTAATAGAATGCATCCCTTACCACTGTAAGCTAGCTGGTGTGTTTTTCTGTTGTCTCCATAGCAAAGGAAATTTCAAAGGTCACTAGCGCCAATTTCACCATTAACAGGTTTTTGATGCACAACGTTTGAGGGTTAATTTTAATTTTTTTCAGTTGCTAAGTAGATTTTTGTGCTCAAATAGAGAGCTTTTTAGTAATTTCTTGATTTTTGTTAGTAATTTTGTTAAACGAGGATATAATTTAATTTTCAAAAATAGTTTTGTGTGAAAAGTTATCTTGAAAGATTTTTGAACGAAAAATTTAATAGATTCTGACAAAAGATTAAAATGTACCTTATTTATAATGTAGATCGTTTATTGAAGAACGAATTAATTTACAAATTAAACACGAGAAATATAAAAACTGAAAATTTGGCAGTCGCGGATTTTAGAAAATTGTTGTACCTTTGAATATCCATTTGAATTTACAGATGATTTTATAGCCATAAAATTAGCATTAAGGTAAACTTAGAGAAAATAGTACAAGTTTAAACAGTTAATTTTCAGGGAAATTACGGAAAATTGAATCTAAAATTGCTTATTGCATTTCTAGATTATCACGTAGTTTACCGAATGACAAGAAAGGTGAAGCATATAGGAATCAGTTACAAATTGAGGTAAAATTAATTGAGGATTACCAGAAAGAAAATTAAAATATTTTGAAAGTTAAAGAAGTAAACTTTAAGAAAAATGGAAATTCAATTTTGGATATACAAATTGAAAATAGCATGTACAGTTTAGAAAAAGCAATTCAGACTGCAAATAACTTGTCTTTTATTATTATGAATTGCCTTTGGGGCAAGACCCTCGTGTTGTCCACGAGAAGGTTTGTTACGTTTGCAAATAAATTTTGCTGTAACATTCCGCAAATCTCAAAGGCGCCAGACATACTTGTATAGTCATTTATAGAACCACGATGTAGCTTCGATTCAATTTTTGTACTTCCACGCTTAGTAGTGTTAGTGTTTTACCACCTGATGGCGATATTATTTACTTTTGCCATAGTACAGAGATTGCTTTGAAATTGTATCAGTATAATAGCATCGATTACTTCATAGGGTTGGAAACTAATTTACTCTGAAGATGCTTAAGGAATCTGAAACCGGCCAGTTAGTGGATGTTTCCTCCCCTGTGAAGTAATAAAGCTATTGTTTTGTTAATGGCTATACAACTATGAGCCCGATTTGTATTTGTCAATAAGCACTTATTATTTTCATAAGAGTTTGTTTACAGATACATCTTATTATATATATATATATATATATATATATATATATATTAGTGGATTTAAAGGGTTAAATTTGGGGTAAGCAGTGCAATTTCAAACACCCTGTATAGAGGAAGGAACATAATATTTACGTACAAAATTTATTTCATCTATTTAATTTAAATTATCAAGTATTGACGTATTTTTATAATTAGGGCTTAAAAGGTACTAGGTTCATAAAGAAAATCAGTTTTATAAGCCAATAGAGATCATTAATTAATTAAATTTATTTTAATTTAAAGGGCAATAACATCAGAGCATGTAAAATCAATAATCCCAAGGCGAAAAGCTTTCTTAACTAACAAACAGACATCGGTTATATAGAATACTATGAAATGTAAGCTCCGAGAAGTGTTATTTTAAACGATCATTAATTAGGCACACCTGCATGTTGGAAAGGTCATCTTCCGCTTATTTGTAAGCATAACAAGGCGAGCTTCAAGGAAATATTGTTCAACCGTCGGTGGTTTCGCGTAAACGCTAACAAAAGTTTCTTAAAGAGCGAAAGGGATGCAAAATAATAATACGCTATAGATAAAGTTGAGTATAAGAACATTCGATTTCATAAAGCACGTACTCAATCCACGTGGACGCGGTCGGCAATATCGATTTTCTACCACTCAAGTAAGGTGGGAATGCGACATCAAATATGCATAAGACGAAGATAACAATATTACGGGCGGAGTTTTGTAACGACGCAAGACTGTCATTGGTTGAAATAGTTAGTTTTACAACAGATGAACACGCGGCAGGTGTGTGCGATAGTTTGGATGATATATCGTGTTGACGAGGGAATATTTCTGGAAGTTTAAGACGGTTATACAAAATTTGCGGAAATATAATTTTCGATAAAGAATTTCTAAAGTGTGGCCTGGTTTAATTGTATAAATACGGGAAGAAAATTAATAGGGCTCTCTTTAATTTGGCATCGCTTAACGACGTATAATAATCAACTGACGAGGCTTGTGAGTATTAAAAATTTGTAAAATTCAGTAAAATAGTATTAGATTATTTGTGGCCTTATAATTAGTAACGCGAATAGTGGCGAGTAATTTAAATTTAACTGAGGTCCACGAATACTTTAACAAGCTTGTAAATTAATAATACAGTAGTAAACAAGTGTAATATAAATGGATTTGGATGTTGGAATTGATAGTGAATGAGTAGCACGAAGCTCAGCTTAGATTGTGTTTTCATCTATAAATAGCTGGTGGAGCAGCGCGCATAATCACGGAGCCGAGGGGTTCAGATATACAAAGCAACTTCAACGGAGATGGAATTTTGAAGCTTTTCCAGGTAACGCATTTGAATTTGCTATTTTTTTTTTGACAAACTGTTGAAATTATTTGTGATGTGTGAGTGAACTTTGATGGTTATTTTGGTAATTTAACATATTGAAAGAGATACGTATAACTGACTATTATTATGGGATTTGGAATATAAAACAAAAGGCGTACGTAAAGCTTATTAAATTTCTTGATGAATTTAAATTTAATTGGTTTTTTTTAAGTTTGTAGTAATAGTATGCAAAGTGGAAAGCATACATTAATAAACTGGGTTATCATGAGCTCACCATACTCCAGTGTGCAGTAATAAATAAAGATAAGGTATTATTTGGGGCCCATTAACTCCCGTTGCATTAAATGTGTTTGAGATTACAATTTTAAAACAAGGACTTTACAAAGATAGTATTTATTGAGGTGTAACTAGGACACCGAACTGTACATAACTATGAATTATTATTTGTAAATAGCGGTAAATATATATTGTATGATTGTTGTATTATTTTGTGATTTTATTGAATGGTGCATGAATGGTTAAGAGAATGATAGTAAATTTAGGTATCCGAGAGGAGGCACAGCTGAGCTAGCCAGGGAAGCTGCTGAAGAAACTAATTTGATGAAGCAGAATCCGGGTAAGAAATTTTTGTGAATTGTACAATTTTGAAATTAATGCTTTTGAAAACTGGCGAGGTCCAAAGCTAAGTTCCACGGCAATGTATGACGGCCCAACGTTGGGGCTCGAATGTTTTTAGAAAGATCTACGGCAATATATATATATATATATATATATTGATATGATAACGCCGTACTCGGTGTAATAAACGTTTTACTTAACGCCACCGCTCTGTGTTTATCTCAAATTAATCTTTTACTTTTATTATTATGCCACGGCTAGCCCTTTTTAATTTACACAGAGTGCACAATGTTACGATGATCAATTTTCTCTCTCACCCCTTTGTGATTACCTGTTTGAATTGATAAACGAAGTCAATCAACATTCATATAATGAAAGGAAATAATATTTACAATTTTTGAAATTCTTTAAATACATCCTTCAATCAACTAATATATGGATTATTTATCCCAAAATTTATATACTTTTGATTTAATATAGTCACCAAAAACTATCTCTTTACAAAAAAATCTGGAACGTTCGAGACCTCTTTATGATTTATTACGTAAGTTTAACGTATGCAATGTTTCTTGTTGACTTCTTTACAAGTTTTGGATAAATTGAATAAAGTCAGTATTAAAATTTAAATTGAAAAATATCTTAAAATTAAGTAGATCTGACCTGTGAAATGTTGTTTCGTGTTGTGGATCAACCCCCCTACTGTTTTCAATCTAATACCAATGCTCTGCTTTGTTGAACAAAATTTTTAGTAGTTACCCCTCGGTTTCCAAAAATCACCTCGTTCCTTCTTTATTTTATATTTCTCTGCATATGCGTTGAATCTATTCCTTTAAATACTTTCGACACAGATTGGAATCCAATTAGAATCCCATTTGAATTATAAGCCCTATATGATTATAAATATGTAGTTTAAATTAATTACCCAATTTCTACTCACGTTTTCTATAAAAAAAAAGGGCAAACACTCTTCATGTATGCTTAACGTAATTGTTGCACAGCACTACTTTCACAATAACATAAATTTGATATATTCTAAACTTTATTTATTTAACGCGTAGATTTCTGGTTAAAAGTGTAGTGGCTTCAACGTGCTGCAAGTGTGTACTGCTTTGTCTTATCACCGCTGAGTGCTAAACAGCCTTTTCCCACTACATCTGGGTTGGGTTTTCAAGCAGTTTTGCAGATTGTGTCAACCAACCAGGTTTTGTCTTTAATATTCCCTGTATTTTTGAAGCTGTTTTTTGATGCAACTCCTTTGTATTTCCGCGTCATCGCGTTTATTTGCCATCTTTGATTGCTTCAACATTTGTTATTGTGGCCAGACTTTCAAATTACGTCTGTGTTTTGTATAGATAATGCTTTTGGATAATTATACAACAATAAATGATGTAAGTCTAGTACTATTTTCGTTTATGTATTTATTTATTTGAAAGTGCGCTTTCTTATGAAAGCGCATATTGTTTCTTGTTTATCACAAGCGTATTTGTATGAGGATTTATTAGGTTTTTGTCTTATCTTATGTGCATTTTATTTTATAAACATAGATAAATTGGCATTCCAAATATTTAATAATTACGTCGAAAATATCAACGCATCCATATGCAAACACATCTTAATATGTCACTAAATACGTGACTACAAAGAATACATTTGTTCAGAAAAGCAACATTCTGTAACAAACAAATAAACACCAGGCGAGTCAATTATATGATAAGTCTTGGACTTTTAAACGACAAACATTAAATACGTGACTGGATAAAAGCAATAATCGGAAATTCTAACAAAATACTGTAATATAGTAGAACGCTTACGTGATTAAGAAAACACTGTCAACCTAGAATTCGACAGGGATTTTGAGAAAATACCGAGTTCTGCCAGAGATAAGGCAAAGTACAAGCCTTAATCGATAAACACGCCAATGGAAACGATTGGTGGGAAGGGCTTATAAATACAATAGGAGATGAATAAAGAGATCAGTTCATATTCAACCAAGACAAACTATGCTCAAATGCAGTAGAAAGTTACGTAATTAATTAGTGAAACAAAATTCAGAATAAGTAAAATTTGAAAGTGAGAAATTGTGCGGCGAAAATAAGCCGATCTACAAATAGACGTAAGTTAAACAATTAATTAAATTTATTTTTAATATTTAACAAAACGGCTTTTTTATTGGGACGGCTTTTATTGGAGACGGCTTCTTTTATTGGGACGGATTTTGCTGATGCCATTTTATTGGGACGGCATTTTGTTGATACCACTTTTGTTGAGACGGCTTTTGTGTCAAGATCTAACAAATCTAAAAATACATCTGAAAGCGAGATCAAAAGGGTACTCAAAGATAATTCAAGAAAAATACCAGAGAACAAAATTCTGGCTAATAAGTAAAGCGGATACAACAACGGATGCGGGAAACTCCAGTGAGGAAATTCCAGTGACCATTCCAGGTTAGCAATTTTTAAACATTTTATTATTTAAAGATTTCCAAATTTAATATTTGTAATACATTATGTATTTGTAAGAGTCATCAAAAAGGTCATTAGAAAATATGAAAACAGAGAAAAGCATCTTAGAACGTTCGAAGATACTTGAGAATAATTAAAAGATATTTTTGCTAGCTTTCAGGGAAGCATAAATTTGGGAAATGTAAATATTCTAGAGAAAATTTTTGAGTTTACACAACATTGTACATATTATCAATTATTATATTATGTTTATTATATTATTATATTATATTATATTTTTGAACTGCTTTATTTGAATTCATTTAAAGGGTAACATAAGATTCATTAGGAAGTCGAGTATTCAGTGAGCTAGTCGTGGTAAACAAACAAATAAAAATGACTCCCAATATTGGAGCTTAGGGAAATAAAGTAAATATCATATCAAATAAAAATATCACAGCAATAAAAATGGTATGCCCAATCGTAGGGCATTTCATAGCAATATATATCTGAAGTACCTACTGCTTCTCTACCAAAGTGCTTAGTTTTTATTTTACGACTATGTTGCATTCCGTGATTCTGCTAAGGTCAACAACCATCGGTATACATTTTGAAATTAAATATAACATTAAAATTAACTTACTGTATTAAAATAACCAATTCCAGTTTTTAAAGCTATCAGCAATAGCTTGAGTTGTAATAACAGCAGCAATAGGATGTCCATTTCCCATTGGTTTACCAAGTGTAACAATATCAGGTATCACATCAGGTCCTTGCATTTGAAATCCCCAAAAGTGAGTTCCAATTCGACCAAACCCAACTTGCACCTCATCAGCTATGCAAACGCCACCTGCAGCTCTCACATACTTATAACAATCTTGTAGATAAGTAGGTGGAAGAACTATTTGACCGCCACAGCTTATCAAACTTTCAGCAAAAAATGCACAAACCCCTTTGTTCCTTTTTTGAATTTTTTCACAAATATATCCAACCTCACGAGCATACAGTTTACCTATATCCTCTTTGTGGTATGTTGATTCACGGTATATTCCTCTATATCCATCAGGACAAGATGCCTATTATATTAACTATGATAATCATGTTTATAAAATAGCACAAGGATACTTACAATATGCACATGATCTTTTTGCGGTGGACCACCAGGTAGATTAAATTTGTAATGCGAGATGTCAATCATAGATGTCAAATGACCGTGGTATGCACTAAAACAACAAAGTGCTCATCGCTAATTACTTGACACTTTCCCCCCAAGCAAATTATACATAAAATGATACCAAGACTGTTAATATGATGATAGAAGCGTATTAGCAGTCTTGGTTTATGATAATGAATATTTGGCTTTGGAAAAGGCTTTGGTCCATAAAAAGCCCTCTCCTTCAGTATTGATTAAAATGGTGAAGTTTAATAACAAGCTGTTCTTGATGGCGAATCTTGTCTTCTGTATTTTTTATCTAACAGCTGTAATAAAGAATGAAAACAATTCAATCACACTGATATTCACTGAGTATTATTTAGTCAACGACCATTATTAATAGAAGGCAAATTTTTGAAGAACACAATGGTTCCATACGAATATATCACAAATGTGACAACAATACTTATTGTACAAGTATTATAACTACTTACTGTTCAAGTGCTATAACATCCTGATTGCCAGTGTGTATTTGTGCAAGTCTTAATGCAAGATCATTAGCTTCTGATCCCGAATTAACAAAAAAGCAGACTGATAGCAGCTCTGGCATTGTGCTAATTAACTTTTGTGCACATAATCCTATGTTATCATGAAGAAAACGATTATTTGTGTTTACTTGAGCCATTTGTTTACAACCAGCTTGTACTACTTCTGGATGGCAATGACCAACTGAAACGCACATTATTAATATTGGAACGATTAAGTGTAAAAACAATTTTAAATATTCATAAAACGTTCAACAAATAATTTTTTATTTGGAATGAGAATACATGCACGTTTTTGTGAAATCGTAATATTTTAGGGATACTTGGACATCAAAGTTTTCTAAAATTCAAATATTTTTTGGAAGATTAATGACTAGCTTTGCAAATTTTACCGTTTCTTTAAAAACTAAACACAGTTTTGTAATGTTTGGTTGTAAATTTAGCTGTTCTAATTTATCTATAAAAAAGAAACAAAGGCATAATAATAATAATATGGTTAATTTTTTATTTTCCATTCATTATACCTGATAAAGTTAATATAAGAATGAATTTATGAAACCAATATCAACCAAATAGTAACAATTTCACTAAAAAGTGTGGCTTTTAATAATAAATTGTTTGCCGATATGAAACAAATAAACATATAAAGTACAAAACATTTTTGTTTAAAAAAATGCATAAAACTACGGAATTAACAAAAACATTAATATTACAGTATTGCATTAGCAACAAATACTCGAAAATGTGAACTTAGATGGCGATTCTTAAGCACCAGCTGGCACATAAAAGTGCCAACATCTTCTTTTTACACGCCTTGTTACCGTTCTACAAGAACAAAAATGGCCGAGTTCCCCTTGATACTACCAATATAACAAACAGGTGATCTGTCTGAAGCGTCATCTCGTGACACTTTCCACGAGCTCTATATTAGCTTAGTAATTTTTAAAAATGGATACAGACCGCCTACGAATTTAGGTAACACAAGTAACTTGTTTATAACTTATTACGAGACGTTCAATTCTTGGAACAAATCTAAAGTATTTGTTACATTTGAATATATTCTTAATATAAATTCAAAGCAAATTAAATGATAATAATGTTTATTTCTATCACGAACATTGAATCATTTTTTAAGTTTTTTTGTTATATAACTATCTATTGTATTTAACTCGCTTTGATGCTTTGAAATGTTAGTTTGTAGGTTAATAATTTTCTAATCTACTTGTTCCTCTTTGATAATTTTGGATGCTTTATCTAATAATATTTGTACAACAGATGCTTCAACAAAATTCTTTTGCTTTATCACATATTCTAATTTGTCTGTGACATCTTGGACTGACTGTGCCGATAATTTGTGAGTTTCTTTCTTTCGAACACTCATATCACGCAATTCTTTAGCCATATTAGCGATCATATTTTTATTTTCTTGCACTTTCCCTTGTTCTTCAAGTAATTCAGTTTCTTGTTCAGATTTTGCTGTTTTCTTCTTGTTCTCTTTTCTCAGCCTTTTTTTTTGTTCTAAATAGTTGGTGTACACTTTGTACGCTACCCTACTCATGTTCATGAATTCTTTTGTAAGTAACATTAGTTGAGGTTTATTATCATTTTTAATATGCATCATGGTCAGAGTTGAAATGTCCATTGCAGTTTTGTCTTCTGTTAAAATTTTTTTTCACAAAGAAAAACTTTCAACTTCTGCATTTTCACATGCTAATGTTAAACAACTTTTACTACTTTCCACAGTTCCTCATATTTTTACCCCATTGGAATCAGCTTGTTCTAGTAGTGTCTAGTATCAATTGTATTTCAATCAAAATTTACTTTCGCATTTGCAAAGTATGCTTTTAATTTTTTGTACTGCAAAATAACCGTATCACAATCTACACCAAAAGGCAAAATCTTCAGGCATTTTAAAATAATATTTCTCCCTTTTCATACTAGCTTTTTTGGATGTACGGTCTTTAATATTCAAAAAGATAAGAACTTGAAGTAGTTTTGAAATGTGGAATTTTTTCACATATTTAATTGCAGCAATATAAAAATTCTTTATTTTTGTTATGTTAAATTTCTGAAATCGATCTATTTCGGCAACCTTCATATAAATTTTAATTTCCTAACTACTTGGTTTTACTTTTTTTTTTAATGAACGCCTCCTAAAGATTCTAATTTAAACGACTTTATCCTTTTTATGCTATTTCAAATTATACTAATTGTCATTTAACAAGTTCAGTTGAAGTGAATACTTAATTAAAACTTCCGGCACAATTTCCTTAACCGTTTAGTACTAGTATATTGTACAACGAGCATAGAATGATGCCCATTTCTCACGAGTATGATAAATTGCAGCACGAGCTGAAAGCGAGTGCTGCAAATCATACGAGTGAGAAATGGGCATTCCATGCGTGTTGTACACTATACTTTTTCTACGACTGTAGTACGTACTTTTTAAATGTGATACCTCTTTTGTTAATATTATAAAATACATGGTAAGTATAGGAGTATACATTTTATTAATATCATAAGTTTATTATCAATTGTGAATATACATAAATTCAAAGAAAAGTACAAATTTATCATAATAAAAGTAAATAAATTGATTTAAGTTTAGTTTTTAGATTCATTATTATTAACAATATTAAAGGTTACATTGCAATTATTAAACGTCATTGTAGAAGGTGTTTTCCCAAAAACTAAATTTTCTTGACGTTGGAAATTCTTGTCTTCGGACGTTGATAGAACATTTGATGTGCTATCAATTGAATTTTGTATTATGTTGCCTACATTCAACTTATTTGTTAAAGAATCGGCTATATAGTTTTCGACGACTGATGTTGATTTCCAGCCACCGTGCCTTTTTAAAGATGTTATATCTTCTCCAGCATCTACAAGAATAGTGGCGGAAGATCTCCAGAAGCAATGACCAGTATATAATTCCGGATTGGGTAGTTTTAAATACGTTGCAATTTGCTTTCCCATAGCAACAAATTTATTGATACCCACTTTCTGTGTGGTGCATTTTCCTTTCTGATAATTTAAGAAAAAACTAGGATCGCAAACATTTGATGGACGTAGATTCCAGTATTTTTTTGTGATTTCATAAAATTACTCGTTATCGTAAAGCTGCGATAATTTTGTTTTCGTGTCGGGAACTGTAACTAATATCGCAGAACCCAATTCCGTGAAATGAGTAATCTACATCTGTTGTAATTCCTGTCTGCGGCAAGCACCCATAATTCCCATAATTAATGCAGTCTGTAACAATATAAAAATAGCTATAAACACGCATTATTCTCCTAAGTTAATATTACATACTTTTGTCAGAAGAAACTGTTGATCCGGAGCCTCAGTAATAAATTTATTTATTTCCTCTGTTGTAAAATTTTTGATTTTTCGATTTATTACCGCTTGACTTCCGTTTGAGAAACGCTCTTAATTTTCCATACTTTGATATATCTACATTATGATGGATGGTGAGACTTGTTCTCAACATAGAATAATGCGTCCACAATGTCGGAGATTTATACTTATTAGATAATTCATTAAAGTACGCAATTAAAACATTTTCAGAATAAGATGTTGTCTTTTGATCTCTTCTCAATCCATAAACGATTTATAAGCAGTCTCATATTTTTTTTTGGAAATTTCCGGTAATAAATTTAATGTAGTTGCATTTGCAGCTTCCACAATATTTGGAGGCGTCGGTTCTAGTTCGCTTTCACTATCACTAGCCATTTTTAAAGACTTTGCAAATACTTTAAGATTTTAAACGCTTTCACAGTATGAAATTATTTATTTGACATTTGTTGGTTTATTATTTGTTTCATAGCCCACCTTTGAAAACTCGGCCGTCATTGGAAATAAGATGCAAGTGCAGGGCTACTCGATTAATAGAAATATAAGCGCAACTGTGCAAATTGAACATTCCCGCACTGGTTGCTTAGCAACTTGCCTAGCAACGAGTGCGGGAATAAAAACCTGTATAGAACGTAGTAGATTTCTCTATCAAAAACACACCTAAAATAGGCTCGTTCCAAAACAGTCATAGAAAAAATATATTCTATAACAGTTTCTAAATTCCTGAAATATTTGCTTATTGTTCAACTGCTTTTAATAGGGTCGTTAGAAGGCTTGAAACTTTGCTTTAGAAATTCGTTGAAATACGCATTGTAAAAATATAAAAGCTTCTAACGGTACTGAGAAATCCTATTTTGTTATCATTCATGCAAGTATTGAACTTGCTCAAGTTTACGAGCAATAAACTGTCCCCCTCAATTACTTTCATTCTCAGAATTGTAGTTTGATATAACAAATCGCTGTCGTTTCTACAACAGTTAGGCAACTTGTTATATATTATGCTCCATAAGACCGTAAAGAAAGTTGCAAACTTACTTAACCACTTTAAACAGACATCGTTCTCCATGCGGAAAATTTCATAGAAGTCATTATAGTATATTGAGGCCTTTTACTTAGTTAATTGGCTAATGTTTTAGGAATATTTTGCAGCTGCTGTCTAGAAAATATACTTTTACAAGTGCAGTTCGCAGAATACTTCACATATCATCGATAGGAATTAGTTTTAAGACGCAAACATTGTTCTCTATCGATATAAATACAGCCTGAATTGACATGTTACAACTTAATTTTCACAGTGCACAAATGATTTTGTAATTATTCTTCAAAGTCACAATTAATATAAATCAAAGCTTGCGTTAGGGCACCTTTACTATTTTCTCTTTTTTGTAAAGTAATGCTAATGTCAATAGCTTGTTTACCAAATTATAAGAGAGTAAGTTAACACTAGGTTGGGGTATTCGGTGAGGGCGTTTCTCTTTACTTACTTTACTACTTTGTTTCTTGTCTGCACAGAATACCGTAACATTTTATTTAAAACTTCTAATTTTTCCCGTTCAGATAATTCTGTACTATTTAGTAAGCTTAAACACTCTTCCCATTCTGCATGGACCGGCACCTTGAAGAAGTTCTATATTACTAGAACTGGTAGAATGGCTTGCGTGTTTCAGTGATCCAAACAGCCGAACTATAGGTTTAACCAAATTAGTGGGGTCTTTAGTGAGGAACCAAACTAAGACAGATCCCCAAAAGAGGACAGTAACTCTTTCGGCACTTATAGTGGCAGAGGCCATAGGGGTCGGTATGTCATTCTAAGACACACTACTGCGATGTAAGACATTACCTCCCAAGTACACAATGTACTTAAATTGTTATTTAAGATAATGGCATCCGCTGGGGTAAAAGATTCCAGACTTAAAATAGTCCCCCATTCAGATCTCCGAGAGGGGACTAGATTAGTATCTAAACTGGTAAATACAGTAACAATACAAGTATACATGCCCACCTCTAGCTACAGTGAAGAAGAGGTAGAAGGTATCTATAAAGATATCGAAGGCATACTAAGATTCGTAAAGGAACATGAAAATAGGTGAGGGTAGAGAAGGAGCGGTAGTAGGTTTGTTCGGTTTAGGCATGAGAAACAAGAGGGGAAATATGCTGGGTAGAACTTTGTGACAAAAACAATTTAACTATCAGACACACATTATTTCAACATCATGCTAGAAGATAATACATGTGGAAGATGCCAGGAGATATAGGAAGATATCAAATAGATTACATTCTTGTTAGACAACGGTTTAGGAATCAACTAAAAGACTAGAAGCTACCCAGAAGCAGATATAGACACTGACCACAACATCATAATTATGAAGGCCGCAATTATAATTTAAAAAGTTTAAAAAAAGAAACGGAAAAGGGCACTTTGACTTTGAGAAACTGAAGATAGACAACAAATATTCGAAAAAAAGTGAAATGAATTGCTGAAAGATATCGGGAAAATATCTGATACTAAGGAAGTAAAAACAGAATGGAATAACATTAAATCCAGCCTAGACATGGCGGCCAGAGATATTCTGGGATATACACAAAAAGAAAATAAGAAACCACGGATAACAAAAGATATCCTGAATTTAATAGAAGAAAGACGACAATACAAAAATAAATCAGACGAAAAAGGAAAACAGAGATACAAAGCCATAAAATGGGAAATTATTCGCAAATGCAAAAAAGCTAAAGAACAATGGATTGATGAAAAGTGCAAAGAGATACAAACCAAGATGTAAGTAGGAAAGACAGATGAAACACAAACATAAAGGACGCGGGAGGAAACGTCATTACAGAAAATGTATAGAAAGTACGCAGATGGCAAGAATATATAGGGAATTAATATGCAGGAGAGGAACGACCAGCATTAGAACAGGAATCAGACATTGAAAACGATGACGGGATATCCTATACTTAGAGATGAGTTTCAATTAGCATTAAAGGGTCTAAAAAATGGTCAGGTGCTGGGTACAGATAAGGTGCAAGCAGAAACTCTAAAAGCTGCTAGACAAGCAGTAACAGAACGTCTCTTCCAACTTGTAAGTTTTATGTACGAGACAGGCAAAATACCCAAAGATTTCAAACGTAACTATACCAAAAAAGAAAGGCGCGGATAGATGTGAAAATTTTCGAATAATAAGTTTGACAGCACACGTGTCAAAAATACTAAATAAAATTGTACAAAGATGAATGGAAAAACGAGTTGAAGAAATACTAGGAGAAGATTAATTTGGGTTTAGGCAAAACAGTGAAACACGGGAGTTTATTTTAGCTAAGAGTGATAATGGAGAAAACAATAGTAAAAAGGGATAGCGTGTATATAGGGTTTGTAGATCTGGAAAAAGCATTCGACAATGTAAAATGCAGGGACAAAAAATTGATATGCTTAGATTTGCAGATGATATAGCAGTATTAGTATCTAGCAAGGAGTTAGAAGCTGCTCTTGATGAAATGGAGACGGTTCTAACAGAGATACTGTATGAAAATTAACAAAAATAAAACTAAAGTACTAGTTTGTAAAGGAGAAGAAAATAAATAAAAAACAAGAATACAAATAGGTAACAAGAACTTACAAGAGGTTAAGGATTTCTGCTACCTAAAAAGCCAAATAACGCACGATAAAAAAAAGCGCAAAAGATATAAAACAAAGATTAGCACAAGGTCGTGCTACATTCAATAAGAAAACTACTGTGTTTAAAGACAACAAACAGAAATAAGGAAAAAATTGCTTAAAACATGTGTGGAGCACAGCACTGTATGGCTGTGAAGCTTGGGCAGTAGGAGAAGCGGACAAGAAAAAGGTAGACGCCTTTGAAATGTGGTGCTATGATGAAGATATTATGGACAGACAAAGTTAAGAACGAAGATGTACTAAAAATAGTAGGGGAAGAAAGAAATATGTGGAAAACAGTCAAAAATAGGAGAGATAGGATGATAGGCCACATACTACGGCATGAGGGAATAGTGAGAAATATATTAGAAGCAGAGATAGGAAAAAAGAGAAGTAGAGGTAGACCTAGGTTAGACTACTGCACACAGATAGTGAAAGATGTAGGATGTAGGAATTTAAGGGAAATGTGTAGGCTAGCACAGAATAGAAATCAATGGAGGTACACATCCAACCACTCCCAAGATGGATAAACTAATGATGAAAAAAAGTAACTGATTATTATAAGGTATTGGTTGTGTAATATTTTCGAATAATGTAATTGGTTGTAAGGATTTACTGAAAAACTATAAATTCAGCAAATGTGTAAGTGTTGGGAGATTTTGGCAGCCGCAGGCTGCTTAATCCCCTTCAATGATGTTACGTGCCGAAATCAGCCATAAACATTCTTATAAGTTTTAATATGTAAGAATTTCCTGCCATAAATTTAAAAAGACTTGTGTGCGTATTTCCATCAGTTCAGATGTGTTGCGCGAGATTTTTGCGCCGACACAGTGGGCCGAGGAGGAAGTGGTAGATTTCCGGATACGTGTTAGAACTAGCCTCCGAGATGTGAAGAAGGTTGTCTTTTGTGTCTTACCGTATCTTTTTGTTATGTAGGTCCCTTTTGGCCTTCTTTTGATTATCGTTCCTCATACCCGTTCCTGTCGCCCCTCTACATAGGAAAAAGAAGATATTAAATTTGGATTCAACCTGGCTCAAGAATTCCCACACCCGATAAAGATTAGTCAAAGCAGCAGGCGACCATCATGGAGTAATTCTGAAGGAAGCTCTACATGTTCACGTGAGTGCCCCTTTTGGGGTTTTCTTTAAATTTATTTCCTTTAAAATTTGTGTAATTATGTTGCAATAAATTGCATATTGTGTGACGTCATCTATAATTTGCGCGTCAATTTTTACATTATCTAATATCGCTACCAACTGACGTAGTGTCTCGCGTACCTCATTTACGGGGGTGTAATAATGAATCTCGGTAAAATAGGGTATAAAATTATAAAACAATAGAAGGGGAACCGAATTGTATATAGGCTGTGTGAGAATTTTTTTTTTAGGCGGCTCCGTGGCGTAGTGGTATGTGTGTGACTACTACGCCCTAGGTCCCGGGTTCGAATCCCGACACGGTCCGCTTGAAAAATGTTAGGCGAGCATTTTTCGCAAAAATACACCCTCGTTCGGATGAGAGGTAAAATGGAGGTCCCGTGTGTGAGTGTTGTCACGCACGTTAAAGATCCCTACCTTGCTTATAACAGCAAGGATTCGGCAAAATTCAAAAATTTTTCAGGTAAAAAAAACTCGCTTCCTGGCCAATGTAGTACCTTCGGGTGGAGCATTGGAAAATCACATGTAATGTGTGAGAATTTCAGGGAACTGTGTAGGTTAGTTCAGAATATAAATACGTGCAGGTACATGTCCAACCAGTTTTGAGACAGAAAACCTAATGACAGATAAATCTGATGATTATTATAAACAACTACAGGTGTTTGTTGTGAAATAGCTGCAACTAATGTTGGCTGTGTGAAAAGACATATTGGAAAAAATTTTAAATCGGCAAATGTTCAAGTGCTGAGGGCAGCCACAGGTGCTTACCCCCTATCATAACCTTACATGTGATTTTGCAATGCTCCACCCGAAGGTATTACATTGGTCAGGAATTGAGTTCTTTTACCTGGAAAATTTGGAATTTTGCCGAACCCTTTCTGTTCCAAGCAAGGTAGGGACAATACTCACACATGAGACCTCCATTTTACCTCTCATCCGAACGAGGGTGTATTTTTGTGAAAAATGCTCGCCTAACATTTATCAAGCAGACCGTGTCGGGATCCAAATCCGGGACCTTGGGTGTAGTAGTCACACACATACCACTACACCACGAAGCCTCCCCACCCATCTTAACCATTCAATGTTGGAGAAATAGGGTATATAATTGTAAAACAATAAAAGGGGACCGAACTGCACCTAACAAGAAAGAACAGTGACTATGATGAAAGGCAACAAACATATGTGTGGAGCACCATACAGCACAGTATGCCTATGAAATACGGGCATTAGGAAAAGCAGACGGAAAAACGGTAGCAGCCTTCTGGAATGCTGTGCTTCAGATGTATGAAGATGATAGCATCGACAGACAAAGTTAATAACAAATAGGTTATAGAAATAGTAGGGGAACAAGGATATCTGTGGAAAAAATAGGAGAAATAGAAGGGCAAAATACGTTCTAAAGCATTTCTGGTGAATAGTATGAGATATATTACAAGCAGAGATAGAAAAAAGGAGATAGATGTAGACCTAGATCAGATAGCAATAGATGCAAACTGTGCAAATTTCAGGGAAATGTGTAGGTTAGTTCAGAATAGGAAACAGCACCTGTCTAACCAGTTCCAGGACTGAAGACCTAATGATGATGAACTGAAAAATGAATATATTGTCCCACATTGTACTGGTACATTAGTAAATACGTTGTCTGTTACTGTGTTTAAAAAATTTTTCCCAGCAACTATTACACTGTCAAAAAACCTGCAGTTTTCCGATAATAGTTACTATCCCTATTAAAATCAAAATTTTAGTTTTGGAAATGTAGGAAAACAGGGGTGAGCAGCAGTCATTTTTAGCACATCTTGAGCTATATCATGAAGACTACTGGACCAAAAATTATAAAAGAAATATTTTTAGAAGCCTTTTAGAATCCTCTTTTAAATGATACCTCACACAATATATTTATTAAAACTTTTTTTCTTTTGACCGAATTAACCTCCACCATTTTAATCTAAAAATATTTTTTTTCTATTTGCTGACTGTCGATATATGTGCGTGCCACAAAAAGATTTAGCATTGTGCCAAATTTCAAATTCCTACGTTTCATAGTTTTGGAGGAAAACCTCTGCGACAGACGGACACGAGAGTGATCTTATAAGTGATCTTATAAGATACGGAACCCTAACAAACAAAAATGAAATAAATCAAGCCAATTCTGGTTGCAGTAATGATTTAATTATGAAGATGGAATTCTATTTAAATAAAACCGATGAGCTTTTAGCATTTTTTTTAGCATATACATACACTATATTCCTACATCCACCTTTTTTAAAGACACTTTTGTATATGCATTGAGTAGTAATTATAACACAACTAGATGCCAATTCTGCTGGTAATAGAAAGGTTACAGGTTCAACTTTTATTTATTATAATGTCGGAGTGTTATTTTATTTAAACATGTGTGTTAAGAGTGTAGCATTAACAGTTACGTCAATAATTATTACAATAGATAGTAAGTCCCAAAAATAATCTAGTTTACTACATCAAAAACTTACTATTTAAGTTATAATTGGATTATCTAGAGAATTATATAAATGAAACATCTATAGTTAAAAAATATCACAAAATTTGATTACTGACTAGATGGCTGAGAACAGTTTGACTCACTGTAGTAAATTTGTTTGTAATTAAAAAATTTGATTTATTTAAGAAAAGTTTTAAATACTTCCACAACAAATATAAAACAATTAAAATCATTTAAACTACTTCTACACCCCGAAAGGGTGTTTAGATTTATGAGTGACTATTCAACCCACTAGGCTTTGATGTTCAAATATTAAACTTCTAGAAAATGTGCAAACGATTGAACAGACAGACAAGGTTTCAGTGATAAGCTACAGTTCATCGAAAATATACATGCTGCTATTAATGTCCTTATCAGAACTTCTTCCCCAACAACGCATAATAAAAGTTTCTCCTTCGTCACCTATTATTCTGATCATGCTTTGTGTCAATAGGGCAACCCCAAAAATTTAACTTTTCAGGTACAAAATCAGATTTACTAATGCAAACTGAAAACAGGAAACAGAATTCAATGCTACGTGTTGCCAAGATCCTGTTTTGTCATAAGTTCAAGATCAAACGTAAAGCTATTAAAACTTGATATAACACAAATGTTTTTTAATATAAGTTGTATAATTCATAATAATTTTCATTATAAAAAAACACAAGGCAATCTTACAATTATGTAATCTGGAACTTTGATATATATAAAAGTCGAGCGTATTTCAAGTATACATGAGATTGGACTTTAAATATACACGCCTAATGTAAAAACAACAGAAAGTGTCCTAGCAACTATAGCATGGAGAAGTTAGCTCACTGCATTTTAAAAGCCTGTGTATCCTAACATTCTTTTGTCTTTTAATTCTTATCAGTAGTAAATGTTTGCTTGTGCACATAATAATCAGTCTTGTACAATTAGTTTTTGTTCAAACACACCTATACTTACCATGTGCTACATTGTTGATACAATCTAAATATCGCATACCATGTTCGTCATACATATACTGACCTTCAGCTCTTACAATCTTCAAGGGATCTTTACTAAAAAATAATTGGCAGGGAGATCTAAAATTATGTAATATTAAAATTAAGATAGGAAATTTGTAATGAAATTCTTACCCAATGTATTTTTCACGAAGTGCAATTGTTTCTTTCTTGGTTAATTGTTCCATTTTAGGTTTGTGTAGTAGTTTTGCCTATGTTTCACAAACCGTCAACTTCCACTGAATACACAAAGGAACTAAGCAATTGTGAGCTTTAGCATAGTATTTATGAGCTGATTGACGTCATGCGCACTGTTGTTTTATGGATTTATCTCAATAGCGTTATTTCACATCCTCGAGTATGTTTGAATAATTACAATTATTATCTTTTCACCACGTGCGTGACTGTTTATTGTATATTGTTAACTGAGAAGGTTAATTTCCAAGAATTTATTCAAACAATGACTTTTAAATCCGCATGTTGTATATTTATGTATCACGCATATACAGAGTGTTAACATATTAAAATCAACTTCGACTTAACCTACAAAATGTAAAACGCGCACAGTGTACTATTACACACCGCCGGAAATCCTTCGCAAGAATTTGAAACTGTGCTGAAGTGTCCAAAAGGAATTACTAACAAAGAAAAAAATGAGGGTCTTACACTATTTTTGAATAATTAGCGTTTTAATACAGTACTAATCTAACCTCATATCATAACAACAGAAAAACAATCAAGGTCGATATCAGAATAAGTATTTGATCCTAATCTTCAACAAATAGGTACTTGTATATACAAGAAACTATGTTGAAAATTACATATTTTTTGTTCTTAGGTAAATGCTAGTGCGTACAACATACACCATATAAACCTATGTGAAGGTAGCAATAAAAACTATAGCAATAGAATCAACATTACAGCGGACCAAATCAAATATTCAAAAATATTTATTACAATGACTAAAATGAAAAGTTCATGCAATACAGAAAAAATTTTAACTAAATCCTTACAAACATGCTACTATTATAAAATTTAAGCATAAAAACCAAAAATCTAAAAATATATCTCGAGTATTGGCACATTCGCAACTACGTTGTCATTCTCGTATAACGATCCGATATACGCGATTCGTTTTTCTTGTACGTATTTCTACACATAAAAACAATCCGATTCAATGGTGGTAATAGTTTTCCAGGCCGTACAAAACCCAAAAAAAAATTATTTTGGATATAAGCATTTAGAGACACTATTAAAAATTCTCAATAACGATTTTATGTACGCAATTCATTTTTCTAGGACATATTACTACATATAAAGACTATCCAATTCAAAATAGTTTTCCAGCCCGTAAAAAACCCAAAAAAAAATTATTTTGGATATAAGCACTTAGAGACACTATGTCAAAATTCTCAATAACGATTCCATGTACACAATTCATTTTTCTAGGGCATGTTGCTACATATAAAGACTATTCAATTCAAAATTCAAAATAGTTTTCCAGGGCGTACAAAACCCAAGAAAAATTTTTTTGAGTATAAGCACTTACGGACACTATGCCAAAATTCTCAATAACAATTCCATGTACGCAATTTATTTTTCTAGGGCATGTTGCTACATATAAAGACTATTCAATTCAAAATTCAAAATAGTTTTCCAGGGCGTACAAAACCAAAGAAAATTTTTTTTGAGTATAAGCACTTACGGACACTATGCCAAAATTCTCAATAACAATTCCATGTACGCAATATATTTTTCTAGGGCATGTTGCTACATATAAAGACTATTCAATTCAAAATTCAAAATAGTTTTCCAGGGCGTACAAAACCCAAGAAAAATTATTTTGAGTATAAGCACTTACGGACACTATGCCAAAATTCTCAATAACGATTTCATGTACGCAATTCATTTTTCTAGGACATATTACTACATATAAAGACTATCCAATTCAAAATAGTTTTCCAGCCCGTAAAAAACCCAAAAAAAAATTATTTTGGATATAAGCACTTAGAGACACTATTAAAATTCTCAATAACGATTTTATGTACGCAATTCATTTTTCTAGGACATATTACTACATATAAAGACTATCCAATTCAAAATAGTTTTCCAGCCCGTAAAAAACCCAAAAAAAAATTATTTTGGATATAAGCACTTAGAGACACTATTAAAAATTCTCAATAACGATTTTATGTACGCAATTCATTTTTCTAGGACATATTACTACATATAAAGACTATCCAATTCAAAATAGTTTTCCAGCCCGTAAAAAACCCAAAAAAAAATTATTTTGGATATAAGCACTTAGAGACACTATGTCAAAATTCTCAATAACGATTCCATGTACACAATTCATTTTTCTAGGGCATGTTGCTACATATAAAGACTATTCAATTCAAAATTCAAAATAGTTTTCCAGGGCGTACAAAACCCAAGAAAAATTTTTTTGAGTATAAGCACTTACGGACACTATGCCAAAATTCTCAATAACAATTCCATGTACGCAATATATTTTTCTAGGGCATGTTACTACATATAAAGACTATCCAATTCAAAAATCAAAATAGTTTTCCAGGCCGTACAAAACCCAAAAAAAGTTATTTTGGATATAAGCACTTACAGACACTATGTCAAAATTCTCAATAACGATTCCATCCACGCAATTCATTTTTCTAGGACATGTTGCTACATATAAAGATTTTATCCCATTCAACATTCAAAATAGTTTTCCAAGCCGTACAAAATCCAAAAAAAAATTATTTTGGCCGAGAAAAATGAATAGTGTACATGGAATCGTTATTGAGAATTTTGAAATAGTGTCTTTAAGTGCTTATATCCAAAGTAATTTTTTTTTTTGGTTTTCTACGGCCTGGAAAACTATTTTGAATTTTGAATTGAATAGTCTTTATATGTAGCAACATGACCTAGAAAAATGAATTGCGTACATGAAATCGTTATTGAGAATTTTTAAGTGTCCGTAAGTGCTTATACCCAAAATAATTTTTCTTGGGTTTTGTACGCCCTGGAAAACTATTTTGAATTTTGAATTGAATAGTCTTTATATGTAGCAACATGCCCTAGAAAAATGAATTGTGTACATGGAATCGTTATTGAGAATTTTGACATGGTGTCTGTAAGTGCATATACCCAAAATAATTTTTTTTGGGTTTTGTACGGCCTGGAAAACTGTTACGACTAGTAAATCGGATAGTTTTTATGCGTAGAAATACGCACAAGAAAAAGGAATCGCGTATATCGTATCGTTATACAATAGTGACTACGTAGTTGCGAATGTGCCAATACTCAAAATATATTTTTAGATTCTTGGCTTTTATGCTTAAATTTTATAATAGTAGCATGTTTGCATGGGTTTAGTTTATAATTTTTTCTATATTGCATGAACTTTTTAATTTGGTCATTGTAATAAATATTTTTGAATATTTGATTTGGTCCGCTGTAATGTTGATTCTATTGCTATAGTTTGTGTTTCTACCTACAACAAACATACAGGAAATGCTATACGATTGAGATAAAACTATCCACAAGAACTTCAACTATAGTCGTAACTGCTCGCAAATCTATTTATAACCATCATTAACGATATTATTCAGCGCCTCGCAATTATAGAAATGAGTTGTTCTTCAGAACTTGGGATTTATATAAATTTTTGTTGGATTTCTTATTTAGTGCAAAAAAGTAATTGGTATTCCCCCAGTATTGAGGTAAATGATAATGAAAGACTGCATTGCAATAGTGTTTTATATTTTTTTAAAAAATTTTGAAATAATATACCATATAGTCCGTTTCGTATGAACCTGCACCTAGTCAAAGTTCTAGATTACTAGAACAGGTGAAACGACTTGCGTGTTCTAATAAGTTATAGAGTCAAACTACCGGTCCAACCAAAGTAGTAGGGTCGTTAGTGAGGAACCAGACTAAGACAGGTCCCTGAAAGAGGACAGCGGCTCTTTCGGTAATTAGATTGGCAGATACCATAGAGGTCGATATGCTATTCTAAAACACACTACTGCAATGCGGAAGGCAACGGGAAATCACCACATTACCTCACAAATATACAGCGTACTTAAATTGTAATAAACATGATAATATTCTCTGGAGTAAAAGATTCCGGAATTAAAATAGTCCCTCATTCGCATCTCCGGGAAGGGACTACTTCAGACACCACGTGCCAACGTCGTTACATTATCAACGGATGGGATGCCATCTCCAAAGCTTGATCGACTTTTATACATCATAAAATTATGCAAATCAATTACTGAAATCCATTATACATTTATTATTAAAGGTGAAACTGCTTGCGTTTTAGAAATCTTCTTCACTTCGCTGATTGTCTTCAATAAATATCTGTCCTCTTCATACACCATGCAACGTGTCTCTGCCAAGAATCGAATTTAATCAGACTCATTTTGGTAGGGAAACTTTCCTACCACGTTTTTTAGTATTGCTTCTTTATCTGACTATATCCGGTACAAGAATGCAGCAAGTGCATCGAGCAGAGGCCTTGAACCCCACGCACATGACTGCGTGGATCGATAAACAAGTCGACTACATATTTACGCCTGGATCGCGGCAATCCATCAAACATATAGCAATTTGGTAATTGCCTATAGGTGAAAACGGTACAACATTCTTGTTAGATAACGGTTTAGGAATCAAGTAAAAGACTGTAGAAGCTACCCAGAAGCAGATATAGATACTGACCACAACATCATAATTATGAAGGCCGCACTTAAATTACGAAATTTGAAAAAAAGAAACGAAAAAAGGCGGTTTCACTTAGAGAAACTAAAAGATAAAGATATTCAAGAAAGATTCGATAAAAAGTTAAATGAATTGCTGAAAGATATCGGGAAAATATCTGTCACTAAGGAAGTAGAAACAGAATGGAATAACATTAAATCCAGCCTAGACATGGCGGGTATACACAAAAAGAAAATAGTAAACCATGGATAACAAAGAATATTCTGAATTTAATAGAAGAAAGACGAAAATACAAAAATAGAACAGACGAAACAGGAAAACAGAGATTCAAATTTATAAAATGGGAAATTATTCGCAAATGCAGGAAAGCTAAAGAACAATGGATTGATGAAAAGTGAAAAAAGGTACAAACTAAAATGGAAGTAGGAAAGACAGAAAAAGCATACAAACTAATTAGAATCAATTTTAGGGATATAACACCGTATAGCAAAAATATAAGGGACGCGGGAGGAAACGTCATTATAGAAAATGTAGAGAAAGTGGATAGGTGGCAATAATATATAGGGAATTTATATGCAGGTGAAGAACTATCAGCATTAGAACAGGAATCAGCCATTGAAAATGTTGACTTGGAATATCCTATACTTAGAGATGCGTTTGAATTAGAATTAAAGGGTCTGAGAAACGGTAAGGTAAGATAAGGTGCAAGAAGAATCTCTAATAGCTGCTGGACAAGCAGTAACAGAACGTCTCTTCCAACTTGTAAGCTGTATGAGACAAACGAGATACCCAAAGATTTCAAACATAACATCATAGTAACTATACCAAAAAATAAAGGCTCGGATAAATATGAAAATTTTCGAACAATTAGTTTGACAGCACAGGCGTCAAAAATATTAACTAGAATTGTACAAAAACGAATGGAAAAACGAGCTGAAGAAATACTAGGAGAAGATCAATTTGGGTTTAGGCGAAACAGAGGAACACGGGAGGCTATTTTAGCTCTGAGAGTGATAATGGAGAAAACAACAGAAAAAGGGGAAAGCGTTTATATAGAGTTTGTAGATCTGGAAAAAACATTGGACAATATTAAATGGTTAAAAGTGTGCGAAATACTCAAAAAGGCTGGAATGAGTTATAGGGATAGACAAATAGTACATAGCTTATACAAATAGCAAACAGCAGTAATAGAATTAGAGCAGGAACGTAGAGAAGTAAACATTAGGAAAGGGATGAGATAGGGATGTGCCCTATCCCCATTAATTTTTAACTTGTACATTGAAGAGGCAATGAATACTCTCAAATGCAGGAAAGCATTTGGAATTACTATGCAGGGACAAAAATTGATATGCTTAGATTTGCAGATGATATATAGCGGTTAGCATCTAGCAAGAAAAAGTTAGAAGCTGCTGTTAATGAAATGGAAACGGTTTTAACAGAGTAATACTGTAGCGGGCTACTGCTACCGCGTTTCTTTAATTTAAAACAAGTAATAACCAGAGTCTTTATTACTCACTGTTCACAAGTCTAATTAATAGTATATGCCTTATTTATAGATGTTTTCAGTCCACTTAACATGGAAGCACTATTACACTAATGAATTTACAAGCACTAATATCTTTTTAAACTAACTTATTTAGGATTGGTCCATTAACAACACTAACACAACTATTTATTTATTATACACTTTGTCTATTTACGTATACTACAAGCTGCATGTACATTAGACACAGCATATAACATTTATGTATACACTTGAACTTCCAAAAGCTCAACCACTATTACTTTACAACGATATAATTTATATTAGACATTCTAGTATAGACTGACTCTTGCATTTATTAGCAGTCTTATATATACTCTGAGTTAAAGATATGACTCATCCTCTAGTAATTACGAGAAGCTTCCCGGTCTATTGAGAATAAACAGTGCCGGCGGCGTTTTGTGTGTTTGATTGCTGGAAGAATTTTCGAATCCTTAAGACTGTGCAGAGCCTACAGCGTTGGTGTGTTTGACGGGTTGCCTAATAGTAGCTCGCAACACTACCCCCCTTTAAAACCGTTACGTCTCGTAACTGTAAATACATTTTGACGCCAATTTGATGAATGATGACGGTATCGGCAGCTATCTCCTCTGGTGCATCCACCACGTCGTTGGAAGTAACAGTCAACACTCTTTTCTTGGTCATTTTCCATCATCTGAGCCTTAAAATTTAGCAAAGCCTCCCATAGATGTCCATAAATAGGTCTCTGCCATGAAGAATTTTTGGTAACCAGATAGTAAACATAACGATTTTTATCCTGAAGAATCAAAGCTTTTCCTACAGTTGGCTGCTGTTGTACTAATTCATCCACACATCCAAACTTTTTCTTAAAAATAACAGCTATTCCTCTTGACATTTCCAAATCTTGAGCTACACAATGTGCAAGAGAATACTCTTCTGGTGCTCTAAACAGATCTTCCTGTTTTTCAACAACAACGCCAAATCTCGCCTTAGCGGAACTACCATACGCCGCCATAAAACTCTCAAATCTACTTTTGGCCCATGATTAATAACTCGACGAACACCATTCTCATCATTCCAGCCTTCCTGGTTGTTGCCAGCGTAGGATGTTAAACGGTCAAAGTGTACTATTTTAAGTTTTACCACGGGGAGATCTTCTGATTCGGTATACTACATCATTAATTCTTTTTAACACTTTGTACGGGCCTTTCCATTGTCTTTGTAATTTTGGCGACAATCCACGCTTTGTTTGTAGATTGTACAACCACACTAAATCTCTAGGTTGGTAACCACCTTCTTGTGCTCTCATGTCATATTGTGATTTCATTCGATCGCTTACTGCCTGGATATTCTTTTTCTTTTGGACGTTTAGGTGAATGCTATTTGATCTTTTACGAAGCTTACTAACATAACCTTCCTCTGCGATCTCTTTTCCAGGTTTAAATCCAAACTGAAGATCATACGGTAGCCGCAATTTACGTCCTTACATCACGCAAGCGGGAGAGTATACTGTTCTGTTATGTACCAAAGATCGGTACGCTAGTAGGAACAAATGTAAATATTGGTCCCAGTCTCGTTGATGTTCAAAGACAACTTTGGCTAGGTACTTTCCTAACGTCCTGTTCATTCTTTCAATCATTCCATCCGTTTAGGGAAGAAGTGGCGTGGTTCTAGTCTTCCTGATTCCAAGATGCTTGCAGACGTTCTGAAACAACGCTGATTCAAAGTTCCGACCTTGATCGGAGTGTAATTCCAACGGAACTCCAAAGCGACAAAACAACTCCCTCACTAGTACATCTGCAACCGTCTCGGCTTCTTGGTTAGGTATAGCATACGCCTCTGGCCATTTCGTAAAATAATTCATTGCAACCAAGATGTATTTATTTCCTTTCTCTAATTCAGGAAACGGACCACCTATATCAATGGCCGTCCTCTCAAAAGAATTCCCCACGTTATACTGTCTCATTGGGACTTTCCGTTTCGTGACCGGGCCATTTGCAGAGGCACAAAACTCACATTTTCGGCACCACTCCTTCACATCTTCTTTGCAGTTCACCCAATAGAATCTTTCTCTCACTCTTTCGAGAGTTCTTTTCACGTCAAAGTGCCCTCCGGAAATATCATCGTGCAAGTGCTGCAACAATTCCGGCACTCTGCTTCTCGGCACTATGACTTGAAGTTTCTCAGTGCCATCTTCACATTCCAGGCGTCGTTTCAAAATTCTATTTTCAATCACCAAGGAGTCCCACTGTGCCCAGTATGCCTTCAGATTCCTACTTGAAATACTAATTTCTTCTCAAGCTGGTCGTTGTCCTCTACTTTTCCACTCAATAATACGTCCCAATTCGACGTCATTCTCCTGGTCTTCTCGTATTCTTTCGGGTTGCCAAGTATCATCGGTTACCGTCATTCTATGGATGACACTTATTTTCTTTTCCATCTTGGAGCAATGATTGCAGTCTACCGGACAATGTTTTCTTGATAGAGCGTCTGCATTCCGATGGCTAGTTCCTACACGATGTTCTGTGTCGAAGTCATATTCCTGCAGCCGCTCTATTCACCTTCCAACTTGCCCTTCAGGATTTCGAAACTGCAGTAACCATTTTAGTGCAGCATGGTCTGTTCTCAACAGGAATTTATGGCCGTATAAGTACTTATAAAAGTGCTCTACGGATTTAACGAAGGCCAACAGATCCCTTCTTGTCACACAATAGTTCCTTTCTGGCCGCGACAAGACCTTGCTGAAATACTCAATAACTTTTTCTTGTTTGTCCTGCACTTGAGAAAGAACGCTTCTTATAGCAATGTTACTGGCATCGGTATTAACACAAATTTTCCGTTCATCCGTGGATAACTCAGAATTGGTGCTGTAACTAGTAGCCGTTTCAGTTGTTCAAATGCGCTGTGGCAGTCGTTATTTCAATTATATTCTTGTCCATCTTCGGTTAATTTCGTCAACAATTTGGCAATGTTCGCAAACCCAAGTATAAAACGTCGGTAATATGTGCACAATCCTAGAAAACTGCGTAGTTGGTGTATATCTGCTGGTGTAGGCCACTCTTGTACCGTTTTTATTTTTTTCAGGGTCAGCTCTTACTCCGGTCTTCGAAACGACATGCCGTAGATATTTCATCTCTTTTTCAAATAGGTGACATTTCTTGATGCTCAATGTAAGGTTTGTTCCGCGTAATCTTTGGAATATCTCCTCTAGGTTCTTAAGGTGTTCTTCAAAAGACCGGCCTAACACTAACACGTCGTCTAGGTACACCAGGCATGTTTTCCAGGACAGTCCACGCAGTATCGACTCCATCAAATGTTCAAAAGTAGCAGGGACATTGCATAATCCAAATGAACTGCCACAATCCAGTTCCAATTGTAAACGCAGTTTTCTCTTTATCGCTTGACTTCAAGCCTACCTGCCAGTATGGGCTTTTCAAGTCCAAGGTCGAAAACCATTTAGATCCGGATACAGTATCCAAGGTGTTATCAATTCTGGGCAAAGGATAGCTGTCTTTCTTTGTCACATTGTTTAGCCGTCGGTAGTCTACACAAAACCTTGTCGACCCATTCTTTTTCTTGACAAGCGCCACCGGGGATGCCTATGGACTATTTGAGGGTTCAATCACTCCCTGTGCTTCCATGTCGGTGATAATTTGCTCGGCTTCCTTACGTTTTGCAAAGGAAGCCGCCTGGGATGTTGTCTTATCGGTTGCGCATCTCCAGTATTGATCTTATGTTGCACAACATTCGTCCTTCCTTTCTCACTATCATCCAGTGCAAACACACCTCGATATCGTTCGACCAGTTCTTTTACCTTGCTTAGTTGGTCACCGTTTAATCCTTGACACGAAGGTATCAACATATCCAGCAATTTCTGTGAGCAACCGTTGGCTGGTTTATCTTTTGTGTTGTTCACACAACATTTAATATGACATACTGGAATGCAACTTCCCACAATCATGTCCTTCTTAAGGGTCGCCGTATGCGGATTAATGTATCATATTTCAAAACTTAACCAGCGTTCTTCCAATCAGTAATCCCTCCTGACCCATTCCTGATTCAGTTGCTTCCATTATGCATATTTGTCCTTCCCGGAGCGTACCATCTGGGCGTCCCATTACTATCATTTCCGCCTTCCCGGGTATTTTCATATCACAAATCATTAGAACTTGCATCGTCTGATTACTTGTCTTTTGAAATGGAATCTCATCATCATGTATCTGAAGCACATTTTCCTTCATGCGTACATGAAACCCATATTCTCTCATGAGATCCATTCGCAAGATCACTTCATCTGTAATTTCAGCTACCAACACCCGATAATTAATTAGTTTGTCCCCAATTGCCAACGTAGCGGCAGTCTTTCCGCGAGTACAAATTTTCTCACCACTTGCCGTTCGAAGACACACTGATGCAGATAGCACTTTTCCACGACCAACCAAATCTGGTCTCACAATAGTCCTTGTTGCTCCTGTATCCACGAGTAATCGGACAACCCTACTATCGATATAAATGCTGTCCAGACTTCCCATCGACGATGCAGCACAGATGATAATCTCTGGGGCACTGCGTTGTGCTGTCGACGTTCGCCTCCTTACATTGACCTGCTTTAGCTCAACCGGTTGTTTCTTTGGTTGAGTACAGCGTCTCTGTATATGACCAACTTTACCGCAGCTCCAGCATCGCAGACGCCATTTCTGCGGACGTCGTCTTTCCAGTCTTTCTGCCTTTTGCTTTTCAAACACACGGTTGATTATTTCATCTATGTTGTTCTGCGATCGACCAGGTTCTTCTAAGGCAGACCGAACTTTGTGACTTATCCTGTGTGATGTCTGCTTAAATGCTTCAAATTCAAGCGCATGAGCCAGTGCGTCATCTAACATTTTTGGCCGTACTAATCTTAGTGCTTGCTGTATTTCGCCATCTTTAACGCCATCCACAAATGTTTGAACAGCCAGTAGTTCGAGGAAGCTATCTGGTGCCGTTAGATATGCCAGTGTAACTAATTTGGCAATGTTAGCTTTAAATTCGTTCAGGCTTTCATTTATCTTTTGCGAGCGGCTCTTAACTTGTGCATGATAAACCTGTTGAAGATGAGCATCTCCATATCTCATCTCAAGCTTCGATGTTAAGAGGCCGTAATCATTGTGCTGGTGATCGGGAATCGTCTGCAAGATGTTAAGAGCTTCTCCCCGTAGGGCCACTATTAGGGAGATAACCTTCTCTTTGTAGCTCGAACCGTTGGCTATTGCAGCGGTTTCAAATTGTTTCAAATATGTGGGCCAATGTGTTTTACCATCGGATGTGGGTGGTTTCACTCTAAATTTTGACCGTATTGACTCGCTTCCTTCCATGCTTCTTATTTCTGGGATGTTTTGATTTATCACTTGATTTACTAATTCAAGTGGCCGCGTTGTTAGTGAAATCACTTGTTCTTGTTACCTCATCATATCTTTTTCCATTTTTACCAATTTACTGTCCAACTTGTAACATGTTTAATTTCAGTAACAATTATTCGCATTGAACTACGAGGATAATGCGCTAAGCGTGCATTATTCCTTATTAATCTTCTTATATTAAAATATCTGTGTCACATAAAGTTATTTCCACGCGCATCTCTAGTTGTTTCTTTTGTATTCCACGCCTCTAACGTCGCGACGATTCGGTTCTTGTTTTGTTAAGTTAGTCGCTCGCTAGCAACAGCTTTATCAACATGTATTCCCGCTAGAGGCAGGCGACCTTCGCATCAATTACTAAAGTAAGCAGGTCAGGTCTTGTTCGACCTGAAACTATTAAGATACCTTCTACTAACGGTTAGTAAAGTATATATTTTACGAACTAATTTAATTTGGTTTAATTTATTTAGCGTGTCATGTAGGATTCATCATTTAAAATTCGTCAATTAGGAGTCGTTCCTTAGGATTTGTAATTTGTCAACTTAGAATTTATCAACTAAGAATGATGGATGTTGGTTTTGATTGTAGTCGTTTCAAATAACATGGGTCGGAGATTATGAATTTCCATCCAGATTTGTTTTGGAGCAACAGTTTGGTTCGTTATTAGATATAAGATATTTCATGCATGTGTTTTGAACGTCATAAAAGTTGATGAACAGACTATCATATAAAGCACGGAAAGTTGTTATTATGTTTTCAAACATGTAATCTGTTTTATCCTCAATTATTGTTGAACTGGTTTTATAAGCCGTAGAACAAAATTTTGTCAGATTAGCTTTTATAATTACAAGCTTTGTTCCATCTGAACCTTAGATAATTTCAACGTATGTTTCCGACGTCATATTTTCAACGAACTTCGTTTGTTTATGAAATCGATTTGTCGTCCGTCTGTCTGTCCGTCTGTCCGTCCGAGGCCTTTCTAATGGTCGGACATCAATGTGTGATACATCAATCGATTCAGCTCGGTGTCCAGAGCTTAAGTTTTGATGTCAGTTAAAATCGGGCTACGGGGACGCCGAGCCCGCGGGAAAATCTACAGGGATAATTAACATTTTTAATAAGTTTAAAATCAATATGCGACACATATTTGAACAATTTATGGCATTTCATGCCAATTATTCCAATATTATAGACATTGTTTAAACTTAAATTTTGATTGCCGAAAATAATTAGATTCATATAAAAAATAAAAAATCTTATCTTATTGATGATAACTAATATATAGCTTTTAAAATATTTATTCAATAAAATAAAATACATTAAAATGTCTCTTTTGTTGTTTATAAATTTTTGTATTTTATCTGAATACTTATAATTATTACAACATAATAATTTTAATTTCTTTAAATTGTTTTAAAGTAAGTCTACATTTGGAAGTTCGTTGCGACAATGCCTTGCATTTTCAACTTTTTTATGTTGCACAGTTGACAGATGTTGTCTTGAAAACAGATGCTTCGTGCAGCTGTCATTGAGTTTAAACCAAACATTCCAATTTTTGTGATTAGCATTTATCTACATATAAATTATAAAATTTAAACCTGAAAATTTAAAGACACTCAGTAAAAGATTCTAGAAATTGTAATCTACCTGAAAACATCTGCCCAGGTTAGAACGTAATTCAGTGTATTATGCTTACAAATTATTTTCACTCAAATGTTTAAAGAAGGTTCATATTTAAAGCGTAGTTGGTTGTTTAAAAAAGTCAAAACCTTGACTTTGATATAGATGTTAATGATAAATTTTTGTTACTTGTTAAAAAGTTCCGAAATTTTAAAAGAGAGTTTTTTTAGTAAACAATTGGTTCAACTTCGAGGCTTTTATTTTGGTCAAATGCGATCAAATCTAATTACACAAAGGTAAAATTTTTGAGTAATAATTTGGTGCCAATATCATATTGGATATACTTTTTTTATACTTTTATAGGACACAAATGGTGTTCTACTTTTTTATTTATTTAATCTTTGCAATTTCTTACAGGAGCTGCGTCTTATTTTGATAAGACAGGTTTTTGTTAACGAAGGCGATCGTTTTATCTTTGGGTTTCCACGTCCGCCCTTAGAACTGTGCTCTGCTATTATCGTAATTATCTCAGGACATGGTGGCTCCTATTTAATTTAGCTTAGCTTTGGTTTGCAAACAGAATTCAACTTACCCCCCACTTCTTATTGCTCTACCCAGGAATAGACCCCTAGCTATGTCGAAAGATGTTTGTTCACTGGCGTCCATTAAGAAAAAAAAGTTACACTAGCGCCTCAACGTAAAAGAAATAACGTTTCAGTGGCGCTCACAACGTGGTGCCTTCTGTAAAACAAAAGTCGTTTCAAACTTTTGCTTTTTTGCTTTTTGCTTTTTTCTACAAAGCAATTTAGTAATTCTCTTAATTTTACATGTGAGTTAGATTGAGCTTTAGAAATCTTTTCTAACGCTGAACAGTATGCTTTTGAGAAAAAACTTCTTGTTTGATATCCATGGCGGCTTTTATAAACAAGTCTTTTCTAATTTTCCACTACTAACCAATAATTCTGAATCTTATTGATAGAATCCTTTATGTCTAAAATTAGAGGATCCAATGAAAATCCAAATTGAGTCGTTATGCTGAATGACACGACACCAATTTAAATACCAATAACGAAACCTTGCAACACTGCTGACGTAGAATTGTCTTTAATACAATTCTAAACACAACTTTCTAACATGGAACTTACTTGAGAACCAAACCAAGCAGTAAAAATATGTTCACTTAGTTAAAAGTTCCCAAATAGTAAGGTATGAATTGTACAACCGATGTGATTCGTTTGTCTGGTACCAATGTATTTATAAAGCCATAAACCCATCAATAGCTAGCTGAGTAAGGATTAACTTCATGTACCCAAAACATTCTTTCGAAACAGGTAAAATAAAAACTATGCATTTATTTGGTAATATGCTGTTATTTTCAAGGGACAAATCGTGTACATACCAACGTTTTAAATCTTTCCGTTTGTAGTAAATACTAATACATCAACTTTGAATGAATGAATAATATTATTATTAATTGAATGAATTAAGTGACACTAAGCGTTAGTAGTTATTAAAGGTAACCACGATCAAAACACGATAAGAATTAGGATTAAATTATAAGGAAAATTCATGAATTGAATAATCACATTATAAGGAATAAGATATCCGGCTCGAAGAGTCAATAATGTACGATATACAGCGCGTGATAAATTAGTATTAACACTTACTGTTTTATCTGTTACCACGACATATATCATAGCTCATGAATCATTCCAGACGTGTTTATAGAGGACTGTATAATGATGATGTGCAATGTTGTTTCACACACACTATGAAAAAACTGCGAACGCGTGTCCTTTGATTACGGATGCACTTCCGGCTTGACCAAAATCTTAAACACCACTCTCATGACTGTTACTGTTCCATACCTGCACTATATGCAGGAAAGAAAGGGTGCAGGTAAGCGGAAACAAGGAATTCTGAAGGGTTAACTGTAAAGCACATTTAACACGCCTTAACACTCCATATTCAAAGATTGAACAGTTACATGTTTTTCTACAAATAATAAACATTAAACTATGACTTGCTTTAAGAATTATAAAACTTACTTTGGGCATACATTGTGTACAAAGTATGTCTGATATTCATTTGGATGCTGCCTGGAAGATTTACAGTTTTGGTTTTCTTTTTAGGCTTTTTCCCAGGACTGCCTACGATGGGATTGGTCATCCTTCCTGATTTAACCCAAGTAATAGTGCTGACACTAATTTGCAGAGCTGCACCTACCCTCTAATATGTATAGAATTAATAAAAATACAATTGGTTATGTTAAAATGTTTACCTCTTGTACTGCTTCTACTGAAATTAAAGGACCGCCATGCTGCTTTTCTTGTTCAAAATAGCTTAACAAGTTCAACACCAACTGTTGAGCTTGCACCCCCCAAAGTCATACCGTTGGTTGGCATTTTAATAGTTAGTGAGTTCTAATAACAACTGTTTTACAATAAATGAACGAGAAATATAAACAAATAAAGAAAAATGAGTAAGCGTGTTAAATTCGACGTAAGTAGGGTTAGGGCAGAGGTCACTAAACTTTTTTGATCATCGATCCTTATATAATTCTTCGAAATCTCCATCGACCCCCATAAAAATAATTTTCAGTTAATTAAAATAAAAGTATCTATTAGGTACGTTACAGTGTTTGAACATTTATTTTATGATTTTAAACATTTATTAACTTGATAATTTTCCATTGTGTAACAATAGTTTTATGAAAAATAACTTAATGTGGATATTTAACTACCTTAATATTTATTAAATAATAAGTAATTATAAATAAGTAAAAATAATAAGTAAAGTAACTACAGATTTATTGCTTCTTAATCATTGATATGGGTGTGCTTGGTGTTTCTTTGCAGGGTTCGCTATATTGGGTTCGAAATTGGTCAATTTAATTTTAAATCCCCTCGAAACTCAGCATTTAATTTATTTCTGTAGTTAGTTGAGATTGAATTTACGTGACTGAAACCAGTTTCAACCATATAGGTACTTGGAAACGCCAGCATAAATGGCTAAGCTATTTCGTAAAGTTTTAGAAATTTTTGCATTATACAAGGCTTGTTCAATTAAAACCCATCTTTGGTTCAGGAAAAATTTATTGACAACTAAATTTATAAATAATTACCACTACGATTAAGGCACATATCCCATTGTTTCGTCAACCTATGTATGAGTATGCAGAGTTGCCTAAAGAAATCTTGTGGCTACTGCTAGAAGAATTCTTTCACGGCGTTTTGTACTTATTCGTCCGACTGAAAACGGCTACCTTTTAACACTTTTTCAGTGGCCCAAAGATGTGAAAATCGCAAGGCGATAAATCAGGACTATAGGGTGGATGCTCTAATATCCTCCATTTCTTTCGCTGTAGATTTTCTTTCACTACGTTAGCAACATGAGGTCGAGCATTGTCGTGAAGCAGGATGACACCACGTGCAAGCTTCCCTGGACGTTTTCGTCTTATTGCTTGATGGAGCTTGTTCAAAGCTTCATTATACAGGTTTGCGTTAATGTGCACCCGAGGTTCTGTAAATTCTATCAAGGGTCCTTCATGGTCGAAAAAATGTCAATATGTCCTTACCGGCAGAAGATTGAATTTTAATCTTCTTTCGTGGCGGAGAATTTGTGTGCTTCCATTGCATAGATGACAGCTTACTGGATGGTTCACAATAATGACACCAAGATTCGTCGCCAGCGCAATTATTGACAAGAGAAAATCGTTACCATTTTATCTGTATTCCGTGAGGTGTTGCAAAGATAAGCGCATTCGCAAGCTTTTTTGGTTCTCTGACAAAAGGCGAGGAACCCATTCCGCACAAACTTTGTTGTAGCCTAGTTTCTGTACGATGTTATAAACAGATCCTATACACATACCAACATTTTCTGAAATTATTCTGATTGAAACTCGACGATTTTCTCTAATCAGGCTTTCCACACATGCCACACTTCTGTCTGTTGACGCAGTACACATTGCACCTGGTCGCGGCTTATCATTCGTCCCTTTTGCGTACATTCTTAAATTTTCGACACCATTCCTTGTCAGTTAGATACGCAAAACATGCGTTTTTATACACGGCTTGCATTTGTGTATCAATTTCCAATGGTTGCAAACCTTCAAGACACAGAAATTGAATGACCGCACGCTGATCACATTTGTTCAGATTGTTAACAAAAAACGTCATTTCAAACTCACAATACTTAAAATCGCTGTCAAATATATACGAGAGAAACTGACCAGTGGGAAGTTTACAAACACCACTAACGTTGCAAAACGTCAGTTGAGTGATTACAATTGTTTCCAAGGCTAACCTGACCAAAAATGGGTTTCAATCGAACAAGCCTCGTATTTACATTTGTCTAAAATTTGCTTATTGTTAAATTTTTAAGAAGCGTCTTTGATTCTAGATCCGATAATAATTTAGCAAGCTCATCTTGCAAGGTTGATGTCCACGTTTTCAATTTAAGTGGAAAATGGCGCAATAATCCATTCAGGGATGTCAGTATTTTCCAAATCAACAAAGCGCAGTTTAAAATCGTTGTTTAATTTTTGAAGATGTCTTGTATATATTTTCAAGTCTTCTTCTTTTATTTCTAATTGAGGCAGATTTAAAAAATACTGATAATTCTTACGTAGAAATAAACAGCTTAATAAATTTAATTTTACTGGGAGGCCTGACAGTATTTTCCGAGCTTAGGATAATTGTTACATCTTTTCCTTGCATTTTTGTTTGGACGTCGTTAAATTTTCCAAATCAGGCCGCTAAATAAAAAATATGGTTCTTATTGTTTTGGAGTTCATCACTCAGAACAGGATTTATTTTACTGAGAAATTCTGTTGTGGAGTTGAATAAATCAACGAGCCGTTGCAAGCATACATCTCATAAAGTTTGAAAAATAATCTTGATTTAAGAGGTTGGGCTTTAATTTGATTGATACACTTAATACCAAACTGTAAAGCTTTATGTAACTCTGGACTCAGATATTTTGCTGCTAAGTTGTTTCTATGTAGCACACAAAGAATAGTACGTATACCGGCACTTTTGCTTTGAAAAATGCAGCAAAACCTCAGTAATGCCCCGCCTCCGCAGGTGCGCCATCTGTGGCTACTGCTATTATATCTTCAAGGGGAATACTATACTTATTAAAATATTTTTTAAACATCTAAAAATTGTCGCTCCTTTTCCATCAGTTTCAAGATATTTAGCAAACAAAAATTTATCAATGACTTGTCTTTTCAGTTTACTGAAATATCTAACATACATCAACCCTTTTCGTAAATCTCTGGGCAAATGAAATGAAGTTAATAATAACATTTACCCTGAAGGTTACTTGATGTTGATGATTTCAGGTTCTCAGGGGCGTTGTCCTTTCTACTTGTCTTGTTGTGGATTGTGGAGTCGCTGCGCCGACTCCTGCTAATGTAGGGCTTCACTGACGAGACGGAGGATAGGTATAAAAGGCGAGAAAGGAACGCACTCGCGCCAGCCCTGCCCGGTAAGGGTACGGTAAGTCTATTGGTAAGTTAGATGTGACGGCACGATAAAATCTGACTAGCTAAGCGGCGGTCCTCACTTAAATATCTTTCTTTTCCAACCGAGATCGACGTACTTCTGTCTGCGTTCGTGGGAAGATGAACCTTTTTTCACGCCAGAGCTCTATGTTAGCGCTTACAATTGCAAAGATAAGTAACTAACGTTGAGATCCGTGTGAACGTTATTAATCCCGAGGTTTCACAACATCAAGGAAATTGCACTAATTAGCGAGGATTTTTACAAATTCTAAAAAAATTCCTAACTTCTAAATTAATGGATGGGATTCCTAAGAGCTTTAAAATAAAACGTAACAATCATAAGAATATCAAAAACGCCAAAAAATAGATTCATTGAATTGAATAGAGGGCTTACAATTTTTTTAGCTCCGAAACTACCGTATTTTTATTTCTTCTTTCGTCAATATGCCGTTTTACAGAATTTGCACCTAATGGCAAAGACTGTAACAATTTTATTTTCGAATTGATAAATCTCTTCATTAAAGGTACGACAATAGTTAAACACCTTTATTAAGTAAAGTCGTAATACGTTTAACAATTAAATATTACATTGTAACAGCATCTTGACTCGTTAGTCTAGTTGTTTTGGATGTCGGTGTATTTCACACCCGGTCGCAAGCGCGTTGAGAGGAATGACAACCCCCCCTTGGGATCCTCCCATCGTCCGAGAGCGCGGGACAAGCACTCGGCCATAGGTAAAAGAAGCAGCAAGATGTTTAGGAGAACAATGGCCAGTGACCTGCGGGTCGGTTTGATTGAGTGAGACATTTTCTGAATAACGGTTGGTAATGTATACTCGTTATTATAGTATTTAATTTGAAAATTTGTTTAGCGCAACCAAGATTAGACGACGAAAAATTACGCTACAAAATTTAGGCGATGACAATTTAAACGACAAGAACTTAGAACTTTGAATCAACGTTAAGAAACCACTTCATTTTAACACGTGTATTTAGAGGATGGAAAGCAGATCTAATTTATAGGAGACCGTTTGTTGCTCCGAGCCAAGATACTACTTTGATAGGATGTAAGCAGTTAGTACCGCATGGCGATGCACGTCCTAATCCAGTCTAGGAAAGCTGTTTTGTTTGGTTCGTAGCAGCTTTAAGAAATTCTTTTGTGTTTCATCCAGGAAGCACGCTATTTTGTTTCGATACGTAGAAATACGATTTTGTTATTCACTTTATCTGTTACTAAGTTGGATTTCCCAGTACCAAACTTAAAATTCACTTAGTTTATTGTGTAAAAAACAACACGTTGCTTCAGTATAAAATAACAGGTGTAACTACGTCACTTGTTTGTTTGAAATATGCTGCTGACACTTGTATCTTTGAAAGCAGATGCTTAGTATTATATTACTACCACCTTTGAAAACGAGAATATCTTTGTGAACATTTTCATTTTAAACTGAAATTAGCACATTTAACTTAACGAGAAAATTTTGTATTTTAATTTTGATAATGTAATCGACCTAAGCAGATCTGAATGGGTTAGAAAATATTAGTGTAACAAGTTACACTTTGTTGTAATATATTTGATCAAGAATCAGGTTGATAAACCTTACCTTAAATTTACAAACTACTTCAAGTAATTATTTAATTTTGTTGCATTGAATTTTATTTAAAGAAAAGGAATTCTTTCAAGTAAATTATTAACCCAAGCTTAAAGTTTTTTATTTTGATCAAGTGTGATCAAACCTAATAACCGAAAAGCAATGAGTTGAATTTTGATGCCACCCTTATGTAGAAAATATTCTTTTTACATTTTTTTTTATGTTTGAGGGACACAAACAGTGTTCCCATTTTCTATGTTGACTTAATTATTATTCTTTCTTACAGGAACAGCGTCTTATTCTGTTAAGACAGGTTTTTGTCAGCGAAGGCGATCTTTTTTTCTTTGGGTCTCCACGTCCGCCCTTAGAAATATGCCATGCTATTAACATGAATCAATCTGGACTTGGTGGCGCCTATTTGTTTTAGTTTGAGTGTGACCCCCAACAGATTTCGACTTACCCCCCATTGCTCATAGCTCTACCCAAGGAATAGACCCCTAGTTACGTCGGAAGACTTCGTTTTGCCGACACCCAACTTCTAGGGTCAGTTATATGTGTTAAGTAAATAAGTTTCACTGGCTCACAACGTGGGGCTGGTGCTTTTAGTGCATCAAAAGAAAGTAAGGTTTCAAGACTTTAAAACATTAACGGTGTCTTTTTTCATTACATCCTCGATGACGTCTTTAATTGCAGGTATAACAACCAGCGAATGTGTGTGGTTACCCAATTTGCTATATTAAACGAAATCTTGTACGAAGCTATTATCCTCCTTCAGTTTCAACGTCAGTAAACTGCTTCATAAAACTTTTTATAGGTCGACATGTGACTTTTTCTTTAAGTTTTTTTTGAAAAATTTAAGTTCTTCATTTTTTTATCTGACTGAACTCTTCCAAGATGATATTTCATTTTTGACGTTTTCATGTAGTCATTTCCTAAAGTTATTTCATATAGAAAGCACATAGGAAATGTTTCATTTGTAGGTGAACAAATACATCCAAATTTCAAATAATCCAATGAATAATACCGACATTTTTTTTTAGAAACTGAAGCTGTCATTCTTTAATTAGGAGTGGTGGTGGTATAAAGAAGTTAAAAATAAGTTGGTTTACCAATCCATACTATTAATGCTTACCTTCTTTTTGAGATGTATTGATAATTAAAATTAATATTTAAACTAAACGAATAGTTTTATAGAAACTATAACTAATTATCCACTCCTATAAAAGTAGTAATAATGACACTGCAAAGTATTTAATACTATTCACAATTTACAAAGATAGCTGAAACTGCGTATGATATTTGCGTTTGTAACATCAACGCTCGTGACATTTGGACAAGCCACATATGCATATGATTCATAAGTCAGAAACGCAGAGTCCGCGCCGCTACGCGAGTTACATATCCCCCAAATCAATATATGTATAATTAAATAGGAATTATTAAGAAATTATTAAGAAACTTAAGTTAGATGCAACATTGTAATTCAAGAATAAATAAAGAAAAGGTTAATGAAAGTTCACAAGCAAGTTGTGAGAACGGATGTGAATACATTATATTCTAGACGTAAGTGATACTGGAGGTCACAGACGGTTAAGAAACCGCAATTATTGGAATTAAGATTGCTACATTGTATAATATAATTGAATAAAAAAATAAACAGACATGAGTTCTGCAGTTCCCACAGAAATGTGAGGAGCAGAGACAACATAAATAGCCCGGGAGCCCCAAACCAGTCAGTCAGTCTTGGGCGTCACAGCTATTACATTGTTGGTTGTTCAGGCTACTCACCATAAATTAACTTCAATTATTAGTAATTTCGACTTAGAATAATTTTATATTGTTTGTTAAAATTCCACTTGTAATTTCTGTTAAATAAATATGTGTTACAAGAAGTTTTGGAATAAGACTTTTTAAAAAGGCAGCTCCCAAGGCCAAAACGTAGCTTGCGCTGGTACGTAAATACTTATTTCACCCCAATAAATATACGTTTATTAATTTATTTTCTATAAAGAAACTGATATTGTACGCGCCATATCTGTCCCCGTTCGGGGCATTCCCTCTCTCCGCGCGAGCGGGTCCGAATGGTTAGCGCTTGTTATGGAGTCGGTCGTCAAGTCTCGTGATAGCCACAACTAATAAAAATAAATCCGCTCTCTTCTTCTAATCCGGCATTGGACTCTTCCTTTCCTGTCTCGCTCCTTTCCTTCAACCCTTGGCCAAAAGCGTTAGTTACAGTGTTTAGTGCCTCTCCAGTGCCAAAGGAACTTTCAGTAAGTGTTTTTATGTCTTTGTATGATTATACTCCTATAAACTGTTCTCACCCTCACCCCTTAATAATTACAGTCCACGCTCTATCTCGAAACCCCTTGTTTACGGCCTTTTGCACTCAAGGTGGTTCTATTTGTATCCCGTTACGGAAAACGGGTATTCGATAACAAAACATTTGCTCCATCGACCGGATCTAGAACTACGTTTATATCGTTCTCTCTTTCTCGCCTCATCGATTCAAAGGCACACAAACGTAGGTCTTTATTAATTCACAAATTCGTAAATAATTTAGTACTTGATAATAGAAACGATTTGAAAGTGTTATCTGTACGTTTCAATTTGTTGTTAAATCGCACGTGCATTCTTTCGAGTTCAAGTTCATTGCAATTAGATTATTGTTACCATATTTCAATATCAAGATCATTGCACTCCATTCAGAATTTGTTTGTTTACAAACAAGCCGTCCTTTAATACGTACGTTAGTTTACTTAACTATTGTTAATTTATTCATAAAGTTCTTAATTATGGCAGAAGGTGATATTTTAAAGAAAAAAACTTGAAGACTATTTCGCGCGCTTAACCGAAATTGCCGATTATGTTCGTACCGCAACCCGTTTAGCTGCCGTAGAAGCGAGATATCTACGTATGCAAAGTATTGAACAACAACTAGATGTTGTCTACGATAAAATTTTAACCTATAATTCGGTTGTTGACGAAAAGGATGAGATTAAAATTCAAAGTTCTTCGTTTGACAATCTGTTAGACGTTATTCGTACGCGGTATTTAGATATCAAACAAAATGCATCAAAATCGGTTGATGATATTTCAACTAATCCCTCTCAAACTTCTGTAAGTTATTTAAAACCTCTAAGTATAACCCCCCTTTGATGGATGTGTAGAAAACTGGCAAAATTTCATTTCGCTTTACAAGAGTCTGGTTCATGAAAACGAACAAATCCCGCTAATTCGTAAGTATCACTATTTGCGTAGCTATCTTAAGGGTGAAGCTCTCGCCCTAATTTCGGATCTAGCCCTTGAGGCTGATTTGTACCAACAAGCTTTTGATAATCTAGAAGAACGCTATAACTCACCCCGTAGAATTACTAGCTATTATTTAAATAAAATATTACAATTTAAATCATCTGGATCTCTCTCAACTTCATCAATATTCACTTTAACGCTGTTAACACATTGAAGGCGGCGGATAAAGTCGAAGATTTGGCCGACTTTATACTATTTTCGTTGTGTTACCGTAATCTTGAGTTCAAAACGCAAAATGCTTTTGATCTAAAAGTAGGTTCCGAAGTTCCTACTTGTTCTCAGCTCTTCGATTTTTTATCGTTGCAAAGCAAAACCTCTGAGCTTTATGACGATATGAAAAAAGATAGGGTTATTAAACCTAATGCGCATCCTCGTTTCAAATCCAACTTCAATCAGTCTCTCTTAATGAAAAGTTCGCAAAATGCCGCTACGGCTAAAGCTGCCGAGTTTCATGCCCGTGCTGTGGTGAAGCTCATAAAATTTATGGTTGTTCAACATTTCATGCACTTAATATTGCCGATCGTTATTCCACTATTAAAACTTTAAATTTGTGCTTTAAATGCTTGGGTAATCATACTCGAGGTTGCAATTCTGAAGGTAAATGTAAAGTTTGCCATTCCTCATATCACCATACTTTGTTGCATAAACCTCTGCCCAACGAGGTGGTGCATAATTCGGAAAAATCCTCTACTGCAATAGCACCCGAAATAGTTTCGGCTTGTAATGTTTCGAATTCTCATGAAAATTATACTGTGCTGTTGGCAACAGTGCAGGCTCTTATTTTAGATATAAACCAGGATTTACAACCCGTAAGGTGCGTTTTGATTCTGGATCTCAAATAAACGCAATTACTAGTACATGTGTTCAACGTTTGGGTCTTCAGCGTACTAGGGATTCCCGCCAAGTTAGTGGAATTTCCGACGCTTTAATAAAGTCCAAGGGGACTGTTTGTTGCACAGTCTATTCTAAATATTCTCAAAATAGAATTCAATTCAAGGCTTCAATATTTCCTAAAATAACAGGAAATATACCGGGTAGTTCATTGCCCATTTCTGTTTATAATAAATTTAAAAATATGCAAATGGCTGATAAAGTTTCCATCAATCCTTGCCCGTAGAAATTCTTCTAGGTGCCGAGATATGTGCCGAAGTACTGTTTTCCGAACATTCCGCTATTATTCCTGGCCGCCTTTGGCGATTCAAACCATGTTTGGTTACGTGCTGCTCGGTCAAGTTCCGTGTATTAACCCTACGGTTAACGCTACTTCACTTTTCATTCAATCTGATGCTATAGATAAAGAAATAAGAAATTTCTGGGAATTGGAAGAAATTAAAATTCCCACGGAAACCTCCCAGAAGATGTGTTTTGTGAGACGCATTTTCTCGCAACCCACTCGCGTGACGATTCTGGTCGTTACACGGTTGCTCTTCCTTTCAATCATAGTATTGAACCGCTTGGTAAAAATCATCGGGCCGCTTATAATTGCTATTTAAATTTAGAAAGGCGTCTTTACTCTCTCCTGAAAAGCTAAATGCTTATAATGGCTTTTGCAGGAATATTTTGATCTTGGTCACATGTCCGTTGCCGAAACCCCATCCGATTATGTACTATCGCATCATGCAGTTTCTAAAATAACAAGTAGCACTACGAAGCTACGCGTTGTTTTCAATGGTTCTGCTACTGATTCATTAGGAATTTCTCTTAATGACAGGTTATATTCTGGCCCGAAGCTACAAGGAAATCTACCGAAATAATATCCGCATTTCGTTGTCACAAAATTGTTGTTTGTGCGGACATCCAAAGGATGTACCGTCAGATTCTGGTTTGTTCCTCGGATCGTCAATTCCAGCACATTTTTTGGCGATCTACTTCTCAAGAAAATATTTGTGAATATGAACTCAAAACTCTCACGTATGGGTTAGCGCCCTCCGCATTTCTGGCTCAAAGAGTACTTCAACAATTAGTAATTGACGAGGGTAAATCTTACCCTATGGCCTCCGAAGCTATTATGCATCACACATACATGGACGATGTAATTTTGGTGCCTGTAGTGTCACAGAAGCGAGACAGCTACAGCGCGAGCTTATTAAGCTTCTCTCTCGGACAATTTCATTTGCGTAAATGGTCAAGCAATGCCGTGGAATTGTTACAAGATTTTGAAAAATCGGAATTAGAAACTCTTATTACTTTCTCTGATCAAGTGAGCGGTATAAAAATATTAGGTTTAGTTTGGAATCCTTTATTAGACGTATTCACTTATAACGTAATTCCTTTGCAGGCCCGTTTAATAAACGCGCCGTACTTTCTTATATGGCTCGTATATTCGACCCGTTAGGTTGGTTAACCCCGGTAATTTTTATAGTCAAACACCTGTTATAACGGCTTTGGTTACAACAATTAGGTTGGGATGATGTCCCCGACCATAATTGGTGTTCTGAATGGCAAGATTTTTGTAACCAAGTTACAATATTATCGCAGCTAAAAATTCCTCGTCTTTTGTCTCAATTCACGGGAACCTACAGATTGTTAGGATTCTGTGATGCGAGCGAAAGGGGTTACGGCGCTTGCGTCTATTTACATATAATTTGTGGTGATTCAGTGAATTGCAACCTAATTCAAGCTAAGAGCAAGGTTGCTCCTCTAAAATATTTAAGTATCCCCCGCTTAGAACTTTCGGGTGCTCTTTTATTGGCAAAATTAATTCATTCAATTACTTTAAATAAATTTTCTTACCCAATTTTGGAAACGAAACTATTTTCTGATTCTCAAGTAGTACTAACCTGGCTACAGACTCCATCATATTTGCTCAAGCCATTTGTAGGAAATCGAGTTAGCCAAATTCTGGAATATACTACTATTTCTCAGTGGCGTCATATTTGCGGGGAAAATAATCCCGCAGACGTGGCTTCAAGAGGTTGTTCTCCACTTCAACTATTGCACAACGAATTGTGGTGGCATGGTTCGTGCAATTTCAATTACGATTTTATCAACCTCAACAGTTCTTTCCCTCCTATAGGGGAAGTTCCCGAATTGAAACAAATTCCTGTCTCGCTTATTGCTACAGAACAAAATGAATTTTGTGATTTTATGGAGCGATTCTCTTGTTTATCTCATTTGCAATACAGCATGGCATATGTGAATCGGTTTATTCACAATTGTCGCCACCCCGAGAAAAATGTTAGGCCCCATTTCCTGCGACGAATTCCGAAATGGTCTGATGACTTGTGTAAAGTTGACTCAACGTCAGTTTTTACTTCAGAATTATTATTATATGAAAAAATAAGAATCTTCCTCTCGTTTAGAAAGTTATCGCCCTTTATTGATTCCCAAGGCTTGTTTAGGGTGGGCGGTCGCTTGAAACATTCTCAGTTGCCCTATACTAGCAAGCATCCTCTATTATTGCCTAAACGGGCGAACTTATCTAAATTAATTTGCAAACATTATCACCTTTTATCGTTACATTCAGGCCCTCTATGACACATTCTCTTATTCTCCGAACTTATTGGATTTTTGGTCTGCGCTCTTTAGTTCGGCAAACTATTTACCATTGTTTGTCCTGTTTTAGATTAAACGCCAAGCCCCTCAGCCAATAATGTCCGATCTGCCTCCTTCTCGTGTACAATTAACTCGCGCATTTGCTCACGTCGGAATTGATTTTGCTGGCCCTTTTAACGAAAGCTTCGTTAAATCGAAATTCTTCTAATCGAAAATCTTATCTATGTGCCTTTGTTTGCATGTGCACCAGAGCTGTGCACTTAGAGCTGGTTTCTGAACTTTCTACAAGCGCCTTTATGGCATCCTTTAATCGTTTTGTTTCTCGTCGCGGCGCTCCTGATTCCATTTATTCAGACTGTGGCAAAATTTTATTGGCTCCGCTCGCATGCTGAAGGAAGCCAGTGAATTTTGCATCAAAATCATGAGGAAATATTTTCTGCAATGGCTGTTCTTCAAGTTAAGTGGCAATTTAACCCCCCATATGCACCTAATTTTGGTGGCATTTGGGAAGCTTGCGTAAAATCCGCAAAAGCCTTATTACTGCGAACTATCGGTCAACAGGTCCTCACATTTGAGGAGCTCACAACTGTATTTGCTCGTATCGAAGCCGTGTTGAATAGCCGACCTCTAGCTTTCTACTCCTTGGACGCTACTGATAGCCCTGATTACCTAACCCCTGGTCATTTTCTGATTGGGGGTCCAATTCTGAGTTTGCCAGAAATCACTCTTCCCGAGAGTATCAAATTACATTCACGTTGGCAACGCTTATGTCAAATCACTCAATCTTTCTGGCGCCGGTGGTCGAACGAATATTTACTCACACTCACGCAGCGGACAAAGTGGAACCGTCCCTTGGATAACGACTTGAAGGTGGGTCATATGGTTTTTCTCCTAGGAATAAATACCTCGCCTTTGTCATGGCCGCTAGGCCGTATCGAAAAGCTTTTTCCCGGTCGCGACGGAGTTACTCGTGTTGTTTCAGTAAAAACGTCTCGTGGTACCTTCGTTCGTCCCGTGAATAAAATTCTTCCCCTTCCTTTAGAAAAGTAATACTTAAATTTTCGTTAGGATATTTTTAATTTTTTTTTACGATTTTAGTCACACTTTTAGTTGTTTTCTTTCTCTTTGTTTTCTTCTCCCCCACCCGAGTATCGGCGGGTTAACCGTACTCTGCGGTTAGGAGGAAATGCCTAGCTCTAATTATATTTCGTTTTTTTTGTAAAATTTTTTCTTAATTTTAGGTGGGCGGTATGTACGCGCCATATCTGTCCCCGTTCGGGGCATTCCCTCTCTCCGCGCGAGCGGGTCCGAATGGTTAGCGCTTGTTATGGAGTCGGTCGTCAAGTCTCGTGATAGCCACAACTAATACAAATAAATCCGCTCTCTTCTTCTAATCCGGCATTGGACTCTTCCTTTCCTGTCTCGCTCCTTTCCTTCAACCCTTGGCCAAAAGCGTTAGTTACAGTGTTTAGTGCCTCTCCAGTGCCAAAGGAACTTTCAGTAAGTGTTTTTTATGTCTTTGTATGATTATACTCCTATAAACTGTTCTCACCCTCACCCCTTAATAATTACAGTCCACGCTCTATCTCGGAACCCCTTGTTTACGGCCTTTTGCACTCAAGGTGGTTCTATTTGTATCCCGTTACGGAAAACGGGTATTCGATAACAAAACAGATATAAAGTCAATTATTAAAACATTCACAAATTTTGCATACGTAGTTAGGAATGTATTGAAGCGGGCTACTACTACCGAGTTTCTCTAATTTAAAACAAGTAATAACAAGAGTCTTTATTACTCACTGTTCACAAGTCTAATTAACAGTATACATCTATACATAATAGATGTTTTCAGTCCAATTAACAATGAAGCACTATCACACTAATGAATTTACAAGCACTAATATCTTCTTAAACTAACTTCTTTACCATAGGTCCATTAATAACACTAACACAACTATTATTTATACACTTGTATCTATTTATGTATACTACAAGCTGCATGTACATTAGACACGTTCAGCTCATATAGCATTTATGTTTACTCTCGGACTTTCAAAAGCTCAACTACATTCACTATACACGATATAATTTATATACGACATTCTTATTTAGACTAACTCTTACATTCATAAGCGGTCTTATATATACCCTGAATTAAAGATATGACTCATTATCTAGTAATTTCTAGAAGAATTCTCAAATCCTAGAGAATATGCTGTGCCTCCGGCGTTTGTATGTTTGACGGGTTGCCTAATAGTGGATCGCAACAGTATGATTTGCGTATTAGGAATTGTTTTTCCTTCGACCCAAATCGACCCCTGGCTCAGATCGACCCCTAATTTTGTTAAATTGATCTACGGGGGTCTATATAGACCACTTTGGCGACTTAGGGGTTAGAGTATAATGACAGAAATGAGGCTAAAATATTATTACCACTCTAATCAGTAAATGTCTATATGAATACGAAACAAGTTCAGACATAAGATACAAGAATTGCTTTATTTGTATTCAGTACGAGTCAATTACGTATGAAAATTATTGCGGCGGATGTAGAACACATTTCTTCCCGTACTTGCTATGTTTATTACACTCATAATAAAATCAGATTATCTTGAATGTAATGCGTGTTTTCTACATTCACGAAATAACCACGTAATCGTCTTTTTTTCGTAATTTCGACTATATATGAGACTGCTCATAAATTTAGAATTTTATAACGTGGTATAAACCTCAACACCTAACGAATTTCAGATTATAATTTCAATGAGCTGAATGAATTTGATAACCTATTTGAAGTGCAGAAGATTAATGCCAACATACATAAATTGCATAGCTTTGACACAGAGCTTCATAAAAGGCCAAATGCAGCATTCGATAGTTATCGCATAGCATTAATCATACAGCGACTGAAACTGCTGAAAGCTCCAGAACATAAAGCATTAGGAACTATTGTCGGAAATAACTTACACTCAACATATTTCATCTAACTTTTACTCAAGTGGCATATTTTGAAAACGTTTTAGAAATTTATTGCAAGCAATTAGATTGTTGAAAAAATACACTCCTTCTGAGACCATTTTTGTGGAACACCTACAAATCTAACGTGTTCTAAGTATTTAACCGTTTTGTCTCAACGGGATGTATTTGTTCGAGCTTCGTTACGGGTAAAATTCACGTACCGCTATTAATTTGGCTTTACCCCGATAAGGTGGGAACACCTAATGGTGTATAGGGTGCACCCGCTAATTATAGTAGTGCGGAAGTAGTTTCCTATAGGAAAAATGTCAAAGTATAAAAGACGATTATGACGAATAGGTCTAACTTGTGCCGTTGAGATCTGAATCAATACCTTATTTTTTCTTACAAAATTTAAAAAGTTTATTAAATTTGGTCACATCAAAGAAACTATAAAATGGAGGTCCTCCTAAAACTCCGGAGACCCTCAATCTAGGTTTCTAAGATTTCATCACTAGGAAGGTTAGATATCTTTTCACAAACTGAATTAATTTTACCTATTTTAGTAATAAAGTTCCGTATTCTACTTAAAGTTAACTCTAAAAATATCTATGAAATACAAATACTTATACATTAACCTTAAAAAAACAACACTAATTTTCTAACATCAAACTGGCCAAGTCTTACTTGAAAGAAATCGTTAAAAAAATTAACTAATATTACCGCCACATCGATTGTTTCAGTTTCCAAATATCGATGAGTTAACACTTTGATTCTCATTTTTGGAAATGTCGTACTTAATAATACACAGAAACATATTTCAATACAGATTTAGAATGTCCATATTCCATGGTCTCTTAAAAATATCAACTTTGTATTCACTTTTTAACCGACATTAAACACCACATATAAAACTTACCTTAAAAGTTAACATGCAGATCTTGATTAATCATTTAAAAATGTTCTAATTTCATATTCTTATAACAAAGCTCTAGTTCCAAGCTAATCAGTCTGTCATTCTTTAATAGTCAAACAAAATAATAGTTTAACGGTATGTCAACTTCTTAATAAATAGATACAAACGATCTACAATTCGCATCTTGAATTAACATATACATATGTCTAAATTAAAAAGGTTCGTTTACTCCTAGTTTAGTTTACAGGCAATTTTTCCCAAAAAAAGACGTCCAGAAGCACCAATGATTCACTTTCTACTTTTCCATTAGTTAGGTCACACTATTTCATTAACATAAAATCCAAAATTTTGCTGTATAGTGAAACTAGCTCATCATCTTATCGGGGAATTACGTCATTTTAATGCCTGACCAACACGATGTACATTTGACGATACACGTGCTTGAAACTCTCTGGCCTGAATTCTCCGGCAAAGTTCAAGCATTTTACGCCGGCACCCCCTAAACGAATGACTTGTGGTCTACATACGTGAGCTATTACTTCACCATTTGCAAACTTAACTTCTCAACGTAACTTCTTTTGTTGGGTTTAGTCATTGTATAATATTTTGTAATGCCAGTGCGTTATTTGAGAAAACATTAGGTAATAGGAAGGAATGTATTAATTTCAGTTAGTTAAATGAGTTTGTATCACGAAAACAACCTAAAAAATGTATACACGCTTTAATAGTTTACATTAATAACGTGGCTATTTCAATGCGATATTAAATTAAGCTAACGAATTAAAATAGTTAAGCACCTAACACATTCCTAACAACCAACTATAAAGATGGGACTTTGCACTCTTTCTATTAATTAAGATAAGTGTAGACAGATTTCGGCGAATAACTAGCTTCGGAAAGCTTATTTGAAACATTCACACGAATTTAAGAACAAACTATTGAATCATGAAATTGGACCGATACCCTACAATACCAAGTGTCCTAAAAACTGCCATAAAAATTTGAAGCGACGCATTTAAAGCCTGGGAGGAATTAAGGGCTTGCGGGGATTTGAAGAAACCGAAACCATGGTAAAATGCCCCAATAATTATATACTCATAAATTTACAGTTAAAAAAAATTTGTTGCTAATATAAACACGCGCTGCTTTCAAAAGTGTAAGAACAAGATGACCGTCGACATAAATAGAATGACATTTAACTCGAGAATAGCATAGATTTAGACGCACAATCCGTGTAAACGAAAAAATCGGGTAATACACTAGAACGTTCGCGGAAAAGTGCGGAAAAGTTTGTAAATCGGGCAGCAAAGGTGGCGGGATTGTAAGAAAAATAAGTATCCAAACGCGAGTGTAAACGTGAAATCTAAAAATATCGTTACACGTAAAAGAGCTCCTGTGTTTGAAGCTTTTATTCAACGCTAACTTGAAATATTGAATGATCTGCAATCTTTATTCTGCATTAAAAAACCCATTGAATTTTGTACAAAGTCAACAAACATGTGTTACTGAATTGTTTTGCTTTTCACCTGCTACACATTTTATGTTGTCATATTTTTAATAATTGTAATTGGTTGTAACCATACAAAGGATTAAAACTTATCATTAAGAGGACTTTTATTTTGGTGCACGCTTAGTGAAAATGTATTGCAAATAGGAATTGATTGTATGAAATAGCACTACAGTTGTTTCTGCATAATTCAATGTACCAGTTACTTTGGTTGGGTGTCTACAATTGATAAATTTTAAGATGTTCTTTTTCTTTTAGAGACACGCATATTTGACCAATTACCGATAGACTGTAGTTGTCTTTTTTTGTTATTTACTATGGTATTCATGTTTGATAATATAGTTTAGGTGAACAGTACTTGGAGTTTTCTTATTACTTGTGTACACAAGGCACCACCAATCTATATTGCAATAAAATCTTTTAAGTGTCTCTCAAAACACCCATCTTTTGGTTAGGCATTTTATAGAATAATCATGTGGGTTCGCGTCCAACGACTTTATTAAACAAAGAGTTCAAAGACCTTTTTAGATAGATGTATGAATATTTAGTGAAAGGGTTACAATTTGTATACCCCTAAAAATATTTTTTTTCTAGAACGCACCCTCACCTCTGGAACCTAGCTGGTGCACTATTCGCTGTTACGTAACTTCGCTTTTGTAGAGTAAATTAATTCAGACAATTAACGTCAATTCAGCACAATAATTTCTCCCATTTTGTAATATATGTCAACCGCGTACAAATTCCGTTTATTCAACGTAACTTATCTAATCTGTACCGAGTACAAGGTTATTGCATCGTTTTCTTTCGTTAGTTACGTACTTACTTTTGGTTTGTTTTACTGTTACTTTTACTCTTGATTGTCGAGACGGGCGCCAACTGTCTATTCTAATTATATTTGTTTGGAAAATGCATAGTTAGTGTCTTTCTATCACAATACGGAATGCGTCCTACTTAGATGTTTCTATTTGTGCTTCTTAAAGATGTCATTGTCCACAGTTACTACGTGAAATAATTTTATGGTTATGGAGGTTATAGTTTAATGCCACCATCGGAATTATATTTATGGAAACATGTTACCGTGTTGAGTTTACGTTACGCTTCTGAATTAATTTTCCTCTACAGAAGGGCGAAGTGACGTAACAGTAAATTATTGCACCGGTTAGTTTTCAGTGGTTCAGTCGTTCAGGAGTTATATAAAAACAAATATTCTATTTATAGGGTTATACAAATTCTATCACTTCTACTAAATACTTTAATGTTTACTTTGATAAGTCTTTAAACTCTCTTTGCCTTTGTAAAATCTTTGAGCGACAACCCATCCGAAGAAGACACAGATAAGGTATATCCGGAAAGTGGGTGCTTCGAGTGACGGTTTTGATCAGTTCTTTTTCTGTTAGAGGTTGATGGAGTCTCACTTACACTTTTATCACTTCCTTCCACTAATTTGCTAGAAAAACTAAACACAAATAAGAAACTCTATGTCTCGTATACAGAGCTTATATTATAAAATATGGGTTTCAAAACAGTGAATAATAGAAAAATACTTAAGATTACCAATGATACAACTCTATCGAGACTTAACCAATTTAATTTTACTTGCCACCTTTTTTCGATAATAATGAATTTTTATGTATGAGAATTCGATACGATACCATTTAAATGTACATAAGCGCGCACCAACGTGAATAGTAATTCTTACTACTGAAGTCTACATATTTAGATGTATTAACAATTAATTCCAGTTAATTAATACAACAAACAGCATGCGATGGTTACAATCTGGATAACAAGAAATTCAATTAATTTATAATTTTTGCTTCAGTTTCTCAGAGACTCCATCGACATTCCGGGCAAGATCCTTCAAGTATAAAATTTAACCTATTGTGGTTGATAAAAGTTTCCAAACTGGTCACTTTCCAAATATACCGGTAATCGCATCACGTTTTTCGCGTCCGAAAGCCAGTTTCCTTTTTTTTGATATTTATTCGAACCCGGTGGAGGGAATAGCCTTTATAGCCAAAGTGAAGGACTCTCCTGTCAGCATACCCACTAACACCAGATCCGAACCCGGTCTCGCCCTTAGAGCCATCCGTGTATCAGACCATGCTACCCAGATGTAATCTACCCTTCATTTTTTCCTACCGCACATCTTGGGTAACAGTCTTGAAGAGTGTATCCAGCGAATGCTGGGGAGTCAGTTGGTTCAAACGCATCTCGAACAGATGCCTCCAATTTCTCCCAAGCAATCTCGTATGCTCCGTACCTTCAATAATCCTAGACTGAAGGTTCTTAAGTCTGTATAGTCCAAGCCTTGCCTCACCTACCACCACAAAATGTAGTGGGGGAAGGCCAAGGAGAGTCTCCATAGCAGCAGTGGGCGTAGAACACATCGCTCCTGTAATACTTAGACAGGTTAGTCTCTGGATCTTGCCCAACTTCATTCTGGTGTTTAAATGTTCAGTGTTGGGCCACCATACAAAGACTGCATATGCTATTGCTGGTCTGACCACTCTAGTGTACAACCAATGTACCATGTTTGATCTTAGCCCCCACGATTTGCCGCAAGTGCGTCTAACTATTGCTAAGGAGGTTTCCACTTTGCGTACGATCTTATCGATCTGCAGGTTCCATGTGAGTTTGGAGTCCAGAGTGACTCCCAAGTACACCACTTTGTCTGCCAGGCCGATTTCGTTACCGTTAAGGAAGAGGAGTGTTATGCCCGCAATCTTCGTTCTCCGGGTGAACTATTGGGGGTTGACTCGAAGGACTTCCCCCGTTCCTCACCTTTCTATTATTTTCAGGGCTTCTTGCATTCGGTCTCTGATAATATTGTTGTATTTACTCTCCACTAGGACTGCCAAATCATCAGCATATCCCAGCGGGGTAAAACCTTCTCTTCTCAGCTCCCACAACAGTTCGTCTATGACTAGGTTCCACAACAGGGGAGACAAAACTCCCCTGCGGGCATCCCCTTGTCACCCGGACTGCCATGGTATCACCAATCACCAAGCAGTTCTGCGACTGCCACCCTTTCACTTAACATGCAGTCTATCCACCTGCAGCAAATTTCCTCCATCCCAACTGATCTGGTGACCGTCGAGATGGAGCCGAAGGATGTGTTATCAAAAGCTCCCTTGATGTCCAAAAAGGTTATAGTTTAATGCCACTATCGGAATTATATTTATGGAAACAGGTTAACGTGCTGGATTGACGTTACATTTCCGAATTAATTTTCCTCTACAAAAGGGTGAAGTGACGTAACAGTAAATTAGTGCACCGACTAGTTTTCAGTGGTTCAGTCGTTCACAGGAGTTCTATAAAAACAAATATTCTACTTTTAGGGGTATACAAATTCTGACACTTCTACTAAATACTTTAATGCTTACCTTGATAGGTCCTTAAACTTTTTTTGTCTATGTAAAACCTTTGCGCGCCAACCCACCTGAGGAAGACACAAATAAGCTATATCCGGAAAGTGGGTGCTTCGAATGACGGTTCGAGCAGTTTTTTTTCTGTTAGATGTTGATTGAGTCTCACACCCTTATCACCTCCTTCTACTAATTTACTACAAAAAATAAGCACACATAAAAAACTCTACATTTTGTATACCAAGCTTGTATTATAAAATATGGTTTTTAAAACAGTAAATAATAAAAAAAAACCTTAAGATTAATAATGATACAACTTTATCGAGGCTTAACCAATGTAAATTTTACTTGCTACCTTTCTTCGATAATAATGAATTTTTATGTATGAGAATTCGATACGATACCATTTAAATTTATATAAGCGCGCACCAACGTGAATAGTGCTCCTTACTACTGAAGTCCACATATTGAAGTGTATTAACAATCAATTCCAGTTAATTAATACAACAAACAGCATGCGATGATTACAATCTAGATAACAAGAAATTGAATTAAGTTATAATTTTTGTTTTATTTTCTCAGAGATTCTATTGACATTCCCGGCAATATTTTTCATATATAAAAGTAGACCTATTGTGATTGATATAAGCTCCCAAACAGGGTACTTTTCGAATATACCAGTAATCACATTCACGTTCTTCGCGTCCGAAAGCCAGTTTCTTTATTAACAGGTTAAGAATTCAATCTGACGTTTACCGCGAAGGCCTATACCGTGGAAATCTTGCTTTGTAAGACGCTTAGTCCTGATTAGACTATAGGCCACAGATTATAGCTTTTTTCCTGGTTTGTATGGCATATATCAAAAGTCAAAATCTAAATTAGAAGCCTAACTATTTTACTATAGATGTTCTAATTTGTTACGTGCCGCCACCAAAGATATAGTCGTTTGTACAGTGCTTTATTCAAGTATCTATTTGTATAGATTTCGCCCTTTATATTCAGATAGACCTCGTATATGATACGTTAGTATAGAGATTGTGTACTTCAAGTTATTCAAACCAGCTTTGCCGCGTATTTGAAAGTTTGTTAAAATTGATTGTAGTCCATATCTTGTTTAATGAAAGGCCATATTAATATACTTTGTATTGGTTTACTTACGTTAGGTGATTGCATTCGGCTCTTCGAAATGTTGATTGGCTTTTTCAATTGAGTAAGACTTGCTACGAATTCTACACGCACATGTATTAATAACGTGTTGAATTAGACTTGGCTTGTGATGAAAGAACATTCTCATTTTTTTGCTAAAGCTATATAACGAACAATAGTCATGTTTCTATAAAAGCAAATTCCTTGTTCGTCACGGTCTTATTATAGATGTTTTCTGTCGGATTTGCACATGGTGAAGTTGACGTTGCGAGTGTCTTCTTAACAACGCTAACACTACTATAAATTTATTTATTACCCTTTTGTCTATTTATATACAAGCTGGCGGTACAATATACACGTTCACGTAACACAAATCTATATTTACCATAGGATTTTCAAAACGTAATGACCAACTAACTATACACGATATGATTTATATACGACATTTTGATATAGACTATCTTTCTACCTCAATACCGATCTTATAGATCTAAAATTAACCAGATGATTCATAGTCTGGTGTTTGCTCAAATGTTCTACATTTCTGTAGAATACATTTCGGTTATGCAACTTGCGTGTTTGGCGGGTTGTCTAATAGTTCGTAACACTGCCCCTTTAAAATCGTTACGTCCGTAACTGTAAAATTTTGACGCCAATTTGATGACTGATGATGGTATCGGCAGCTCCTCTGGTGCATCCACCACGCCGTTGGAAAGAACAGTCAACACTCTTTGCTTGTTCTTGATAAGCAACCGGTTGATAGCAATAAACAAGGACCTTGATGTTGGTTCCCTGGAAAATTACTTTTAGCATATTTCGAACTATTCTCCAATCTAAGCGATCCAGTCCACAGCCTAGCTTGGGCACCGCTAGTATCGTTACTCCATTTTTCTTCATCTAAGTTTTAAGACTCAGCAAAGCCTCCCATAGATGTCCATAACTAGATCTCTGCCATGAAAAATTTTTGGTGACCAGATAGTAAACATAATAATTTCCATTCTGAGGAACCAATGCTTTTCCTACAGTTGGTTGCTGTTGTACTAATTTATTCACACATCCAAACTTTTTCTTGAAACCAACAGCTATTCTTGACATTTGCAGATCTTGTGCAAGAAAATACCGTTCTGGTGCTCTAAACAGATCTTGCCGATTTTCAACAACAACGCCAAATCCCGCCTTAACGGAACCTTCATACGCCGCCATGAATTTCTCAAAATCTACCTTTGGCTCACGATTAATCTCTTCGAACACCATTTTTATTACTCGAGTCTTCCTGGTTGTTGCCAGCGTAAGATGTTAAACGGTTAAAGTGTACCACTTTCGGTTTACAACGGGGAGGTCTCAGATCCGGTACACAACATCATTAACTCTTTTTAACACTTTGTACGGGCCTTCCTATTGTCTTTGTAATTTTGGCGACAATCCACGCTTCCTTTGCGGATTGTACAACCACACTAAATCTCCCGGTTGGTAACCACCTTCTTGCGCTCTCGTGTCATATTGTGATTTCATTTGATCTTAAATGCGATTTTTCCAATGCTCCACCCGAAAGTACTACATTGGCCAGGAAGCAAGTTTTTTTTTACCTGGAAAATTTGGAATTTTGCCGAATCCTTCCTGTTCCAAGCAAGGTAGGGATCTTTAACGTACGTGACAACACTCACACACGGGACCTCCATTTTACCTCTCATCCGAACGAGGGTGTATTTCTGAGAAAAACGCTCGCCTAACATTTTTCAAGCGGATCGTGTCAGGATTCGAACCCGGGACCTAGGACGTAGTAGTCACACACATACCAACTACGCCACGGAGCCGCTTAATTTCATTTGATCGCTTGCCGCCTGGATATCCTTTCGGACATTTTCGTGAATGCTATTTGATCTTTTGCAAAGCTTACTAACGTATTCTTCACTTATTACCTCTTCACCAGGTTTAAATCCAAACTGAAGATCATATGGTAGCCGCAATTCACGTCCTAACATCACGCAAGCGGAGAGCAGTATCATGTCCGAAAATGGTACGCATAGGAACAAATGTAAATATTGATCCCAGTCTCGTTGATGTTCGGAGACAACTTTGGCTAGGTACTTTCCTAACCTCCTGTTCATTCTTTCAACCATTTCATCTGATTGAAGATGAAGTGGCGTGGTTCTAGTCTTCCTTATTCCAAGATGCTTGCAGACGTTCTGAAACAACGCTGATTCCAAGTTTCAACCTTGATCGGAGTGTAATTCTAACGGAACTCTAAAGCGACAACTCCCTCACTAGTACATCTGCAACCGTCTCGGCTTCTTGGTTAGGTATAGCATACGCCTCTGGCTATTTGGTAAAATAATCCATTGCAACCAAGATGTATTTATTTCCTTTCTCTGACTCAGGAAACGGACCAGCTATATCAATGGCCACCCTCACAAAGGATTCCCCACGTTATAAGGTCTCATTGGGGCTTTTCGTTTTGTGACCAGGCCATTTCCAGAGGCACATAACTCACATTTCCGGCACCACTTCTTCACATCTTCCTTGCAGTTCACCAAATGGAATCTTTTTCTCACTCATTCGAGAGTTCTTTATACGCCAACTTACTCTCCGGAGATACCATCGTACAAGTGCCGCAATACTTTCGGTACTCTGCTTCTCGGCACTATCACTTGAAGTCGTCTCTCAGTGCCATCTTGACACTCCAGGCGCCGTTTCAAGATTCTATTTCCAATCACCAAGGAGTCCCACTGTGCCCAGTAGGCCCTTAGGCTCCTACTTAAAATACTAAATTCCTCCTAAGCTGATCGTCATTTTCTACTCTTCCATTCAATCATACGTATCAATTCGACGTCATTCTCCTGATCTTATCGTATCGTATCGAGTTGCCAAGTATCATCAGTTACCGTCATTCTATGGATGACACTTATTTTCTCTTCCGTCTTGGAGCAATGATTGCAGCTTTCCGGACACGGTCTCTTTGACAGAGCGGCTGAATTGCGATGGATAGTTCTTACACGCTGTTCTGTGTCAAAACTTTCTAGTTACCGCTTGAAGCGAGCGGACGTGTTTAGCAGAGCTCCGCTTCAGCAACTAAGAACTTTGTTTTTTATTGCGTTTTATTTTTATAATTGTGTGGCACCAAATTTTAAATACAGGGCAGTAAAATAAAAATTTTAAAACAGAATTTAAATTAAATAAATCGCGTTTTCTTTGTAATTTATACCAAATCCGCGTTTTAAAATAAACTAACTAAATTTCGGGTTAATAGAACAAAAATCTACTAAACTAATACTCAAAATAATTTCGAAATAACTTAAAAAGGCATTTTTAATAATAAATTTAAAATAAAAACCGCGAAAATCGAGTAAAAAACCGGGTAAAACAACCAAAAAGTGTGTGAATTTTTTATAGTGCGCGTATAATCAAATAATAACCAAAAACAAAATCTAAGCCTTTTAAATCAAATAAATAACTCAAAAACTGTAAATTTTAAAACAATTTTAATATAAATTTTCCGTAATTTAAGTACACGCGTACTTATAAGTTCCTTTAAAATCGATTTTGGTGTAATTAAGCGGTGTAACAGTTACAGTTACCAAGTGATTAAGTGAAAGGTCATTTCCGGTGACCGCATTCCGATTGCCCTCGACCTTATTTTGTTAATTACACATTTAAAAATAAAGTGTTGTTATTTATAAATTCTATATTTTGAAGTAATTAGTTTATTTAAATTTGATTTGGCGGTTTTAAAAAAAAATTAAAATAAATAAATAGTGTTTTTCGCGGTACATTTTGAATCGAATTGCGTTAGGGAATTTATTTGGTTCTAGTTGTTATTTTGACGCTTAGTGCTTGTTGTATTTTTGTTAAAATTTGATATTTAATTGGGCGGTTCGAAGTTTAAATAAATACAAGGTTGCTTACGGTTCACCTTTAAACAAAACATTTTTATTAGACCAACGTTTTGCGCTCTTCTAGCGTCGTTCTTTTAGCGTCGTAACGGTCAAGTCGTCTTTGAGCTGCGTTTTAGGCGTCATTCTTTGTTAGTTTTGTCAGCATGGTGGTCCACCGCGACGAGGAGCCGTTGCCCAGGAAGAAGAGGGGAGATCGGTCGGAGTCTGATAGGTCGGAGGCTGAGGGCGTTGTTGGGGGGAAACAGCTGAAGGTAGTATTGAAGGACGTTATGTTAGGGATTCAGGAGGAAGTAGAGGAGCCTGTGTCTGCGACGGTCGTGTCGAGGGAGTCGGGACCTCCCGTGGTGGTTGCGGCGCCAGAATTGCCCTCTACTTCGAGAGCCCAGCGCACGATGTCGACTAGTAGCAACGTTAGCGTTGATGCTAGCGACCTCGATGAGCTGGAGCTCTTGAAGTTCAGGGTGAGGAAGGCGCACGCTGCCGTCTATGGGAAGGTGCCGACGACCTCCGCCACTATCGTCGTGGAAGACAGAAAGATGGTTCGGCACGCCGTGGATGATATCCGCGACGTTACGAACCAACTTATGGGCATGGTTAGGGCGCTTCGACTTTGCTTAGATAGTCCTGGGAGAGCTGGTGTTGTCGGGGGAAATCCAGCGGTGCTTGCTTCTGTTTCAGGGCAGCAGAGTTCCCGGGGCCAGGAGGTGCCGATGCCGCGGAAGGTGTCGTATGCTGCAGCTGCTGCAGGTGTAACGCCTACTTTTGCTGTTAGGGTCGACGCCAGGCCAGGGGAGAAAGAGGACGTCATGTCGACCCTGAAGAAAAAGGTCGATCCCGCTCGTGATGGGTTTGTCGTGGTCGGAGCTCGTAGGACTCGTAGAGGTGGTTGAGTGCGCAGGACGAGAAGACGCGAAGAAATTGCAGTCGAAGGTCGGCGGTCACTGCAAAGAGCTCGTGGCGAAGACCATCGAGAAGAAGCGTCCACGGGTCGTTCTTCCGGGGGTCGAAGCGGGGATGAAGGCAGAAGAACTGGTTCGGTTGATCGCGAGCCAGAATCCCCGCTTCGGCGATTTGAAGATCGAAGACAACCTGAGGGAGAAATTTATGTTTGGCGGAAAGGGCCCTAGGGATCCCTTCGTCAACGTAGTCTTCGAAGTGAGCCCCACACTTCGGAGACGCATATTAGCTGACGCTATAAACCTCAGGTGGCGAAGAGTCTGGGCCCGGGACCACTTCTCGATGACCCAGTGCTACAGGTGCTACGAGTACGGCCATAGATCGATGGAGTGCAGGGAGAAGGTACAGTGGCGCGGTAACTGTGCCGACGTCGGACACGAGTTCAAGAATTGCCGGAGGGCAATCCCCTGCTGTGTGGTTTGCGCTAGGGCAAACGACAGAACTGGCGGTGGTACGAAGGTCGATACGCGCCACGACGCCAAGTCGAGTAGATGCCCCACGATGCTGAGATTGAAGAACGCAATCACACGGAACATCAATTATGGACCGTGAAGATAAAGGAAGATTTAAAAGAAGCAAGAAGATAAAATTCGCGCAATTAAATCTCGGGAAAGGAAAAGGGGCTACAAATAACTTCGTAAAGTTATTCAGCGAAAATAATATCGACATCGGGCTTATACAGGAACCGCACCTGTATAGCCACAAAATAACAGGTTTTGGGAAGGGGGTTACCGTTTTAAACGCAAACAGCGAACGACCGCGTAGCGGGATAATAATAAATAACGGGACGTGCGCCGGAATAATCCTAAACAATCTGTCGAATGAGTTCATAACCACCGCAGAAATAAAAACGGGATTGCATACGTTTTACGTGATAAGCACTTACCTTCCGCCGATCGATTCTCGGCGGGAGAATCCTCAAACAGAGGATTTAATAAATCAAATTGAAGGAATTCTTCGTAAAATCGGTAGAAATAGAAATTTAATTATCGCAGGGAGACTTTAATGCTAAGTCGCCATTAGGGGGCAGCCCAACCGAAGACATAAAAGGCCCCCGGGTGGCTGATCTTTTTACGGGATGGGACCTTAGTGTGATAAACACTAATAATTCACCTACGTTTGAGACGCATAGAGGCAGCAGTTTTATAGATATTTCTGCAGTCTCGCACGAAATGTTAGAAACGATTTGTAATTGGAAACTAATGTCGGACGAGGAAACGCTCTCTGACCATAAATTAATAACATGGGACGTTGAAACCAAAACAAGCGCAAACGAGCAGCTAACTATATTTCCGCGGTTCTGTAATAAAAAGCAAATTGGGAGCGGTTTAAAGAAAAATTTGGCGAAAGTATCCTGCGCTCGAAAATGAGCTATTTAACTGCCGAGATACAGGCGAAGTAGAAACACTCGCGAAAAAATTGAACGACGCGGTGGTAGACGCGTCGTCGTATTCCATGCCGCAAAAGAAAACATTTAAAGACAGCGTACCCTGGTGGACCCGGGAACTAACCACCAAGCGGGCAGAAACGCGTAACCTAAGGCGCCGCTATCAACGCGCCTCGGGAAAAATAAGAGAACAACGGAGAATAGAATATAATCAAAGTTACCGCGAATATAAAATACTAATAGAAGAAACGCGAACGAATAAATTTAAAGAATTCTGTACGCAAAACTTACAGAAAGAACCCTGGGGAACCGCATACCGCGTAATTAGAGGAAAACAACAAAAAATCGCGCTCAGTAATATAAAGAAAACAAATGGCGAATACACGGAAGGTTTTAAAACCACAGCGGAATATTTACTAGAGAAATTTTTCCCATCGGATGAAGGGTCGCACGATTTAGTACGTCGGGAAGCTGCAGAGGCGCAAGGAACAGGTGCCGATAAGGCAATCCTAGTTCACGAGGTCGTCAGGGCTCTTAGGAGGATGAACCCTAAGAAGGCACCGGGGCATGATGGAATCACCTCAGACGCAGCTCTGCAGGCGTGCCTGTTAGCCCCGTGTGTCTTTGTTGGGTTGTTTAATCTTTGTTTAGAAAGGGGCGTTTTTCCGCGTTGCTGGAAAATCCAGAATGTGAAATTTATACCCTAACCTAGTGCGAGACAGCGGCGGTTTTAATAACCGACAGTTTGGTTTCGTGGAGGGCAAGTCGACTATCGACGCGTTAGAGTTCGTTGTCGGGGAAATTAAGCAGGCAAGAGATGCTAAAGAGTACTGTGTCGTTGTTGCTTTGGACATTTCGGGAGCATTTGATGCTGCCTGGTGGCCATTAATCGTTTGCGAGTTAGATCGTAGGGGTTGTCCGCGAAACTTGATGTCTTTGGTCAAGAGCTATTTCTCGGGGCGATTGGCACAGGTTGTAATTCCGGGTGAAGTTCTGTCGCGTGAGGTGGAAAGGGGATGATCGCAAGGGTCATGTTCTGGTCCCACATTTTGGAAGTTGTTGTATGAGAGCATCTTTAGGGTCAAGTTGCCCGCAGGATGCTCAATCGTTGGGTTTGCAGATGACACGCTTTTAATTGTATGATCGAGATTGCTAATGGATATGCGCACAAAACCGAACGAGGCGCTTAATAAATTACACGAATGGTCGCAGGCGGTAAAATTAAAATTTAACACGGCGAGGTCAGAGGCGCTTTATTTCGGCACGAAACCAGGACAGAGACCTCTTAGGTTAGAGCTAGGAGGGGAGAAAATCCCGTTTAAAGATTGTATTACCTACCTTGGCGTCAAGATCGACAATAAATTAAATTGGAAAGCGCACGTACAATACGTAAAAAGTAAGGGCGGCGAAATATCAAATAAAATGATGGCGGCGGCTAAAATAAAGTGGGGTTTCAGGGACGAATCGCTGAGGACGGTTTATACCGGAGCAATTGAGCCGGCAATACTGTACGCAGCTTCTGTATGGGCAGAAGGTTGTAAAGTCCGGGAGATGCGTCAATTAACGAGCGTACAACGCATAACCGCGGTAAAAGCGGCGAGGGCGTACAGGACCACCTCCACGGAGGCTGTCCTGGTGATCAGTAGGACTCTCCCTATTGAATATGTCGTTAGGGAGATTAGAGATAGGCGATTAATAAATATAGGAAAAGGGCGCGAAATTATCGAAGATCTTAATCTTGGTAATAGGGAAATTGCAAGAAAGATCGTTGTATCTGAGTTGGGGCACCCGGCTGATATTAGAGGAATCGAGTTTGTCGAAGGTGATGAGGACGCGATGGGTATCAGAATTTATACGGTTCACGTATGGCCGATGGCGCGGCGTTTGTCGTGTATAAGCAGGAAAGGGAGGTGTTTCGGTTTCAAACCAAACTCGCGAACTGGTGCACTATCTTCCAGTGCGAATTGGTAGCCATACGAGAGGCTATCGATTACGTAATAAACCATACGGGCAGAGACGAGTATTATATAATCAGTGATAGTAAATCGGCGCTGACGGCTTTAACAAACATGAACACCTCGACAGAGCTCCAAGCGGACGTCTGGAGGATAGCGCGTACGGCGCTCGAGTTTCGACGTTTAAAGTTCTGTTGGGTCAGGTCGCACAATGGTAACGTAGGAAACGATAGGGCTGATGAATTAGCTAAAGAAGCCGCGACGGGAGACTTTCGAATATCACATTCGTCAATACCGAAGTCTTTGATTAAAAGGAAGCTGCGCGAAAAATCAATTCAACAATGGGAAGAGAGGTGGAACAACGTTGTCACGGGCAGGTTGACCCACAAATTCATATCGAGCATAGAAGCTAGAGGTAGGATCGAGGTTAAGCTCGATCACAAAATGGTGCAGTTGATAACAGGGCACGGCGCCCTGGAGACGTATTTACAAAGGTTCGGTCTAACCAACAACGACCGCTGCGAATGCGGCGAGGGCGCGGAAAACGCAGAGCACATGCTCTTCGACTGCCCGCTTGAGGCGGGAAATCGAGGGTTGGCTGATAGCAAACTAGCTATCAAAGGTCTGGCATGGCCAAAGAGCCTAGAGGAAGTCGGGGAAGTGGTTAACCAGAAAGCGTTCTGGACAGCCTTAAAAGAATTCGCGGGAAGGATCGCGAGACTAGACAATGACAACCGCGTGTAAAATTCGGTGGGGTTGGTAGGAAGATTGTAAAAAATTTAAATTGACTTGGCGTGAGTAAGGATACGAGTATAGATTAACCAAAACCTGATATTTATAATTTAAAAAAAAAAAAAAATAATAACATGATAATTACACCCAAATGTCCAATATGCACGAGAAACCCCCGCACCATTAATACAGTCACTGCCTTTCTTCATAATTATGTGCGGAAAATCGGGAAATCGTAAATAAACAATAACAAATAAATCAGAAACCCTCATTAAATTAAATCAATAAAATAAACAAACATAATAAAATAGAGTGAAACCGCGCATATCCCCAGGACTTGAAAGTGAATTGATAGTGATAGTGATTGTGATCCCCAAGAACATTTAGTGCATACCCACCAGGACTTTAGCAGTGCACCCCATCCCCCCCTTAGAAGTAAGTTACAGTTAGATGTAGGCAGACGACCAGATCTTCGGATGCTGGAGAATTTTATTATCGAGGTAAGACTTAAATTGTGGCGGCTGTACTTGCACAAGCATTGATTTACATTAATTAGTAGTTTTTGAAATAATTTAAGAAGCACGTTTGGTGTGTAAAGGCGCTAGCCGACATATGCTTGTGGGAGTGCACCTGATAAACAGAGTGATGCTTTTTGTTATTTGTGCACTGCTATATGCTTAACGCTTATTAAACATTTATTTATATATTTACATAATTATATTTATTTATATTTTATATTTACACTATATTTATTTATTTATTAGCATGTATTGTAGTATTATGTGGCATATTTGTTTTGTTTGACGTTCTGTCGCCATTTTGGTTGCAGTATATATTTGGGAAGGAAGAGTATAATTGCGAAGATTGTAATCATAATACAAATCAGTTAGGAAATGATAGGGAAAGCTAGGGTTGGATTTAAATTAGTTAGCTAGATTTGGATAGTTTTAAGACGACCCTTCAGGTCGCACTGGTAAGCAGAGCCGGCGTCTGCTATCCGGTATTACGGATCCCTCCCCCTCTCATTTTTGCTTGTGTCTTGTTGATCGGGTACACTCGAAAGTCAGCGCTAGGGATACCATTATTTACAACCCTGTTTTTAGTTTTTGTTTTTAGTTTTTGTTTCAGTTTTGTTAGATTTTTAGGTTTGTTAGATTTTTAGGTTTGTTAGATTTTTATTTAGGGTGGATCAACTATGAAGTTAGTATAAATTAGAAGCACGTTATTTTTCGCGTTTAAACCCAATGTAGTACCTCCTGGTGGAGCATTGGGGACGTGGCCGCAAGTATAGCGCCCGTTATTCAAATTATAATGTTCTGTGTCAAAGTCATATTCCTGCAGCTGTTCTATCTACCTTACAACTTATCCTTCGGGATTTCGAAACTGCAGTAACCATTTTAGTGCAGCATGGTCTGTTCTTAACAGGAATTTACGGCCGTATAAGTACTTATAAAAGTACTCTCTGAATTTGACGACGGCCAACAGCTTCTTTCTTGTCACACAATAGTTCCTTTCTGGCCGCGACAAGACCAATAACCGAATAACTCTTTCTTGAGCGTCCTGCACCTGAGAAAGATTGCTTCCTATAGCTGTGTTGCTGGCATTGGTATCCAACACTAATTTACCCTCCATCCGTGGATAACTCAGAATCAGTGCTGTAACTAGTAGCTGTTTCAGTTGTTCACATGCGCTGTGGTAGTTGTGATTCCAATTATATTCTTGTTAATTTTGTCAACGGTTGGGCAATGTTCGCAAACCCCAGTATAAAACGTCGGTAATATGAACACAATCCCAGAAAACTGCGTAATTCGTGTATATCTGCTGGTTTACTCTTGCACCGTTTTTATCTTATCAGGGTCGGCTCTTATTCCGGTCTCTGAAATACGTCCTAGGTCTTTCACCTCTTTTCCAAATATGTGACATTTCTTAGGGCTCAAGGTAAGGTTTGCCCCTAATCTTTGGAATATCCCCTCTAGGTTCTTAAGATGTTCTTCAAAAGATCCGACTAACACTATCACATCGTCTAGGTACACCAGACATATTTTTCAGGTCACTCCACGCAGTATGGACTCCATCAAACGTTCAAAAGTAGTAAGAGCATTGCATAATCCAAAGGGCATGACCTTGAAATGCCATAATGCAGTTCCAATTGTAAACGCAGTTTTCTGTTTATCATTTGGTTCCAAGTCTAACTGTCTGTATCCGTTTTTCAAATCCAAGGTCGAAAACCATTTAGATCCCGATAGAGTATCCAAGTATCTGAGCAAATGATAGCCGTCTTTCTTTGTGACATTATTTAGCCACTCTACACAAAACTTTGTCGACCTATCCTTTTTCTTGACAAGCACTACCAAGGATGCCCATGGACTATATGAAGGCAATAGGGTATGCCAACCTAACTAATCTAGCAATGTCAGTTTCGAATTCTTGCAGGTTTTCATTTGTCTCTTGCGAGCGGTTCTTAACTTTTGTCTGGCAAACCTGTTGAAGGTGAACGTCTCCATATCTCATCTTAAGCTTCGATGTAAAGAGGCCGTAATCATTCAGTTGGTGATTGTGAATCGTTCAAGAAGTTAAGAGCTTCCCTCCGTAGGGCCATTATTAAGGAGATAGCCTTCTCTTCGTTGCGCCAACCGTTGGCTATTGCAGAAGCTTCAAATTTTTTTAAATATGTCGGCCAATGTGTTTTACCATCAAATGTGGGCGGTTTTACTTTAAATTTTGACGGTATTGACTCGCTTCCTTCTATGCTTCTTATTTCAGAGATGTTCTGATTTACAACTTGGTTTGCTAATTCAAGTGGCCGCGTTGTTAGTGAAATAATTTGTTCTTGCAGCCTCAGTACATCTTTTTCCATTTTTATCAATTTACTGTCCAACTTTTGCTCAACTGTTTTTATCTGTTCAGTGAAATCTACTTTCAATGCAATGGAGCCTTCCATTAATTTTTGTTCTAGCGTGGTTGTATTTTCATTTAACTTTTCTTCCATTTTCGCAGCATTTTATCAATGTGTCACTTCTAGTTTAGCCGACCTCTCTTCCATAGCGGATTTAAAATCCTTAAGGAAATTCAGACGGTTGTTAAACGCTGTGCTAACCATTTCTACACCATCGTCGCCAGTAGCGGTAACTGTTGCATTTTTATGTCTGTTGCTCCTCAAGTGTGCTGTATACGTAGCTTTTCCATTTCGAAATCGCATACTTTACACATAATTCGTGCTTGTTTCGTATAAGACCCTTTAACAGCTGGCGGAGTTGAACGTTTACGGCTTAATGACATAACATGCTGTTTTTCCTTGGGCCGCTGTAAATTGTCCATTCCCCACAGTTTAAGTACATTGCTGCTGACGGATGTATAAGCTTAACCCTGGACGATGTTACACCACGACATTTGTTCTAGTGCCGTTTGAAGGCATCCCTCCTGGTAAAGTAGACGCGACAGAGCTCGCATTTAAAAACATTTGCACGTACCATTTTAGTACAAAACAAAATCCGCACTATAGGACTTTGGTGAAACTTGTAAGCGAACTAACTTATAACTAAAAAGTTTACTCTTGCTTTATGTACCCTATAGAATGCAAACCGAAGATTTCCGAAAACATCCGAACAAAGTTGAGGATTCAGCGGGGAACTAAATGCTGCGAATGCAGTTAGTAGAAACACCGGAAACGTCTTCCATGTTATACGGATCAGCAATCGCATCGCATGCATATTAAAAATTCAAAAGGGTGGTAGCTCACGCACACAAATTGGCTGTAAGTCTTGCGGTGGAAGATGCAGCGCTACTATAAAAAAAACTTAATAAAACACTTTAAACCTTTACTAAGGGAATACCAAACTTGTTGTCTACAGGATACTCACTAATAAAGCAATTTAATTTTAAATAACTTCTACGTCATATTTTCGGAAATGGCAGGCTTGAATATTTACTTTGGAAACAATCGAAGATTGCCGAAGACACTCGAAGAGTGTACAAGCACGGTCACTAAACCAATTAGCATTAATACCGAGTAGTCTGTGCTTTCGTAGGTTGCTTATTTCCTAGAACCAATTCTTCCGCATAACGGTCGGTAGCACGTAATTATTTCTAGAGCCGGGAAGTACTTGATACCACCCAAATAGAGAATTAGATGCTCGATGTCTGTCCGCTTCCGATTCCCTCGTAAAAGGTAGAAAAAACCCGGTCAATCATCCATCTAACTTATACTTCGACCCGCTCCCGTTCTGATAATTTCCAAGCATTTTTCAAACGACAATGGTCTCAGAATTTTTAAACTTCTGAGGGAGCTATAAGTCGTGATCAATTACACGTTTGAGCTACCCGTAAACTAACATATTTTATAGTAACAGTGCATACCCCTTCTCCGCGCTACTGCTATTCTTGTAGTTGCTTGAAAAAGTCAGTCGCCTTTTTGCTGCTAGGACCGCTGCAAAGCATCATTCTGTACTTTCTTTATAAGTATCGCACATCGCGCACTTTTTTGTCTGATAATTAAATTTTGCTTATGTAGGCTCTTACACTTTCGCATATTTAAACATCTAATACGATCGATTAACCATTTTCGATTATTCTAACGGGAACCACCATACATTTCGCCGCACCGTTCTTTTTGAATCCAACGATCCGATGGGCTTCCACACACTAACACCTAACGTATCTTTTCTACTATTTGTTAAACAAAAACTACCGGCATTGCCATGTCTGTATCTGGACGTAAGCAGATGTTTGTGGACGTGTACGAGAATATGAAACCATATACATTAATCACTCTAAGCTATTTTATTTAGTCCACGAAAACTACTATTTTTCCAAACCACAATTAATAATCACCTTTATAGGTTTAACATTTTTACCATTTCCCAATGGCTGGTGCTACGTACATGGAAACTTTAATTTCTTTAATTTCTTATTGGAGAGAATCCTTATTTTCCCACGCACTGTTGCGTATTTGCATACCCACCACTTTTGGAATTATATGCTCGTTATAGGTTGTAAAACCCTTGGTTTTACTTAACTACACTTCGTGAGATCCCTTTAGTCTTTTTAATCGTGTCTTTCTCCCTTATAATACAGTAGGACTTGGCTCTTGTACCGACGAATTCTAATACCAGACCTGCGTTAAATTCGTTTTTGAATTTCCCTACAACTTTCTTTTGTTGACAAGCGGTATATTATATTTATTATTCGCGGGGTAGTCACTCTTTTAAGATAACTATATCTTGTTTGGTATTAGCTAATATTATATTTTTCTAGGGTGCCAAAAATCTGCCTAAAATAGATTTTAAATAGGACCACCGCTTACAAAGTTACGCCTTTTAAAGACACAAACCTGTAATTTTTGTCCATCTATATTTAACTCCATCTTTAAAACCTTTTTTTCGCAACCCAAGACATATGCTTTAACCAACCATTTCCCGAGAAATCTAAAACCGCTGTGCCCCGCGAACAACACGTGAAGATAACACGTATACTCTGTCCACCAGGATAGAAGCAGGAAGGATTTGGAAGAAGGGAAGGTGGGAGAAGAACTTAAAAATTATGGAATCTTAAAACTAATATATTCAATAGATTTACAAAATCTATACAACTATCTTAGACCTATATCTTTATGCCCCCATGCGTAGATTGATATGCTTCCAGGGATGATGTTACGCTTGTCATCTTTGCTCGATAAACTAATTTTATTAATAAGCTGCGTGTACAAAATCGTGTTTTTTACTTCGGATATACACACACCGGCAAGTACTCCATACCAAATAGGAATTAGATGCTTGGTGACTGTTAACATCCGCTTTCCTCGTGTACGCTTATACACATCCCAGTCCATGCGCACCCTGCCCATGCGCAACTCTGCCCATGCGCATCGCTGCCCATGCGCACCCCTATCCATACACACCCTTCTCTGTGTGACTGCTATTTCGTGGTGACGTCACAGCCTTTTGTAAATAAAGAGCAATGTAATACTATTCTAACATCTTTATTCGGACATTATACATAATAAAATTTAAAAATATTTAATACCAAGCATGGAGCCATTTAAACTTAATTTTTATACGAAGTTATACACAGAAGACAGTTCTTTCTTTATGTTTGTTTGGAGTGGTTTTAACTTTATCTAATTTTATTCGCAGCTTAAAATTTAAATCGACACCCAAGTCCTTTATCTCCTTTTCCAGCCAATAGTTTGATACATAGAGACCGTCTAGGTTTTTGAATTGCAAAATGTACCGAAGTTTGTCTCTATATATAAAGTATTTGATTCCACCGACAACCAGATGCATTCCTTCGTGTAATTCTTGCAGCCTATGACAATCTCTTGATCGTAGCTTTTCCACTATATCCTGCATACGTATCCTGTTAGCTTGATCGACTTCTTCTTGTCGGTATTGGAGAGAACCCTTATTCTCCCACACACTGTTGCGTAGTTGCATGTCTACCACTTTTGGGAATATATATGTTATAGGTTGTAGGGCGCTCGGTTTTAAATGATCCGAAAGGTTTCATATATTTATGAAAATTTATGAAAATAACAATAATAATCCAGTTCGCATTTATGACGATGTATCTCTGTAGTTGTTTGTAAAATAATTTTTTTCTGCAAATTGTTAATTTTGGACAAAAAATTCAAGAGACATTTTTTTTTTTTGTTTAGAATGAAATAAGCTATTGGAAATAAATTTTTAAATGGCAAACAAATAATAAAACAAAAATTTACATTGGAAATAAATTTTAGGGGTTGCGTTTTCCACCCCTTATAACTATGGGGTAAACCGAATAAATTACTGAGTAAGTGTATTTTTGATAGTAAAAAATGTCACCTTAATTTCAATTTTGTAACTTTTTAGTGTTTGTAAAAAAAATGAAAAACAAATTTTATGTACCCCCTTTAAGTGGCTGTATCTTAACAAGGGATGCTCCAATGAAGTTTCCTTATATAAAAGACCCTATCTCTTTTACGATGAGGAATCATCCCCTGAAATGTTTTACACTTATTTTGTTACACCCGGTATATTCATAACTTTAGGCCCGACATGACTAATTAGTAGGTTCAGTTTCGTGGTACTATCCTTTAGGCGTCGCCGTGGATCAATGTAGTAAGCGTAAGACTACGGATCCCAAGGTCCCGGGTTCAAATCCCGACACGGCCGACTGCTTGAAAAATGGCAGGTGAGCATTTTTCACAAATATTACGCCCTCGTTCGGATGAGAGGTTAAATGGAGGTCCCGTGTGTGAGTGTTGTCACGCACGTTAAAGATCCCTACCTTGCCTGGAACGGCAAGGGTTCGGCAAAATTCTAAATTTCCAGGCAACAAAAAACTCGCCTTCTGGCCAATGTAGTACCTACTGGTGGAGCATTGGAAATGTAAATGAACGGTACTATCCTTTACTTCAACAGCTTCTATAATATTTTCGAAGACTATGCCAATGCTTCCATTGTTGGCCGGGGGAGTTAGATGTTGCTTCGGCATTAAACCGCTCAGGTTTTAGAAGTTTATCCATGAATTATGTCGTTTAAATTGGTGTGAAAGTAAAAGTAATTGAAAGAACCTTTTATTAGGCTTTAAACGAGTTAATTTTACAAAATGACATTGACAATAAAAATACTATAGAGACCAGTTTTCTGAATCTCTAAACTGTGATGTACCATTCTAGATACAATCACTACACCAACATTTTAGGTTATATCGATTTACACATAAAAGAAGTTCACCTACAAAAGAGTAATTAATATAATAGCGATTTACTTGCAACGTATTCAATAAAAACATGCGACAAAAATAGTATCAATTAATAACAACATTAACTGCCAAAATTTTATAAACATGCGATTTACAACGTCACTCGTGACAGACTGAAAAACTTTGTTGAACTGGTTGTAGTGATCTATGAAAGTCTAAATGAAGTAAAACATCAAGTTCAACTACTTACCGATAGATACAGACACGTTGTTTTCAACTACGGGTTGTAATTTGATATTACATACCTATTCCATATTTTCACCTTCTCTCTCTTCTACTATAGAATTTAATAGCATTTTAAAAACTTCTTTCTGTCTATTTCAGTGATGAAAGTTTTCTTATATAATGTATAAGTCTACGCCTACATTCTATGCTACATGTTGGAACTTTATTAAAAATAACGAAAATACTTATATGAAAGAAGCGAAATTCATGTAAATTAGTGTAGTTAGATTCTTAGTTTGATGCAGCTCTGCATGCTAATCTATCTTGAGCTAACCTCTTCATTAAGTAAGTAATACTTTCTCAATCATCTGAATTTGTTTATCATATTCAAACCTCGGTCTGTCTCTACCATTTGTATCACTCACATTCGCAGGTGCGTGATGTTGGCCGCGACTTTTTAAGCACTAATTTTTTATAGGTGCAAAAGTTAGTGCTTTATTAGTGCTTTATAAAAGAAGATCGCCGAATTATCGTCTCTCCGAAAATGGCACTTATAATTTTTCGGCGGAACTTCACACTTAGCCAGGGTTTCTTCAATTAAAAAACCTTTTACAGCTGAAAGTTAGTGTTCCGTTAAAGCTCTTTAGTGCTTCAGTAGTGGGGTAAGGCCGGTCCTAATTCAAAACGTGTCCACACGTATTTTACATATGTAAAATACACGTGCACCGTTTTGAATTAGGATCGGCCCTATATAATTTCAATGTAAAATAGTTGTGAAAACATGAATTCTTCTATACTTTCAATGTAAAATACTTGTGGGCGTGTTTTGAATTAGGATCGGCTTTATATTACTTTCAATGAAACACACACGTATGTTGAAAAAAAAAATGTAAGTGCAGAGAAGAATGTGTGTAGCTGTTTTGAATTCGGTTTTCTAGCGAGAAGTTACACGTGCACCGTTTTGAATTAGGATCGGCGTTATACAGGGCTTTTCACGACGACCGTGCATTAGACATTTCTCAGAAAGTACAAGAGATAGAAGTATGAAATTTTATATGTAGTGATTGTTCGACATGTCGAGTTGATCTAAAGTATTTTCGTTTTGATAGCACTTCCGGTTGTACCGGAAGTTGATATTATCTTTGTTATTTTAAATAGAACACCCTATATATTCTTGCATTTTTAGATTCTGCACAAAATTTTAAGTTAAATTCCTTTAATAAGTAATAACTTAATATTTTACCGTTTTCGAGATATTTAGCTTTTTATGTTTTTTTTTGTAAAAAACTGATATACTTTCTTGACAATAATGTACATTTAAACTTACAGTTTAGAAACCAATTATTAGCAGATATACTATTCAAATGTTTGATACACATTTAAATGTATTTGTTTCCATTTAACACCATACGAGGTGGCCGGCATTTTTACTTAAAGTTTCTTACATAAAAAATCTGAAAAGTCAATTTTTCTAAATGGAACACCCTGTATATTTTTGCATTTTTAGATTCTACACAAAATTTTAAGTTAAATTCCTTTAATAAGTAATGTCTCAATATTTTACCGTTTTCGAGATATTTAGCTTTCTATGTTTTTTTTGTAAAAAACTGATATTACTTCTTGACACTAATGTACAATTAAATTTCCAGTTTAGAAACCAATTATTAGCAGATATACTATTCAAATGTTTGATAAACATTTAAATGTATTTGTTTCCATTCAACACCATACGAGGTGTCCGACATTTTTACTTAAAGTTTCTTGCATAAAAAATCTGAAAAGTCAATTTTTCTAAATGGAACACTCCGTATATTTTGATATTTTCAAATTATTCAATCATCTTTAAGGTAACTTTATGTAACAAGTCCTATTCTGAAGTTCAACTGTCTTTAAGTTATTTGATTTTAATGACATTAAGTGGTTGTACTACGATAATAAAAATAAATCTCAGCATTATGTTCGTAGGAGACTTTAATGAAGCTTGAAAAGAATAAAAGAATAATTAATCTTTATACTATAACATATGCCCGAAAATGTCACCATTTCTTTCCAAACATGCATTTATTCTTTTAATAAGGTTATCGTGTGTTACTTTTCTTATTGCTTGTGGTGTTAATGAATTTATAGCAGCTCTAACTCTATCTTTCATATTGGCTTTGGTTGTGATAGGATCTGAATAGACGATGTTCTTTAAGTGACCCCAAACGAAAAAATCTAGTGGATTATCATCTGGAGTTCTCGGGGGCCATCGAAATGGACCATTATTTGCAATCCATCGGTCTTCAAAAATTCCTGTGAAAAAATCGCCAACCAGTCGGTAATTGTGACATGGAGCACCATCCATTTGATACCATAAGTAATCTCTTTGTGGATGGTTTTGTATTATTGGCTGCACTCCATTTCTTAACATATGAACATACCCTTCTCCAGTTAAATTTTCATCGTAAAATTCGAGATAAAGGTTAAATCGCAATTAATTGCACAAAATACATTAAATTGCCATTTCTCTTGAAAATATCTTTCGCGAACTACGTGTGAATTTTGTGCAGCCCAATAATTGCTGTTGTGCCTATTAAAAACTCCATTTTTGGTAAACTTTGCTTCGTCTGTCCAAATGTTTTTTAAAAAGTTTTTGTTTTCTTGACTTTTAGTTAGCAACCACTCAAAAACTGAACTCTCGAGGCAAATCAGTGTCTTTTAAATGTTGGATGCAGTAAAATTTATATGGGCGCCATTTGTATTTATTAAGTATACGATAAATGGTCACATACGGTATACCTATTTCTCTTTCGGCTTCGTGTAATGAAGCAGTTGGGTAACAGAGAAAATCCTAAAACAGTGATTTCATTGTCTTCATTTTCAACTTGCGGCTTTCTGCGTTTAATGTGTGGAAGAAATGCTCCATTCGTTCTACAGTTTTGAAGTAGACGATTAACTGTATTCTTATTGGGTTTTGGAGATTCGGGTATCTATCTGCAAATAATCGACAAGTTCGACTAATTATTCTATTACATTCACCGTAAGTAATTATTAAATTTAAGAAATCTTCATTATTATAATCTAATCTTGACATTTTTATTATTTTATAACACACACAATCTAACACGTAATCTAATAAAGTAATAAGACAGTTTGTTAATTCTGTATCACCGTTCGATTATTTGCCAAAGCGTCGTACGAACATAATGCTGATATTTATTTTTATTATCGTAGTAGAACCACTTAATGTCATTAAAATCAAATAACTTAAAGACAGTTGAACTTCAGAATAGGACTTGTTACATAAAGTTACCTTAAAAATGATTGAATAATTTGAAAATATCAAAATATACGGAGTGTTCCATTTAGAAAAATTGACTTTTCAGATTTTTTATGCAAGAAACTTTAAGTAAAAATGTCGGACACCTCGTATGGTGTTGAATGGAAACAAATACATTTCAATGTTTATCAAACATTTGAATAGTATATCTGCTAATAATTGGTTTCTAAACTGTAAGTTTAAATGTACATTATTGTCAAGAAAGTATATCAGTTTTTTACAAAAAAAAACATAAAAAGCTAAATATCTCAAAAACGGTAAAATATTGAGATATTACTTATTAAAGGAATTTAACTTAAAATTTTGTGCAGAATCTAAAAATGCAAGAATATATAGGGTGTTCCATTTAAAATAACAAAGATAATATCAACTTCCGGTACAACCGAAAGTGCTATCAAAACGAAAATACTTTAGATCAACTCGACATGTCGAACAATCACTACATATAAAATTTCATACTTCTATCTCTTGTACTTTCTGAGAAATGTCTAATGCACGGTCGTCGTGAAAAGCCCTGTATACTTTTAATGTAAAATGTGAAAACCTGAATTCTTTTCAAATGTAAAATACTTGTGGGCACGTTTTGAATTAGGATCGGCTTTATATTACTTTCAATGGAACACACATATTTCTAAACACACGTATGTTGAAAAATGTAAGTGCAGAGAAAATGTGTGTAGATGTTTTGAATTTGGTTTTCTAGCGAGAAGTTATAAAGTATGCCAGATGCAAAATATCGTATTCAAGTCAATTGTGTTTAATTAAAGTGGATTCTGATTTATGTTTTTTATTTATGTTTAGAAGCTGCAAATACACATGGGCCGGTTTCAATTCAAAATGTGTTTACTCTTGTGATAGGTTGAAAAGTGGGTTGGCAAAGTACGCAGATGGTGGTAATCTGCTATATAAGAAGATTGCTCCTAATATTCATTTAATTAGTCGAAGTTTACTGCATATATTTACATACAAACATGTATATAATTGATATTCAGGAATTTAAATACAAGAAAAACGAGTTTGTGTGCAAAGAAATTGCGGTTTTGGACTTGTTGAAAGGTGTTGTTTGGCATCAAATTTTTAAACTGCCAATGCAGTCCAGTTGTTTGAGCCAAAATCATATAAAACATAACGACTGGGTGACAAGGAATATTCATGGTCTTTCTTGGGATGAATCTTCAACGGCTGGAATGGTGTTATCACATATAGCGCTTTATTTGAAGCAAATTATCCGACCCGGTGAAGAAGTATTTGTGGAGGGTCTACAAAAGAAGAAATTGATTGAAACCTATCTAATGCAAAACGTTGTAACTGATATGCTTGCACTAGGTTGTCCTAAGCTATCGGAGTTAAAAATCAACAATCGTTTAATATATAACATCCATTGTTATAGACACAGCAATAATGATCTGCAATGTGCAAAACAAAATACCTTGTTATTAAAAGAATGGTTTGATAATAATAAAAAACAATAGAAAAGATTGTGTCTGTATTATTATTGTAGTCAGTAAGAAATCTTTAATGCTGATGTCTGCAGAAAAAAAACAATTAAATTCAGACAGCACGAATGGGACTCTCAACCCTGAAAGCAATTATAATTGATCAACGCAATAGCTCTTTACTGGTTTTACACCATTTAACAAATTTTACAGATACCTTGAAAAATTTGCCAAAAATAGACAGACAGATAGACAGACAGACAGGCTGACTGCACCAATTTTCTCATTCTCGCTTTTAAAAAATAACAAGTCGTAGTTATTAAATCGCGAACTCAGTTTATCTGCAAAAAATATATAAACGAGGAAATTTATGAAATGCTCTAACTTCAAAATTAGAAATAAATCTATTGAAATATATGTTAACGTTGCAATTGGTGGATCTGCTCACGGAATAAACAATTTTTTTCCAGCACTTCATTTGGATTGACTATAAACTACTCAATAATTTTAACCTAACCACTATCATTATTCTTTCCTGACAAGGGCAATTTTAAAAAAAGTTTTCATTTTTGATTTGTTCTATAGAACACAACTACAACTTGACAATAAACATTGAGCAATTATCACACATATCTTGAGTATATAATATATATATATATATATATATATATATATATATATATATATATAAAGATATTAAACAACAAGAACAGCAGAAAATTCAACCCGTCAGACAGCTTTTTTTCTTGTCAACGATAGTCTAGTCTAATGCTTCTTCAGCATTTGCATTTCCATAGTTACGTACTGAAGGCAACTCTGCAATTTTAGATCACATGCATTTCTAATTTCAATTGCAAAAAAATATGAAAGCATCTATTTGAAATGCATTTCTAACTTTAATCGCAAAAAAATGAAAGCATCTATTCGAAATATGCACTCAGATTAAAAGTCAAAAAAATTGTTTTACACCGTTCTGTAAACTGAGATTACGTAGTTATTAAATCGGGAGTAATGTGAAATGAAACACACAATGTATTTTTCTTTATTGTAATTTATAAAATAATAATAATAATAATAATATATAATGTTATGTACTCTAGAATAAACATACTATAATTCACTTAAGTTCTCAAATATAAAGAACAGTTCTAACTCACTCCAACTCTGAACGGTAAAAAATATTGCATTATCAGTTCTATAAGGGCTGTCTTCTTCATCTTTGACGCGCGGTCGTTTCTGGTTGTTCTTCTTCTTCATGTTCACTAAAAGAAGATTCAAATGAATATTAGACCAAGTAAATGCATTAAGAAAATTAAATCTACATATTAAGCTAACGAATACATACTCTATATTGGCATCATCAGGTCGTACGTTGCAATTGGTGGATCTGCTCACGGTGTCAACGATTTTTTTCTCCAGTACTTAATTTGGATTGACAATAAACTACTCAATAATTTTAATCCAATCACTATCATTATTCTTTCCTGACAAGGACAATTTAAAAAAAAAGGTTTTCATTTTTGATTTGTTCTATAGAACACACAACTACAACTTGGCAATAAAGATTGAACGATTATCACAAACACATATCTTGAGTATATAAGGATATTAAACAACAAGAACAGCAGAAAATTCAACCCATGTAAGCAAGAATTTAATGCTAAGGTATTGTCTAGATAGCAATTGTAGAAATATGAAATTTACAGAAAATTTAATAAAGCCAGTCATGTATAAATTTTTTTAATGCTGATATCCACAGAAAAATAAAAAGCAAGAAATTTAATGCTAACATCAGCAGAATAATAAATAAATCCACTTAGTCAGCATTAATGGAAGGCCGGTCTGGCTTCGAAACGGTGCACGCGTATATACCATATTTTAAAAATAAAGTTGTCAATTGCAAAACAAAAAAAATTAAATTTTACCTAGAAATCATTTGAAATATTTACTTTTTTTTCAGTACAACTGAAAGAACTTGACTTTTATACATTTTTTAATCGATATCATAGACTTTCTTTCTATACTGTTGGTAAAGTCTACGTGAAGTATTTATATTAAATAATAAACTGACCTGTTAGAAAAAATTAAAACTTTGCATCGTTTTCTGAAAAAAAATTGCATACTTTTTTCAGTACAACTGAAAGAACTTGACTTTTATACATTTTTTTAATCGATATCAGACTGTACAGAAACAGTAATGTTTAATTAGATCAGTCAAACATGATGTGTTTACTATTAAACAAAACAAAATTGTTCTTAATCCAAGTGATGATAAAAGAATTCTTAGTACCTCAACCACTGATACTAACTATTGCCTATTTTTGTAGTATTGATTACAAAAATTACATACGACAGCGAGTACTGTGTTAAAATTGTTTTCGTTGCAGAAGTAACATCAATACCCGTCAATATTACTGTATTAGTCGATAAAGGCATGAGTTAATTTGTTACTACGTTTCTTTTTTTTCGCTTAGGGCAACGCAAAAAAAGTTTGAATTGGCAACATTTTTTATAATAAGATAAACCTTGATACAAAATCACATTCAGTTTTACTGAAAAGTAAATCAGAGGAGATTGCTAACTGTACGGTGTTATAATATTTTTCTATATCTGTGTGAATAAACTCACAAAGCGCCAAATGAGCGGTTTGTCTAACTGATTTTTTCACTTAAAGCGATTGACATTTATTTCAAACAAGTATTTATTAAAGTCATATAAAAGACCATAAGTTTTATCAAGAAATAACGTCGTGTAATTTAAATTTCATTGCGTAGCATTCGTTGAATTTAAAAAAATTATTTTAAACCTCTATCATGAGTTAGTTTTACTACGTGCTATAATTAATTCTTCACCTGATGAAGAAATGAATTGCTTTAACAAAGCTTTATGGAAAATGTCATGCGTTGCGCATTGCATATTCCATTTACAGGATGACATGAAACAAAAAAACGCTTGGCACGATTTTTTTATAATAAAATAAACCTTGATACAAAATCATATTCAGTTTTACTGAAAAGTAAATATTTCACAATGATATTTTTGTATAAATAGTCAATAAAGCTCTACATATACCATATTTTAAAATTAAAGTTATTTTTTCCTTAAATTTTTAGTTAAACAAAAAAAACGCATGAGTTTGATGTAGATTTTTTCTGGGACACTCAAATCTTTAGGGATTTTTTAATTGAAGCAACATTTTGGGAAAATTGTATCATTATTAAAATTTACTGAGATTAAATCCATCTCTTCCAATAAATTAAAAATTGCACGACGTAATTGTATTATGATAAAACTGCAGAATGTTTTCAGAGTTCCTTCAGTATGTAAATATGGAAATGCGAATTGCTTTGAACGCAATTGTTAAAATCGCCTTTATTTACGTTTTGATTCAAGACGATTTTCAAGCTTGAATGGTTTAATTCTTAAAGAATATTCAGCATAATTTGTAGTACTTTATTACAAAAAATTACATTCGACAGTATTTTTTCTTTGTCAACGAAAGTCTACTACTGCTTCTTAAGCATTTGCATTTCGATAGTTACGTACTGAAGGCAACTCTCCAATTTTAAGATCGCATGCATATCATGCATTCAGATTAAAAGTCAAAAATTGTTTCTACATCCGTTCTGTAAACTGAGATTACAGAATGTTTTTTTTAATACTGGTTTTTAAAAAAAACCATGAGTGTGTGTAAAATATTAAATAACATTGACAGTTTAATCTGAGACATTTTTCAAATTTGCTTTATTTTTCTGAATTTTTTTTATATGTAACCTTAAAAATAGCGCTAATGCTAGAGTATTTTTTTGTAGACCCTTCACAAATACTTCTTCACCGGGTCGGATAATTTGCTTCAAATAAAGCGCTATATATAATAACACCATTCCAGCCGTTGAAGATTCATCCCAAGAAAGACCATGAATATTCCTTGTCACCCAGTCATTATGTTTTATATGATCTTGACTCAAACAACTAGACTTCATTGACAGTTTAAAAATTTGATGCCAAACATCACCTAACAACAAGTCCAAAACCGCAATTTCTTTGCACACAAACTCGTTTTTCTTGTATTTAAATCCCTGAATATCGATTATATACATGTTTGTATGTTAATATATGCAGTAAACTTCGACTAATTAAATTAATATTAGGAGCAATCTCCTTATATAGCAGATTACCACCAACTGCGTACTTTGCCAACCCACTTTTCAACCTATCACAAGAGTGAACACATTTTGAATTGAAACCGGCCCATGTGTATTTGCAGCCTCTAAATATAAATAAAAAACATAAATCAGAATTCACTTTAATTAAACACAATTGACTTGAATGCGATATTTTTTGCATCTGTCATACTGTCTCGCTAGAAAACCAAATTCAAAACATCTACACACATTTTCTCTGCACTTACATTTTTCAACATACGTGTGTTTTGAAATATGTTCTATTGAAAGTAATATAAAGCCGATCCTAATTCAAAACGTGCACACAAGTATTTTTACATTTGAAAAGTATAATAAGAATTCAGGTTTTCACATTTTACATTAAAAGTATATAAGGCCGATCCTAATTCAAAACGGTGCACGTGTAACTTCTCGCTAGAAAACCGAATTCAAAACAGCTACACACATTTTTTCTCTGCACTTACATTTTTCAACATACGTGTGTTTTGAAATATGTTCCATTGAAAGTAATATAAAGCCGGTCCTAATTCAAAACGTGCCCACAAGTATTTTACATTGAAAGTATATAAGAATTCATGTTTTCACAACTATTTTACATTGAAAGTATATAAGAATTCATGTTTTCACAACTATTTTACATTGAAAGTATATAAGGCCGATCCTAATTCAAAACGGTGCACGTGTATTTTTACATATGTAAAATACGTGTGGACACGTTTTTTGAATTAGGACCGGCCTTACCCCACTACTTGCTTCATATCTCAGAGGCGTAGGACGAATAACAAAAAAGTTGTGACCACCTACTTTTTGCGGCTAGCGGCCGCAGTTTCTTTAAAATTCAAAAATTCGGTTCAACCAAATGTTAGTGCTTCGTTAGTGCTCTTTAGTGCTTCATATCTTAGCGATGTACGAATACTAATAAAAAATTGTGGCCACATATTTTTGCGGCTAACTTCACAACTGGCCGGGGTTTCTTTCAAATTCAAAAATTTGTTTCAGTCGAAAGTTCGACGTTTAGTCAAAAAGTTATGGCCATCTATATTTCAATTTTAGTCGCGGTTTGTTTTAATTTCAAAAACCTTTTGCAACCGAAAATTGGTGCTACATTAGCGCTCTTTAGTGCTTCACATTTCAGTGGCGTACGACTTCTAATAAAAAAGTTATGGTCACTTATATCTATAATTTTAGTCGCGGTTTGTTTCAATTTCACAATTTCACAAAGAATAATATTACGTACAATTTAAGTTAATACAGATAGTTCATAACACAAACGGTAAATTTTAATTATTATTACAAAGAAAGAACCAAATCTTGACACTTTATAATTAACAAGCAATGTTATATCATAGACAACCTTCTATAGGATAAAGCGTCTTTAATACGATTCCCTCTGCTATTTAATTTATTATTGAAGCTTAATCATGCAAATTTCTATATATAAAGTTGTAAAAACTTTATCACTTGCGGTTCGTGGCTTGGAGCAGCGGAACCAACTTATCAGGGTCTTAGTGATTCGATTTGTAACAGAATTAATGACGTTATTGCCTTCTAGATCACGATAGTGCCCTATAGAGAAAAGTAAGAAAGATTTAAGCAATAATTTAGGCACTACATCAAAAGACACGCAATAACGTACTCTCCGAAAAACAGTTGCTTCCGTGTATTCCGGTACTAAAGTGGTTCACATAACTACTCCCTTTTGTCCCAGCACTTATACGTTACTAACGAGATTGACTTATTGAAATCGGCTGATGTGTTACAACCAATTAGAACAGAAAACTTTGTCACTTCAATAAGGCGTGTTCACTTTGCATTGTCCTAGAGCGATAAAAAACGCCGAGGGTATCTTAACGTATTTATGCATAGTAAAATCATTCTATTCTTACAGTATAACGAATAATTTATAAAATAACCAGGACCGGATTTGGCAAATAAAGGGAATTCCTTTACTTTTATACAAAATATCATAAATTAATAAATATAAGAAAAGGAAACATGAATATCCAATAAATGAATGGAATGTTACAGATTAATCTTGCGCGTAGTAACAGCAACCAGTGCTATACCACGATACCTATCAAGCTTAATTTGTTTGTAATTGCTCGTTTGGAAGTTGTGATCTAGGTAATACAGACGAAATGTAGACTTTGTTCATATTTAGTATGACACGCTCCAAGCCCGAAATCATTGTTATTGATCGTGTTTATGATATGTGTGAGGGTCATTCAAGAAATTTTCAAATTTTCAGTTTACAATTTCAGAGTTTTTACAACTGATGTTCCATATAATTAGCTTAGAGAATGTGAATGTTGTTAATAAATTACTCGAAAATAAATTGTAAGCTTTACGTGATACTCTGGTTATTTTCTGTTTTGTACTTCATGTAAAAATTTATTAAAGCAAACTAAGTGTAATTTATAACTACGATCAGTAAAGTAAACCGAGAAACTGTTCAAGATCTTCCATTGTACTGTAACCTGCGATAAAACAAACCTCAAAAGGGCCAAGTTTCAGCATGAGAAAACACTTTATTGTTCCGATCGATAGTAAACACTGTATTAATGTGGTTTTAGAACTTTTCCATTATTACTTCGCAAAGGCTTAGAATTTATGGCTGCAAGCGTACGCTGGTCTTAAACCTTGTTGGTTATGTTTGGAGTTTATTTATATATGAGCCTAGAAATACAAATCAGCTTGAAAGCTGTTTATTTATTTGTAATTTTAAACTTTGTAAGCTAAATAGCATTTTTCACATAAAAGACTGACTAACCTAGGAAATATAACCTAAAAATATTGACGTTGTATATGAGCTTAAACCTAGCCAAGATTAATATCTGCCATTTTTATACACATTTTCTGCTAATACTGCAGAAGTGCGAAATGATTGTTTCCATTTGATTGGCATTATGTTGGTTACACGTTGAAACTTGAAAGGATTTGAAAATACAGCATTAATCATTTTAATATAAAGAGCTATTTTTATTGAAAGACAGAATTTTTTTCATTTAGGCTAGCATTGCGCTTTCATGTTCCGAGAATGCAATTTTGTTAAATGCAAGCACGCCCACACTCTCTAGGCGGTAATTTGCCATTGTTCTAGAAATATTTTGCCGCTCCTGTCTGAAAAATACCTAGCAGGCGGTGTTCGCGGCATAATTAATTTTCTATCGCTGGTAATTGTTTTAAAACGCAAACACATTGTTGTCAATCCTTATAAATACAGACTGAACTTTGAAAGGGATCATTCTAAACAACGTCCTTTTAACGAAAGCAAATGCTGTAAGTCGCGGTGCTAAGATGCTTTGTTGTACTTAGTGTTATAGTTTAGTTAAATTGTGTCATGTAGTATCCATTGCTTTAACGAGTGCAGCATGTACTCCCAAATCCTTTAATATGGTTCCAGAGGCAGGCAGCTTGTTATAAGGTACATTTAATTTGTTTTCTTTTTTCTTGATCTTGCTGTGGAAGTTAGACACTTCTTTTGCCGGTTCTTAACTACGTAGGAGCTGTAGTTTTCTTACTCATGGTTGCACAATAAATTGCAAACTACGTGTTACAAATTTACTTTCACAGTGCACAAGTGATTATATAATTATTCTACAAGTCACAATTAGTATAAACGGAAGCTCGCGTTATATCATTTTTTTACTGTGTCCTCTTTGTAAATGAATGCTATCGTCAACATATTGTTTACTAAATTATAAGTTAGACTAAGTTAACACTTGAGTCATCTCAGTTAAGGTTACATGATTTCTCTGAGGAAGTGCACTTCACGGAGTAGGTAAAATTACTGTGTATATTATTTCTACCTTTCTTTTTGTACATATTTAGGGTTGGAAATATTATGTATACGTTATTTAGATTTTAAGATTTTACATCTATATTGGTGTGTATATGCAAATTGACGCTTTTGTTTACATCACGATTATAACAGAACAATTACGTAAATGTTTAACTTAACAGTTTGTAAATAAATGTCTTACTAAGGTTCCTAATTTTTTTTCTGTGTGACCCACCTCGATCTACGACGTTTTGAGCTAGCACGGCATCCAATTTTTGGATTCCTATTATACCCTTCTGTTTTGTTGCGTTACTCGGTGTGGGCGATTTTCTTTACTTACTTTACTACAATACTTCTTGTCTGTACAAAATACCGTAACCTAAAATTTTGTTTGCTTCTTTCAACAAATTTATAATACGAAGTTTCTAACCTTCTATCGAACCAATAGGTTCGACGCAGGTAGTTTTAAAGAATTTTACAGAAGTTATTAAAAGTAGTTTAACGATAAGCAAATATTTCACGGAATTTACGAAACACAGCTGTTTAACGACAATTCCCAATGTAGTACCTTCGGGTGAACATTGGGGACGTGGCCGCAAGTATAGCGGCTAAGCTTCTTAACCTTTACAAGGCGAGGCAAACTTTAGAATAAATTTCACGTATTTAGCGTAGTACTGAAAGCGTCAGGACAGAGCGAGATTGCGGTTGCCAAACGGAATTACTAATTGAAAGGCGACGACGAAGATTATAACGGTTATGCGTGTTGCGGTAGGCAGCGGAAAGTTTGTTGAGAGCATGAGAGCGGTTAGTTTTAAAATGTTTGGAATTATAGGAAAAATGTTGGGGGTCAGGAATATACATGTCGTTTATCTCGGATTGTTGTCCGAAATAATTGCCTAAGGGAATACGTTCAAGACCAAACAGAGCAAAAAAAAAAGAACAACTCAGGATCTCATGCTTGGACGTTTGGAGAGCGCAGGAAACTAATGAAAGAGTGACATTCCAGTTACGCTGGTTATCACGAATATAGGAAGCAAGCATGGTCTTGAGGAAGCGGTTATCACGTTCGGCAGGATTGGCTCGGGGATGGTAACAGGTGGTGAAAAAGATTTTGGAATGATAACGGGCACACAAGGAAGCGAACTGACGACTGCAGAATTGCACACTGTTATCTGTGACGAGGTGTTGGGGGACACCGATACTGCAGTGGCGTTACGCATACGAAAGAACAGAGAAAACTTAATAAAGTAGTCAGTCACTATAAGGACATTATAATTTGAATAACGGCTGCTATACTTGCGGCCACGTCCCCAATGCTCCACCCGGAGGTACTACATTGGGTTTAAACGCGAAAAATAATCGTGCTTCTAATTCATTCTAACTTCATAGTTAATCCACCCTAAACAAAAAACTAAATAAAAATCTAACAAACCTAAAAATCTAACATACCTAACAAACTCTAACAAACCTAAAAATCTGACAAACTGAAACCAAAACTAAAAACAAAAACTAAAAACAAAAACTAAAAACAAAAACTAAAAACAGGGTTGGAAATAATGGTATCCCTAGCGCTGACTTTGGAGTGTACCCGATCAACAAGACACAAGCAAAAATGAGAGGGGGAGGGATCCGTAATACTGGATAGCAGACGCCGGCTTTGCTTACCAGTGCGACCTGAAGGGTCGTCTTAAAACTATCCAAATCTAGCTAACTAATTTAAATCCATCCCTAGCTTTCCCTATCATTCCCTAACTGATTTATATTATGATTACAATCTTCACAATTTTACTCTTCCTTCCCAAATATATACTGCAACCAAAATGGCGACAGAACGTCAAACAAAACAAATATGCAATACTGCAATACATGCTAATAAATATAAAGTGTAAACATAAAATATAAATAAATATAAATATATAAATAAATGTCTAATAAGCGTTAAGCATATAGCAGTGCACAAAATAGCAAAAGCATCACCCTATTTATCAGGTGCACTCGTACAAGCATTATGTCGGCTAGCGCCATTACGCACAAAACGTGCTTGTTAAATTATTTCAAAAACTAGTAATTAATGTAAATCAATGCTTGTGCGAGTACAGCAGCCACAATTTAAGTCTTACCTCGATAATAAAATTCTCCAGCATCCGAAGATCTGGTCGTCTGCCTACATCTAACTGTAACTTACTTCTAAGGGGAAGATGGGGGTGCACTGTTAAAGTTCTGGTGGGTATGCACTAAATGTTCTTGGGGGAGGGATCACAATCACTATCACTATCACTTCACTTTCAAGTACTGGGGGATGCGCGGTTTCACTCTATTTTATTATCTTTGTTTATTTTATTGATCTAATTTAATGAGGGTTTTTGATTTATTTGTTATTGTTTATTTGTTATTATTTATTTACGATTTCCCGATTTTCGGCACATAATTATGAAGATAGGCAGTGACTGTATTAATGGTGTGGGGGTTTCTCGTGCATATTGGACATTTGGGTTTAATTGTCATGTTTTTTTTTCTTTTAATTTTTTTAAAATTTTGTTATATCAGGTTTTGGTTATATCTATGCTCGTATCCTTACTCACGTCAAGTCAATCTAAAATTTTCCAATCCTCCCTCAACCCCACCGAATTTTACACGCGGTTGTCATTGTCCAATCTCGCGACCGTTCCCGCGAATTCTTTTAAGGCTGTCCAGAACGCTTTCTGGTTAACCACTTCCCCGACTTCCTCTAGGTTCTTTGGCCATGCCAGACCTAGGATAGCTAGTTTGCTATCAGCCAACCCTCGATTTCCCGCCTCAAGCGGGCAGTCGAAAAGCACGTGCTCTGCGCTTTCCGAACCCTCACCGCATTCGCAGCGGTCGCTGTTGGTTAGACCGAACCTTTGTAAATACGCCTTCAGGGCGCCGTGCCCTGTTATCAACTGCACCATTTTGTGATCGAGCTTAACCTCGATCCTCCCTTTAGCTTCTATGCTCGGTATGAATTTGTGGGTCAACCTGCCAGTGGCAGCGTTGTTCCACCTCTCTTCCCATTGTCGAATTGTTTTTTCGCGCAGCTTTCTTTTGATTAAAGACCTCGGTATCGACGATTGTGATATCCGAAAGTCGCCCGTCGCGGCCTCTTTAGCTAATTTGTCAGCCCTATCATTTCCTACGTTACCATCGTAAAACCTAACCCAACAGAACTTTAAACGTCGAAACTCGAGCGCTGTATGCGCTATTCTCCAGATGTCCGGAGATCTGGAGATCTGTCGAGGTGTTCATGTTAGTTAATGCCGTCAGCGCTGATTTACTGTCGCTGATTATATAATAATCGTCTCTGCCCGTGTGATTTATTACGTAATCAATAGCCTCTCGTATGGCTACCAATTCGCACTGGAAGATAGTGCTCTAGTTCGCGAGTTTGGTTTGAAACCGAAACACCTCTCTTTCCTGCTTAAACGCGACAAACGCCGCGCCTGCTTGCCCGTCATCCATACGTCAACCGTCCGTGAAAATTCTGATACCCGTCGTGTCCCGATCTCCTTCGACAAACTCGATTCCTCTAATATTGGCCAGGTGCCCCAACTCTGATACCACGATCTTTCTTGCAACGTCCCTATTACCAAGATTAATATCTTCGATAATTTCGCGCCCTTTCCCTATATCTATAAGTCTCCTATCTCTAATCTCCCTAACGACATATTCGATAGGGAGAGTCCTACTGATCGCCAGGACAGCCTCCGTGGAGGTGGTCCTGTTTGCCCTCGCCGCCTTTACCGCGGTTATACGTTGCACGCTCGTTAATTGACGCATCTCCTGGACTTTACAACCTTCCGCCCATACGGATGCTGCGTACAGCATTGCCGGCTCAATTGCTCACTGTAACGACATAGGAATGACCGCGAGTGAAACGAGGAAGATGATCTACTATATCACACGAAATGATTTGCCAAAAATAAGATGGTTTGGCTCTAGGAGCGACGGGACTAGGAGGAGGTAACTGTTCAATTTTGTGAGCAGCACAAACCGGACAACGTCCGATGTAACGAGTGCTTTGAGACAGGGCCAGTAATATTTTTGGAGAATAAAACGTCGATACCAACTAGCCATGCCAATCAGCTAACGAACTGCGATAACAGAGGATAAAGGAGTGATCTTAAGGATAGCCGAAACTTTGTTGGGATCAACAAGGAGACCTTCCCGGTTAACGACGTAACCAAGATAGCGTAGTTCTGAAAGGCAGAAAAAACATTTGTCTTGGCGAAGCGTAAGACCAGCAAGGAAGAGAAAGAAAAACTAGGTTAAGAATCTGAAGGTGTTCGTCGAATGATAGGGTGGCAATGATGATGTCATTGAGGTATGCGAAGCAAAATGATTCCAGGTCAAAACCGATGACCTGATCGATCAGACGTTGGAAAGTGGCAGGAGAATTATGGAGTCCAAAAGGGAGACGGCAAAATTGAAACAAACCTCGATGAGAAACGATAGAGCAGTAATGGGTTTGGATTCAGAAGCAAGATGGATTTGCCAAAAGGCGGAGCAAATGCCTATGGAGAAAAGAAAACGAGCATGAGGGAAACGACCTAGGAGAGTAGAAATATAAAAAAGAGGATATGCGTCTCTTTGGGTGAACTGATTGACCTTAGTACTACGACCCCAAGGCAAAGCACCTCGCCGAGCTTCAAATGAGCAACCCGTAGAAGTGAAAGAGAGAGGTAGTGACGCTGCTTAACGGGCTCGGTGGAAGAGCGGGTATGATGTTGCACTAAGGAGTTACAACCAAGGCCCGAAGATTGTTTGTAAAAGGCGGAGGAAGTAAGAAAATAGAATTGATGACGTTGGACATGTAGGAGTAAGGTCGGAGAATGTGGGCAGGATGGGGAGTAGTGATAACCAATGAAGAATGTGGAGCAAAGGTCCATTGATCATCGCGAAAATTTAGGAAAAATTGTATCGACTTCAAAGGTTGACGCCAAGAACGAGTTCGTGTGAAATTTTGGGAGCACAAGCACGTCCAGAGTAGAGACAGAATTTTGAAGAACTATAGGAAGAGAAACAGACCCTTTTGTTTGCTGCTGCTTTTGGAATTCTCAGCTAAGCTAGAGAAAGAGGAAGAGAAAGTACAGTATTGCCCGAAATAAACAGTACTGAAATTGTAATTGTTTTGTATATTTAAAAAATACATATTATTGACACTTTATTATATGTTCTAAATGTGCACCTCCTCGTTCGAGACAGACTTCATAACGATGTTCTAAGTTTCTGGTCATGTTATTGAATAAGGGTTGTCTCAGGGCTGCGAAGAAGACTCTAACGGCATCCTTTAATTCATCGATGGTTTGTGGTGCCCGTTTGAAAACGGCATTTTTAGCCATGCCCCAAATGTATGCGTCTGGAGGTGTGAGGTCTGGAGAATGTGAAGGATAAGGGAAGTCAGTAAATCGTGATATGAATTTGCTTGGAAAATGTTCTTGAAGAAATTGACGAATTGCGGCAGCAGTATGGCAAGTTGCCCCGTCCTGCTGAAAAATTGGTTTCAAAATGCCAAGTTACGTGCACGACAGAATTGACGTAGATCAGGGATAAATCGTGTTAAAATTTGTCTGTACCTCTGTTGATTAAGTGTGACTTGCCTACCATTCTCTTCGATAAAGTACGGACCAATGATTCCGTGTCCGGAAACAGCACACCAGACACTCACTTTTTCACTATGTAAAGGAACCTCTTGAACCTCATCGGGTCTGGCAAAGCCCAGAAATCGATTTGTGCGACGATTCACATAGCCTGACAAGTGAAAATGTGCTCCGTCTGAAAACCAAACATTTTCAAAATTCAGGTTTTCATACTGTAACGCGAGAATTCTGGCGCAATATTCCACTCTACTGCGATAATCCCGAGGATGTAGTTGTTGATGTACCTGAATCACATGCGAAAATGTACCCAGCTCCTTCAGGATTCTTTGAAAGGAAGTTCTTTTAAATCAAGTTGTAACGCTGTCCTTGCCTGGCTGACTTTCGGATTTTCTAAGATTTGCTCAAAACACGTTCATGGTTATTGTTGTTGTTAACTGTCCTGGGACGCCCGAGTTTCCTTTTCGTTGGCACAATACACTACCTGTATTTCTAAACTTTTCAATAACCTTCAAAATTACAGCATTACTTGGAGAATGTTTATTAAACCTTTGTGTGAATTGATCAGACACGTATAGCAAACTTGCACCATTACGTCGGCCGATTCCGTATGAACGAAAATAATGCTCTACCAGAAACACTTTCTCCTCTGTACTTAACACCATTTTTAACAATTAGGCCCTACTAATTACTTGTTTGAGGTTTACTTGACAGGTCTATACTAGCTAACTTGAGTGTGACAGCGCACGCATAAAAACACCGCCAACTTAGTTTCAGTACTGTTTATTTCGGGCAATACTGTATGAAGAGGAAGATGTAGAGTATGTAAACGGTTCAAACATCAAGGACGATCATTGAGACCACGAAAAGGAGAATCCGAGGTCAATGGGACAATTGGGCCGACAACCCGTTCCGAAGACGCTACCGACGGTTTAAAGAATGTTGACAGCTAGGACAGTTGCGTCGCATAACTCCCTTGTGCCCGCAACCATAGCAATGGAGTATTTGAGGACGGTAACACCGTGGAGAAAAATGTATCTGTTGATCGCATAAAACAGGCGACCTGGCGAATAGATGCAGACACAGGAATAAGTCTAAAAGGAGCTACAGAAGAAGTATTTGATTTACTCGTAGACGTAGAGACAGATTCAAGAGTAGGCGTAGTTCGAACAAGTGCAGTGGCAGAAGTACGAGGTGTAGAAGTAGAAAAAATAGTAGAATCGGGCATATAAGCCAACGCAAGTTCCAATAATTTTGTCGTTTTATGAGGAGGTCGGCAACGTTGTACTGAAATTTTGGTGGTCTCAAGTTGTTCATTTATCGAATTAATAGGGGTAAAGCCTAATGATGTTCTATAGAAAGGAGTCGAGTTTTTTCCGGGTCAAGCGATGACGCATCTCTTCAGAAATTCAGCATACATCCCACATAGCCCGTAAGGGATTCCGGATTCATAATTCTCTGATAAATTACGCGCATTAATCGATCATCGTATTCAGTAGCTAGAAAAGCGGATTTGAGCATATGGACAATGTCAGACTAAGAACACATGCTATCGCGCTTTACCCTCACCTTCGGGGCGGAAGTAAATAATTGGTGGGAGGAGATTCCTCTAGAAAAACGCAACTTTTCCATACGAACGAGAAAATTCATTAAAGAGACTGGGTATGAACAGTCGGCTCAGATTCTCCCTCGGCCTCCGATTCAGATGTAAAGTGTTGGGATTGTTGGGTTTGTACAGTAGGGGTACTATGTGACATTTTAACTCAGTAAAGAATATCAAAGCCAACAGAACAAGTTAAAACATAAAAATTGGGGGGAATAATAAAATAAAGTTTTCAAAGTTTTCAAAAACTGTTGTCAGTGAAAACATAATTCTGGTAACTCTGCATAAAGAAAAACCTACAAAAAATCATCAAGTATAGGTCAAGGAACAATAAAACGAACACAACAAAATTTTTTTATCAGGACGAAACTGTGTTGTTCGGGACCAAACATTGAATAAAAATAGAGGTATCCAAAAATAGCGGACGGCCTCTTAAGTACAAAAAACGGTTTTAGAAATCGAACAAATTTTAAGTACAACAGAAAGGTTTCAAAATTGTGAGTATGCCAAATTTTATGTTGCGGTGTTCGGTATGTGCGATTTTTTTTACTTACGGAATACCGTAACAAACAAGTCAACGGAATCTTTATGCGAAAAGTAAAGGTTTGTATAAACATTGCTAAGTATCATAAGCTCAAATAATTCGATTGTAAAACAGAACTTATTATTTGCTGAGATTAAAGAAGTGGAGCAAAGAAACAAAATTTGTTACATTTTGCACTTCCAAAATTAAAACCCGCTATACGTATCCAATTCTTGGTTACAAAAGGAACTACATTACATTTGATTTTCCAATGCTCCACCCGAAGGTACTACATTGGCCAGGAAGCGAGTTTTTTTTTTACCTGGAAAATTTGGAATTTTGCCGAACCCTTGCTGTTCCAAGCAAGGTAGGGATCTTTAACGTGCGTGACAACACTCACACACGGGACTTCCATTTACCTCTCATCCGAACGAGGGTGTATTTTGTGAAAAATGCTCGCCTAACATTTTTCAAGCGGACCGTGTCGGGATTCGAACCCGGGACCTTGGGCGTAGTAGTCACACACATACCACTACGCCACGGAGCCTCCCAAAAGGAACTACAAAAAGAAAATATAGATCTAAATTATAAAATACGCCCTATGGTAAATTTATTGTTAAAATAGACAGATGTGTAAGATATTTAATAGGAGTCTGCGCGTGAAGTTCTCGAAAATTTGTTCCTGCTAGGCACCGTAAAAGCTAAAACATGTCGGTGTAAACAGGTTATTGGGTAGAAAGATTGGAAATATTAATGAAAAGTATACACATTCCATATATGTTTTGTGTAGTGCGCAACTAACAGACGTTAATTAGAGAATAAAGGATCTACCGAAATTGTAACAGCTCGAATATAGAAACCCCGTATAAGGTGTATTAGATACTGTATTTTATTCTGCACACGTGTTTATGTACAAAATGTGTCCATTGCTTTCGTTTTTCCCCCACTAAATCCACGTACGCAAAGTAAATGCTTATTAGTAGAAATATACGTGATAGAGTGAGAGAGAAGCGATAGTTGTATCAAAATGGTTGTTGTGACGCAATGTGGAAGTGGGCTGTGGTAGGTTGGTTGTGGGAGGCAGGAGGTGCTAGGAAGGCTGTGGTAGGAAGTGGAAGGTGGATGTTGAAGGTGGAAGGTGGAGTGGGTTGAAGCTCGAAGGGGCGGAGATAAGAGGTGATGAAAAGTGGGAGGTGGGAATCTGTGAAAGTGTTTTGATGTGAAGGGAGGTGGGAGGTTGTGAGTTAGAGGTGCTGGGAGGTATGAGGCAATGTGAGTTGGAGGTGCTGGAAGATGGTAGGTGGTTGGTAAAAGTTAGGAGGTGGAGCAGCAGAAAGAGGAAATAAGATACCAGACTTCTCTAATAACTCCTACTGATGCACATAAAATAATGTAAATATAAATTTGCTTACGTGATCTAAATGTGTTAGATAAATAAATCACCAGTAGGATTAGTGATAAAATAGTGTTTAATTCGTCCTATGTAGAATTACTTACATTTAGTGATTTAGCTAGTGCTAATGCAAACAATATTGTGTAAATATTTGTGATTGTGAAGAAAAATTATTAGACCTGTGTTTATTGGAAATAAAGACCAAAGGACAATTAGAGAATTTGTTGCGCTGTTATAGGCCTTGCATTTTTTACCGATTATGTGTAAGCACGTGGAATAGACTCAGTGACCAGTCATTACTTGTGTCACATGGTAGTCAATCTGGCCTCCTTTTCTAGTCAACGCTGTTTAATGCCTCGTATACATGTTTTGGAACATCGCTGATACTAGTTTTATATTTCTTGATGCTGGTTCAGAATTTTTTCTCTTGCGATTGCTTTGTATAGTTTTCTGTTTTTATATATAGGTGTCCTATCTTTGACCTTTTTATCAACTACAAATATCTGTTATAACTCTATTTTAATCTTTGACATTTTCGTTATCACGCAAGTTACATATCCCCTAAATTAATATATATGTAAATTCAAATGAAACTATTAAGTCTTAAAAAATAGATTGTTACATTGTATAGTTGAAGGACACATTATAGAATGTTAATGGAAGTTTATAAACCAGACATGAAAACGGAAACAGTTACTTTGTATTCTAGACGTAATATGACACTGCAGGTGCAGGTCACAATAAACTATAAGAAACCAATTGTTAGAATTAAGATTATTAAAAAGTAATACTTTGTATTGTATCAAAAAATAGCAGACATGAGATCTACATTTCCCACAAGTACAACCCTTAATTTTCATCTACGTCGGGAGGAGTTACATATCCCCCAAATTAATATATATGTATATTCAAATGAAACTATTAAGTCTTAAAAAATAGATTGTTACATTGTATAGTTGAAGGACACATTATAAAAGGTTAATGGAAGTTTATAAACCAGACATGAAAACGGAAGCAGTTACTTGTATTCTAGACGTAATATAACACTGTAGGTGCAGGTCACAATAAACTATAAGAAACCAATTGTTAGAATAAGATTATTAAAAAGTAATACTTTGTATTGAATCGAGAAATAGCAGACATGAGATCTGCATCTCCCACAAGTGATGTAAAAGCAAGAATAGCATAAATACCCTCGAGAGACCATGATGGCCAGTCAGTCTCGAGCTTCACAACTTTAACATTGTTGTTTGTTCAAGCTATTCATCCTAGTTTAAATTAATTTAAATTAGTGAATAATAACTTTAATTATTTTTGATTTTAATACGCTAATGAACATAACGTACTTTTTATCGAAACTATTTGTAATTTCTGTTTTAATAAAATTGATAAAAGAGTTTTTGGAAGAAAACTTTTTTAAAAAGAAGCTTCAAAAGGTCCAAAACCTGTCTGGCGCAGTCGATTGTAGGATTCCAGAAGGTCACTAGCGAATCAAAAATCGAGGAACTGGTAGTCGTGAATTTTAGTTCTTCATTTGGAACAAATAACCAACCATTTGGACGAACTACAAAAATCGACCCAGTCCAATAAAAGAAGGAAAGACTATAATGGAACTGGCAATCAAACTTTTGTGAGTACCATAAGTTCATTTCTCTTAATCATTTTAATTGCATATTGATATTAGCTAGAAAGAAACAAAGGAATTTTATGTACGCATTTTTGCATAATTTATTACAATTTTATTACGATTTATTAATGAAACGATTTAGTCAGCAAAAATCTGAGCTTTATTGTATAATTATAACACAATTCTTTGTACCATTTTATTACAGCGATTATTACGGAAACAATTTATTTAGAACTTGATTCACATCAACTTTATAATCTCTCATAAAGGTTTACAATAAAACACATTTTATGTACCTTATTATTGCAACAATTTAATGAAATAATCATTCAGCAAAAGTTTAAAACCTATGTAATTATAACTAAGGTTATTATAATGACATACGATATACGTAAAGATAAGTGATTCTTTAAATAACTATAATACTAACTAGACTCAAAAGTAACTTTTAATTTATAAGCAATGAATTCTAAAAACATTAAACTGTATCTAGACTCAATTCCATTATATGATGAAAACCAGGCACTTTAGATATTATCATTACTGCTTGTAAAACATTTTAAAATCTTTTTATAAACAAAGTGACGTGGAACGTGAAACGTGGAATGTCTAATTTTAAGCAAGTTAACCGGAAGAGCTTTATTCAAGTCGCGGTGATCTCACAGAATGGGACGATTATAAACGAATATTAATAGCATATTTCGGAGACCAACGTAATATCAAATCTCTTATCAGAGATCTAATAAATTTACGTATGGAAACCAACCAGTTAATGCATCAATGAATCAATCTCGAATTAACAATCCAAACTTTAATAACAAATTTCCACAACCAATTTGGACCACTTCCAAGACCAATATTTAATTTAAACTTTACAAACCCCACATTTACACCAAGGTTTAATCAGAACGTAAATCCACAAAGGCTAACATTCAGCGCAAATCCCAACAAAAACAAAAACACACCGATGACGAGTAACAACAACAAGCCCAAAATTATTACAAACCAACTACTATTGACACTTTATCTGGTAACACCAGACAGAATACTAAAATATCTTAAATTAGACCCGATTACACCCAAAAACAAAACTCCACTTTCGGGGAACTATTCCACCAAGAAGTAGAAGAGTTTAACAATCAAGATATAGATAATTATGTGAATCCGAGTAGAGACAATAAAATAAATCATTCAGAAAACTATGAACGTAACAATTCTTGTGAAAACTATGAAGAGGATGACGAAGAAAATCCGTACTCGAATTTTCAGTTGAACAGATTCAAATACGACCAAACATAATAAATTTAAATAACATTAATCAAAAAATTTTACCATATATAGAAATAGCTCATGCGGAACTCAAATTACTAATCGATACAGAATCTTCAAAAACTTTAATTAGCCCCAAAACCGTACAGAAGCATTATGTAGATTTTGTAAAATCAAAACACCACACAAAACGACATTACACCAATTTATAGCAAACATACCCTTACTCAAAACTTTTAACGTAAAAATAAAACAAATTTTGCATCTTTGAATTCAAGGATAAATACGACGGATTAATAGGCATGGATCTTCTAAGAAAATTAGGAGCAAATATTGATATAAAAAGTCGATTATTAAGAACGAAACATTGGTGTTTGCAAATAAATTCAGTTCTATTTTAATAAAAAATGTAGACTTACCTTAAATTTCAATATGAGGAAAAATCACTACACAATACGAAAATTTCAACGAACTTACACAAAGCATGCGAAACGAATAGGTTTTTACTAATCAGATCGCGTTTTTATGCGGTTTGAAATAATTAAGCGTTAATCGATCCGTATTACAAGATGAAGTTTGCATTTCTCCTAGTCGAGGTCGTAATAGAAAGTACATTGTGTACACCAGCAATTATACGGGAATTTCCTAATGGATGGCATTGAGCAAATCTATTGTATTTCTCAAATCATATAGCCACAAATTAATAAAAAAGAAAGGTCTACGCTATTTTCACTTTACGTCACATAATTGTAAAGCAATTAGTTTGTAAAACGAATGTATTTTCCAACTATTTAGCATTGAGCATGTAATTATGTTTGTGACGTAGTAATTAACAATGTTAAAACCAGAAAAATTTTAAAAGTCATGGGTTTTTGCGATATTCTGAAAACAGCACATTACTGTTTGAAAAAATGGTTTTAAATATTAAACACTTATGGCTTATAAAGAATTCATTTCTAAAATCCTCACAGTTTTAGATTTCTAGGGAAATGGTTGGTTAAAGCATATGTTATAGATGAGCAAAACAATTTAAAGAGGTTTGAGGCTTTAAAGTATAACTTTGCAAAGGGGTGAACCGATTTTTAATCTGTTTGCAGATTGGAATTCTGCGTAAAATTCTAGACTAGCAAGATGTTTCACATGGCTAAAAAATTTATAAGGACGATCATAAAATCGCTATCAGCAAAAAAACCTTAAAATTGGAGTAACTCTCTGGGGGATGATGCAATCTAAGAAATTTATAGAGATTCGGGTAGCGAAGAAAAATCTAATATTAATTGATACCAAACAAGATAGGTTTATCTCGAAAGATGCAATGGCTAGTCGAAGAAAACTATATGGTTTAGATGTGGGAGCTAAGAGCAAAATTTAGAGGTTCAGGTCTTTAAAAGTGTAACTTTGTAAGGGGTGGTCGGATTTTAAATCTGTTTGCAGATTCGGATTCTGCGTAAAATTCTAGACTAGCAAAATGTGTCACATGGCTAAAAAATTTATAAGGACGACCATAAAATCGCAACCGGTAAAAAATCTTAAAATAAGGGTTTCTCTCTGGGGGATGATGCAATCTCAAAAACTTAATCTCTTTTTTGTTACAGGCTACTTTCAACTGCATGGATTCGACTACACAAACAAAATAATGTTGTACTTTGTAAAAATTGTATTCTATTAGTTTATTAAACTGTAAATCGGACAAAATAAATTATTAAACTTTTGTGTGCTTAATTTCTTTGTGTTAATACCTGTAAGTAGTTGGTTAAAGCATATGTCTTGGGTGGCAAAAATTTAGAGGCTCGGAGTCTTTAAAAGTGTAACTTTGTAATGGGTGGTCGGATTGCAAATCTGTTTGCAGATTCGGATTGTACATAAAATTCTAGACTAACAAGATGTGTCACATGGCTAAAAAATTTATAAGGACGACCATAAAATCGCTATCAGCGGAAAATCTTAAAATAAGGGTAGCTCCCTGGGGGACGGCGCAACCTTAAAAATTCTTAGAGATTCGGGTAGCTGAGAAAAATCTAATATTAATTGATACCAAACAAGGTAGGGTTATATCGAAAGATTCAATGGCTAGCCGAAGAAAACTATTTGGTTTAGATGTGGGAGCAAATGAGGATTGTGTGTGAAAATGTGGATGCTAAGATTCATCTGCACATTTCTACCTTATGGGATTTACATATAGTCGAAGAAAACTATTTGGTTCAGATGAGTGAGGAAAATGAGGGATTTTCCTCATTTCCGCTTTATGGGAATATACATGTAAATGTGTGTGGAAATGTAGAATTTCTCCACATTTCTGCCTTATGGGAATTTACATGTAAATGTGTGGAAATGCGGTTCCACCACCACATTTCCACCTTATGGGAATTTACATGTAAATGTGTGTGGAAATGTGGGATTCGGGTGGAAATGTGGGCCCAGAACGTCACTAAATTACCTACTCATTTATATTAACAACCGACGCATCTAACGTTACTTTAGGCGCAGTATTGAGCCAAGCAAAAGCAGGTAGCGATAAACCAATCAGCTACGCGTCAAGAACACTAAATGAAACGGAACACAAATATAGCACTATTGAGAAAGACCTATTAGCAATAATTTGGGCAACAAAATATTTTAGGCCATATCTTTATGGAAGGAAATTCTACATATACACCGACCATAGACCATTAGTATGGTTATGCAAATTCAGAGAACCGAATTCAAAATTACAGAAATGGAGGATTAGACTAGAAGAATACGACTATTAAATTATATATAAAAAAGGAATGTATAACAATAATGCACACGCACTGAGCAGAATACAACTCAACGCGATAGAGACAGAGTCAGTTATAGGTAACGTAGACGAAACCGAGATTAGGGAGGACCCAGAAGAAATAGAAACGATACGACAACGCAATACCACTTAATTGAAAACCAGAATGACATAAAAACCATTGTTAGAAATCAAATATCCTTAATTCAGTCAACCATAATAAAATTTAACAACACATTACGAAAATTAGTTGAGAACTAAGACAGCATAACAAACAGAATACTAACTTTTGAAAGTAACATGCACACCACGATGCTAGGAATGCGAGATTTAATAAGATTCAACACGAAATTCAATCAAATGATATCAACCCTTACTGTAATTCAACAAATTTTAGCCACATTAGAAAACGCTGTAACAATTGCTAAATTAAACACATTACACGGTAGTCAGGCACGTAGCCAGAGGAGGGGCTTGAGGAGCTGAAGCTCCCCCCGAAAACCTAGGACCCATGTCGCTGGCCCCCGCAACATACACCCTTAAACCTAGAATACTAACGTGGTTTTACGACTTTATAAAAACGATTATTATTATCAAAAGTTTTGCTTTTGTGAAAATAAAAAGTTTTATCACTTGTTTATAACTTGATAAATATGCTTTGCATGCTCCATATTGATTTATGCACTTAATTCAGTTTGTTTTACCGGTGACTTATCATCCATTTTTATCTGAAATAGCTAACGTTCATTTGAAGTTTGTACAAATTACAAAGCAATTGCAACTGCAGCCTGCAGCAGATCACATAGAAAGCAGTACAAAACATTATATACTTTAATACAATAATTAGTAATATTATGTGGTAAAATGTACGATTGTGATGGGATAGAAAATTACCTACCTCTAATTAAAATTTCCTAACTACTTCCTGTACAATGGGTTTTGCCTAACTAAATAGGAAGATGTACAATAGGAGGGTTGTTGTAATATTTAGCATACGATAGTATGTTTGGTTTAAAAACTTAACTCTGAGAAATATTGTGCACGGTTGCTTGCCGCTCGGCAGTCGAATCCAGCACGAATTGCATCTTACATTGCATTACATTGACATATTTTTTATTGAGCTACAATTACAAATCTCTACTCTTAATCTAATTGGTATTTTAAAATTTGAGTTTGGAAAAATTTTACATTTTTAGTCTGGCTAATGCGAAAAAATGAATAAGAATGTCTTAATAAACTCCAAAGCTTTTCAGTAAATCCGCAGCGCTTGGCTGAAGATACACTAAAACTTCTCGCACGCGTGCCAAAACGTCTTCGCCTAAATGCGGTTACGTAGTTACCACGCCTGAGTCGAGCTTTAATAAAACAATTTGCTCAACACTTTCGTATAAAGTCGTGAAAGCTTGTATTCCTACAACAATTCACGCGTTTATACCGAAAGCTGAAGCAAATATTTTATTTAAGACGAATGTATTGTAAAACATGAAAGCTTTTTCGCAAATCCACAGCACGTGGCTAAAGATTTGCTAAAAATACCTCACAGCACGAGTATAAATGCGTTCCCGCCTAAATGCGGTTGAGCCCGTCAATACAAATTCGTTCAGACACCTCTGTATAGAATCGCAAATGTATGTATTGCTACAACAATTACGAGTCATCACAGAAATGCTACAAATAGTGATTCTTTTGCATTAAAAAGTGCAGTGAATGCGATGAAATTTTTGCAGCTGTTGATTCCTAACGGTCGTCTGGGATGTGATCAACGGCGACTATGATGAGACGATGTTCTTGGCCCTTGATGGCACCAGAGGTTTGTAGACGTTTAAATGAATGGTCGAATTAAAATGCGATGGGATTTGTGAATCTGTTGATTTTAGAGCTCTGTCGATTTGTAAACGTGTGCTCTCTGCTCTCTGTTCGTGGTTGGAATGAATGAACTGCATCTGTGCGCATGCCTGTCATTTGTACCCATTCTCTACCACCTACCTGCATGCCATAATTTTTTTCTTAACCATCTTTCCGAATCTTTACGTTCGAACGTGGCCCGCGATAGGCTTTTGAGGTTAGGTTACTGTTAGAAATAGATATTATTAAAAACACAAATCACTTAACACGCATATAAGAATAGTCTTGTTTTTTTTTGTTGCTAAAGCTATTGCAGACTGTTCTGATATGCGTGTTAAGTGATTTGCGTTTTTAATAATAATATCTACTTCTAACAGTAAACTAACCGAGGACTCGTTGGAACGTAAAGACTCGGGAGGATGGTTAAGATAAAAATTACTGCTCTTGAATCGCATTCACATGTACACGGCCACAGCAATAAACAGTAATTTTATTTCGTTTAGTTAGTTCGGTCATGCTAGATTGTTACGTGCCATTTTGGCACTAACATTTCTTAGTTTAACTTTGATGTGCGGAAGTTTTCGCGCCTTAAAATTCAAAAGACCTGGGTGTATTTCCGTCACGTCAAAAGTGGGTTGGGCGAATAATTTCGCGCCGACGCGTGAAAGGACAGAAAAGTGGGGTTTTTTCCGATGGGCTCTGTAACGTGGCTTTTTGCCTCGGACCTTCGTGAAGAGCGGTTTTGTTCAGGTATCGTATCGTGTCTTATCTTGTATCCATGTAGATCCTTGCCTTGTTTAACTGTTTGTCGCCCCTATACCTGGTTTTCCCTGTTTATTCCCTACATAGGTAGGAGGTAATTTGATCCCGCCTAGGGCAACCGAGTCCACGACCCCGGAAACAAATTGGAGGCCATGCTCCGCTAACAGCACCGGAGCTGTCACCATCTGTAAACTATCTTAAAGGGGCTCCAGTCATTTTGAAGGACGCTATCCTGTGGGACGCCGTCCTTGGCGTACTTCGTGGGAAGCGGGACCTTTTAGATGAGTACCTATTGTCTTAACCTGTTTTGCGAATTAAATATATATTTTCCGTCAATTGCGCATTTAATTTGTGCATTATGTGACGTCATTGACAGATGGGCGCGCCAAAATCTGTACAAAGATTAGCGTTACCAACTGCCCGTGGTGTCTAGTATACCGCACAAGCGGAGTTGCATTTATGAACTTTTAAAATGTAAGAAGATTACATGGAATTCCTTTGTCTATACTATACCTAATCGAACCCTGCTACTGATACACATTGTTTTCGTATTCAGTATTCGCATACTTATTATTTTATAAACATTTTTGAATAACTAAATCACATTTTTGTACATAGGTTGCATTGTGTCGCTCCGTCGTTATCGACATCGTATCTAGTTAGTGTTGGTCAATTGTCATTAAATTGATTGAACTACACGTAAAATTTAGTTTTTGTTTAAATTAGTACAACAATGAAACGCCAATCAAGTATCGTTTCATTTTTTAAAAAACCGAGACAAGATAATGTTAAGGATAATCATGACGATGTACCTATGGATTAAAATCCCTACTTAGTAAATAATTTCAATTAAATATTTTACAGAGTTACCAAGTCCAAGCAATGTTGTAGCGCCTAGAAACAGTGATTATGATACTGTTGCGAGCTACTATTAGGCAACCCGTCAAACACACCAGCGCTGTAGGCTCTGCATAGTCTTCAGGATTCGAGAATTCTTCTAGCAATCAAACACACAAAACGCCGCCAGCACTGTTTATTCTCAATAGACCGGGAGCTTCTCGTAATTACTAGAGGATGAGCATATCTTTAACTCAGAGTATATATAATACCGCTAATAAATGCAAGAGTCAGTCTATACTTGAATGTCTAATAAAAATTATATCGTGTACAGTAAACGTAGTTGAGCTTTTGGAAGTTTAAGAATATACATAAATGTTATATGCTGTGTCTAATGTACATGCAGCTTGTAGTATACATAGATAGATAGAAGCGTATAATAAATAAATAGTTGTGTTAGTGTTGTTAATAAACCTATGGTTAAGAACTTAGCTTAAGAAGATATTAGTGCTTGTAATTCGTTAGTGTAATAGTGCTTCATTGTTAAGTGGACTGAAAACATCTACAAATAAGGCATATACTGTTAATTAGACTTGTGAACAGTGAATAATAAAGACGTTTGTTATTACTTGTTTTAAATTAGAGAAACGCGGTAGCAGTAGCCCGTTACACTGGTGTCAGGCTGTGTTGGGTGATTAATTAAGTCTAAAGACATTTGAGTAGTTTGTACATGCCAGTTACAAGAAGTCAAAGTAAAATGGAGGCAGAAACTTTAATGAATTTCCTCAAGGATTTTAAATCCGGTATGGAGGAGAGGTCGGCTACACTAGAATTGACACTAAATGAAAATGTAGTAAGGTCAGTTGAACTGGAATCAAACCTTACCGAAAGGTTAAGTGAAAATGCTAAGAAAATGAAAGAAAAATGTTGTAAAAATGCTGAAAAAATGGAAAGGTTAAGTGAAAATGCTGCCAAAATGGAAGAAAAGTTGAATGAAAGTACAGGCACGTTAGAACAAAGATTAATAAAAAGCTCCATTGCATTGAAAGAAGATTTCACTGAACAGGTAAAAACAGTTGAGCAAAAGTTGGACAGTAAATTGGTAAAAATGGAAGAAGATGTGATGAGACTACAAGAACAGGTGATTTCACTAACAACGCGGCCACTTGAATTAGTAAACCAAGTTGTAAATCAGAACATTCCAGAAATAAGAAGCATGGTAGAAAGCGAGTCAATACCGTCTAAATTTAAAGTGAAACCACCCACATTCGATGGTAAAACACCTTGGCCCACATATTTGAAACAATTTGAAGCTGCGGCAATAGCCAACGGTTGGTGCAACAAAGAGAAGGCTATCTCTCTAATAGTGGCCCTACGGGGGGAAGCCCTTAACATCTTACAAACGATTTCCGATCACCAACAGAATGACTACGGCCTCTTAACATCGAAGCTTGAGATGAGATATGGAGATGCTCACCTTCAACAGGTTTACCATGCACAAGTTAAGAACCGCTCGCAAATGACAAGTGAAAGCCTGCAAGAATTTGAAGCTGACATCGCCAGATTAGTTAGATTGGCATATCCAACGGCACCAGATAGTTTCCTCGAACAACTAGCTGTTCAAACATTTGTGGATGGCGTTAAAGATGGCGAAATACAGCAAGCGCTAAGATTAGCATGGCCAAAAATGTTAGATGACGCACTGGCTCATGCGCTTGAATTTGAAGCAGCTAAGCAAACGTCACACAGGATGAATCACAAAGTTCGGTCTGCATTAGAAGAACCTGAGCAATCGCAGAACAGCATAGATGAAATAATCAACCGTGTGTTTGAAAAGCGAAAAGCGGAAAGGCTGGAAAGTGCAGGACGGACAAGAAAAAGTTATTGGGTATTTCAGCAAGGTCTTGTCGCGCCCAGAAAGGAACTATTGTGAGACAAGAAGGGAGCTGTTGGCCGTCGTCAAATCCGTAGAGCATTTTTATAAGTACTTATACGGGCGTAAATTCCTGCTGAGAACAGACCATGCTGCACTGAAATGGTTACTGCAGTTTCGAAATCCTGAAGGGCAAGTGGCAAGATGGATAGACCGGCTGCAGGAATATGACTTTGACACAGAACATCGTGTAGGAAGTAGCTATAGGAATGCAAACGCTTTGTCAAGGAGACCTTGTCCGGTAGACTGCAATCATTGCTCCAAGATGGAAGAAAAAATAAGTGTCATCCATAGAATGACAGTAACCGATGATACTTGGCAACCCGAAATAATACGAGAAGACCAGGAGAATGACGTCGAATTGGGACGTAGTATTGAGTGGAAAAATAGAGGACAACGACCAGCCTGGGAAGAAATTAGTATTTTAAGTAGGAGCCTGAAGGCATACAGGGCACAGTGGGACTCCTTGATGATTGTAAATAGAATCTTGAAACGACGCCTAGAATGTGAAGATGGCACTGAGAGACTTCAAGTGATAGTGCCGAGAAGCAGAGTACCGGAAGTGTTGCAGCACTTGCACGATGATATTTCCGGAGTGCACTTTGGCGTGAAAAGAACTCTTGAAAAAGTGAGAGAAAGATTCTATTGGATGAACTGCAAAAAGATGTGAAAGAGTGGTGCCGGAAATGTGAGTTGTGTGCCTCTGCAAATGGCCCAGTCACAAAACGGAAAACCCCAATGAGACAGTATAACGTGGGGAATCCTTTTGAGAGGGTAGCCGTTGATATAGCTGGTCCGTTTCCTGAATCAAAGAAAGGGAATAAATACATCTTGGTTGCAATGGATTATTTTACCAAATGGCCGGAGGCATATGCTATACCTAAACAAGAAGCCGAGACGGTTGCAGATGTATTAGTGAGGGAATTGTTTTGTCGTTTTGGAGTTCCGTTGGAATTACACTCCGATCAAGGTAGAACTTCGAATCAGCGTTGTTTCAAAACGTCTGCAAGAATTCTCGAATCCTGAAGACTATGCAGAGCCTACAACGCTGGTGTGTTTGACGGGTTGCCCAATAGTAGCTCGCAACACTATTCCTCTTTTTAAACTGTTACGTTTCGCAACTGTAAATACATTTTGACGCCAATTTGATGAATGATGTCGGTATCGGCAGCTATCTCGTATGGTGCATCCACCACGTCGTTGGAAGTAACAGTCAACACTCTTTTCTTGGTCTTGGTAGGCAACCGGTTGATAGCAACAAAGGACCTGGACGTTGGTTTCCTGGAAAACTACTTCTAGCATATTTCGGACTATCCTCCAATATAAGCGATCCAGTCTACAGCCTAGCTTGGGCACCGCTAGTTTCGTTACTCCATTTTCCATCATCTGAGCCTTAAAATTTAGCAAAGCCTCCAATGGATGTCCATAACCAGATCTCTGCCATGAAGAATTTTTGGTGACTAAATAGTAATTTAACACGGCGAAGTCAGAGGCGCTTTATTTCGGCACGAAACCAGGACAGAGACCTCCTAGGTTAGAGCTAGGAGGGGAGAAAATCCCGTTTAAAGATTGTATTACCTACCTCGGCGTCAAGATCGACAATAAATTAAATTGGAAAGCGCACGTACAATACGTAAAAAGTAAGGGCGGCAAAATATCAAATAAAATGATGGTGGCGGCTAAAATAAAGTGGGGTTTCAGGGGCGAATCGCTGAGGACGGTTTATGCCGGAGCAATTGAGCCGGCAATACTGTACGCAGCTTCTGTATGGGCAGAAGGTTGTAAAGTCCGGGAGATGCGTCATAATCAACCGTGTGTTTGAAAAGCGAAAAGCGGAAAGGCTGAAAAGATTACGACCGCGGAGATGGCGTCTACGATGCTGGAGCTGCGGTGAAGTTGGTCATATGCAGAGACGCTGTACTCAACCAAAGAAACAACCGGTTGAGTTAAAGCAGGTCAATGTAAAGGGGCGAACGTCGACAGCACAGCGTAGTGCTCCGGAGATTATCAGCCGTGCTGCATCGTCAATGAGCAGTCTGGACATCATTTATATCGATGGTAGAATTAATGGAAGGATTGTCCTATTACTCGTGGATACAGGAGAGACAAGGACTATTGTGAGACCAGATTTAGTTGGTCGTGGAAAAGTGCTACCTGTATCGGTGTGTCTCCGAACGGCAAGTGGTGAGAAAATTTGTACTCACGGAGAGACTGCCGTTACGTTGGCAATTGGAGACAAACTAATTAATCATCGGGTGTTGGTAGCTGAAATTACAGAAGAAGTAATCTTGGGAATGGATCTCATGAGAGAATATGGGTTTCATGTAAACATGAAAGAAAATGTGCTTCGGATAGATGATGATGAGATTCCATTTCAAGGTACGAGTAACCAGACCATGCAAGTTCGAATGATTTGCGATATGAAAATACCCGAGAAGGCGGAAATGATAGTTATGGGACGCCCGGATGGTACGCTCCGGGAAGGACAAGTATGCATGATGGAAACAACTGAATCGGGAATGGGTCAGGATGGATTACTGGTTGGAAGAACACTGGTAAGGGTGCTGAACATTAATCCGCATACGGTGACCCTGAAGAAAGACATGATTGTGGGAAGTTGAATTCCAGTATGCCATACTAAACGTTGTGTGGACGACACAAAAGATAAACCAGTCAACGGTTGCTCAAAGAAATTGCTGGATATGTTGATACCTTCGTGTTAAGGATTAAACGGCGACCAACTGGGCAAGGTAAAAGAACTGGTCGGACGATATCGAGGTGTGTTTGCACTGGATGACAGTGAGAAAGGAAGGACGAATGTTGTGCGACATAAGATCAATACTGGAGATGCGCCACCGATAAGACAACACCCCAGGCGGCTTCCTTTGGCAAAACGTAAAGAAGCCGAGCAAATTATCACCGACATGGAAGAATAAGAAGTGATTGAACCCTGAAATAGTCCATGGGCGTCCCCAGTAGTGCTTGTCAAGAAAAAGGATGGGTCGACAAGATTTTGTGTAGACTACCGGAGGTTAAACAATGTGACAAAGAAAGACAGCTATCTTTTGCCCAGAATTGATGACACCTTGGATACTCTATCCGGATCTAAATGGTTTTCGACCTAGGACTTGAAAAGCGGATACTGGCAGGTAGGCTTGGAGCCAAACGATAAAGAAAAGACTGCGTTTACAATTGGAACAGGATTATGGCAGTTCAAGGTCATGCCATTTGGATTATACAATGCTCCTGCTACTTTTGAACGATTGATGGAGTCAATACTGCGTGGATTGTCTTGGAAGACCTGTCTGGTGTACCTCGAAGACGTGATAGTGTTAGGCCGGTCCTTTGAAGAGCACCTTAAGAACCTAGAGGAGATATTTCAAAGATTACGGGGGGCAAACCTTACATTGAGCCCCAAGAAGTGTCACCTATTTGAAAAAGAGGTAAAATACCTAGAACATGTCGTTTCGGAGACCGGAATAAAAGCTGACCCTGTCAAAATAAAAACGGTACAAGAGTGGCTTACACCAGCAGATATACACCAACTACGCAGTTTTCTAGTATTGTGCACATATTACCGACGTTTTATACTTGGGTTTGCGAACATTGCCAAACCGTTAACGAAATTAACCGAAGATGGACGTAAATTCCTGCTGAGAACAGACCATGCTGCACTGAAATGGTTACTGCAGTTTCGAAATCCTGAAGGGCAAGTGGCAAGATGGATAGAGCGGCTGCAGGAATATGACTTTGACACAGAACATCGTGTAGGAACTAGTTATAGGAATGTCAAGGAGATTTTGTCCGGTAGACTGCAATCATTGCTCCAAGATGGAAGAAAAAATAAGTGTCATCCATAGAATGACAGTAACCGATGATACTTGGCAACCCGAAAGAATACGAGAAGACCAGGAGAATGACGTCGAATTGGGACGTATTATTGAGTGGAAAAATAGAGGACAACGACCAGCCTGGGAAAAATGAGTATTTTAAGTAGAAGCCTGAAGGCATACTGGGCACAGTGGGACTCCTTGATGATTGTAAATAGAATCTTGAAACGACGCCTGGAATGTAAAGATGGCACTGAGAGACTTCAAGTGATAGTGCCGAGAAGCAGAGTACCGGAAGTGTTGCAGCACTTGCACGATGATATTTCCGGAGGGCACTTTGGCGTGAAAAGAACTCTTGAAAGAGTGAGAGGAAGATTCTATTAGATGAACTGCAAAGAAGATGTGAAAGAGTGAGGCCGGAAATGTGAGTTGTGTGCCTCTGCAAATGGCCCAGTTACAAAACGGAAAGCCCCAATGAGACAGTATAACGTGGGGAATCCTTTTGAGAGGGTAGCCATTGATATAGCTGGTCCGTTTCCTGAATCAAAGAAAGGGAATAAATACATCTTGGTTGCAATGGATTATTTTACCAAATGGCCGGAGGCATATGCTATACCTAAACAAGAAGCCGAGACGGTTGCAGATGTATTAGTGAGGGAATTGTTTTGTCGTTTTGGAGTTCCGTTGGAATTACACTTCGATCAAGGTGGAACTTCGAATCAGCGTTGTTTCAAAACGTCTGCAAGAATTCTCGAATCCTGAAGACTATGCAGAGCCTACAGCGCTGGTGTGTTTGACGGGTTGCCTAATAGTAGCTCGCAACACTATTCCTCTTTTTAAACCGTTACGTTTCGTAACTGTAAATACATTTTGACGCCAATTTGATGAATGATGACGGTATCGGCAGCTATCTCGTATGGTGCATCCACCACGTCGTTGGAAGTAACAGTCAACACTCTTTTTTTGGTCTTGGTAGGTAACCGGTTGATAACAACAAAGGACCTGGACGTTGGTTCCCTGGAAAACTACTTCTAGCATATTTCGGGCTATCGTCCAATATAAGCGATCCAGTCCACAGCCTAGCTTGGGCACCGCTAGTTTCGTTACTCCATTTTCCATCATCTGCGCCTTAAGATTTAGCAAAGCCTCCCATAGATGTCCGTAACTAGGTCTCTGCCATAAAGAATTTTTGGTGACCAGATAGTAAACATAACGATTTTTATCTTGAAGAACCAAAGATTTTCCTACAGTTGGCTGCTGTTGTACTAATTCATCTACACTTCCAAACTTTTTCTTGAAAACAACAGCTATTCTCCTTGACATTGCCAAATCTTGAGCTACGCAATGTGCATGGGAATACTCTGCTGGTGCTTTAAACAGATCTTGCTGTTTTTCAACAACAACGCCAAATCTCGCCTTAGCGGAACCACCATACGCCACCATAAAGCTCTCAAAATCTACATTTGGCTCATGATTAATACAGTAGCCCGTTACAATACATTGAATATTTCTACGAGTACCTCTATAGCACTTCAGGTATGGCAAGCAGATCTGTTTGATATTGGGGACGCCAAGAGAGATGTTTTGGATGATAACTTTAAACAAAACATTCTTACTTCTATATTGCTCCCAAGAAAATCTTATATCTTTTCTATGACTGAAGGAACAAATCAAAAAGAAGATTTCAAGAGAAATGAATAACAGATCACGAAACCGGATTTTATTTTGTTGCGTACTCTAAAAAAAAGATTGCGTATATTGCAAGCCTTGTTATTTGTTTTATCAAGAAGGTGTAGGAAAAGGGGATTGGAAAAAAGTTAAAGAAAATTCGTTAATCATTCTAAAAAAAAACTACCACAAAAAATGCGTCGTTCTGGCAGCCAATTTTTTAAAAGTTTATTCTGGAAAATATCAGGACATTATGTCAGAAATAAACTCTCAACGGGCCAGAGAAATAGCAAAAAATAGAGTAGTCATCAAACCCATTATTGAAACAATTTTATTTTGTGCACAACAAGAATTACCTCTCAGGGGTGATTACGACAGTGGACCTATTTTACTGGATAAACCCGAGAGAAGGGATAGAAAATTTCAAGCACTTTTGCGATTTAGGGCAAATTCTGGTGATGAAAATTTAAGAAAACATATTATTGACAGCCGTAGAAACGCTACGTATTTCAGCCCTGAAATACAGAACGAGATTATTCAAATATATTCGAATTTAATTATTGAAGAAATTGTTTTTAAAATAAATAAAGCTATGTGTTTCAGTCTGCTTGCCGACAAAACAATGGATATTTTAAGCAGAGAACAACTATCCATCTGTGTTCGTTACGTAAACCAAGTAACATGTAAAGGTAATTCGCAAAAACAAGTAATTCGTGAAGATTTTTTAGGACTTATTCTTATTTACGATCAATCTGCAGAAAGCTTGAGTCAAGTCATTTTACAGAGATATGAAGAGCCTGGACTTGACATGACTAAATGCCTAGGACAAGGTTATGATGGTGCAGCCAATATGGCGGGACACATCTCTGGTGTTCAATCTAGAATTAGACATACATATACAAATGCAAGATATGTTCATTGTACTAGCCACCGATTAAATCTTACGGTGTCAAATACCCTGACAGTTTGTAACAGTTTTTTTGACCACTGCAGAACATCAACGAATTTTTAGTTTTATCAACTCTTGTATAGTCATAATATCATGCAAACCATTTTTAAATAAATAAATACCAGTATTGGTATTATGCGTGCTAACCGCCATAAATGCTAATTTGGCTGCTAACATCAGGCGCCGAATGTTAGTATAATTATTATCAAGACCAAGCAGCTTTCCAGTTTCGTGCATATCACATCTGCACTCACATTAGCTAGAGCTCTCGTCGAGAACCATCATGGAAATAATAAGGGTTCTGGCATGTAACTTGCGTCTGGCCTTGTGCGGTAGTAGAGCCCTAGTGCGCTGAACACTAGGCTTAGTGGTTTTAACGATGGTAAGAATTAAAAATATAAGTTATTAGACAAACTGAATAATTTTGTTGTAGCGTTCTTCTTCTTTTTTATATAATGTCTTTTTAACGACGTCCTTAAATGACTTTTAATAAATAACTTCGTTTGGATAATTCTTTTGATAAATTCATTTAATAATTCTTTGGACATGTGTTTAAATAGCACTTAAAATATTCTTTTAATAATTTCGCAAAAGTTGTGATAAAACATGTTTTTCAACGCTTCGTTAGAAAATCTTCAATTAGATTTTTATTTTATAATTCTCAACTTTTAAGAAGTCGTTTTGTATATCAATTGTAAGGCTCCGCCGTATATTCATTTATTAGAATGAACACGCCTTATCTGGTTTTATAAAAATTAGGCAGTCCGTATGCTGTATTCAAAGAGGATATAAATTCTACTTTCGCACCTGCGAGTATCAACTTATAGTTCATTCACGTCAACTTTGCGATAAAATATCGATCCAAGATGAACGTCCTTCAACCGTACGATGAATAGTTGGATTTTATGTAATGTTATGCGAGAAAACGATACGTTTGAACTTTAAGGAAACGTTCTACAAAGTACGTAGAAATTTTATGGTTTGGAAATTAAGTCCGATGATGAATTGAAATGGTACTCTAAGTTTGGTATTGGAGTTTGGTTGGTCCAGATTGTGCGTATAAGAAAAACGCATGGAAGTTCGTATGGTGCGGTCCAAGGATCACGCAGTTGTTCGTGTCTTGTAGAACATGTGGATTTTACGTCACTTGTTTTTCTGAAAAACGTATGTATTAACGCCTGCCCTTACATGCCGTAAGGCCAACATGTAAACAACACCTGCTAAACCAAGGTAAGAGATTAGAATTATTCTTACATCACATCTACATTTGGTGATCTTTGATACGAGGCTGTTTTGAAAATATCTTTGTAACCACCTATTATCATTAATCCAGTTAACAAATTAAGAAGGACCTTAGTAAATTTTTATTGTCAATACTAGTACAGTGTAATCACAGTTACTAATTATTATGAAATTAGGCAAACCTAAAAAGTTCTTATTGATGTTTCATATATGCATGATTTCACTTACAATTTCTGAATGATGAATTAATAGACAATGTAGTTAAAGTTTTATAAATATGTAACCAGAAAAAACAGATCTGATATTTCTGGTATAAATTCAAGTTAAACCTTTGTAACGAAAGCAACATTTAAAGTTTTTAATATTTTTCTTTGAATATATAATCCTACATTATGAGTAGATGGAACTTGTATTATCTTTTCTTAAACATGAATTTTATATTTACAATTTTTTTGAAGGAACAATTTTAATTAAAGAAACAACATTTAATTTTCTTAATCAATTGTTTTATTCTGAACAAGTACGTTCAGAAATAGGGTAACAACGTATAAGAGCAAATAGCGTAAAGTGGTAAACCCAATTTAACAACAAGCTTTGATAGCCTTTTCAGAATTTGAAGCATAAAATCTGTGCTCATATTATTGTTGCCTGATTAATCTTTGTTGTTTTTTATACGAGGTAACAAGAGAATCTCTCTTGTGTCCTCATTTTTGTAAATTTAATCAAATTTTCTTTACAGCTTCTGCGTTAGCAGTTAATACGGTATTCCTCCCTAAGGACGCCCAAGTCCCCCTTAGGGAAACCCTGTGTTTAAAGTTAATGATTTGGTGGCGCCCTATTTAAACCTTTGTTTTGTTAAGAATCTAGCCCTAGTAAGAAAATAATGCTTTGTAAAAAGAACCACGACCAATCCTCATAAGCTCTGCCCAAGGAATAGACTCCTAGCATAGTCGGAAGATATTTGCGTTCCACCATTTTAAGGAAATCCTTCCTTAAAGGTAACTGGTCACATTAGGGGATAAAAAAAACCCGTAACACCCTACCGATCAGTGAATAATGAAATACTATTATAAGTTCCCTCGGTTAGAAACTGTCTTGGTGCTGTTAATAAATTAGTTAACTTTTTAGAAATCATCTTAATGCGAACAAAACTCTTCAAGATGCTATTTCAGTATATGCTCCAGGCAGCAGAAAAAAGACTTCTCCGTCTATGTGAAACCAGATTTATTGAAAGACATGAGTGTCATTATATTTGTTGAGCTGTTCGAACCCATTTGCGTCAGCTTGGAAGGAATTTTTAAAAAATCGTGGAGAATATCTTCTACAGCCTCAACTTTATTGGCGGCTGTTGAGAAAAGTGACTTCTTAATTAGTCTACTTGTATGTGACAAGATATTTAGCTTGATTCTCCCATTGTCTGCGTTTCTTCAAAACAATCTTTAGTATTAGCAGCAGCTCTTGACCACGCAAAATTGTTATAGCTAGTCTTGTAAAGCAGCGGCGAGGGCGTACAGGACCACCTCCACGGAGGCTGTCCTGGTGATCAGTAGGACTCTCCTATCGAATATGTCGTTAGGAGATTAGAGATAGACGATTAATAAATATAGGAAAAGGGCGCGAAATTATCGAAGATCATAATCTTGGTAATAGGGAAATTGTAAGAAAGATCGTTGTATCTGAGTTGGGGCACCCGGCTGATATTAGAGGAATCGAGTTTGTCGAAGGTGATGAGGACGCGATGGGTATCAGCATTTATACGGACGGTTCACGTATGGACGATGGGCAAGCTGGCGCGGCGTTTGTCGTGTATAAGCAGGAAAGGGAGGTGTTTCGGTTTCAAACCAAACTCGCGAACTGGTGCACTATCTTCCAGTGCGAATTGGTAGCCATACGAGAGGCTATCGATTACGTAATAAACCATACGGGTAGAGACGAGTATTATATAATCAGTGATAGTAAATCGGCGCTAACGGCTTTAACAAACATGAACACCTCGACAGATCTCCAAGCGGACGTCTGGAGGATAGCGCGTACGGCGCTCGAGTTTCGACGTTTAAAGTTCTGTTGGGTCAGATCGCACAATGGTAACGTAGGAAACGATAGGGCTGACGAATTAGCTAAAGAGGCCGCGACGGGCGACTTTCGAATATCACATTCGTCGATACCGAGGTCTTTAATCAAAAAGCTGCGCGAAAAATCAATTCGACAATGGGAAGAGAGGTGGAACAACGCTGCCACGGGCAGTTTGACCCACAAATTCATACCGAGCATAGAAGCTAGAGGTAGGATCGAGGTCAAGCTCGATCACAAAATGGTGCAGTTGATAACAGGGCACGGCGCCCTAAAGGCGTATTTACAAAGGTTCGGACTAACCAACAGCGACCGCTGCGAATGCGGTGAGGGCGCGGAAAGCGCAGAGCACGTGCTCTTCGACTGCCCGCTTGAGGCGGGAAATCGAGGTTGGCTGATAGCAAACTAGCTATCCTAGGTCTGGCATGGCCAAAGAGCCTAGAGGAAGTCGGGGAAGTGGTTAACCAGAAGGCGTTCTGGACAGCCTTAAAAGAATTCGCGGGAAGGGTCGCGAGATTAGACAATCAATGACAACCGCGTGTAAAAATTCGGTGGGGTTGGTGGGAGGATTGAAAAATTTTAGATTGACTTGGCGTGAGTAAGGATACGAGCATAACCAAAACCTGATATTAAAAAAAAAACATGATAATTATACCCAAATGTCCAATATGCACGAGAAACCCCCACACCATTAACACAATCACTACCTATCTTCATAATTATGTGCGGAAAATCGAGAAATCGGGAATAAATAATAACAAATAAACAATAACAAATAAATCAGAAATCCTCATTAAATTAAATCAATAAAATAAACAAAGATAATAAAATAGAGTGAAACCGCGCATCCCCCCAAGACTTGAAAGTGAAGTGATAGTGATAGTGATTGTGATCCCCCCAAGAACATTTAGTGCATACCCACCAGGACTTTAGCAGTGCACCCCATCTTCCCCTTAGAAGTAAGTTACAGTTAGATGTAAGCAGACGACCAGATCTTCGGATGCAGGAGAATTAAATTGTGGCGGCTGTACTCGCACAAGCATTGATTTATATTAATTAGTAGTTTTGAAATAATTTAACAAGCACGTTTTGTGTGTAATGGCGCTAGCCGACATATGCTTGTGGGAGTGCACCTGATAAATAGGGTTATGCTTTTGCTATTTTGTGCACTGCTATATGCTTAACGCTTATTAGACATTTATTTATATAATTATATTTATTTATATTTTATATTTACACTTTATATTTATAGCATGTATTGTAGTATTTTGTGGCATATTTGTTTTGTTTGACGTTCTGTCGCCATTTTGGCTGCAGTATATATATTTGGGAAGGAAGAGCAGAATTGAGAAGATTGTAATCATAATATAAATCAGTTAGGGAATGATAGGGAAAGCTAGGGATGGATTTAAATTAGTTAGCTAGATTTGGATAGTTTTAAGACGACCCTTCAGGTCGCACTGGTAAGCAGAGCCGGCGTCTGCTACCCGGTATTACGGATCCCTCCCCCTTTCATTTTTTGTGTCTTGTTGATCGGGCACACTTCAAAGTCAGCGCTAAGGATACCATTATTTAAACCCTGTTTTTAGTTTTTGTTTCAGTTTGTCAGATTTTTAGGTTTGTTAGATTGTTACAGTTTGTTAGGTTTGTTAGATTTTTAGGTTTGTTAGATTTTTATTTAGTTTTTTTTGTTTAGGGTGGATTAACTATGAAGTTAGAATAAATTAGAGGCACGATTATTTTCGCGTTTAAACCCAATGTAGTACCTCCGGGTGGAGCATTGGGGACGTGGCCGCAAGTATAGCGGCCCTTATTCAAATTATAATGACTAAATAGTAAACATAACGATTTTTATCCTGAAGAACCAAAGCTTTTCCTTCAGTTGTCTGCTGTTGTACTAATTCATCCACACATCCAAACTTTTTCTTAAAAACAACAGCTATTCCCCTTGACATTGCCAAATCTTGAGCTACGCAATATGCAAGGGAATACTCTGCTGGTGCTCTAAACAGATCTTGCTGTTTTTGAACAACAACGCCAAATCTCGCCTTAGCGGAACCACCATACGCCTTCATAAAGCTTTCAAAATCTACATTTGGCTCATGATTAATACAGTAGCCCGTTACAATACATTGAATATTTCTACGAGTACCTCTATAGCACTTCAGGTATGGCAAGCAGATCTGTTTGATATTGGGGACGCCAAGAGAGATGTTTTGGATGATAACTTTAAACAAAACTTCCTTACTTCTATATTGCTCCCAAGAAAATCTTATAATTTTTCTATGACTGAAGGAACAAATCAAAAAAGAAGATTTCAAGAGAAATGAATAACAGATCACGAAACCTGATTTTATTTTTTTGAGTACTCTAAAAAAAGATTGCGTATATTGCAAGCCCTGTTATTTGTTTTATCAAGAAGGTGTAGGAAAAGGGGCTCATAAAATTCCAGAAAAACTAGTAACAAGTAGACTCAGAGATCGGAAAAAGGCTAAAGAAAATTCGTTAATCATTCTAAAAAAACTACCACAAAAAATGTGTCGTTCAGGCAGACAATTTTTTAAAAGTTTATTCTGGAAAATGTCAGGGCATTATGTCAGAAATAAACTCTCAACGGGCCAGAGAAAAAGCAGAAAATAGAGTAGTCATCAAACCCATTATTGAAACAATTTTATTTTGTGCACAACAAGAATTACCTCTCAGGGGTGATTACGACAGTGGACCTCTTTTACTGGATAAACCCGAGAGAAGGGATAGAAAATTTCGAGCGCTTTTGCGATTTAGGGCAAATTCTGGTGATGAAAATTTAAGAAAACTTATTGACAGTCGTAGAAACGCTACGTATTTCAGCCCTGAAATACAGAACGAGATTATTCAAATATATTCGAATTTAATTATTGAAGAAATTGTTTTTAAAATAAATAAAGCTATGTGTTTCAGTCTGCTTGCCGACAAAACAATGGATATTTTAAGCAGAGAACAACTATCAATCTGTGTTCGTTACGTAAACCAAGTAACATGTGAAGGAAATTTGCAAATCCAAGTAATTCGTGAAGATTTTTTGGGACTTATTCCCATTTACGACCAATCTGCAGAAAGCTTGAGTCAAGTCATTTTATAGAGATATGAAGAGCCTGGACTTGACATGACTAAATGCGTAGGACAAGGTTATGATGGTGTAGCCAATATGGCGGGACACATCTCTGGTGTTCAATCTAGAATTAGACATACATATACAAATGCAAGATATGTTCATTGTGCTAGCCACCGATTAAATCTTACGGTGTCAAATACCATGACAGTTCCCTCGGTTAGAAACTGTCTTGGTGCTGTCAAGAAATTAGTTAACTTTTTAGAAATCATCCTAATGCGAACAAAACTCTTCAAGATGCTATTTCAGTATATGCTCCAGGCAAAAAAAAAGGACTTCTCCGTCTATGTGAAACCAGATTCATTGAAAGACATGAGTGTCATTATATTTATTGAGCTGTTCGAACCCATTTGCGTCAGCTTGGAAGAAATTTCTAAAAAATCGTGGAGAATATCTTTTACAGCCTCAACTTTATTGGCGACTGTTGAGAAAAGTGACTTTTTAACTAGTCTACTTGTATGTGACAAGATATTTAGCTTGACCCTCCCATTGTCTGCGTTTCTTCAAAAACAATCTTTAGATTTAGCAGCAGCTCTTGACCGCGCAAAAATTGTTATAGCTAGTCTTGTAAAGCAGCGCGGAGATGCAGATATTGTTTTCAAGCAGGTATTTATTTCTGCATCACATCTTGCACAAGAGATTTTTCAAACCGAGTTTAAGGTTCCCAGACTGGCATCGAGGCAGAGTGCATGTGCGAACCCTCAGGTTACTAATATTGAAGAATATTACAAAGTGACTGTGTTCATTCCTTGCATTGACCACCTTATTCAAAATTTATCAGAGCGATTTATTTCAAACGAAGACATACTACAAACTTTTCAAGTGCTTCTTCCAGCTTATGTTTCACTTGACAACGCAATTAAATTGGAGAGTTTAGCTCCTTATTTTCTGTAGTAAAAGCAGAATATTTACTATGGTGTAAAAGAGCTGCCACTATCGACACAAACTTTAAGGTTTTAAGTGTATTGGAAAATTGTAATGCAACATATTTTCGTACAATATACTACCTCATCAGCATTTTGGCTACATTGCCAGTTAGTACTGCAAGTGTAGAGAAATCTTTTTCTACGATGAAAAGAGTAAAATCGTTTTCTCGCAGTTTAATAAATGATGACCGTCTTAGTGCACTTGCCATGGTATCCGTTCACTGGGATATAGATGTTGACCCTGATAAAGCCATAAACATTATAGCGGCAAAAAATCAAGAAGACTGCTTTTGGAAAAGAATTTGCCGAAATATAGTTTCACAAAAACTGTTTTATTTCATCGAATTCCAACAAGCCCTCTCCGAAACAAAATTCTGGCTACGTGCGAGACGGTAGTATTATAGAACCAATTGATTTATTAAATGAACTATTAGGAAATAGATCACTTATAACTAACAGTATACTACCCTTTTGAAATAATAGAATCTAACATACTCATATTTGAAAAAATAGCCATAGTAAAAGGTTATGTAAAGAATCATGAAATTACATTTTTAACAGAAATCCCCATTGTAGAAATTAACACTTCTAATTATTATGATTTATTTACTTTCCCGCATGAAAGTTACTAGCCAGTATCAAGTTATTATTCCTAAAACCAAGTTCCTTTCCTGAAGAAAAACGCATGGAAGTTCGTATGGTGCGGTCCAAGGATCACGCAGTTGTTCGTGTCTTGTAGAACATGTGGATTTTACGTCACTTGTTTTTCTGAAAAACGTATGTATTAACGCCTGCCCTTACATGCCGTAAGGCCAACATTAAACAACACCTGCTAAACCAAGGTAAGAGATTAGAATTATTCTTACATCACATCTACATTTGGTGATCTTTGATACGAGGCTGTTTTGAAAATATCTTTGTAACCACCTATTATCATTAATCCAGTTAACAAATTAAGAAGGACCTTAGTAAATTTTTATTGTCAATACTAGTACAGTGTAATCACAGTTACTAATTATTATGAAATTAGGCAAACCTAAAAGTTCTTATTGATGTTTCATATTGCATGATTTCACTTACAATTTCTGAATGATGAATTAATAGACAATGTAGTTAAAGTTTTATAAATATGTAACCAGAAAAACAGATCTGATATTTCTGGTATAAATTCAAGTTAAACCTTTGTAACGAAAGCAACATTTAAAGTTTTAATATTTTCTTTGAATATATAATCCTACATTATGAGTAGATGGAACTTGTATTATCTTTTCTTAAACATGAATTTTATATTTACAATTTTTGAAGGAACAATTTTAATTAAAGAAACAACATTTAATTTTCTTAATCAATTGTTTTATTCTGAACAAGTACGTTCAGAAATAGGGTAACAACGTATAAGAGCAAATAGCGTAAAGTGGTAAACCCAATTTAACAACAAGCTTTGATAGCCTTTTCAGAATTTGAAGCATAAAATCTGTGCTCATATTATTGTTGCCTGATTAATCTTTGTTGTTTTTATACGAGGTAACAAGAGAATCTCTTGTGTCCTCATTTTGTAAATTTAATCAAATTTTCTTTACAGCTTCTGCGTTAGCAGTTAATACAGTATTCCTCCCTAAGGACGCCCAAGTCCCCTTAGGGAAACCCTGTGTTTAAAGTTAATGATTTGGTGGCGCCCTATTTAAACCTTTGTTTTGTTAAGAATCTAGCCCTAGTAAGAAAATAATGCTTTGTAAAAGAACCACGACCAATCCTCATAAGCTCTGCCCAAGGAATAGACTCCTAGCATAGTCGGAAGATATTTGCGTTCCACCATTTTAAGGAAATCCTTCCTTAAAGGTAACTGGTCACATTAGGGATAAAACCCGTAACACCCTACCGATCAGTGAATAATGAAATACTATTATAAGTTCCCTCGGTTAGAAACTGTCTTGGTGCTGTTAATAAATTAGTTAACTTTTAGAAATCATCTTAATGCGAACAAAACTCTTCAAGATGCTATTTCAGTATATGCTCCAGGCAGCAGAAAAAAGACTTCTCCGTCTATGTGAAACCAGATTTATTGAAAGACATGAGTGTCATTATATTTGTTGAGCTGTTCGAACCCATTTGCGTCAGCTTGGAAGGAATTTTTAAAAAATCGTGGAGAATATCTTCTACAGCCTCAACTTTATTGGCGGCTGTTGAGAAAAGTGACTTCTTAATTAGTCTACTTGTATGTGACAAGATATTTAGCTTGATTCTCCCATTGTCTGCGTTTCTTCAAAAACAATCTTTAGTATTAGCAGCAGCTCTTGACCACGCAAAAATTGTTATAGCTAGTCTTGTAAAGCAGCGCGAAGATGCAGATATTGTTTTCAAGCAGGTATTTATTTCTGCATCACATCTTGCACAAGAGATTTTTCAAACCGAGCTTAAGGTTCCCAGACTGGCATCGAGGCAGAGTGCACGTGCGAACACTCAGGTTACTAATATTGAAGAATATTACAAAGTGACTGTGTTCATTCCTTGCATTGACCACCTTATTCAAAATTTATCAGAGCGATTTATTTCAAACGAAGACATACACAAACTTTTCAAGTGCTTCTTCCAGCTTATGTTTCACTTGACAACGCAATTAAATTGGAGAGTTTAGCTCCTTATTTTCTGTAGTAAAAGCAGAATATTTACTATAGTGTAAAAGAGCTACCACTATCGACACAAACTTTAAGGTTTTATGTGTATTGGAAAATTGTAATGCAACATATTTTCGTACAATAAACTACCTCATCAGCATTTTGGCTACATTGCCAGTGAGTACTGCAAGTGTAGAGAGATCTTTTTCTACGATGAAAAGAGTAAAATCATTTTCTCGCAGTTTGATAAATGATGACCGTCTTAGTGCACTTGCCATGGTATCCGTTCACTGGGATATAGATGTTGACCCTGATAAAGCCATAAACATTATAGCGGCAAAAAATCAAGAAGACTGCTTTTGGAAAAGAATTTGTCGAAATATAGTTTCACAAAAACTGTTTTATTTCATCGAATTCCAACAAGCCTCCTCCGAAACAAAATTCTGGCTACGTGCGAGACGGTAGTATTATAGAACCAATTGATTTATTAAATGAACTATTAGGAAATATATCACTTATAACTAACAGTATACTACCCTTTTGAAATAATAGATCTAACATACTCATATTTGAAAAAATAGCCATAGCAAAAGGTTATGTAAAGAATTATGAAATTACATTTTTAACAGAAATCCCCATTGTAGAGATTAACACTGAAAACTAAATAAATTTGTTTTTAGTTTTATTTTTACCCTCGTGACTATCAGCTAATAAATTGCACCTTTATACTTCCTAAACCCTTAGCTGATATCACAAGGTCGAGAATTTCTTATTAAGAATGAAAGCCCAAGGTAAAGTTGGATGGAAAACGGCTTGAAGAAAAGAAAAACTCTTTAGACATAAACGGCTAGTAGAGTGTCAGCTCTGGGTAGATCATGAGCTTGAGTCATGGGTGAATAAAAGACCAAAAATATGAATAATGAGCGCCACCGTATTTTTCAATACAACAACCTACAAAAATTGACTGTGCTTGTATTAGGGGAATGCGGAAACCTTATATCAACACCACTAACATAGCCATAAAACTTGAATTTCACTCTTTTAAAACACTTACCAAAATCTCAAACACCAGATGTCATACAGATGTCTCGACTTGACCTGTGAACAAACAAATGCACAACATGGACACCATTTGTGTCCTCAAAAATATTTACCAAAAATAAAATAATAGAATTTAGGTTTCAAAAGTATACACCCAGGGTATTTGTAATCATTACTCACAATTTCTGATCAGGAATGATTTGTAAACTTTACTTGTATTTCAAACAATAAAAAAAAGTCATAAAAAATAGATTCTATTTGCTTAAATTTCTTGATTCATTTTACTATAATATTTTCAATTCGTCTTACTATAATATTTTCAACTAATAATTTTTTATAGAACAGAAATATACTAATAAGGATTTGTATTCAATAACATAAAGATCTCTGAATGAATCTTTCTTAATAAATTTAACATAAAGATCTCTGAATGAATCTTTCTTAATAAATTTATGTAAGGATTTGAGTTCTCTTAATTATTCATATTACATATTCTTCAAGTCATAGTAGCACTACTTCGACTTTAACAATGAAATTTAAATTACTTAAGTGCAGATAAACTAGCATGTGTCAACCTAAAGTTACTTTTACTTAATAGTTATTAAAAGAATTCCTCATGTTGACTAAAAATCAAAGTACATGACCTCAAAATATTTAACCATATTTTTAAATTAAAGTAACATGACATGTGAGGTCTAAATAGGACAGCTGAATATGTTTTTTATATCTGACATAATATGTCACTTATAACTTTTTAGCTTAGTTAACTTTATCTGTATGTGCAATAAAAACCAAGTAACAAAGGTAAATAAGGAAATAATAAATGAACTCTTAGGGACAATGAGTTTTAAAAATTAAGTACAACCCTTAATTTTCATCTACGTCGGGAGGAGTTACATATCCCCCAAATTAATATATATGTATATTCAAATGAAACTATTAAGTCTTAAGAAATAGATTGTTACATTGTATAGTTGAAGGACACATTATAAAAGGTTAATTGAAATTCATAAACCAGACATGAAAACGGAAACAGTTACATTGTATTCCAGACGCAATATGACACTGCAGGTGCAGGTCACAATAGACTATAAGAAACCAATTGTTAGAATTAAGATTATTAAAAAGTAATAGTTTGTATTGTATCAAGAAATAGCAGACATGAGATCTATTTTTCCCACAAATGATGTAACAGCAGGGATAGCTTAAATACTCTGGAGAGCCCATAATGGCCAGTCAGCCTCGAGCTTCACAACTTTAACATTGCTGGTTGTTCAAGCTACTCATCCTAGTTTTAATTAATTTAAATTAGTGAATAATAACTTTGATTATAATACGTTAATGAACATAACGTACCTTTTATTGAAACCATATGTAATTTCTGTTTAAATAAAATTGATAGAACAGTTTTTTGGAAGAAAGTCTTTTTAAAAGAGCTAGTCTAAAAAGGTCTACATACCCTTCACAACCTAAACCTCTAATAATTTGACTAATATAGCTTTGTCTAGGTCTTCCTACTTTATTTTTATTTAGTAGTCTATAATCTAAGACCTTACTAAATAGTCCCTCTGGTCTTAACTGGTGCCCTATCAATCTATATCTCATGACCTTTAATTGTTTCCACATACAGGGTTCCTCACCTATCCTTCTATAAACTCCCTCATTTGTTACTCTAGCTGTTCAACTAATCTTTAACATTCTCCTATAACACCAAGTTTCAAAAGCTTCTATCTTTTGTTTATCTACCTTGTTAATTGTCCAAGTCTCACTAACGTATAATGGAACGCTCCATACGTACGACTTTAAGAAACTTTTTGTATTATCTAAACTAATACTATTAGCTATTAGTAAGTTTTTCTTTTTTAAAAACATTTTTCTAGCTTGAGCTATTCTAGCTACTATATCCCTTCTGCTACGTCCATCCTTTGTAATTATACTACCTAAATAGCAAAATTCATCTACCTCCTCTAACTCGGTATTACCTATTTGCCATTATCTTTGTCTTTCCCGAGTTAATACTCATACTGTAGTTACTCTGTAATATCTCATCTAAAATATTTAAAAACTGTCCTAACTCTTTTCTAGACTCTGCTATAATGTCTATATCATCTGCAAAACGTAACATTATTTTCTGTTCCTGTACACTAATACCTATCTCTGTTCTCTCTCTAGCTAAGTTTAAAGCTTCCTCAATATAAACTTTATAAATCAAGGAAGTCTTACATTTATGAAAATGCGGTATAAGAGTCACAAAGACAGTTGGTAACGCTAATCTATAATGTGGAAATTAGCGCGCCCATCTGTCAATGACGTCACACACTATGCAAATTATTACACGTAAATGACGAAATATGCAAATATCGAAAGTATATTATAAAAAACCCCACACACGGGGAACTTACGTGAATATGTAAGCGTCTCACAGAATTGCTTCCTTCAGGGTTGCTCCAGCTAGCGACTGCGGGGCTCCCTTCAGGAATATTTAAAAATGGTTCTTCGGGCGTCCTTTGGGATTATTTAACGATGGTTCTCAGGGCGTCCTTCGGGATTATTTAACGATGGTTCTCAGGGCGTGGACTGTTGTTAGGCCAGGTTGCTTCCAAATTCATATCTTTCTATGTAGGGAGCGGTAAGGAACGGGTTTACAAAGAACGATAATCAAACAAAAGGCAAAGGAAATCTACATAATAAAAAAGATACGATGCGATACCAGCTCAACTGCTCTTCTCGACGTTCAAAAGCAAAAGTCAAAGTCCCAGCGTCTTGCGGAAACTCCCCACTTTTCTTCTTCCACACGCGCCGGCGCAATCTGGCGCAAACGCACTCTGTAGTGACGGAAATACGCGCACCAAGTCTTTTTAAATTTAAGGCGCGAAGTTCCCGCACTTATTTAAAAATGTCTAGTGCGAAATTTTTGGCACGTAACAGAAGATAGTATACAGCCCTGTCTAACACAATGAAAACCATATTGGTCTTTGGTTCGGCGACTTATAGTTGATTTATAAGTGCCTTAGTTCGCGCCAAAAGTATCGTTGTGTATTCGTAGTAAACACTGATAGTGCGTGATAGATAGAACCACATTTATCTTGGAACGAACACCTGGTCCGCAAGAGTGCATTATTATACAAAACGTGGATCGTGTGTGACCGCAGAGTACTCAAGAAGTGCCTAAACTTTTGTTTTACCGCTTAAAAATATAACATAAACCGCAACTGTGTGTTAACCGTGGATTGTGCGTGCCGAAATCACCTATAGCACCGAAAGCCAAGAAATTCTGGTGAGTTTTGACTTTGTTTATATGAATTTGTGCATAATTAACATTAAATATTTATACTGTAACTTGTACAAGACAACCAGATTACAACCGCTTTATCGCTTCCAATTTAGTCCCGCAATATTGTATCCTGATAATTTCTTTACACTAAATTGTTTAATCCACCCGCTTATTTAATTAATTACGTGGAGGAAGTTACGCCCCTCTACATATTTAAAAAAATAGCCATAGCAAAAAGTTATGTAAAGAATTATGAAATTACATTTTTAACAGAAATCCCCATTGTAGAGATTAACACTTATAATTATTATCATTTATTTACTTTCCCCCATGAAAGTTACTAGCCAGTATCAAGTTATTATTCCTAAAACCAAGTTCCTTTTCCTGAATGAACTTAGGTATGGCTTCACGAATGAAAACTGCAAAGAAGTAGCAGCTAGTCAATACTTATGTCAATCATTAACGACAACAACTATTCAAACCGATAGACCTTGTGAAGTACAATTCTTAAGATTCTCTAATCACTATGAGAACTGTGAGCCAAAACCAGTACAAATTACGAACATAAAAATTCAGAACGTCACGAACAACAAATGGATTGCTGTATTTCCGCAAGAAGTAATAGCAACCGCCTATTGCAACCGAGACGAAAACAGTCTAGCCTTAATTGAAAGTAAAGTAATCATACAAAAGAAGATTGCTATTTTAAATCAGAAAACGAAATTATTCCAGTATATCAAAACCCAGCAGTAACGAAGAAATTCGCAAATTTACTAATTTTACTAACTGTATATTTATTGTACAAAATGTTTATTAGATATAGAAACAAGGAAACAAATTTTAGACATAAAAACCAAGTAACAAAGGTTAATAAGGAAATAATAAATAAACCCTTATGGACAATGAGTTTTAAAAATTAAGTACAACCCTTAATTTTCATCTACGTCGGGAGGAGTTACATATCCCCCAAATTAATATATATATATATATATATGTATATTCAAATAAAACTATTAAGTCTTAAGAAATAGATTGTTACATTGTATAGTTGAAGGACACATTATAAAAGGTTAATTAAAGTTCATAAACCAGACATGAGAACGGAAACAGTTACATTGTATTCCAGACGTAATATGACACTGCAGGTGCAGGTCACAATAGACTATAAGCAACCAATTGTTAGAATTAAGATTATTAAAAAGTAATACTTTGTATTGTATCAAGAAATAGCAAACATAAGATTTACATATCCCACAAGTGATGTAACAGCAGGGATAGCATAAATACTCTGGAGAGTCCATAATGGCCAGTCAGTCTCGAGCTTCACAACTTTAACATTGCTGGTTGTTCAATCTACTCATCCTAGTTTTAATTAATTTAAATTAGTGAATAATAACTTTGATTATTTTTGATTTTAATACGTTAATGAACATAACGTACCTTTTATTGAAACCATTTGTAATTTCTGTTTAAATAAAATTGATAGAACAGTTTTTTGGAAGAAAGTCTTTTTAAAAAGAAGCTCAAAGAGGAACAAAGCCTATTTCGCATACCTTTATAATACTTTTCAGTGTAATTTAAAGTTAAATGCTTTGCCTTTTTGAAACGAATCGGTATTTTAATTAAAGCGTTTTGAATGATGTGGAATCATTTTTGTGATAATTTAGGTAATGCAAAACTAACGCGTACAAGCAACACTTTCCTTTAAGCAATTCCTGTTAAAATTGTATCACTTTGTTATGACCATTTTTCAGACCATAGACTAATTTTTGCTCAACACTGATTACAGTTAGGGACGCCCTTTCCATTCTAGATGAACAATAATGCAAAACTGTAACATGTAATAAGAGAACAGATTAAAGAATTGCGTTTAAGATTTGAAACTTAAGGACTAGGTATGTTACGTGCCAAAGTGGCACTAAACATTTTCTTAGCTTAATTTTGATGTGCGGAAGTTTCGCGCCACAAATTCAAAAGACTTGGCGTATATTTCCGTCACGTCAGAGTGCGTTTGCGCCAGATCGCGCGACGCGAGTGGCGGAGAAAAAGTGGGAGAAGTGTTTCCGTGAGACGCTATAACGTGGCCGTTTTGCCTTTGTCGTGTCTGGTATCGTATCTTTAATTTTATTATGTACATTTCCTTTTGCTTATCTTTGTTTATCTTTACCTAATTAACCTATTCCTTATCGTTCCGCTACATATAGGAATCTGATACGACCCTGGAGCAATCCACGACCCTAGAACGAGCCGGATGTCCATGCTCCGCCAACAGCACCGGAGCAGTCACCATCTTTAATCCCTCCGGAGTGGAGCCCTAAGATCCCGTTAAAGCTATTTGGATGGACGTAGGCGTACCCTCCGTTAATTGCCTTAAAGGGGCCATCAGTAGCCCTGATGGACTTCAACAGAAACCAACTTTAACTCAACCCCGCAGGACGTCGGATTCCTTATGTAAGTACCTATTGTCTTAATTTGTTCGCTAATTAATTTATATTTTTCCGCAAATGGCGTATTTAATTTGTTATGGGTGACGTCATTGACAGATGGGCGCGCCGAAATCTGTACAAAGATTAGCGTTACCAACCGCCTGTGGCGTTGCTTTTTCCGCGCTTGCGCGATGTATTTATGAACTTTTAAGTGTAAGAATTGGCATTTTAAATTGTAAGAGGTATTTTGCACTTATTAATTGCGCTTCAATTTAAGATTGTGATTTCAGTAGGTACAGAATCCGAATATATTTAACACTACACAATCGAAAACGAAAAGATACATCATTAGAAGCTTTTTAACGTTCCGGTCAATACCAGCGAGTACATTAAAGTGGTTTTAGGGCTTTTTCCATTATTACTCCACAGGGTTAGAATTTATTGCTGCAAGCGCATTCTATTCACGAGCAAAGTGTCTCGTGTTTGGAATTTACTTCTTCATTTGTGTTTTATAAAATAAAACAGTCCAGAATCGAGTATTTTAAGGGATTTTAAAATTTGTAGACAAAATAGATTTCTTCATTATCCACTACAGACGCAATTTTGAATTAATCCCAGAAATATTACCTCAAATAATGACATGATGGATGTATTCACCCCTACGTAGATTAATGACTGTGGTTTTATATATACATTGGCGTTCTGTTAATACTACTGCGGTACGAAATCAATTACTTCTATTAGATTGATTGTCTGTCACTCACCACGTAGAATTTGATAAATATGTAAGTATACAATACAAATTATCGCCCTATATTTTTCGCTGGAACAGAAATACTACTCTGTAAACTCTTTTGTTTTGCTTCATGCGTTAGCAATTCTTAACTTTATTAAAGTTGTTTTTTATAAAACCTTTCTTTAGATATGAAGCTATACTGAATTTACTAAATCATGTACAAGGAAAATTTTAAAATATTATTTTATTATTACTTATTTTGTGGAAAACATTTATTAGCTTGCAAAATAGGTATTAGACCTCTTGAAGTTTCTTTTTAAAAAAGGCTTTCTTCTAAAAACTCTTCTATCAAAAATGCAGGGGTGTTTTGCTGTTAGGTTTTTGAATATTAATACAATATATACAGATTTTTGTTGGAGCTAATTTAAAAAGATGTGATAATTAATTTCGATTTCCCAGGAAAATTCTATACTAATTTGATAGGTTACACGATGGGTTTATCTCAAATGAAAGAGCAATACTGTTTAGAAATAGATTAAAAATGAATTCCTATGGTTTGCTAAAGGTTAATCTGTAAATCAGTAAGGAGTCGTTCGATTTGAAAAAAATTCCGAAGGATTTGAGAACCCGAGGAAAAACGCAATAATAATTGATATCCTACACGACGGAGTTATATTAAAAATACTGCTAAGAGTAATTTTGTATTATAATTCTAAAAATGGTGTTGGTGGTTAAATACATCCAGGTAAAACCTACTATAAAACAACTATAAGCGTCACTTTTCCAGTCAAGACTTGCATATAATGCCAATTAACATTGTAACTATTTTTTTTCTCTCTAATTGGCTCCGCTAGCCTCACGCATGGGCGCTAGTGAAACGTTTTTCTAAACTTCTGGCCGACACTACTTTATAATCACCATGCTCCAAGTTAGGTGTCTGCAAAACAAAGTCTTCCGACGTAACTAGGGGTCTATTCCTTGGGTAGAGCTATGAGCAATGGGGGTAAGTCGAAATCTGTGGGGGTCACACTCAAACTAAAACAAACAGGCGCCACCAAGTCCAGATTGATTCATGTAAATGGCATGGCTAATTTCTAAGGGCGGACGTGGAGACCCAAAGAAAAAAGATCGCCTTTGCTGACAAAAACCTGTCTTAACAGAATAAGACGCTGTTCCTGTAAGGAAAATAATAATTAAGTCACATAAAAATGGGAACACTATTTGTGTCCCTCAAATATATCTAAAATGCAAAAGAATGTTTCCTACATAAGGGTACCATAAAAATTTAACTCTTATTGTTTTTGTTTATCAGGTCTGATCAAACTAGATCAGAATAAAAGACTTTAAGCGTGGATTATAAATTTACTAGAAAGAATTTTTTCTGTTTCTGTAAATAAAATTTAATGCAATAAAATAAAATGAATAATTGAATTACTTGAAAATTAATGTAAAGTTTATCAACTTGATTCTTACTCAAATATATTACAACCCAGTGTGACTGGTTATACTAAGGTTTTCTAACCCAATCAGATCTGTGTAGGTCATTTACAAATTAATATACAAAACTTTCTTTTTAAGTTAACAGTATTAAAATCGATTTGAAGTCAAAATATTCACAAAGACATTCTCTAATTTTATCAAAGGTGGTAGTAATGTAATACTAAACATCTGCTTGCAATTGTGCAATTGTTGACGGCTTATTTCAAACAAACAAGTGACGTAGCCGCAGCTGTTAATTTATGCTGAAGCCACGTGTAGTCACATATCTACGAAACTAAGTGAAATTTAAATTTGATACTGGAGAAAACCAGCTTAGCTACAGATAAACTGAATAACAAATTTGTGCTTCTATAAAACAAAACGAAATAACGTGCTTTTAGAAGGAAGCACTGAGGAAATCTTAAAGCTATTACGAACCAAACCCCGGGCTGCTGTCCTTGGCCAGATTGGGAACTGCATCGCCGTGCGGAGTCTGCAGCTAATTATTCCTGCTTTCCATGCTTTAAATACAGGTGTTGAAGCGAAGTGGGTTTCTTACATTGATTCAAAGTTGCATAAATTTTGTAGCGTCATCTTCCATGGTCTAATCTTAGTTATAAATATAATTTTCGTTGCGTAGTTTGTAAGTCGTAGTTTGTAAGTCGTAGTTGCGCTAAACAAATTTTTAAATTAGATACTATGATAACGAATATACAAAACCAACCGTTACTCAGGAAGTGTGTCACACAATTAATGCGTCCCGGAGGTCACTCGCCATTCTCTTCGAATGCATGCTGTCGCTGCTTTTACCTATCGACGAGTGCCCCCGCCGCGTTCTTGCATGGTGGGAGGCTCCCGAGGGGGGTTGTCAATCCTCTCAGGCGCGTGCCTGTGGCTGTGGAATACACCGACCTCCGAAACAAATAGACTAACGACTCTAGATACTGTATTAATGCAAAAATTTGATTGTTACACGTATTATTACTTTAGTTAATAAAGGTGTTTTAACATTCGTTGTACCTTTAATGAAGAGATTTTTAATGCGAAAATAAAATTGTTACAACATAATAAGGAGCTGCGCATGCTCGATCATCGGCATAAAAGGCGAGGGAGTCCTGTTCCAGTGCATTAGTCGTCAAAGTATCGTCGAGTTTGATTAAAATTACAAGTTAAAGATAGAGTTTTTTTTTTGTGTTGACGTTACAAGTGATGTGCGAGTACCACAATTAAATATCAACCAACTAGTTGGTAAGACAACCTATAGGTTAGGCAAATTTCCACCAAATTCTCACCACCATATAATAAAAGTTGGTTTTAATTTATATGCTGGTCTTCAACCTGTCATCCAAGTTATTTGCTGTAGTGGTATGTGTGCAGATTCTACGATAACATTCTCATACTTTGATTGGAAAAAATTGTATACTTTTCAAGTGGAATTTCAAATTCACCAATTTGCTCAAGGCTCAAAACAAGTCAGATTAAATGGTTTGACTACTGGAGACGACGTTGTTGACATACAATTGGATCAAGATTTCAAATTGTAGCTGCGCACAGCCTTTAATAGAAGTATATGGCTGTTGAACAATTTTGAAAAAGAGATATGAAGATTACAAAAGATCGGAATGATATTGTGCTACCTGCGTACGAGTGCATCAAGTTATCAAATTTGCGGGAATTAATCTGTTTTAAAATGGCTGAGTTGAGGTGTAGAAACTTTCCAGAATTTTACGAAAAATTTGTGGATGATATAAAAAAGTATGTGGAAATACGACGGTGGAAGAAAGGGTTCAAACGTTATTAGAGGAAGAAAGCCGTGCCAGTATTTCTCTGTCTAATGATTGCAGCAATTTAAATTACTTGGCAGTGTTAGAAATTATTAAATGTTACCCCATCTAGTACTTAAAAGATGCGACTGCAAGGCAATCGCTTGCGCAAATGTTTAGAGATTTGGCGATCCCAGATTCACCAGACTCTAGTTACCAAAGCGGTTTATAGATGTTATCAATACATGTATGTATTGTATTAAAAACATTATATTTCTTGATAAAGTTTGTTTTTACATATTTGTATCGCCAACATTAGCAAAAATTATTATTATTATTATTATTAAACTATCTTGTTTTTATTTTTAGGTTTAAAGTGGTGTACCCCGCAGATAATAAACACAATATACTGCATGCCAACAAAAAAAGTTGTAGGGAAATTCAAAGACAAATTTAATGTGGGTTTAGTATTAAAATTTGTTGGTAGTGAGGCTAAGTCCTACTGTATTGTAAGCGAGAAAGACACGATTAAAAAGATTAAAGGAGTGTCAGGAAGTGTAGTTAAGAATATTAATGTAGATAGTTTTAAGGACATTGTACATTGCGGAAGATTTGGTTCTAGGAATTGAGCAACCTACAAAAGTACGGAATACTTGATATTAATACTAATTGGTTTAGTGACCGCACTTGTGCACTCTTCGAGTGTCTTCGGCAATCTTCGATTGTTTCCAAAGAAAATATTTAAGCCTGCCATTTCCGAAAATATGACGTAGAAGTTATTTAAAATTAAATTGCTTTATTAGTAAATATTCTGTAGACAACAAGTTTGGTATTCCTTTAGTAAAGGTTTAAAGTGTTTTATTAAGTTTTTGTTTATAGTAGCATTGCATCTTCCACCGCAATAAATTACACAATATAAAATCTAAAACGAATCTTAGATGTTTTGAAAATACAATGAGAAACTATAGCAAAATACACAACAATTGGTGTTTGCAAATAAATTCATTTCTATTTTAATAAAAAGAAAACAGACTTACCTTAAATTTTCAATATGAGGAAAAATCAATGAACAAATACGAAACGATTTGTTCAAATTTCGACGAACTTTACACAAAAGCGCACAGAATGAATAGACTTTTTTAATTAGACCTAGTTATATACAGCTGAAATAATTACCCTTTAATTGATCTGTATTACTAAATGAAGTTTGTATTTCCCTAAATACGTAGTTGAGGATGATTACTAGAAAGTACTTTGTGTGAATCCCAAGCAATTATACGTCAATTTCTAATGCGCTGTATTCAAACATAAATAATAGAAAGTCCATTGAAAAGAAATTACACACAGCTTTCACATGTAATTTGGGTAATCCATAATCGTCAAGGAATTAGTTCGGAAACAAATTGTATTTTCCAAGTACCTATTTAGCAGTGACTACATAATTATGTTATGACGTGTTTAGAAATTAAAAAATGTTAAACCAGAAAATTGATAACTGTTTAAAATTTTAAAAGTCATGGTTTTGAATATTCTAAAAAACAGTACATTACCCTTTGAAAATGGTTTTAAATATTAAACACTTATGGCCTATAAAGGACACATTTCTAAAACTACCGCGGTTTTAGATTTTCGGAGATGGTTGGTTAAGGCATATGTCATAAATAAGCAAAAAAATGTAGAGGCTTGGGAGCCTTCAAAAGTGTAACTTTGTAAGGAGTGATCGGATTTTAAATTTGTTTGCAGATTCGAATTCTGCGTAAAATTCTAGATTAATTTGATGTATCGCATGGTTAAGAAATTTATGCGGACGGCTGAAATCGCTACCGGTAAAAATCTTGAAATGAGGGTAGCTCTCTGGGGGGTGATACTTTCTAAAAAATTCTTAGAAACTCGGGTAGCTGAGAAAAATCTAATATTAAGTGATACCAAACAAGATAGGTTTATCTTGTGGATGGAAATGGCTAGTCGAAGAAAACTATTTGTTAGGTTAGCTTATAGAACAGAGAGCAAAATTTAGAGGTTCAGGACTTTAAAGGGGCATAACTTTGCAGGGAGGGGTCCGATTTTAAATCTGTTTGCAGATTTGAATTCTACGTAAAATTCTAGACTAACTTGATGTGTCGCATGGCTAAAAAATTTATAAGCACGGTTAGAAATCGCTACCAGCAAAAAATCTTAAAATGAGGGTAGCTCCCTGGGGAATGATGCTATTTAAAAACTTTAAAGAGATTCGGATAGCTGAGAACATTCTAATATTAATTGATACCAAACAAGATAGGTTTGTCTCGAAAGATGCTATGGGTAGTCGTAGAAAGCTATTTGGTTCAGAATGTTAGCGGTAAAAAAATCTTAAAATGAGGGTAACTCCCTGGGGGATAATGCTATCTAAAAAATTCATAGAAATTCAGGTAGCTGAGAAAAATCTAATATTAATTGATACCAAACAATGTACATTTATCTCGTGGGTGGAAAGAATGCGGGTGTGACGTAATCAAAAGAGATTCATTTCCAAGTTTCCTCTTTATGGGAATTTACATCTCCACATTTCCTCCTAGGAGATTCATCTCCACATTTCCTCCTAGGAGATTCATCTCTACATTTCCTCCTTATGGGAATTTACATATAAAATTGGTCCAGATGTGTGAGGAAATGTGGATGCTGGAGAAAATGCGGTCCTGGGTTTCTTAATTTTCGTCTACTGATTACAACTGCCATTTCGGGACGGTTGGCCGCCTTAGTGCAATAGTCTAATCCAGGTTTAGCTCTATCTCTCTTGCTTCCCTCATACTTTTGAACGTGTTCTATAATCCTATTTCTCTCATTCTTTTTTACTGTTTTCCGCATATTTCTTTTCCCTACTACTATTTCTAGAACCTCTTTGTTCTTCACTTTGATCCATAATATCTTCATCATATGTCTGTACCATTAGATTTTTACTGTTCACGGCCGTACAGTGCTATCCTCCACACACATGCTTTCAGCAATATTTTTCTTGTTTCTATGTTTGTTCATTTCAAACATAGCAGTTGCTTTTTATTGTTAAATGCAGCACGGCGTTGTGTTAATCTTTGTTTTATATCTTTTGCATTTTCCCCATCTTGCTTTATGTGACTTCTTAGGTAACAGAAATCTTTAACCTTTTGTAAATTCTTATCTCCTCATTGTATTCTAATGTTTGCCTTAGTTTTCCCTCCTCTTCATGTACTTTAGTTTTACTCTTGTTTCATTTCATACCGTATATCTCTCTGTTAATACGGTTTCCATTTCATAAGAGGTGCTTCTAACCTCTTTACTTACAAGTACATTAGTTTTATTTTTGTTAATTTTGATAACGTATGTCTCTGTTTGTACTGTTCCATTTCATTAGGGGCTGTTTCTAATGCTTTCTTGCTAGATGTTAATACCGCTCAATCATCTGCAAATCTAAGCATATCAATCGTTTATCTCTACATAATAATTCCAAATATCTTTCTGCATTTGACAGTATTCATTGCCTCTTCGATATACAAGTTAAAAATTAACGGAGATAGTGCACATCCATGTCTCGTCTCTTTCATAATATTTACTTTTCTAGGTTTCTGTTTTAATTGTATTACAACTGTTTGATCTTTTTGAGTACTTTGAACATTTTCTCCCATTTTACATTGTCGAATGTTTTTTCCAGACCTACAAACCCTATATACACGCCTTCCTCCTTTTCTATTGTTTTTACATTAACGCCTTTAAAGCCAAAATGGCCTCTCGTGTTCAGCTGTTTTGCCTAAACCCAAATTGATCTCCTAGTATTTCTTCAGCTCGTTTTTCCATGCGTCTTGGTACAATTCTAGTTAATATTTTTGACGTGTATCTCTATAACTCGTTTCAATCTTCTTCAATATTTCGAACATTTTTTTCATTTTACATGTCGAAAGCTTTTACCATATCTACAAAATCTATACAGGCTTTCACCTTTTTTATTTTTTTCATTATCACCTTTTGTGATAGTTAAATTATTTTGACCGCAAAATTTTACTAGCATATTTCTCTTGTCATTTCTCTTGTCTAAACCAAATAATCCTACTACCGCTCTTTCCCTACCTTCGCCTACCACTGCACTAAAATCTCCCATGATTCTTAAACTTCATGTCCTTTTACGAATCATAGTATGTTTTTGATATCTTTATAGATCGCTTCTATTTTTCTTCGCTGTAGCAATAGGTGGGTAATGTATACTTGTTGTTTAGATTCCAATCTAACCATTAGGTCGCCTAGTTTTTTTATGTAGTTTTTGACACCGTGTTCTCTTCGTCTGATCCTGTATGAATTACTCTAAAATCCCCACGCTAAAAATCCCCCGCTTCTGGCCGCCAAAGTTCCCTAATCCGTACTATAACTAATGTTAACCTATCCATTTCAATTTTCAAGTTCTTTAGTTGGCTTTCTTGCTTCATGCTTCTAACATTCCACGCCTTGACTCACAAGATTTTTCCGGTTCTTCTTTTCTTCTTATTAAGCTTGCCAATCATATCCTCCGAAGTAGCCTCCGCCCGGAGATTCAAATGGGGGACTATTTTAGCTCCACAATGTTTTACTTACAGAGAATGCCATTATTTTAGAAAACTTTTTGGTACGCTGTGTACTTTGGGGGTTAGGTAGTTGTTTCCCGTGGCCTTCCACATCTCAGTAGTGTGTCTTAGAACGCAATACCGAGCCCTATATACAAAAAGCTGCTGCCCTCTTTCGTCTTAGTCTGGTTCTTCACTAGAGACCCTGCTAATTTGGTTATACCTTTACTTCGGCTCTTTAGCTCACTGAAACACGCAAGCCATTCTAACTGTTCTAGTATTCCAACTTCTCAAGGTGCAGGTCCGTTTATTATTCAATTTATTTCTACATCTACATTCTAGATTTAACATAAGAAAATTTATAATTTGCAAATGCAGTATATTTTACTACATTACTTATATTGACATTTAAAATTCTATAAACTTAAAAATTAATTATGAGAAAAGGTTTTTACCAGAAAAAAATTGCCACATTTGTGACGTTGATTAATATAGCGATGGCATTTCGTGCAAATTCCATTTTCTGAACGCCACTATCATACTCGATTGATCCTTCATCTCTGACAATAGTGAAGTCTTGGCATGGTCGCTTAATGTATTGCGAGGCACTTTTCATGAAATACGTTGTATGTTGAATGTTACAGTAATTTATGTTGACTTATGTCAGTTGGATGTAAATAAAATCACTTCTTGAGGCTTGTATTATTCGAAAAACCCAAAAATGGTTTTAGCGGTATAGTACAACTAAACTAACCATCTTGGATATGACATTTCCAACTAGTGGGTACAATAGACTGTTTCTGTTTCTTCCAAGGATATCAATCCCTTGATGGTTAGAGTAGTCCTCGAATTTCGGCAGACGTCGACTATTTGATTATCTCCCTATTTGTGTTGTATCTCCTTTAAACTCAAAGTATTGTGCATTTCTAGTAAACTTACATGCTTTAGGATCTGGTTCTGATGTTTTATAGGTACCCGTAATAGATAACATTCCTGGGGGTAGTGAATTTCTGTGGAAATTCGATCTGCATTTAAAGCAAAGTTTAAATACTTATAATATCCGTCTTTTATTATTGTTTCGTCCAAACACATCCAATCGGGGTAGATCCTCTAATTTAAATCCTCCAAGTTTGTTTTCATCACTGTAGAGATATATGCCGCGTTTATTCATGCAACCCATAATTTATAGCTCTTAATCCCAACGATTTTAAAAAACGTATTTCTTCGGCTGAAAGTCCTTTTATGACTCGACGCTCTGACGTTGTGTTCACTTCTGTTGATCGAGTTTTTTTATAGTAGTAAAAGATTTTATATCAGCTGTGTGGGACTCTTCATTGCCGAAACAAGGACATACCCACTTTGATGTTGTACTTGACATTTCTTGTCATAGACGTTTATAGGGCTCCCGTGATTAGCGTATCTGGACTAGATCCTTCACCTCCGTCGCGAATATTTGTTTGTATAAAACCTTTCTTTAGATATGAAACTATACTGCATTTAATAAATCATGCACAAAGGAAATTTTAAAATATTATTTTATTATTACTTATTGTGTAAAACATTTATTAGCTTGCAAGATAGGTTTTGGACTTCTTGGAGCTTCTTTTTAAAAAAGGCTTCCTTCCAAAAAACTTCTATCAAATTTATTTAAACAGAAATTACAAATGGTTTCAAAAAAACAGGTACGTTATGTTCATCAAGGGATTAAAAATTATTCAAAGTTATTATTCACTAATTAAATTAATTAAAACTAGATGAGTAGCTTGAACAACCAACAATGTTAAAGTTGTGAAGCTCGAGACTGACTGGCCATCTTGGGCTCTTGAGGGTATTTATGCTATCCCTGTTCTTACATCACTTTTGGGAAACGCTTATCTCATGCCTGCTATTTCTTGATACAATACAAAGTATTACATTTTAATAATCTTAATTCTAACAATTGGTTTCTTATGGTCTATATTTCTATAGCTGCAGTCTCATATAACGTCTGGAATACAAAGTAGCTGTTTCCGTTCTCGTGTCTGGTTTATGAACTTCCATAACCTTTTATAATGTGTCTTTCAATTACACAGTGTAACAATCTATTTCTTAAGACTTAATAGTTTCACTTAAATATACATACATATATATTGCCGTGGTACTCTGGTAAATTTAGTACTCAAAAACATTTAAGCCCCAACGTTGGACCGTCATAAGATTGCCATGGAACTCGGGTAAAAGTTTCACCAACAAAAATATATTCGAAAATTTTATTAAATTTTCAAAACTCGAAAATTGCACATAATATCAAATTTTTCAAATAATAAAAAAATAATTAAAAAAAAATATAATTTCTTACCCGTTTTCCTCTCTTCCTCGGTTGAATTGCCTTCCTCAACTGTTTCCGGCTAGCTCAGTTGGACCTCCTCTGGGATATCTAGATTCACTCTCATATTCTATCGTTCACGCACACTCCCAATAAAACCACAAAATACAACAAACATACAATCTTTTATTTTCACTATTTACATATAAAATTCATTATTATTTACTTTTCAGTGATCAAGTTACACCTCAATAAATCCTATTTTGTAATGTCCTGGATTTTAGTTTAAATTATCAAACACATAAAATGTACCCGGAGTTAATGGGCCCTGAATAATACCTTATTTTTCATTCCTTTTTTATAATTTATTTTAAATCTACGTAAACTCTGGAGTATGGTGAGCTTATGATAACCCAGTTAATAATGAATAATGTATGCCCTTATACTTTGCATACTCTTACAACAAACTAAAAAAAACACTCATGTACTCTTCACAAAATTTAACTTCCTGGTGGAACGTTAATAAGCTTTATATACACCTTCAGATTTCTATTTAAATACCATAATAAAGTTAGTTATACGTATTATGTTCAATACACAAAATAATGCACAATACCTTCAAAACCACTCTCATACGTCACCCAATATTCATCGTTTCATAGTTTATAACAAAGCAATTTTCAAAGCGTTACCTGTAATTTCTAGAAGATCTCTGCTCCGTGAACGATGCCATGTATTTGTCTATTTCTGCTTTGCAGGCCGTTTCTAGCTACTAGTAGAAGAACCCTATGTAAGTTGAACTGCTAGCGCTGCCTTTACGGTGTATCCAATTTCCAAATCCAAATTAATTATACGTCTTTCACAATTATTTACTTTAATCCACGTTACTTAACATCACGACACGAGCTTGTTAAAAAATTATAGGTGCTACCTCAATTAAAAAATGTAATCTCGGCACACTAACCGCGTACAAATTATGAGGCTAACACCGTACTTTATACTTTAAAATGATTTTATTATACTTACAAACTCGTGATAACTTTCATACGTCGTCTGAAGCGATCGAAATATTAAAGGCCTTCACTATGTTTTCGAAAAGCATTTATACAACTTAGGCTGCCACCTTCTGGCCGTGTTTCATCCGAAATCCCCATCTACAACAACATGTTCTTAAAATTTTTAGCTCAACCGATTTCTAAGTCCGCGAATTTCAGCGGGTCGTTATGATATTTTCTGAAAATTAATATACACTATGCTCGTATTTGTCTCACGTCCAACTAACAATGTCGACCAATTGTATATTCACTGACGTCCTACAAATCCTGCCTATATTACCGTTGTCCCTTGCTTATGCGTTTTCTACGTCTCTTTCTAGCCTGGTTTGAGTGGTAGAAAATCGATATTCCGGACCATCTGCTATTCAACCCCACGTGAACTTCCTACGTGCTTTAAATACCCTCATTAGTAGTTACTGCGAACACCTGCGACTGTTTACTCAATATTCTTTGAAACCGTTTGCTATCTATTCAAAATAATTGGAAGCTGACATTTACAAAACACGCAGGTGCTTAATTAACCGACGGTTTAACACAACACTTCTACGAGTTGGATTTTAGCGTATTTCAACCCCACCGATATATTTGTTTGTTAGCAACGCGTTTCACCTTGGTATTATTGATTTTTACACGCTTTTATGCATATTATACGTAAATAGCCGTTCAATTAAACTCAATTAAATTAATAAATTAATGGCATTGGCTTCTAACATTTTATTTCTTTTGCAAATCTACTAAATTTTAATCATTATTTGTAAAATTTTGTTACTACCTGTTACCTAAAAATGAATTAACTGGCATAAATTTCGCACGTAAATTCTGGTTGTTTCCTTTATACAGGGTGTTTTAAAATTGCTTCGTTTATATTTACTTTTAACCTTTTAAAACCACTATAATATATATATATATATATATATATATATATATATATATATATATAGTGAATAAGATGAAATAATAACTTAGACTTTTATACGAAGCCCAAATAATCATTTCAAATCGAGCTAGTAATTGAAAGATGGAAAATATAAGGTCTGGGACAGGACTTGAACCTGTATTTTGGTTTTGCCGGAACCATGCGTTTACTAATTACGCCACCGAGACCGATGACACAATTGAGAAATTTACAAATTTTAATCGTGTACAACAACTATACATCAATCTAACTTTCAATTACGTTTGGCATTTTTGTCAATCATATCTGACATTGTCAAGTTTCGACTTATGTCAGTTATAGACAGGAAGCTACGCTCAAAATTATGGCTATAAGCCAAGTATAAAATATATAAATATTTAAGGTAGTTAATTACACAAGGTAAGTTGATAAATACTATAGTATTACAGTGAATAAGATGAAATAATAACTTAGACTTTTATACAAAGCCCAAATGATCATATATTAATTTGGGGGATGTGTAACTCGCACTTAATCTAAAAGAAGTTATGCATATAAGATTGTAATTAGATCTAATTAATCTAAACACAGTCCAATTAAATTTTATTTAATAATCCCGATGTTAGTGGAATATCAATAATTTATTCATTATTATTCATAGACGTGTAGTACACCTATTCATTTTTTGAAGGTTTATTCGATATACAAAAGCTATGAATTATGGTTACTGGTTCGACAAATTTGTAGATATGCAATCGCACATGTTGATTCTTCTTAACAATTTTTCAATACGGCCGGTTTTGGAAGTTGATAACGCTCCAGCTGATAAGCAGCTCATTTAACAGTAACATGTGCATTGAACACGTCGCAACCGATATAAACCGCGCTCGCTATTAATTGACTTTCTGTAATTAATATTAATAAACATTCTTCCCAATATCGCTGTGTAAGACATTGGAACCCCTTCAAGAGCAAATTTGGGTTTTGATGGTAAGTCTTTTTGTGTGCTTGAGTTTATGTATTATATATAATCGTCATCATCATTTTGTTTTCGACCTTACTCAAGGTCGGTTTGACGCAGCTCTAACTTCTTATCTATTCAGTGCTAATCTAAAAAGTTCTACATACCCTTCACAACTTAAATTTCTAATAATTTGACTAATATAGCTTGGTCTAGGTCTTCCTATGCCCTTATATCTTTTTCTTATCTACCTGGCTCTATATAGATATTAGCAACCTGATGGGTGTTAAAGAACTCCAACATGTTTACATGATTTCCATTTATAAGGAAATGAAATATTACCTGGTTATCCCCTCCAAAAACGGAAAAGTGTTAAATTATATGTTATGGAAGGCTTAAGCAACGAATCGCTACCAACATGCCAGATCGCTAACTAATTGTGAGTTATGGCATGGTGACATTTAGTTAACTAATTTTTATTTATTTATTTTTTTGTTTTATTTTTGAACTTAAGGTCGGTTTGACGCAGCTCTAAATTCTTTTCTATTCTGAGCTAGTCTAAAAAGGTCTACATACCCTTCACAACCTAAATCTCTCATAATTTGACTAATATAGCTTTGTCTAGGTCTTCCTACTCTATTTTCATTTGGTAGTCTATAATCTAAGACCTTACTAAATAGTTCCTCTGGTCTTAACTGGTGCCCTATCAATCTATCTTTCATGACCTTTAATTGTTTCCACATACAGGGTTCCTCACCTATCTTTCTATAAACTCCCTCATTTGTTACTCTAGCTGTTCAACTAATCTTTAACATTCTCCTATAACACCAAGTTTCAAAAGCTTCTATCTTTTTCTTATCTACTTTTAATTGTCCAAGTCTCACTAACGTATAATAGAACGCTCCATACGTACGACTTTAAGAAACTTTTTCTATTATCTAAACTAATACTTTTAGCTATTAGTAAGTTTTTCTTTTTTTAAAAACATTTTTTTAGTTTGAGTTAGTCTAGCTGCTATATCCCTTCTGCTACGTCTGTCCTTTGTAATTATACTACCTAAATAGTAAAATTCATTTACCCCCTCTAACTTGGTATTACCTATTTTTAATTTTGGTTTTGAACTAGGCTGTAACTCACGTGTCATTATCTTTGTCTTTCCTGAGTTAATTCTCATACTATAGTTACTCTGTAGTATCCCATCTAAAATATTTAAAAACTCTCCCAACTCTTTTCTAGGCTCTGCTATAATGGCTATATCATCTGCAAAACGTAACATAATTTTCTGTCCCTGTACACTAATACCTATCTCTTTTCTCTCTCTCTAGCTAAGTTTAAAGCTTCCTCAATATAAACATTATAAATCAAGGAAGATAGTATACAGCCCTGTCTAACACAATGAAAACCATATTGGTCTTCGCCTAAATAATTCTCAGTCAAAGGTTTCTACTCTATTTTTAACTATCAGCTCCTGACTTTTTTGGGATTGGGATAATATTTTTTTTGAAATCTATTAAGACTGTGTCATATATAACTTTTACTAGTTCATATAATCTGTCTACAGTTTTCTGACTTGCATATTTTATTAATTCTGCAGGTAAATCGTCTATCCCCGGCGCCTTATTGAGTTTAAGATCCCTAATGGCTCTATCAAATGCCTCTCTTAATATTGAGAACCCTATTTCTACATCCTCTTCTTTGTCGTTCTCTAACTCATCCATATCGTCTACTTTATATAAATCTTCCAAATATCTTTTCCATCTATCTGCTACCTCAACTTTATTTATTAGAAGCTCATTATTCTTATCTTTAATACCATTATATTTTTTCCTATCTTCCCGAAAAACTTTTTCACTGCCTTGTAAGCCCTGTCTGTCTTACCTACTCTCAAATCATCTTGTATTTCCTTACAATTCCCCTCGATCCATTTATTTGTAGCTTTTCTACACCCATGTACTATCTTATTTCTAACTCTATTATATTTTTGCTTACTTTCATTATCCAATTCTCTGAAAGGTTTAAGCTTTCTTCTATTGTCTATTAAATCTAATATCTCTTTTGTTACCCAGTGTTTTTTCGCCACTATTTTTTTCTTACCTATAGTCTGTTTTGCTGTATCATGTGCAGCTTTTTTTTATTACTTTCCATCTATTTTTTACGTTCCCTCTTATAGCTATCGCTTTGATCTTATTATCTAATACTTGTTTAAATTCCTCTTTTACCTCACTATCATTAAGTTTACCTAGATCCCGTCCTCTCTTTTAAACTTTCTCAATTTTTGAATTTTAGCTTCATTTTAACTAAGTTATGATCCCTATCTAAGTCAGCCCTGGATAACTACGGCAGCTTTTAACTTGGTTTCTAAATCTTTGTTTAACTAAAATATAATCTATTTGGCATCTAGTCCTATCACCTGGCGCTTTCCAGGTATATCTTCTCCTAACATGTTGTTCGAATAGGGTGTTTACAGTTACTAATCTATGTTCCTGGCAAAACTCAACTAATCTTTCTCCTCAATCATTTCGTCTACCATACCCAAATTTTCCTACCATTTTTCCCTCACTACCTTCTCCCACTGACGCATTAAAATCGCCCATAACTATTAAATTCTCATCTCCCTTTACTTTTCTCTTTATATTATTTATATCCTCGTATACATTTTCTACTTCTTTATCCTCGTACTGAGTTGTTGGCATGTAAACCTGTACTAAAACACTGTCTGTAGGTTTCGTACTCAATCTAACCATAATTATTCTTTCACTAAATTGTCTGTACTCTTTAATTTTACGTCCTAATCTTTTACCTATCACTATTCCTACCTCTGTCTGTCCAATAGTTGAGGAAGTTATAATTATTCTATAATTATCTTTCCAAAAGTCATTACTTTCTGGCCATCTCACTTCACTAATACCTAAAATGTCAAGCTTTCCTTTCTCATTTCGACTAATAAATTCGTTAACTTATCTACTCTAAGTAATGATCTTACATTGCAAGTCCCTATCACTAAATCGAACCGTTGTTTTAAATTCTTACGATGACGAGCCTCAAGTACCCCCCTCCCGGAGATCCGAATGAAGGATATTTTACCTCTGGACAAGAATTTTACTTGTGAGCTCTCCATCATACATATTTCGTGTTTTAGGCCACGCATACCTGGGAAATATTGTGCTAGGTTTCCATATCTTTCCACAACATAGTTTTAAAAAATTTTAGCAAAAAGCCGTATCTGTAACGGCCAACCCCCAACAACCTTGTAAATTATTGAGAATCGTCAGAGACCAACCGACTCTCCTCAAATATCTTTTCTTTTTAATCGCCCTTTACGATAAGCAGGCTTACTATAGTAGTATTCTTTGTCCCCTACTGTAGGGATAATTATATATATATATATATATATATATATATATATATATATATATATAGTTATATATAAACAAACTTTGATTAACTTGCTACCATGCGCTTCGCCCAATTTCATAATTTCACACCGCAGGGAATTTAGGGCATTTTTCTGTAGGTAAACCCCCTCAACGCAGTCCACGCCCTTTTGCCACACTTCCCTTATTTTAATCCTAATCAAGCTGTGATAAGAATTTTATTTCAATTTCAAATATTTATTTTATGAATTGCCTTTCTTATAAAATTAATTTAAACTATTATTCAATTAATTATTAATAACAAACACCTTATTTCTTATCGCATTTATTCAGAAAACAAGATTTTAATTTTGAGTAGCTTTACTATCTTTACTATCGCATATGAGTGTGTGTGTGAGAGAGAGAGACAGAGAGACACAGAGAGACACAGAGAGAGAGAAGAGAAGAGAGAGAGAGAGCAAGTATCGTTTTAAAATTAATGTTAGTAAAACTAATAACACAGGAACAATGACATGGAGCACAAATAATACTGATACTTCAATTTGTAATACATCTAAAAATTATTAAATACTAACAGCACAGGTATAATAATATAGAGCTTAGATAATACTGATATGTCAATTTATACTTACTACTAATATATTTACAGCTAGAATTTACTAACAGTGCTATATAAAATTAAAATGATAGCCGTGATAATTTGCACAGAAATAATATATTTGTTACGTTCACCTTCCGACGGTGTACAAAACCCTACGCCTTTTATTTAATTACTCATTCACAAAGATTATGCTTCTAATAATCACACACCATCCTGTATATTAGAGCTTCCTACAATAGGTGCGCTTTACTACAATTTCATTTAAATCTATTTACTGCAAAACAAAAAGTTCTTCTATAATTTATATAGTCGGTACCTTGTTTGAGGTATCCGTTAGCTTGATACATATTACTAAAGCGTATAATTACTTCTTATAATACCCAATCCTAAAAAGTTGTTGAAATTGTGGATCGTACTTATTTGATAAAGTTTGTTTCGAGTTTCTAATCACACCTGTGTGTTGGATAACGCTGAGATTGGATTCAATTCTTGCGAAAAGCGAGTTCAATTTAATTCTGCAGTTCGTCCTTATATGTACTTTCTACATTAATCGTCCTATTACTTCAAGAACGATGAACTTTTTTTTTGGACAAAAGTGTAGATCTTAGGTGCATGGCTAAGTTCTTCTGCTCTATTAATAATAGTAAGACTCTATTTTAAGCTCTTAGCTAAAGGCTAAATTGTTTTATGTAGGCCCAATTATTTTTTTTATGAAGAACCAACTGCGCTGGTATGTGTTCCGCTGTTGCAGTGATTGTCGCAGCGCTTAAAATACGTCGACCGTAGTGACGCTGCATCTGGACGCAAGCATCCTGACGCTTAGCTGATTTACCTCCGTGGATGCAAAGGGCACACGATAGTATCTTGGCACATGGAGGTACGTTGTGATAGTCTTCCCATATATCGGGAGCACCTCTTTCTTTCTACTTTTGTTGCTAGTGCGTTACTGGTGTTCCATAGTACTTTATTAAATGATTACTAGAATTTGTTCTACCGCTAATAATTTTACTTTAACACCCTGGTGTTGTGAGATAGAATAAGCATTAACTCTTTTTCTTTTTTTTTACTAATGAATTCTACATGTTAAACAAAATGCGCACTTCGTACGTCAACCCTTGAAATTTGTTCTTTGTAATATAACTATTTATTTATTTTTTTGTTGGTTTAACCAAATTCTTTTTAAATTAATTTTTATTGTAAATAGAAAATTGACGACGATGTATTTTCTTCGTTTTGCTGCGAATCCCCCCCTTCTACGCAATGGTAGTTAGTCTGGTAATTTCTACGTTTTTTGTGTTCTGTTTTATAATTGTGATTCGTACTGGTCCTCACTCTAAGTATTCTTTCTATTTCTGACTGACCCGTGTGCTTCATAACGTAGCATAAATTTTGATGCTCTGACGTGGAACCCCGATTGTGTGTAGCTTAACGTTTGGCTCGATTTTGTTTGCCTCAACTTTTACCCTGATTTTATTTTGCTTAACTTCTGGCCCAGGAAAATATTCTGGCCGATAACCTCGCATCACATGGTCAAAACCAACATACCTTTACTGCTGAACCGGATTTTGCTGATCAGTCTGCTTCAATTGAGAAGAATCCTTTTACTTCACATAACCGAATTGCTAAGATTTCTTGTACGCCTACGGGTACATCAAATTCTTCTTCTATACTTTCTGCTGTTCGTAGTTTTAGTTCTACTTCTACTCGTCAGATCGTATGCTTTAATTGCGACAAACCTGGTCATGTTTCGACACGTTATATTCGTCCTCAAACACTCCATTGCTATGGTTGCGGACATAAGAAAGTTTCTCGCCGCAACTGTCCGAACTGTCATCCTACTAATAATAGGTCTTCGAATAATACTCCAAATTCTGTTTTCAGCTCTGGGAGCCAAATTCTTCTGCTTCTAATTCTACGTTCTCTTCTGTACCTCATCCAGGTCATCCTGCTACTACTATCAAAACGTACCATTCTTCGGCAAATATAATTTCGAACAAAATTTCTTCCGTCTCTAGTTCTACATTTTTGTCTACACCTCCTCCTGCTCGTCGTACTACCATCACATCATATCCTACTCAGTCATATGAACCTTTGAATTATAATATTGATTTTTTCGGCTATCACGCCCCTGTTTTTCGAACACCTTCTAATGAGAACAAAATTTCTTCTGTCCTAAGCTGCTCAAAATCAAATTAGTGACTTACAGCTAGTTTCTCAAGAGTTCATTCTGCCTTTCTTAAATGATTCTACTCAAGATATTCCTGTCGGGTCTGCAATGACAGATGTAGCTGAAGTAACGATAACTTCTAATAGTTTCCAAGAAGGTCCTGTTGAAATTAGTGAACCGGTATCGTTAATGCCTATTGCTACTGTTGCCAAGAAAGCAGTTCCTATTGAGGCTGAAGTTTTGCCTGTTCCTATTCCATTGTCTAACATGGAGGAAGTCTTACTTTATTCTACTCTTTTATCGGACTTTGATGAAACGTTACCTGCTCTTACTCATTTTTCTAATATTGACGAAATTATTCCTGATTGTTCTTCTTTATCTAATGCTGACTAAATTCTACTTGCTTCTGTTCTTTTATCTAAAGTTGATGAACTTCTAGCAAATGTTCTTTTATCACCGGCTGATGAAGTTCTACCAGGCTCTGTTCCTCTATTTACTCTTGATGAAGCAATACTTCCTTTTACTTTTTTTTTCAATGTTGAGGTTCCTTTACTTAACGTTGAGAAAGTCCTACCTGACTCTAGTCTTTTATCTAATGTTGATGAAGATTCACTTAATTCTGTTCCGTTGTCTAAAGTCGATAAAATTTTACGAGTTCTGTTCCTTTATCTGACGTAGCTGAAGTGTTCTCTGATTATGTTTCTTTCTGTAAGGTTGATTCTTTTACAGCCAATTCTGTTCCTTTTCCTAACGTTGATATTCTCACAGCGCGTGACGTTCCTTTTTCAACTGTTAACCTTCTTACAACGAGTACTACAAACAAATGGCTTTTTTCTATAACGCGTTCTGAGTTTCCTAAACCAAAACAACCGCTAGTACCTCCACACTCACCACTACCTTCCAAACCGCGTGATACAACTACTACATCCCCGGTAAATCCTGTTTGGCGGAAAAATGTCCGCCCTCATATTGCCTCTTACTCTAGTCACTCAACCCACGAAACCGGTTAATGAGAGAAATAATAGACAGAAATTACTCTATGCTGAATCAGAACCTGAAGATGTATGTCGGCGAAAACTTAGTGTTTATGACTTCACTTCGTTTTCCTGTTGGCGGCACAAACGTCTTAAGTTCAATACCTAGTTCTCGCGCCCCAGATTTTTATGCCGATTTTGCTCCCCTTAGGATTTGACTTTTGGACTATATGATTCCTTTATTTACTTTCCTATTTGCTGAGTTTTCTTTCTTTTCTTTCACTCGCCCCGTGTGGGTTCGGTAATAGAATAGTCCCACGGTACGACCTGCTTGTCGTATGGGGCGACTAAAGCGGTCCAACACATACACACACACACACACACACACGCACACACTTTATACACCCACACATTTCTGCGCTTGGTTCTCCTTACTTTCGCTCTCTCCTTGTACTTCACACTGTGTAGGTCCGGCATTAGAACAACCCTACGGTACGACTTGCCTATTGTAAGAGGAAACTAATGCGGTCAAACATATATACACACACTTCATACACACACACACACACACACACACACACACACACATTTCTGTTTGGTTCTCCTTGTTTTCGTTCTCTTCTTGTACTCCAACTCCGTGTGGATCCAGAAATAGAATAGTCCCACGGTACAACCTGCCTGTCGTAAGGGGCGACTAAAGCGGTCTAACACATACGCACACACATACACATATGTCCACGCACGCACATATAGTCTTTCACATACTCATACATAACTATACTGGGATTTTGTTTTATTTTCTTTTGTGGTATTCTTAGGTTTTTTTTAAAGTGGTTCTTGTACTTATTGCTTGGTGTTGTTCTTTTTGGGTTTTTCTTTTTTTCCTTCGTTCCTTTCGCTCGAACATTCCTCTCCTTTCTTGTGGTTGGTCTTACATTCTGTCGGTCTTCGTGCTGACTTGGGTGTATTTTCAATCCGCTTCCTGTGGTATGTGCTTCTGGCCAATGTAGTACCTTCGGGTGGAGCATTGGAAATATAAAATGAACGGTATGTGCTTCTATCCGGGTTCGAATCCCAACACGGTCCGCTTGAGAAATGTTAGGCGAGCATTTTTCATAAAAATACGCTTTCGTTCGGATGAGAGGTAAAATGGAGGTCCTGTGTGTGAGTGTTGCCACGCACGTTAAAGATCCCTACCTTGCCTGGAACGGCAAGGGTTCGGCAAAATTCTAAATTTCCAGGCAACAAAGAACTCGCCTCCTGGCCAATGTAGTACCTTCGGGTGAGGCATTGAAAAATCACACGTAAGGTATGTGCTTCTAGACCTTTTTTTCTTTTCCTCGGAAACCACGACTTAGTCGACTTTAGGCCTAGTTAGCAGTTCTTTTTTTTGGTTCTTCGTTTGATTCGATTCTTTGGTACCACAGCTTAAAGTACTTAAATTTTTTTCTATTTAGTATTCTTGTTGTTACCTGACTTACTTTGAGGCTTGATACTTTTGTCTTATTTTGACTATTACTGTTGGTTTTCTTTCTTGTTTTTTTTTTACTTTTAGTTTTTCTGCAGGAAACCAATCGGTTTTTGAGGTTGAAGACAGTACTGTTTCTTTTCGGAAGAAGCATCCGCCCTTTGACGACTTTGGCAGTATTGACTCCGTTCTACCTTTACCCTCGCTCATTGCTACTACCTACCTATCTTTCTCTGTGTTTCTCTTTACTTTTGGCTTTGTCCGGTACCTTGGTTCTTCGAGCCGGATGAAGATTTTTTTTGTTGATTTTTGAGTGTTTTTTTGTAGTTCTCCTATGCAGGTTTTCTTTTGGTTTATCCTGTTAGTATGTATTAAGCTTTTGAGCCGGATGTGGATTAACTTTTGTTGGTTTTTGATTTTTCTTTAAGTTTTCTCAAACGAATTTTTTTTTGCTTTTGCTTTTTGTTGATTCTGTACTACCTGCATCGTTGCTTTTGTTTTCCTACCCCGACCTTTTAATTTTGTTGAGGGTGATCTGTTATGTTCACCTTTCGACGGTGTACGAAGCCTTACGCCTTTTATTTCAGTACTCATTCACATAGATTCTGCTTCCAATACTCAGACACCATCCTGTATATTAGACCTTCCTACAATGAGTACGCTTTACTACAATTTCATTTAAACCTATTTACTGCGAATTGAAAAGTTCTTCTATAATTTAAATAGCCGGTACCTTGTTTGAGGTATCCGTTGGCTTGATACATATCACTATGACGTATAATTACTTCTTATAATACCTAATCCTAAAGACTTATTGAAATAATGAATTGTACTGATTTGATAAAGCTTGTTTCGAGTTTCTAATCACACTTGTGTGTTGGATAAAACTGGGATTGGATTTAATTCTTGTGAAAAACAGTTCAATTTAATTCTGCAATTCGTCCTTATATGCACTTTCTACATTATTCGTCCTATTACTTCAAGAGCGATGCACGTTTTTCTTTTGACAAGAAGTGTAGATCTGAGTGCATCGGTAAGTTCTCATGCGCTATTAGTAATAGTAAGACCCCCTTTTTAGCTCTAAGCTGGAAGCCAAGTTGTTTTATGTAGGCCCAATTATTTTTTTCATGTAGCACCAACTGCGCTGGTATGTGTTCCGCTGTTGCAGTGATTGTCGCAGCGCTCAAAATCTGTCGACCTCGGTGACGCTGCATCTGGACGCAAGCACCCTGATGCTTAGCTGATTCACCTCCGTAGATGCAATGGGCACACGATAGTATCTTGGCACATGGGGGTATGTTGTGATAGTCTTCCCATATATCTAGAGCACCTCTTTCTTTCAACTTTTGTTGTCAGTGCGTTACTGGTGTTCCATAGCACTTTATTAAATGATTACTAGAATTTGTTCTACCGCTAATATTTTTACTTTAACACCCTGGTGTTATGAGAATATATAAACATTAATTTTTTTCCTTTTTTTACTAATGAATTCACGCTTCGTACGTCAACCCTTGAAATTTGTTCTTTGTAATATAACTGTTTATTTATTTTTTGTAGGTTTAAATCGAATTTTTAAAATTTTTTTTATTGTAAATAGAAAATTGATGACGATGTATTTTTTTGTTTTGATGGGAATGCGGGTTCTCACTTTAAGTATCTTTTCTATTTCTGTCTGACCACGTAAGAAATTGCCTAATTTGTAATACGCTTTCTATATAAGGAAATATTTAACAGATTTACGAAATTTATAATATTCACTTTTGGATTTCAGATGTTGTGGAAGTCTATTGAATAATATCGTTGCAACAAGATTACTGTTTTTTTTATCAGCTCATAGTGAGGAGTAATCATATATAAATCGGAGACTGAATCTCGTGTGTATGGTCATGTTGTGGTCTCTTGGACAGGTCCTCAGTGTGCTTTCTCATTAGACGACAGACCGATTCCAAGATGTAAAGTGATACCATTGTCAGTAAACCTGAAGTAGATTTGGCAGTGGTTTCTTTTATTTTTGTGGCGTTGCTAATTTGTTTTAATTGCACATGGAATTCTTCATATTTTTGATTTTTGGAGTGATGCAAGAACATTTGCTGATGTATCAGCACGATGATTAAAATATAAACGAGTGGTGCTGCAAATTCTTTCAGATCGTATGCACAATTTATTATACATCGAAGTCTAGTACAGTTTCATTACCTTTGGCATTCAACTATATTTTAGTATCATTCTTAAAATTTATTGTCACAGGAATCAATATATTCAAGTAACTTATTGATAATGACATACTAACATTAAAGTACTAATTAGGGATGAGGATTTTTGATGTTACATTAAGTAATTTTATTACTCCCTCTGTCCCTAATAACAGTAGCAAGGGAATATTTTAACGGAATTATTGTCGAATGCAGCTCTAAGTTACGTTGTAGTATAAAATTACAAAGCTTTTCATCAAAATCAATATTCTATGATAGCTTCTTACGATTTAAAACCAATTTTTACAGTTTAAAAAACGTCGATAAATACATCGCGCAAGCGCGGAATAAGCGACGTCACGGGCGGTTCGTAACGCTAATCTTGTACAGATTTTGGCGCGCCCACCTGTCAATGACGTCACCAATGCACAAATTTAATACGCCATTATCGGAAGATATAAAGTTAAAACAACAGTTTATAACAACGAACAAATTAACAATGAGAGTACTTACATAAGAAATCCGACGTCCGGCGGGGTTGAGTTAAAGTTGGCTTCTCGGTATCTCAGGGCACCATCCCGGAGTGATTAGAGATGGTGCACCGGCGTGGTATGCTAACGGGGCATGGCCTCCTATTTGTTCTCCGGCGTGGAAGACGGTTCGGCCAACGACTACAAATTCATCACCTACCTATGCATGGAACGGAAAGGAAACATGGTATAAGGGCGACAAACAAAAATAATCAGGCAAGGATATTTACATAGATAAAGATAACGATACGTTTCCGAAAAACGTCCACTGCACTCGAAGGTTCAGGCAAAAAAGCTACGTTACAGAGACTCACGGAAACTTCTTCCCACTTTGTCCCTACTCCACTCGCGTCGCGCGATCTGGCGCAAACGCACTGTGACGTAACGGAAATACACGCACCGAGTCTTTTGAATTTATGGCGCGAAACTTCCGCACATTATAATTTGAATTAGGGCCGCTATACTTGCGGCCACGTCCCCAATGCTCCACCCGGAGGTACTACATTGGGTTTAAACGTGAAAATAATCGTGCTTCTGATTAATTCTGACTTCATAGTTAATCCACCCTAAATAAAAATCTAACAAACCTAAAAATCTAACAAACCTAACAAGCTCTAACAATCTAACAAACATAAAAATCTGACCAACTGAAACAAAACTAAAAACAAAAACTAAAAACAGGGTTGTAAATAATGGTATCCCTAGCGCCGACTTTGGAGTGTACCCGATCAACAAGACAAACTTCCGCACATCAAAATTAACCTAAAACATGTTTAGTGCCAATTTGGCACGTAACAAGCTGTCACTTGTTTCGACAGAGCTGCCAATATTTATTTGACCAATAATTATAACGACATTTCACCTGTTGATTGAAAGGTATGGTAAGCCGTGTAGCTTTTAACGGTATGCATTTTATTCAACATCATAGAAAAACGTACGCAAATTTGGAATATAAGCTTTAATGTACTCGCTGGTATTAACCGAAACGTTAAAAAGCTTCTAATGATGAATCATTTCGTTTTCGATTGTGTAGTGTTAAATCCATTCGGATTCTGTACGTACTGAAATCACAATTGAAAATCTGCAATTCGGATTTGTTTTTAGTAAAATCAATTAACACGAACTATCTTAAATTGAAGCCCAATTAATAAGTGCAAAAAACCTAGTCCTTAAGTTTCAAATCTTAAACGCAATTCTTTAATCTGTTCTTTAATTACAAGTAGAGGAATTGGTGCATCCGAACGTAGATCAACCTTATGGGATCCACCCATAGGATCCACCGGATTCACCTGCTTATGGGAATTTACAAGTAAATTCTTTGGAAGTGAACCTTCTTCGGACATTTACTGAGGATTTCCTCCTTGCTCCCTCCTTGTGGACGTCTTTGTGGGGTTTTTACCCTCATTTTAAAAATTTTTACCGGCAACATCCTGAACTAAATAGTTTTCTTCGATTAACCATTTCATCTTTCGCCATAAATCTATCTTGTTTGGTATCAATTAATATTAGATTTTTCTCAGATACCTAAATTTCTAGGAATTTTTGAGATAGCATCATCCCCCAGGGAGCTACCCTCATTGTAATATTTCTTACCAGCAGAGATTTCTGCCCGTTTTTATAACTTTTTAGCCAAGCGACACATCAGGTTAGTCTAGAATTTTACGCATAATCCGAATCTGTAAATAGATTTAAAATCCGACCACCCTTACAAAGTTACACCCTGTTAAAGCCTCGTCCCATTACAAATATGCAAATAATTCAATTATTTTAAGAATAACATCGAAACTTTGAAAACAACTTAAAACATTTCTAATTCATTTCTGCAGGATAATTTTAAGAAACCTAATGAATTTTCAAAATAAAATCAACTCTAAAAAGCGCTAAGGACAACCAATTAAAATCAATTTGGTTTTTGGAAATCAATTTAAACCTTTTCAAGGGAAACTTAATAAAACACTTTAAACTTTTACTAAGAGAATACCAAACTTGTTGTCTACAGGATACTTACTAATAAAATAATTAAATACCTTCTACGTCATATTTTTGGAATTTATTATTTGCGTAGTTTTCAAATGAATCACCAAGCCAAAGTACATGCTTAGTGGTATTAAAACTAACCATTAGTTTCTCATTTTACGAGAGCGGTTAATTATTGTTTATATACCGAAAAACTCGAAATTTAAATCAAATTATAGAATGCATATTTCCATAATTGTAGGGAAGTACCTTTCACAATTAATAATCAGACGTCATTGACAAAACAATGCAAGGCTGAGGATCATACATTTCACTGTTATTAAATTAATGATTTATTAATGAAAACCACTTATAAGCTAATTTTAACGTTGTCTAATGATTAGCAATAATTACTAATACGAGGACAATTTTGTAAATACCTTGGAAGTGAATCTTTGTTTTATTAAGTTTCCCTTGAAAGGGTTTAAATTTATTTACAAAAACTAAATTGATTTTTAATTGGTTGTCCTTAGCGCTTTTTAGAGTTGATTTTATTTTGAAAATTCATTAGGTTTCTTATAATTATCCTGCAGATATGAATTAGAAATGTTTTAAGTTGTTTTCAAAGTTTCGATGTTATTCTTAAAATAATTGAATGATTTGTATATTTGTAAAGGGACGAGGCTTTAACAGGGTGTAACTTTGTAAGGGGTGGTCGGATTTTAAATCTATTTACAGATTTGGAATATGCGTAAAATTCTAGACTAATCTGGTGTGTCGCTTGGCTAAAAAAGTTATAATAACAGGCAGAATTCTCTGCTGGTAAGAAATCTTAAAATGAGGGTAGCTATCTCAAAAATTCCTAGAAATTCAGGTATCTGAGAAATATCTAATATTAATTGATACCAAACAAGATAGATTTATCTCGAAAGATGAGCTAAACAAGATAGAAAGTATTATATGACATTAAAAGCGAGTAGTGGTGCGGTGGTGGTATGTTCGCTAGAGGGTATGTGTGTAAAACGGTAAGAGGTGGTTAGATTTTAAATCTGTTTACAAATTTGAATTCCCCAGAAAATTCTAGATCAAACTTATGTATCATACCCCAAGAAAAACGCTGGTCCAGAATGTTACCGGTAAAAAATCTTAAAATAAGGGTATCTCCCTGGAGGGTGGTGCTATCTAAAAAATTCCTAGAAATTCAGGTAGCTGAGAAAAATCTAATATTAATTGATACCAAACAAGATAGATTTATCGCGAAAGATGAAATGGTTAATCGAGGAAAATTATTTAGTTCAGAATGTTACAGGTAAAAATTCTCAAAATGAGGGTAAAAATTCCACAAGGAGGTCCACAAGGAGGGAGCAAGGAGGAAATGCCCAGTAAATGTCCGAAGAAGGTTCACTTCCAAAGAATTTACATGTAAATTCCCATAAGCAGGTGGATCATCTAGAATGGAAAGTGCGTCCCTAACCGTAATCAGTGTTGAGCAAAAGTTAGTCTACGGTCTGAAGAATAGTCATAAGAAGGTGATACAATTTTAACCGGAATTGCTTAAAAAAAAGTTTTTTGTACGCGTTAGTTTTGTATTACCTAAATATCACAAAAATGATTCCACATCATATAAAATGCTATGGTTAATAAAAATAATAACGATTCGTTTCAAAAAGGCAAAGCGTTTAACATTAAATTACACAGAAATTGTTATAAAAAATGTGTGATAACGGAAATATGAAAGATTAAAATAGAGTTGTAACAGATATTTGTAGTTGATAAAAAGTCAAAAAACAGGACGCCCATTTATAAAAACAGGAAACTATACAAAGCAATCGCAAGAGAAAAAATTCTGAACCAGGATCAAGAAATATGAAACCAGTATCAGCAATGTTTCAAAACATGTATACAAGGCATTAAACAGCGTTGACTAGGAAAGGAAGCCAGGTTGACTACCATGTGACACAAGCAATGACTGATCACTGAGTCTATTCCACGTGCTTACACATAATCAGTAAAAAGTGCAAAGCCTATAACAGTGCAACAGATTCTCTAATTATTGTTCCTTGGTCTTTATTTCCAATATACACGAGTCTAATGATTATTCTTCACAATCACAAATATTTACACAGCATTGTTTGCATTAACAATAGCTAAATCACTATTTGTAAGCACTTCTACATAGGACGAATTAAACACTATTTTATCACAAATCTTACTGGTGATTTACTTATTTAACACATTTAGATCACGTAAGCAAATTCATATTTACATTACTTTATATGCATCAGCAGGAGTCATTGGAGAAGTCTGGTGTCTCATTTCCTCCTCCTGCTGCTCCACCTCCCAACTCTCACCAACCACCTCCCACCTTTCAGCACCTCCAACTCACATCACCTCCCATTTCCTAGCACCTCTAACTCACAACTCCCCCCTCCCTTCACATCAATACACTTTCACAGATTGCCACCTCCCATTTTCCACCATCTCCCGTCTCTACCTCTTCGAGCTTCTACCTACTCCACCTTCCACCTCCAACCTCTGCCTTCCACTTACTCGCACAGCCTTCCTAGCATCTCCTGCCTCGCACAACCTACCTACCATAGCCCACCCCCACCTCCTTCACACTACTTCTGCATTTCGTCACAACAATCATTTTGATCCAACTATTGCTTATCTCTCACACTATCATGGTACAATTTGTACACTTATCCTATATATTTCTACTAACAAGCACTTACTCTGCATACGTGGATTGAGTGGGGCAAAAACAAAAACAATAGACGCATTTTGCACATAAAGACGTAAGCACAATAAAATAGAGTATCTATTACACCTTATTACACCTTTCAGTACAACGTTGCCGACGTCCTCATAAAACAACAAAATTATTGGAACTTGCGTTGGCTACTACTTCTTCTACTTCTACACATCGTACTTCTGCCCCTGTACGTGTTCAAACTACACCCACTCTTTGAATCAGCCATGGTTCTGTCTCTACGCCTACGAGTAGATCAAATACTTCTTCTGTAGTTCCTTCTAGACCTATTCCTGTGTCTACGTGTATTCGTCAGGTCACTTGTTTTAATTGCAATCAACAGGTATATTTTTCTCCACGGGGTCATCGTCCTCATATACTCCATTGCTACGGTTGCGGACATAAGGGAGTTACTCGGCGCAACTGTCCTAACTGTCAACATTCATTAAACTGTCGGTAAGATCTTCAGAACGGGTCTTGGTCTAATCCTTCCATTGATCTCGGATTTTCCTTTTTCTGGTCTCGACGATCGTCCTAGATTTTTTGTGCGCTAATGTACGTGGTGACGAACACCTACATCTATCCGTCCAGATTTTTTTACTTTCTTTCACCGGTATTCTTGATTCCGGTGCTACGTGACCATTCTTGGTGGTCCCGGTTTAAACCGTTTACATACTCTACTCCTCTTCATACTTTCTCTTCCTCTTTCTCTAGCTTAGCTGAGACTTCCAAAAGCAATATCAAACAAGGGTCCGTTTCTCTTCCTATAACTCTTCAAAATTCTGTCACTACTCCGGACGTGCTTGTGCTCCCTGAAGTTTCATACAAACTCGTTCTTGACCTCGACTTTTGGAAGTCGATACAATTTGTCTTAAATTTTTGCGATGGCCAGTGAACCTTTGCCTCTCCTTCTTCATTGGTTATCACTATTACCGATCCTGCCCACATTCTCCGACTTTACTCCTACGTATTCAACATCATCAATTATATTCTCTTATTTCCTCCGCCTTTTGCAAACAATCTGGGTCTTGGTTGCACCTCCTTAGTGCAACATCATACCCGCTCTTCCTCCGAGCCCGTTAAACAGCGTCACTACCCTCTCTCTCCTACACTTTTACGGATTGCTCATTCTGAGTTCGGCAAAGTGCTTCGTTTTGGGGTCGTAGAACTAAGGTCAATCAGGTCATCCAAAAAGACGCGTATCCTATTCTTTATATCTCTATTCTCCTAAGTCGTCTCCATCATGCTCATTTTTTTTCCTTGTTAGCTAAAATTTTAATCAACTTTCGATCACGCCCCAGACCATGGGCGGTAGTGTAAGTTATCAAAAAAATTGTGGTTGATTTTCTTGTAAATTGTAATAAGCCCAGGGTAAAGTTAGATGACAAGCGGCTTTTAGAAAAAGAAAACTCTCATGACTTGTAGCTAGCTGAGCTTTTAACCCACGGTCGCATGAGATTGGGTCAGTGGGTTTAATTAAAGTTAAAAAAAGATAATGGACGCCACCTAAATATTTTATAAAGCAATTGACTAAAATAATTTGCTTAAAGGGAAAATTTGTAAACCTATATTATCACAAACCACTTCAAATATGAGATTGATTGTCACAAATATGTTACTTACTTTCTTTCTGCTCTAATGAAGCTATATGATGGCTCTGAAACATAATTACTACTAGCAAACATATAATTTATTTAATAATTCTGTTACTATACGAAGTCCTTAATTTTGTTTCAAATACTTATCACCGAATCGTTATATTAATTCCTTTGACAGTCATAAAATCTTCGAGGAAATTAAATTTTCATAAAAAAATGAACTGAAGAAAAAAAGGTTTCTATATTCTCATTTTAAACAATTATGTACATGATAATGCAACTCAACAAAGATAAATTCTTATGAATATAATTATTACGTTACTCAATAAAGATGTAAAATTAAATTTTTATGTCTACTGAATTTTAATTGAAGTCTGTATTTTATTTAACAATATTCATTTATACTTAGTAGTTCGGAGTAGCGCTACTAGAATTGTACAAGATATTCAAATTTTTTTATACATGCGATAATGTATTTGTTAATTAATCTCAAATCAAAATTTCATTTGTTAGCATGAAGGCACGCAAACAACATGTTGAAATAAGGTTTCGGTAACAAGATAGGAAATAACATTTGTTTAAACAAATACTGCAAATAACATGTTACTATTATTGATGTAACTTAATATGTTTTTATACATAGTTTGACAAAAAAATGACTTGAAAATTAAATAAAAATCATTTTATATATTTTAAAGATTGAACCTTTATAAGTTAATCTTCTTTCTATTAATAAATAGGTTGCTAAATTATCTGTATGGGAAGGTATTTGTATATCAAAGCATAAAGTAATTTACAAATAAATAATTAAATATTACGTCGCTTCATATATGTGTATACGAAATAAAATACGGCACATGCAGCAAAAATTTCAGGAAATCAAATGAGCTTACCCACCGGCGTCAATGACCTAACATCCTGTCAGCACTTGTTGCGACGTCAGCATTCTGTCACGTGTCGGTACTATCTAACAAATCTGCTTACACTTTTTGTACGAAATGAACTTCTATGTAGATAAATTATTTACACATCAACTAAGTAGAATAATCTTAATATTCCATTAGAACCTTTGTAGATTAAGGAAGTTGCAGTGCAATATACTTTATTAAAAATCGTAATTAATTACCTATAAAACAAACCGTTGTAAAGATTAATTACTTCATAACTTTGTTGTCTTAGACAACTAAATTACCGGTGTTACATATATCGGCGCTTACGCCAGGAAAACTTAATTTCCTGTAACATGTCGTCTGGTTTTATATCGCAGACGAGTGACCTTTCGGCTCGACGAGAAGACAAAAAGTGAGCATCTGACACAACAACATGAGGATCTTAGATATTCTACATACGAGTAAGGAACACGTGCAAGATTTATAATAGTGTTATCAGCTATATTAATAAAATACTTTAATTTTATTGGTTTATTACAGATACAAGAGTATTGGAATTCATATTGGGTAAAGCGTTAAGTAAATAAATGCTAAATTAATGGGTTTGTAGCAGTAATGTTGACAAATAATTCAGTTCGGAATTTTTACATGTTACATCCTCACTAGATATTTGCTCCGCTCTTGCTCCTGAATCCAAAGCCATTACAACTTTTACCGTTCCTCATCGAGGTTTGTTTCAATTTTGCAGTCTCCCTTTTGGACTTCATAATTCTCCTGCCACTTTCCAACGTATGATCGGACAGGTCATCGGTTTTGACTTGGAACCATTCTGCTTCGCATAGCTCAACGACATCATCAGTGCTACCCCATCATTTGAAAAACACCTCCGAATTCTTAACATAGTTATTTCTCTCTCTTCCTTGCTGGTCTTACTCTTCGCCAAGACAAATGTCGTTTCTGCCTTCCTGAACTCCGCTATCTTGGTTATGCCGTTAACCGGGACAGTTGATCCCAACAAAGTTTCGGCTATTCTTAAGATCCTTCCTCCATCCTCTGTTACATTACATGTAATTTTCCAATGCTCCACCCAAAGGTACTACATTGGCTAGGAAGCGTGTTTTTTTTTAAATTTTACCGAACTTTTGCTGTTCCAAGAGAGGTAGGAATTTTCAACGCGCGTAACAACACTCACAAACGAGATCCCTATTTTACCTCTCATCCGAACGAGGGTGTATTTTTTCTGAAAAACGCTCGCCTAACATTTTTCAAGTGGACTGTGTCGGAATTCAAACCCGGGACCTTGGGCGTAGTAGTCACACGCATACCAACTATACCACCGAGCCGACCCCCTTCACATACCACAGAATTTCGGCGAAATAGGGCATATATAATATGTAGGCTGTTGTGGGAATTTTAGGGAACTATGTAGGCTTACTCAAAAGTTACATAAGTGGGGGTATGCGTCCAACCAGTTTCAAGACGGAAAACATAATGACAAAAAAATAATTGCACTTAAATCTGATGATTACTATAAACAACTACAGGTGTTGGTTGTGAAATATTTTCAACTAATGTTGGTTGTGTCAAAGGATATATTGGAAAAACTATTAATTCGACAAAAGTGCTGGAGGAACTTGGCAGCCACAGGCTACATACCCCCTTCACATACTCCTACATTTGAGTTTCCAGTGCTCCATCCGAAGATACTACATTGGTCAGGATGCTAGTTTGTTTTTATCTGGAAATTTTGAATTTTGCCGAACCCTTGCTGTTGCAAGCAAGGTAGGAATCTTTAACGTGCGAGACAACACTCACACACGGGACCTCCATTTTACCTTTCATCCGAACGAGGGCGTATATTTGTGAAAAATGCTCGCCTAACATTTTTCAAGCGGACCGTGTCGGGATTTGAACCTGAGATCTTGGCCATAGTACTCTTTCACATACCACTGAATATAGGGTATATAATCGTAAAACAATAGAATATGACCGAACTGCATCTAACAAGAAAAAACAGCGGTTATATTCAAAGACAACAAACATAGAAACCAGAAGAAAATTGTTAAAAGCATATGTGTGGAGCACAGTACAGTACGTCTATGGAATAGGGGCTGTAGGGAAAGCAGACAGAAAGAGATAGAAGGCTTCTGGAATGTTGTGTTTCAGGTGTATGAGGATGATAGCATGGACAGACAAAATGAATAACAAATATATAGAAAAAAAATAGGAAAAGTGGAATGGCAGGATACGTTCTAAGGCATTTTTGGGGAATAGTACAGCATATAATGCAAGCATAGATAAGAAAAAAAACAGGTAGAGGTAAACCTAGGTTAAACTATCGCACACAAATAGTGATAGATGCAGACTGTATAAATTTCAGACTAGGAAACAATGAGGGTATGCGTCTAACCAGTCATGATGATTTAACAAGACCGTTTTAAAATAATGTTGTTTATTTTACTGTTCGAAAACAGCAGACAGCCTTGCACCTGTCAAGATTTTTATTTTATGCAATCAAGAATAGATATATCGGTCTAGATGTCGCTGAAGATGTTTAAAAATGGGTAAACTGACATTTTAGTCTTATCATAGAACTAATCGAGTTAATTATTTCTATCTTCTATTTTCTCAGGAACAATTGAGCTTTTCTTAGTGCATTTTTCGCAAAATGTGGAAAGCATCACAAATTTACGTGTTATCTCTTCGAATTTAATTTTCCCGAAAGCTATGCAAAATAAAACAGTTTATATTCGACGAATTTTAAGTGAGATTTCAAAACGTGGAATCAAACCATCATCCTCATTATAAATGGCAAGCACAAGTCTGAATTAATTAGCACAAATATGGCCACCGTGGTTATATTCAATTCTGATAAATTAATGACTGCGGTTTCTGTCCATTGCTGTTCTGTTAATTGTTCTGCAGCACGAAATGTATTGCGTTTATTTGATTGATTTGGTCTCAATTACGCAGCCTTGTTTGATAAATAGTTAATTGCACAGCATTAGTTACTGCCGTAGAGATATTTTTTACCGAAACAGAAAATTGGTTCAGAGTTGGCTCTAAACTTTTTGTGTATTATACCCATACGCTATCACTCGCTTTGATACACGTACTTACTCAGATTAATCGTGTTATTTTAAATAGACATGGCAACAAGTTTTTCAATTTCATAACGGTTTTACTGAATGATAGGTGGAAAGATTAAACTAATCGTTAACTAAGCCGAGGACCAAAATTAAAGCACATGAGCTGAGTTTTCATAGGTTACTGGATAGAGGCAAAAAACACAAAATTGACGATTTTTTTATTTGCTCGTAGTTAGTCTACTAATTGAAATAGAATGTTCAAATTTGGTACATCATGGTAATTCCCCATTGCGCTTCACATTTTCAACTTAGATTTTGTCTAGGGCATCTATATTTTGCGTGACGATGTTCAACTTTTTATTTTTAAATAGCCGCCATATTGGATTTTTACATTTTTGAAATGCTGATAAAAAACCCTTTCCAAAGAGGTATAACATGGCTATGTTTGATTGAATCAAAACACTAAAAATCACATAATTATGTTTTGGTCGTAGTAGGCTTTAATTTCCATTATGACAAAAAGAAACAATTGCTCAACATCTGAGAAACGTCAAAGTTTGTCCTTTATTTTATGTTTCAAGTAGTGCTGTTTAAAAAAACAGTTAATTGATTTGCATAGAAATTTAAGCAAAGCACTCGCGCTTGAAATGGATCGCTTTACTAACCGTGATAAATATCAAATGTTAGAATGTTTTATTCTTTCTGGAAGGAATGATGTTAAAGCCGCTGAATTGTATTTAAATAAATACCCAGAAAAACATCAACCAAACAGATGTATGTTTCGGAGATTACAAAATAATTTAATAAATTATGGTAGTTTTGGCTTCTCTAAGAGAAATAGGCAAATTAAAAAAGATAATGAAAACAGCGTTTTACAAAGAGTTGTCGAAAATCCTCGTACTTCTCTTAGACAAATTCAGAATATAACAGGTGTTGCTCATTCTACGGCAAGAGCTATTTTAAAACGTTTCAAGTGCCATCCATATCATGAACGACCATGTCAAGGATTGCGTACTGAAGATCAAATTCGAAGAATGGAATTTTGTGCTTGGTACATCAGAAAGTGCAACGAAAATTCAAATTTTGTATATACAATTTTGTGGTCTAACGTAAGTCGATTTACGAATTGTGGTATGTTCAACCGCACAAATACAATTTTTTGGTCAGATGAAAATCCACATTTGAATCGCCAAGTTAGACATCAAGTTAAATGGGGATTTAACGTCTGGATTGGTATTATTGGAAGGTACATCATAGGTTCGTTTTTTTATGATGCAAATTTAAACTCTGCGAGATACTTAGATTTATTGCAGGGAAATGTGGCAGATAGACTAATGGAGCTTCCACTCGCTACTTTGCAAAATATGATTTTTCAAAATGATGGCGCTCCACCCCACAATGCTCTGATTATTAGAAATTTGTTTAATTCTGATTATAATGAAAACTGGATTGGAAATCGGGGACCAATTAAGTGGCCGGCGAGATCACCGGATTTAACTCCTCTAGATTTCTTTATATGGGGCCATTTAAAAAGTTGTGTGTACTCAAAAACGTATGATAATGTAGGCCAATTACAACAAGCAGTCCAAGAGGCCGTAAATAAAATAACTCCAACTATGATAAGACGATCTTGTAAAGATGTTTATAAAAGGTGTCGGTTGTGTGTTCAACAAAATGGGGGGTTATTTGAACATTTAAAATAAATAATGAATTCATGTGGCCGACTATTGTTATATATTTTTTTCTTGATTGTTAATTTGCAATTGTCTGAATATGAATGACAACTAAAAACAGCTTAAATAATATTTTGTATTGAATAGATGCTAGTTTGTATTTATTCTTTGTTAATGCATAGTTATGTAAGTTCTGATTAATACATATTTATTTTCAATTTTCTACGTTTTTTACTGTTTTTATTACCACTGAAAATTGAGTTTAAAATTTTTAGAGCAATTGTTTCTCTTTGTCATAATGGAAATTAAAGCCTACTACGACCAAAACATAGTTATGTGATTTTTAGTGTTTTGATTCAATCAAACATAGCCATGTTATACTTCTTTGGAAAGGGTTTTTTGTCAGAATTTCAAAAATGTAAAAATCCAATATGGCGGCTATTTAAAATTAAAAAGTTGAACATCGTCACGCAAAATCTAGATGCCCTAGACAAAATCTAAGTTGAAAATGTGAAGCGCAATGGGGAATTACCATGATGTACCAAATTTTAACATTCTATTTCAATTAGTAGACTAACTACGAGCAAATAAAAAACTCGTCAATTTTGTGTTTTTTTGACTCTATCTAGTAACCTATGAAAATTTTTTGAAATTTGAAAACCGATCTAAGATACTCTCATGATTATGCAACTTTTGTCCCATTTAACCAAGATCGTATCTCCTACAGTTTCCAAGATCCCCATGTACTGCATTTTATACTGTACACACTGTATAGGAAATTATTGGTACTAGTTTCCTGAAAATTTGCACACTGAAATTTTCCAAACAAATTCTTAAAGATAAACTACTTTCAGTATGCTGTTACTTCCGATTATATCGTAAATTGACCCCACTTTGGCATTTCAAATATACCGTCTTAATTTTAATGAAGTTTTTTGAATTTACACTAAATTACAATATAACATCACGTAAGACATAATACGTCTAGAGAGAGTAATTTTTGAGTTAATTAAACTTTTTTCAAACCTTTTGGCAGATTAATCCCTCTACGAAAAAATCTTGCGGTACTCAATCGACTTAGGCGAAATGTTTTCTCAAACAGACCAGTAGCTTTCCAAATATTTAAAATCTTTCCAAAAAATATACGAAAAGTACTCAGAAATTGATACAGAATTTATCTCCATCCAAAGCTCGGAAGGTTACTTTCTCAAACGACAGCTTCCCGATTTTTTTATGAAAAAGGAAGAAATGTGGTAATTCTGTAATTTAAATTTGAATTTGACATCATTAGTTTCAAGCAGTTAAGATAGAGGCAGGTTATGTTATTATTCTTGTCATTATGTTTACAGAAGATTTGGTGAAAATATCGTTTTTAGTTTACGGTTATGTTTGTAATTTTTTAAAATGGGAAATAGTTAATATAAAAGAAAAATCTTCGTGTAGCATTATTCTTTTAGTTAAATATTAGGCCAACCTACGAATTACAACAATTTCAGGTGTGGGGTGAGGCAGATAAATTTGGATTTCTGTCACCACGTTTTACCTTGAATTTATGAGATGGAAGAAAATTACCAAAGCTTTCCTGAAAATATTTTTGAGAATTTTGTTAGACAACACTCGAGTTCTAATAATTTAGCTGCAGGTGTAAATCCATACAAAATCGAGTTCTACAATAGAATGCATTTAATATAAACGAGTTATGAACCAGGTTATTACGCAAAATGCTATGGTATTGCAAGTCCTTACAAACAACATGAATTTACAACAAAACCAGCGGAGTTATGCGATTATACCCGATTTTTCAAAATCCATTTCAACTTTTACGAGCGATGACCTTACAAAAAGTAAAAATTGGTTAGAAACAGTTGAAAGTGCAGCAACCCTGCATCACTGGCCGCCGGAATTTATTATGGAAACCGCTAGATCAAAATTAACTGGAGCAGCATTACATTGGTACGAGGCAAATCCAAGCGAATGCAAAATTGGGAGCAATTTCGCACAGAATTTGAAAATACTTTTTTCTACGACTGTTTTGGAACGAGCCTATTTTAGGTGTGTTTTTGATAGAGAAATCTACTACATTCTATACAGGTTTTTATTCCCGCACTCCTTGCTAGGCAAGTTGCTAAGCAACCAGTGCGGGAATGTTTAATTTGCACGGTTGCGCTTATATTTCTATTAATCAAATAGCCCTGCACTTGTATCTTATTTCCAATGACGGCCGAGTTTTCAAAGGTGGGCTATGAAACAAATAATAAACCAACAAATGTCAAATAAATAATTTCATACTGTGAAAGCGTTTAAAATCTTAAAGTATTTGCAAAGTCTTTAAAAAATGGCTAGTGATAGTGAAAGCGAACTAGAACCGACGCCTCTAAATATTGTGGAAGCTGCAAATGCAACTACATTAAATTTATTACCGGAAATTTCCAAAAAAAATATGAGACTGCTTATAAATCGTTTATGGATTGGCGAAGAGATCAAAAGACAACATCTTATTCTGAAAATGTTTTAATTGCGTACTTTAATGAATTATCTAATAAGTATAAATCTCCGACATTGTGGACGCATTATTCTATGTTGAGAACAAGTCTCACCATCCATCATAATGTAGATATATCAAAGTATGGAAAATTAAGAGCGTTTCTCAAACGGAAGTCAAACGGTTATAAATCGAAAAAATCAAAAATTTTTACAACAGAGGAAATAAATAAATTTATTACTGAGGCTCCGGATCAACAGTTTCTTCTGACAAAAGTATGTAATATTAACTTAGGAGAATAATGCGTGTTTATAGCTATTTTTATATTGTTACAGACTGCATTAATTATGAGAATTATGGGGGCTTGCCGCAGACAGGAATTACATCAGATGAAGATTACTCATTTCACGGAATTGGGTTCTGCGATATTAGTTACAGTTCCCGAGACGAAAACAAAAATTATACGCAGCTTTACGATAACGAGTAATTTTTATGAAATCACAAAGAATACTGGAATCTACGTCCATCAAATGTTTGCGATCCTAGTTTTTTCTTAAATTATCAGAAAGGAAAATGCACCACACAGAAAGTGGGTATCAATAAATTTGGTGCTATGGGAAAGCAAATTGCAACGTATTTAAAACTACCCAATCCGGAATTATATACTGGTCATTGCTTCCGGAGATCTTCCGCCACTATTCTTGTAGATGCTGTAGAAGATATAATATCTTTAAAAAGGCACGGTGGCTGGAAATCAACATCAGTCACCGAAAACTATATAGCCGATTCTTTAACAAATAAGTTGAATGTAGGCAACATAATACAAAATTCAATTGATAGCACATCAAATGTTCCATCAACGTCCAAAGACAAGAATTTCGAACGTCAAGAAAATTTAGTTTTTGGGAAAACACCTTCTACAATGACGTTTAATAATTGCAATGTAACCTTTAATATTGTTAATAATAATGAATCTAAAAACTAAACTTAAATCAATTTATTTACTTTTATTATGATAAATTTGTACTTTTCTTTGAATTTATGTATATTCACGAACGATAATAAACTTATGATATTAATAAAATGTATACTCCTATACTTACCATGTATTTTATAATATTAACAAAAGAGGTATCACATTTAAAAAGTACGTACTACAGTCGTAGAAAAAGTATAGTGTCCAACACGCATGGAATGCCCATTTCTCACTCGTATGATTTGCAGCACTCGCTTTCAGCTCGTGCTGCAATTTATCATACTCGTGAGAAATGGGCATCATTCCGTGCTCGTTGTACAATATACTATTATACCACAGAGAAATTTAACTTCGCTCTGGAAAGAAATGTCAAATCGTAGCCAGAAGTCAGTCAAAGATTTAAGTACTTATTATCATAAAAAAATTAGATTATGTAAAGGTCTCGGGCTCAGTTTTGCAGAACAAAAGGAACAAGTCATTATTGGATTGCAGTCACGAAAACTTGCCAGTATGTTGTTAACAAAGGATCATTTAAATGGGAACGAGTTATATCACGACCTAGTAAATTATGACAGAATTGTGAATGAACGGCGCAATAAATCATCAAGTAGCAACTTAAATACAAGTAAGCCTCGTTTTGTTTTAAATCGGTGTACCTCATTTAATTCTCGCACCGTACGAAAAATCGCCACCAAAGGAGGGGACCTGCAACGAAAATAAATTTATTTTTGATTTTGGGTGAGCGGCGGAAACAACAGCACTAGGTTTCGCGGTTTAGATCCAAAAAGTTTCATTTTGATTGACTTGATTAAACAAAAGAACGATCAAACAAACGTCTTTCTGATTTTATTAAATAATCGTAGGTAAATGTAAATAGATGTAAATACAAACAAAGTAATGAACTTTGTATCAAACACGATAACTAATGGGAATGAATGCAATTCAAGTAATTTAACATTTGTATTATCAAGACAATATGTATGATAACACAAACTTGACCTCAGATAAATAATTAATAATTATGCTTTAAATTATAGTACTAATAACTGCTACTGGTAATATCCGGCTCGAAGGACCGAAATTTAAATGTTGAGTACATAAAAGGATACTCAGGACAGAAAAGCGGGAGTATAACCAAACAGATATTAAACAAATGCGGCCTTCAATAATCTTACCTGATGTCCAGTTAAAGCGGTGAAAATTCTTGTATCCAGAATACTTATTACTACACTCGAAAAATAATATAAAGCGGTGAGATAGTCCTATACGAGGCTGTAATCTTCGGTTTATTTTACGAGTACATTTTATTCACCGTACGTATTTTCATATTTAAAATTCTATATTTTAGTACAATAATGTTACAATGTAAATTCTTAAACACCTAAGTTCGAGTTTCAACGTTCTTATCTTAATTATTAATGAAGGCAGGTGTCCGAAGTTCTAAGAAATCATGCCGCAACCACCTGTCGTTCGAGTGTTTTGGCTATTACCTATGTTCTTAGTGACAGTGTAAAAGAATCGGCGCGCCGCTCACCTGCTATTGCGAGGAACGGGGTACAGAAGTTCACCCTATAGTTTTAAGTTTAGTTGCTCTTAGATATGTAGAGGGTTAACACGTAAATAGTTTGGCGGCCGCAAGACGCGAAATTGCAACAATCATGTGCAAACAATTGATCGGGTCGTGTCGATTATCGATTCTTCGAACGACGTAGCTCTTTATTGCTGTATTTGGAGGATTTTCAAGCACGTGAATTAAAGTATTGTTCATAATACGACAACGTTCTGTTTACAATCAAGTTACGGATTTATTTAATTGCATTCGCAGGCGTAGTAATTAGTGAAAGGACATTGTTTAGAGTAAACCCTCTTCTAATGAGCATGTATAGTAATTTTACGGTAGGATAAGTAATCATCGTTACATAAATTAACGATAAGTATTAAAAATACATTGAGTTCGGTTAGTGCGAATATTTGTTTTGTTTGTTTTCTACAACTATTACCCTAAAGAATCGCGAGGTAAATGCTGCTTCGATTATAAAGTTACCGGTGCAGTGTGGTCAAGGTACATTTACGTATAGGTATTTTCTATACGTACAGTAATTGTTTCTCGCTCTCGATACAAGCAGGAACGTTTCATAATTTCGTGGGATTCTTTGAGTGTCACTTCTTTAATAAGCCGTTTGCTGATTTGCCGTACCTGGAGTCCAATCCAACATGCAACGCAGGGCTGCCAAGTATGCTGAATCCCTGTGAAAGTAAACATCAGTACTGTAAGTCATTATCATCTTTTATGAGCTTTTACTGTTTACGTTTTTGCTTAAATCTTTGTATATTTTATGACTGATCAAAGTAATTATTATAATTTACGTATTTAGTAAGTAACTTTAAACAGTGGTAGGAGGATCCTTAGGGCGAGTTATAAAACGACTTTGTGTAAATACACACTGTTGATTATATCTGATTTGCCGTAATTTAATATAGAACATTTTTATTGTAGTGGCGTATAATTTCAAGGTGCAATTAATAATAGGTAATTGTCACGACACCAGGTATTATTTTAAGATACCTAGACAACTTGAATTAATTAAAAGTAGAAGTTTAGCAATCACCAATAATTGTTAGCAGGAATTCAGAAAAGTTTGTATAACCTAAATAGAAGTGCTAACATTACCTGATAATTATACATTATTTTTAGGAACCAGGGGACACATATCAGCTTGGTCAGTGAACTTATATAGAATTGTCCTAATATTTAGTCATACGGGTTCTTGCCCGCAAGGTGCGAAGTTTCCCTTATTTGGTCGTACCCCAATCCAGGCAAGGAATCCGCGTCCTTTTAAGACGAGACCTAAATAAAAATAAGGGTGGTGCCCACAACCTTAATTTACGACAATACCGCCACAGTATTTCCCCGATCCAACCCCACTCCGTCGCGACTGTAGCTAGCGAGCCACGGCTGGACTTACCTTTCAGGTTGATTCACCGTATTTGATCGTCTCAATCCCCCCCTTCTTCGTTCTGTAAATTTAGCACGTAACAGGGGACAGACCTCCGAAATAGAAACTTTTCGTCCAAGCGGTGACAATAGACTGTGGTAAGCCGCTTGATAGGCTTTGGGTCTTTGGGAGCTTCTTTTTAAAAAGAGACTTTATTTCCAACATACTCCTATCGAGTGTATTTTTATAATAGTTACAATAATTTTGACAATTGTACGTTATATTCATTAAGGACTTGGTTTCAAAAATAATCAAAGTTACTTTTCACTAATCAATGTAATTAAAACTAAATTGAGTAGCTTGAACAACCAACAATGTTAAAGTTGTGAAGCTCGAGACTAACTGGCCATCTTGGGCCCTTGCTCTTACATCACTTTGTGCGAAATGCAGATCTCATGTCTGCTATTTCTTGATACAATACAAAATATTATATTTTAATAATCTTAATTCTAAGTCTACTGTGACCTGCACCTGCATTATCATATTATGTCTGGAATACAAAGTAATTGTTTCTGTTCTCATGTCTGGTTTGTAAACTTTCATTGACCTTTTATTATGTTCTTCAATTATACAATGTAACAATATTTCTTAAGACTTAATAATTTCATTTAAATATACATACAGCAAGGGGCAGCAGCCTTGCTGGCTAAAAGATATTGGAGGAGAGTCGGCTGGTCTCGGGCGATCCTTAACAATTTACAAGGTTGTTTGGGGGTTGGCCGTGACAGATACGGCATTTTGCTAAAATCTTTAAAAACTGCGTTGTGGAAAGATATGGGAACCTACCACAATATTTCCCAGGTATGCGTGGCCTAAAACACGAACTATGTATGATGGAGAGCTCACAAGTAAAATTCTTGTCCGGAGGTAAAATACCCCTTCAGTCGGATCTCCCGGTGGGGGTACTTGGAGCTCGTCATCGCAAGAATTTAAAACAACGGTATAACGTTTTGCCTTACTAAGAGGGTTATTTATTTTACTCCTATATGGCCAGCTGAAAGGCACTAGGATAGATAACGAGGATTTCCTAAAGATGTAAAGAGCCCACGGTTAGTTTCGGTGGAAAATGGCTCGTAGATGAGGAAACCTCCAAAGGTTAAGCGGCTAGTCGAGCGATTTGCTCTGGGTAGAACATGAGCTTTGGGTCGGGGTTGGACTGCGACCAAAATATAGTGAATATGGCGCCACCAAATTTTTGTATACTAAGAAGACCCAACTTGAGTCTTTTGTATAAGGCCAATGCGGAAACCTATACTCAAATACCGTTATACAAAAAATATTACGAAAACTCAATCCCTAAAGTTTTCTTACCTTATGGCTCGATATTGACCTTTAAAGATGCACTGCTACACCTGTAAACAGATTAAAACAAGGATAGCACAGTTTGTGCATTCATTTCAAAAAATTCATAATTAATTAGAATCAAACCTCATTCATTCAAACTAATAATCATAGTCTTGATCAAAATGAATATCTATTCCTTTAAGTTGCAGCTTAAAATCATCTCTAAAATTTGACTAAATTATAATAATGAAAAATATGTACATATGTACTTGGTAATAATCAGCATCTCTCAAAAATAAAATAATGTAGTTTTTTACATGATAAAAATCTATTAAAATTTATACTTGAAAATGTTTAAATTTGAATTTTTGAATTAATTAAATTTATATTACAACTTTATTTGGTCTGGGTAGTACTACATAGACTTTACATTAAATGGTAAAATATTCTCATTATTAATTAATAAAAAGCAAGATGAAACAATCTAGTTCTCCAAGACAACCTTAATTTTGTTAATACTGAAAGTTAACCTTTTCTATTTTTATATCGACATCTACCATTTTTTGTTAGTACTAATACAAGAATTAAAAGTGAAGCTTTATAGATTTTTTTCACCAAAGTTTAAAAATAACTTGTTTGTCAATCGCCTAATGAACTAGGAAATTTCCACATGAACAAACAAAACTTATTTGTCTGTTATACAAAGGTTACAGCTGACGTATTAAAAAACATAAATTACATACCAGATGTTAATCCATCAGAAAAATACTTGCAAGGTATTAGGACCATACCCGGAATGATAATAAATTGAAATCTTCTTGTTTCAGCATTTACAAATTAGGAATTTCCATTACCACACAATCCAATTAGCTGGATACTGAATATTTAACAAAACATCACGTGCGTTCGCATCGAACAAATGAAACACGCCAAACTGATTTCCACATAAAGTCAAATTTCAAATAGTTGCCAGTAAATTTTCCATTGATTACTAAATAAATTTTATATATTTCTTAAATTAAAGTAAGCTGCACTGCAAGTATTAAATTAATAAGGTTTTAAACTCAGTAATACTTACTGTTATCCTAAAGCCATTCAAAACAATTTAACGTCCCGTCTTATGCGAACTAATACCAGCCAAGTGTGGACATAAAATGAGCTTCGCCGAGACGATTTCATCTTGAAAACGACTTTAATCTTTTGGTGCTTCCAACACATGGTCTGCAACAACGCCATGTTCTTCTATTTAAAGAACAATTGACTTTCTCTAACAGCTTAGGTGAAAGTGTTCTATTGACGTATGCTGCCGTTTGACAACAGTTATGATTTTACAATCATCACAAGGAGGGAGCTCTTCCAGTGAGGCTAACAAATGGCATTTTATGTCACCGCTTAATTAAAAATTTTATGCTCTCAATTTGAAATCTTATATTGTATTCAACAATATGTAATATTTATCATGTAGATTGTGTAGCGATATTATATTTAAATTGACTTTTTATGAATTAATTAAATTAGGTATTTGTGAAAATATTACTAGAAAATAAACTTGTTACAACGGTTCGATTAGGGATAAGGACTTGGAATATAAAGTCATTACTTAGAGTAGATAAGTTAACGAATTTATTAGTCGAAATGAGAAAAAGAAAGCTGGACATTTTAAGTATTAGTGAGGTGAGATGGCCAGATAGTAATGATTTTTTGAAAGATAATTATAGAATAATTACAACTTATTCAAGTAATGTACAGGCAAGAGTAGGAATAGTGTTAGGTAAAAGATTAGGACGTAAAGTTAAAAGTACTTACAATTTAGTGATAGAATAATTATGGCTAGATTGAGTACGAAACCCACAGACACTGTTTTAGTACAGGTTTACATGCCAACAACTCAGTACGAAAATGAGGATTTAGAAAAGATATACGAGGATATAAATAGTATAGTGAGAAAAGTAAAAGGAGATGAAAATTGAATAGTTATGGGCGATTTTAATAAAGTGTAAGCTAAAATTCAAAAAATTGAGAAAGGCTAAAAGCGAGGGATGGGATCTAGGTAAGCTTAATGATAGTGAGGTAAAAGAGGAATATAAAGAAGTATTATATAATAAGATCAAAGAGGTAGTTATAGGATGGAACGTAGAAAATAAATGGAAAGGAATAAAAAGGGCTGTACATGATACAGCAACACAGACTGTAGGTAAGAAAAAGTAGAAGCAAGAAAATCCTGGGTAACAAAAGAGATATTAGATTTAATAGAGAATAGAAGAAAGCTTAAACCTTTCAGAGAATTGGATAGTGAAAGTAAGCAAAAATATAATAGAGTTAGGAATAAGATAGTACATGAGTGTAGAAAAGCTAGAAATATATGGATGGAGGACAATTGTTAAGAGAATAGAAGATGATTTGAGAGTAGGTAAAACAGAAAGATATGTTTTCATAAAGACAGAGGGACTAGAGAACCAATACCAATGATTAGGTTAATTATCGAAAAAAGGTTACAAAAAAATAAAAAGACTCATTTCGCGTTTGTAAATTTAGAAAAAGCATTTGATAGGGTTAATTGGATTGTTATGTTCAGGTTTTTGCGAAAAATAGGAATCTCATAGAAATAGAAAAATTATTTACAGTCTATACAAAAACCAAAGTGTAGTAATTAGATTTGATGAAATAGAAAAGAAAGCTAAGATTAAAAATTAGACAGGGCTCTGTACTATCTCCCTTGATTTTTAATGTTTATGTTGAGGAAGCTTTAAACTTAGCTAGAGAAAGAAAAAAGATAGTTATTAGTGTATAGGGACAGAAAATAAACATGTTACATTTTGCAGATGATATAACCATTATAGCAGAGTCCAGAAAAGAGTTAGGAGAGTTTTTAAATATTTTAGATGAGATACTACAGAGTAACTGTGGTATGAGAATTAACTCAAGAATGCCTAAGATACAGACAAGTGAGTTACAGCCTAGTTCTAAACCAAAATTAAAAATAGGCAATACCGAGCTGGAGGAGGCAGATGAATTTTGCTATTTAGATAGTATAATTACAAAGGACGGACGTAGCCGAAGGAATATAGTAGCTAGAATAGCTCAAGCTAGAAAAATGTTTTTAAAAAGAAAGACTTACTAATAGGTAATAGTATTAGTTTAGATAATAGAAAACATTCCTTAAAGTCGTACGTATGGAGCGTTCTATTATGCGGTAGTGAGACTTGGACAATTAAAGAGGTAGATAAGAAAAAGATAGAAGCTTTGAAGCTTGGTGTTATAGGAGAACGTTAAAAATTAGTTGAACAGATAGAGTAACAAATGAGGAAGTTTATAGAAGGATAGGTGAGGAACCCTGTACGTGGAAACAATTAAATGTCAGGAGAGATAGAATTATAGGGCACCAGTTAAGAGATGAAGGATTATTTAGTATGGTCTTAGATTATAGACTACCAAATAAAAATAGAGTAGGAAGACCTAGACAAAGCTATATTAGTCAAATTATTAGAGATTTAGGTTGTGATGGGCATGTAGTCCTTTTTGGACTAGCTCAGAATAGAAAAGCATTTGGAGCCGTGTCAAACCGACCATAAGTAAGTTCGAAAGCATAACAAAAAAAATAAATTAATAAAAATCAGTTAACTAAATGTCACCATGACATAACTCACAATTAGTTAGCAGTCTGGCATGTTGGTAGCGATTTGTTGCTTAAGCCTTACCATAACATATAATTTAGCACTTTTCGTTTTTTGTTGGGGATAACTAGGTAATATTTCATTTCCTTATAAATTGGAATCATGTAAACATGTTGGAGTTGTTTAACAACCATCAGGTTGCTAATATCGATGTAGAGCCAGGTTAATAGGAAAACATAAAAGAGTATAAGAAGACCTAGACCAAGCTACATTAGTCAAATTGTTAGAAATTTAGGTTGCGAAATGGTATGTAGAACTTTTTAGATTAATACAGAATAGAAAAGAAGTTAGAGCTGCGTCAAACCGACCTTAAATAAGGTCGAAAACAAAATGATGATAATGATACATATAATATATATATATATATATATATATATATATATATATATATTGATTTGGGGATATGTAACTCGCGCAGTCGCCAAACGTATGGCAAACATTGAAGGTGGTACCGCGACCAGGTTTATCAAATTTAAATAAAAGAGCAGATATTACCATTAAGAAATAAACTTAAATTTTATAGTATTAATATAAAGAAACTAAATGAATATATACAGGGTTGGACGGAACACGAAGAAATATAGTAAATATTTAGAACACGATAGAAAAGGTACTGTGCTGTACGTAACAAGAAAGAGCAGTGGTTATGTTCGAAGACAATAAACATAGATACAAGGAAAGAATCGTTGAAGCATATGTGTGCAGCACAGTGTGGTGTGATTATGAAATAAGAACAGACAGTAGTAGAAGCACACAGGAAAAAGGTAGAAGCCTTTTGGAATGTAGTTCAAATGTATGATGATGGTAGTTTGGACAGACAAAGTCAATAACAAAGAAGTTTTAGAAATAGTAGCGGAAGAAAGATATCTGTGGAAAACCAAAAATAGAAGAAATAAAAGGACAGGATACATTCTAAGGCAATTGGCGAATAGTACGGGATATATTACAAGCAGAGATAGGAAAAAGAGGGGTAAAGCAAGGCCTAGATCAAACTATTGCACGCAGATAGTGAAAGATGCGGACAGTGAGAATTTCAGGGAAATGTGTAGGTTAGCGCGGAATAGGAGACAACAGAGGGACGTGTTTAGCCAGTTTCAGGATTGAAGACCTAATGATGACTAACAAAGAAAGTAACCCAATCGAGTACCAGAGTATTGCATTAAATGTGAAATACGCATTCAAATACGTGTATGATCACATACTAGCTCATTGACTTGCATTAATTTTAAATTGAAAAATGCATTGAACCCTTGTTATTTAAATCACAGGGCTTAGTGCATTGAAATATCCACACTTAATTGAATATAGTGAATTCGGTGAGTGTGGTTAGGAATCACTTATAACTGCCCACGGGTATTTCTCATTCTTAATTCAGCTGTGACTATGCCAAGTGTAGATTGTTAATAAGATATGACACTTTTAGCCTCGGATGGTGTTCCAAAGATTACATCGTTGTAAGCACTGTCCATTGTACATAAACCTGATGATTATTATAAGCAATTGCAGGTGTAGGCTTTGCAATATTCTCGAGTAGTGTTGATTGTGCAAAAGGATTTATTGGAAAACAGTTAATTCGGCAAATATCTAAGTGTTGGGGATCTTGGCAGCCGCAGGTTGCCCAACCTCCTTCACATACCACTGGTGAAACAGGGTATATATTCAGAAAACAATAGAAGGGGAACCGAGCTGTATTTAAGCTCTTCTAGGAAACAATAAAGGACGCGTCTAACCAGTTTCAGGACTGAAGAGTTAATGATGATGATGATCAAGTTTTGTTCTACAAATTTGACATTTATAAACAATATATAGAAAAATGCAATGCCTATCTAAAACATTTCTTTTTAAAAAATTTTTCATATGTATGTAGCATTTGCAATCAAAATTTTGAAAATATTTAGTGCTTGTGGATAATATTGTTTTTGAAAATATTTGTTGGAGGGTGAAAATTTTTGCAGAACAAAAGATATGCTTTATTATGTGACGAGACGTAGAGTAGTATTATTATCTCATGGCGGGTGACGTCACATGCGCAATAGGTTCAATTTAAACTTAAACCTCAAGATTCACAACGCTACAGTACAACACACAAACATCTTGCTAGCAATGTGGCTTTAATACGTCGTCACGAATATTCCATTTATTACGTTAAGTAAAATATTGTTTGTAAGGACCCCGTTCATGCTGGCGGTATCTAGAAATTCATAAATATATGAAATAAATCCAGACCTCCATATAATATCGGAGCTTTTACTTGTTTTTACTTATAAACAATTCTAGGTTCGTAGTGTCTTTATCTGTAAATATTTGCTGTGGCAACAGTGCACATACTCAGCGGATCCCAATACTTTATATACCGAATGTGAACCGTAACTGTCATTGTCATTCTCGCTCTTATCAAAATCTTATTGTTTCCAGTTTTCCGTTTTAATATTTGTATCAAGTAATAGTCATCAAAACAGTTTTTTTCAAAACTAACTGATAGTTAATTTCTTCAGCAATGTAAGTATTTAAAAAGAATGTTCGTTTAATGATTAATTATGATATTTTTTAGAGTAATATTATGAATAAGAAGGAGGTGATTCATAGTCAAGGACGACAGATTGTTTTTAATGTGTTTCAATATTTAAAACGCATAAAAGATTCGGGCGCCTCCAGCCTGAACAATTTGCAAGAGTCCGTGGCTGAAGCAACAAGTGTGTCATTGCGGACGGTGCAAAGAATTGTAAAGGAAGGTACAAACAAACCACCTTGCAGCAAGTTCAGTTCACCAAGGAAAACCGTAAATAAACCAAGCCCTAAGTCAACAGTGAATGGATTTGACAAAAAGATTCTAAGAACTGTTATGTATCGGTTTGCAGCAATACATAAACATGGACCGACTTTGAAGTTAGTGTTTGATAAATTTAAAAATGATTACCCTTATTACACGGGAAAATTAGGTTCGTTCAGAAAAATTGTTGTAAGAGCAGGGTTTCGTTGGAAAAGAACTGTAGATATGAGGAAAATTCTTGTTGAACAAAGCAATATAAGGGCAAAGCGCACCATATTTTTGAAAAATCTTAGTAAGTATAAAGAAGAGGGCAGAAGCATTGTGTATAACGATGAAACATATCTGCACAGTTCTCACAGTGTAACAAAGTGTTGGGATGACGGCACCACCAAGGGTTTGAAATCGCCAGTTTCAAAAGGGAAGCGTTTGATAATTGTTCATGCAGGTGGAAAAAATGGGTTCGTTCCAAATGCAGAATTGATATTTAAGTCTGGTTTGAAAACTGGGGATTATCACGATGACATGAATCATCGCAATTATAAAAAGTGGCTGCAAGAAAAGTTAATACCAAACTTGGAACCAAATTCAGTGTTTGTGATAGACAATGCGTCATATCATAATGTTCTTGTGCATCCTAATCCTACTTCAAGTTGGAAAAAAACAGATATGCAGAAATGGTTGAGGGAACGAAGTATCCTCTTTGAATGTAAGGAAACCAAGCCTGAATTATATTCCAAAATTAAGACACATAAACCTGTTCATCAGCTGTTTGTAATTGACCAGCTACTGGCAGAACATGGTCATGTAGTATTGCGTTTACCTCCATATCACCCAGAATTAAATCCTATCGAGATGATTTGGACGTTACTTAAAAACCGTGTCGCTGCATGTAATGTAACCTTTGAAATAGATAATGTATGGAAGTTGGCAGAAGAACATATAAAAAATATTGGAATCAACGAGTGGACTAAAGTATATCTGCACGTAGAGAAAATTGAAAAGGATTATATGGAACGAGAAACTTTAATAGACGAGGTTCAAGACCTAATTATACGGGTTGATGATAATAGCGATAATTCAGATGGATACTTATCCTCAGGCGATGAGTCTGATGATGGGGATGAAAGTTTAGGATGTGAACCCATTTAAAATATAATTTATGTAAAATAGTTGAATGATGGTCTTTATTTAGCGTTGTAGAAAATATGTGTCATAAATACATTTGTTTGTACATTATTGTTTATTACTGAGGTGTTGAAATAAAACTTGCTTAAAGAGGGAAGCAGTCTTTATATCAAATTATGTTCAGTAGTGCTGTGACAATCGATCACTTTTAAAGCTGAAACAATCAATGATTGGCTTTCAAAGTGATTGAATCATTTTACATTTTAATCCAATCATAATCAATTCTGTTAAGCATGTCCATTCTTTGTCTCCAAAAAATTCTTATTGACTGTATTAATCTCGGCTCTTCAATCCGATAGTGTTAAGGTTAAGATTATTAATTATTCAAGGAATTATTTTATAGCTAGATTATTGATAAAGTGCGTAAAAAATATATTAATTTGGCAAATATTTCTAAACTATGAATGAGGTTATGTAAAAAATATATAACCTGACAAGATGCAAACCCTAATTACCTTTCTTTTCATACTATAACTGTTCCTCTTCCTTCAATTCTACAGCACTGAATTGTTGATTTTATGATCCATTAAAATAAAGCACGAGATATATGCAATTTATAATAATATTAATATAACAAATGATATAAAAACTTTTTGGTATTACTTAAAAATTGTTTTTGTTTTGTTTTGTTTTTGTTCTACTAGTGACTATAAGTGATAAAATATCTTGTGTACACTGATCCAATTAATCAATAATCTGGGGTATCACATCTAACAATAAGCTCAGATCATTTTTATAGAAGAGCAAAAATCAACATAAAACTATTTAAAACACATTTCTTGGTTGCTCGACAATTTTTGCTCTGGCAACACTGGACGTGCAAGCAGTCGATGTTTTCTAGTCTCACTTTTTTATTTTGATTATTAATATAGCTCCTCCTCGCGCAGGTTTTTCAAGGTCACCCGCCATGAGTTAATAACACTACTATACAGCATTTCAGTATATGGAGAATCCATCTTACTATACGCTCTGGTGCCCCGACAGAGGTAAATCAACCCCTAGGCTAAACACAAATTCCCTTACAGTATGTGATATTCTATTATGTCTTGACATTTCCACTTTAAATTACACATGTTTAGTCTTTTCAAAGAATACATGTGATTGACTTGATTATTATTCTGATCACCTTTTGAGGTTCTTGATGAACTTCTTATCTTTCATTTGCACGAATTTTACATCCTCTTTTAACTTTAGTTAAATCGCTCACTTTCTAAACTTACTAAACTTCCTAGAGTTACGGTACTACGAAAAGCCAATATCAAAAGCTTAACTTGTCGACATGTAAAGTCTCAACAAACTTAATCACGCTACTGTAAATACAGTTAGCTGACAAATCCCACAATTCTCCTACATAAAAGCGGAAGTCGAGCGAGTTCACCAATTTATAATTCTGCACATGAAATACATATATAAAAGAGGTAGTTACGCATCGTTTGTCGCATCGCTAAATGTACCAAAAAGAAATTGACATACGAAATTCGATGAATACGCTGGCTTCGAGGTGTAAGGCGTCGTTAGGGCGGAACAAACGTGTTCTACCGTTTTTCTAGCTTCGCGTTGTCAGACTTGACGGGACAAATTGGACGCAGTCACTCGAGACGAATGTGTGGTGAGCTTCGCGACGTCTCTAGAGAGATCCTAGAGATTCTATGACCTCCGAGGTGAATGCTATCCAGGTTTCATATTACTAATCAGCTTTCGACTTTTCTTTTACACACTTTTCTCGAAAAAGACAAGCAGTTAGACATGGATGCTCCAGGCGTTAATTTCCGTTTCATTTCAGTTTCGTTTTATCTGAAATGCTTCAGTTATAGGAGATTAATTCTGTAAGGCGAAATAAACGCCAGTTGAATTGACGTTTTATTGAAATATAAATTTTGTTTTTGTTATCAAGAAAAAGCCTTTGGATCTAATTATACACAGCAAATGCTAACTACATTAATTAAAAGCCCATAATTAAAATTCAATCAAACTCATGCGGTTCCATAAAAATAGGCAAAAACTAAGATCGGTTTTTCATTTATATATCATCGTTTTTAAACGAAAGCGGCGTCCCATTTTATATTAAATATTGGCAATTAAAGTTGCTTCAAAACGGAAATTAGTGTTCCCGATTAAAAGTGTTGCTCTCCCTTCCACCGAAAATATTATTTGTTCTTTCTCTGCAGATAGATCCTTAAGGAACATGGCGTTTTAGACCTAAACCGATTCAGCTTTAGTATTACTTTCATGGCTGCTCTTCAACTTCCAAGGCATTTTTCTCAAAAGTGAAGTTGAGAGAAAATATCCATTCAGGAAATATCCCCAAGTCGCAATTTATCTACAAAAATAATTTTACAACTCGTTAATAACATACAAAGAATAAACAGCTACATTTATTTAATAGGAACTATTTCTCAATTACTAAAATTTATATAACATAATTGGATACCTTATATTTACGTCCGTTAATTGGACGCTTCAAGTGGTTAAGGCACTACAGATGACATGATTTTCGTGATGTATCTAAATAATTATAATAATTTAGTTAATGAAATAGACGAAAGAAACCGTCTCTCAACGCCTGCTGCCGTCTCTCCTAACCTAAGTACTTATGTAAATAAATAACAATAAAATTCATTTTCAAATTCGATAGTAAGTATGCCCATGCCTCAAGTACATTTTTTTCGGACACTTCTGCGATATAAGCGTTACTGACATAGTACCATTTGTCCAATGAAATGTTAGTTTTAACTTTGGCACCTTTATACGGCGATGACAAGAATTGATTTTGATTCTTGTTGTAGGAACTGCCAACGATAATTGTTCTTTTCTAACGGAATTCTTATTTTCATATATGTGTCATAGTGTCCGCCATGAATTGAACCATTATGTTGCCCAGTACAGTATAATGTATATGTTTGGTCTTTTTGTCGCACGTTTGTGTGTATAATTTTAAGTCGTTGTAAATTCGTAGTTGTAAATCAAATAGCAAAGCTGTCATCCCTTGTCCCGTTATATCCTGTCATAAACCTCCTTTGTGCCGATGGAAATTAAGTTAGACTAAAGGGCAGTGATAGACACTTGTTCATAGACATCGAAGAGAAACGTTTGTTGGTTCGGCAAAGTGAATTAAGTCATTAGTGTCGCTGAATGTGAATTTAAGGATAAATCCTAAAAAACACAGTGATAGTGCGTACGTACACGTCCAAGAAATAGCTATACAGTCCACTTCGCTGAAGAGCAAAAACGGCACTTATAGAACAGTAGAATACCGCTGAGGTAAGTTGATACATAAATTACAAGACTCCTCGCGCGTTAACAAAAATGGCTTTCTTACGCCGGATAATTAATTAGTTCCTATTTCTGTCGTTCCTCATTAATACTTTTAATTTAATAATTGTGGTAGTTTTGATACATGTGTTGCAAAGAGGCTAACATCTTGTTTGCACATTTAATAGTAGAAACATTTTTCTTTGTCGCAAGGATTATATTTATGAGGGTTGTATTTTAAATTCTTACATGATTTTTCGTTAACCAAAGTTTGATACACCACTCGGGTCATCCAACTTATTAGATAGTATAACAAAGGGGTTATTTGTTGGCATTTTATTTTGAAACATTAAACGTTTTGTCGAACGAGAATTGTAATTAGTTGCATTTGTCAATTAATAATTTAATTTTGTAGATCAATTAGTGGTCGTAGCGTATTGAGGTATGCATTGTTTTACGGAAAATGTACCGATTGCTATAATTAGAGCATCGATGAAAAGTGTCAAGTAAATCGAAACTGATTTCAAGTTTTTTTGCAAGGATATTTTTTTGACGAAGAAAGTGAACAATTGGACGAATTTTTTGGCTCTTAGGGTGAAAATCGATGATTATCTATTAGATATTCGTATTATTACTAAACAATGTGAATTAGACCGCGTAGAAAATAAGTCGCAAATGGAAAATATGAATAATCCTTTGTCTATAAATAGTGGTATTTGCTTGAAACACCTATCAGTCTCGCGGTTCTCAGGTCGTATTTCGGGCTTTGAAAGTTATTATGCAATTTATAAGCGATTGATTCATAATAATGTCAGTTTGTCCCATGTGGAAAAATTTCGCGATCTCGTAGATACACTAGATGATTCGTGCGTGCGTTAATAAAACATTTTGCCATTAAACGACTGCGCATACGATGAAACCTATAAAATCATTACTAATCGTTTTCAGTCCAAGAGGTTATTACTTTGGACATATTTTAATGCTATCGAAAAAATGCCTTAAGGTAAGTTCCTCAGACTCGCACACGAAAGTCCGGCAATTAATTAGTTGTTCGATAAAAATATTTTCGCGTCAAAGCAGATCGAAATAGATTTATTAGATTTCATGTTGTTTAATCTGTTATCAAAAAAAGTAGATACAAACGTTTTAAAGCGTTTTGAATTAGAAAATAGTGACGAGATTCCCTCGTTCAAAGATTTAAGATAGTACATTGAAAAACAATGTAAAGTATTGGAAATAAATGACATTGCTTTAGGAACATGCTTAAAATCTCGAGATTCCCTAAAACAAGGGAAAAAGGAAAGTTCGTTAGCACTTCGACTAAAACTTCTTTAGCTAGTAGCATCAATAATGGTAAAAGTTATAGTCTGTGTTAAGCTATACATCCTATTTATAGATGTAAGCAGTTTCTCGATAAAACTCTTCAAGAAAGATTTGAGGTGGTAAAGGTTAAAAATTTTTGTATTAAATTTTAAATACTTCACATTCGGTGAAAAATTGTAAGTTAGATTGGTCGTGTACATAATGTCAACAGTCACACAATTCGTTACTTCACTTCAATAAACGAGAAAAATTGGTGTCTCCACGCAGACAAACTCATCGTCAAAGGTCAGAGTCTCCTCGGAGAACGGCGCACAGCGCTTAGACTTACCTCTATTAAATACTCCCTGTATGTTTGTTGTGGTTTGTTTAGTATTCTTCTTAATCTTCTTTGGGGATTAAACCACTCATAGTTTTTAAAATTATCTTTATTAACGTTTCGATCTATGACCTAGGATCGTTTTCAAAATAATAAAAACTTCAAGTTTGACATTTATGACATAAATTGAAGGTGACTTTGATTTATTGATGTTTGAAATATTTGGTTTGAGTACACTAAGCAAAAATTTTTAAAGTTTAAAAGAATGATTGTCTTCAATTTGTGTTGCGACCTGGGATCGACTTTCCTTAGGTAGCCAATACGCTTAACGTGAAATCAGCTGATTAATTTTTATTGGTGAATTTTATATAAATTCAATAACTTGGGAATTGAAAAACATTTTTTAACATGTTTCTATTTATACAATTGAGAGGATGGTTATTAAAGAAGTGTGCGATTGCATTATTAAAAGGCTTTCTTTAATTTCTTTAATGTACTTTACTCTTGTAGATATTGCTATTTATTTTATTATTTGGAAATTTGATTTTTTTTCTTTTGCAAATGGCAGCAAAAAAATAGCAAATAATTTATATATTGATAATTTTTTTATTTTATTTTGTGTAGGTATTTTTTTAAGTTGGCTAAATAGCATATATTAAGCTATCTCGCCAGTTGCAACTTTTTACAGATATAGCAAAAAAATTGGTTTTATCAGCAAAAAAAGCAAATAATTAGCAAATAATTCCTACATATATTTTGATGTGTTCTGATAATTTGGGAGTTGCATTTTTAAGAGTAAATAATTCATAAAACGTAGGTATTCTTTTCCATTTCGAATGGACCTGCACCTTGTCGAAGTTCTAAATTACTAAAACAGGTGAAATGGCTTGTGTGTTCTAATGAGCTAAAGAGCCAAACTACAGGTCCAACCAAAGTAGTAGGGTCCTTAGTGAGGAACCAGACTAAGATAGGTCTCCGAAAGAGGGCAGCGGCTCTTTCGGTACTTAGATTGGCAGAGACCATAGGGGTCGGTATGGCAGTCTAAGACACACTGCCGCGATGTGGAAGGCAACGGAAAACCACCACATTATCTCCCAAGTACACAGCGTACTTAAATTGTAACAAACATGATGGCATTCTCTGGGGTAAAAGATTCCGGAGTTAAAATAGTTCCCCATTCGGATCTCCGGGAGGGGACTACTTCGGAGGATGCGATCGGAAAGTTAAAAATAAAAGTCGGGAACACTCTGCGAGTCGGAGCGTGGAATGTTAGAAGTATGAAAGAAGTAGGTAAGCTAGAGTACCTAAAAATCGAAATAAATAGGTTATCACTAGACATAGTAGGGATCAGCGAAGTTCGGTGGCAAGCGGCGGAGGATTTTTAGAGTGGAGACTTCAGGGTAATTCATACAAGAGCAGAGGAAGGAAATTTGGGTGTGGGGATAGTTATGCAGGAAAAGATAGGATACTGTGTAGAAAATTACTTACAAAAGAACGAAAGAGTACTCATGGTTATATTAGAATCTAAACCGGTAAACACAGTAATAATACATGCCCACCTCTAGCTACAGTGACGAAGCGGTAGAAGCCATCTATAAAGATATCGAAGACATATTAAGATACGTAAAAGGACATGAAAATTTAATAATTACGGGGGATTTTAATGCCGTGGTAGGTGAAGGTAGGGAAGGAGTGGTAGTAGGTTTACGAGAAACAACAGGGGAAATAGGCTGGTAGAATTTTGCGACAAGAACAATTTAATCATCACAAACACATTATTTCAACATCATGCTAGAAGACGATATACGTGGAAGATGCCAGGAGATATAGGAAAATATCAAATAGATTACGTTCTTGTTAGACAACGGTTTAGGAATCAAGTAAAAGACTGTAGAAGCTACCCAGAAGCAGATATAGATACTGACCACAACATCGTAATTATGAAGGCCGCACTTAAATTTAAGAATGCGAAAAAAAGAAACGGAAAAAGGCACTTGGACTTAGAGAAACTAAAAGATAAAGATATTCAAGAAAGATTCGAAAAAAAGTCAAATGAATTGCTCAAAGATATCGGCAAAATATCTGATACTAAGGAAGTAGAAACAGAATGGAATAACATTAAATCCAGCCTAGACATGGCGGCCAGAGATATTCTAGGGTATACACAAAAAGAAAATAGAAACCATGGATAACAAAGGATATCCTGAATTTAATAGAAGAAAGACGAAAATATAAAAATAAATCAGACGAAACAGGAAAACAGGTACAAAGCCATAAAATGGGAAATTATTCGAAAATGCAGGAAAGCTAAAGAACAATGGATTGATGAAAAGTGCAAAGAGGTCCAAAGGAAATATAAATAGGAAAGGCGAAACATACGAATTAATTAGAATAAATCTTAGGAATATAAAACCGTATAGCAAAAATATAAGGGATGCACAAGGAAACGTCATCATAGAAAACGTAGAGAAAGTGGGTAGATGTCAAGAATATATAGGGATTTTATATGCAGGAGAGGAACTAACTGCATTAGAACAGGAATCACACATTGAAAATGATGACTTGGGGTATCCTATACTTAGAGATGAGTTTGAACTATCATTAAAGAGTCTGAAAAATGGTAAAGCGCCGGGTACAGATAAGGTGCAAGCAGAAACTCCAAAAGCCGTTGGACAAGCAGTAACAGAACGTCTCTTCCAACTTGTAAGCTATATGTATGAGACAGGCGAGATACCCAAAGATTTCAAACGTAGCATCATAGTTACTATACCAAAAAAGAAAGGCGCGGATAGCTGTGAAAATTTTCGAACAATAAGTTTGACAGCACACGTGTCAAAAATATTAAGTAGAATTGTGCAAAGACGAATGAAAAAACGGGCGGAAAAAATACTAGGAGAAGACCAATTTGTGTTTAGGCGAAACAGGGGAACACGTGAGGATATTTTAGCTCCGAGAGTGATAATGGAGAAAATAATAGAAAAAGGGGAAAGCGTGTACATAGGGTTCATGGATCTGGAAAAAGCATTCGACAATTTAAAATGGAACAAAGTGTTTGAAATATTCAAAAAGATTGGAATGAGTTATAGGGATAGACGAATGGTACATAGCTTATACAAGGAGCAAACAGCAGTAATAGAATTAGAGCAGGAACGTAGAGAAGTAAACATTAGGAAAAGGGTGAGACAGGGATGTGCCCTATCCCCATTGATTTTTAACTTGTACATAGAAGAGGCAATGAATACTGTCATTTGGAATTACTATGCAGGAACAAGAAATTGATATGCTCAGATTTGCAGATGATATAGCGGTATTAGCATCTAGCAAAAAAGAGTTAAAAGCTGCTCTTAATGAAATGGAAACGAGAGATACGGTATGAAAATTAACAAAACTAAAACTAAAGTTCTAGTATGCAAAGGTGGGCAAAATAAATCAAAAACAAGAATACAAGTATGTAACACGAACTTACAAGAGGTTAAGGATTTCTGCTATCTAGGAAGCCAAATAACGCAAGATGGGAAAAGCACAAGAAATATAAAACAAAGATTAGCACAAGGTCGTGCTACATTTAACAAGAAAAAGCAACTACTGTGCTCAAAGACCACAAACATAGAAACAAGGAAAAGATTGCTTAAAACATATGTGTGGAGCACAGCACTGTACGGCTGTGAAGCCTGGACAGTAGGAGAAGCGGACAAAAAAAAGGTAGAAGCCTTTGAAATGTAGTACTACAGACGTATGATGAAGATATCATGGACAGACAAAGTTAAGAACGAAGAGGTACTAAAATGGTAGGGAAGAAAGAAATATGTGGAAAACGGTAAAAATAGGAGAGATAGGATGATAGGCCACATACTACGGCATGAGGGAATAGTGCGAAATATATTAGAAACAGAGATAGGAAAAAGAGAAGAAGAGGCAGACCTATGTTAGACTACTGCACACAGATAGTAAAAAATGTAGGCTGCAGGAATTTCAGGGATATGTGTAGGCTAGCCCAGAATATAAATCAATGGAGGTACGCATCCAACCAATCCCAAGATGGATAAACTAATGACAAAAAATAACTGTGCTTAAACATGATGATTATTATAAGTAACTACAAGAATTGGTTGGGCAATATTCTCGAATAATGTTAAGTGTGTGAAAGGATTTACTGGAAAACCATTATCTCGGCAAATGTCTAAGTGTTGGGGGATCTTGATAGCCACAGGTTGCTTAACGCCCTTCACTGAATCTCGGTGAAATAGGGCATAAAATTAGAAAACAATAGAAGCGGAACGAGCTGTATACACATGCTGTGTGAGAATTTCAGGGAACTATGTAGGCTAGCTCAGAATATAAATAAGTGCAGGTACGTGTCCAATCAGGTTTGAGACGGAAAACCTATGGACGAAAAAATAAGCGCAGATAAATCTGATGATTAGTATAAACAACTAGTTGTTGGTTGCGAAGTATCTGCAACTAATGTTGACTGTGCGAAAAGATATATTGGAAAATATATTAAATCGGTAAATGGTTAAGTGTTGGGGGAACTTGGCAGCTACAGTCTGCTTACCTCCCTTTACAACCTTACATGTAATTTTTTTTCCAATGCTCCACCCGAAGGTACTACATTGGCCAGGAAGCGAGTTTTTTTACCTGGAAAATTTGGAATTTTGCTGAACCCTTGCTGTTCCAAGCAAGGTAGGGATCTTTAACGTGCGTGACAACACTCACACACGGGACCTCCATTTAACCTCTCATCCGAACGAGGGCGTAATTATTGCGAAAAATGCTCACCTGTCATTTTTCAAGCAGTCGGCCGTGTCGGGATTTGAACCCAGGACCTTGGGATCCGTAGTCTTACGCTTACTACATTGATCCACGGCGACGCCAATCCCTTTACAACCACTGAATGTCGGAGAAATAGGGTATATAATTGTAAAACAATAGAAGGTGACCGAACGGCATCTAACAAGAAAGAACAGCGCTTATGAGGAAAGACAACAAACATAGAACAAGAAGAAAATTGTTGAAACCATATCTGTGGAGCACAGCACAGTATGCCTATGAAATACGGGCAGTCTGAAACGCAGACAGAAAAACGGTAGCAGCCTTTTGAAATGCTGTGCTTCAGATGTATGAGGACGATAGCATGGACAGACAAAGACAATAACAAATAGGTTATAGAAATAGTAGGGGAACAAGGATATCTGGGGAAAAAGATAAGAGAAATAGAAGGGCAGAATACGTTCTAAGGGATTTTTGGGGAATAGTATGGGATATATTACAAGCGGAGATAGGAAAAAAGAGGTAGATGTTGATCTAGATTAGATAGTGATAGATGCAGACTGTGCAAATTTCAGGGAAATCTGTAGGTTAGTTCAGAATAGGAAACAATGATGGTACGCGTCTAACCAGTTCCAGGACTGAAGACCTAATGATGAGGTATTCTTTATTATGCCAGCAATTAATTTCTTTAATGTACTTTCTTGTAGATAGTGATATTTATTTTATTATTTGATAATTTAACTTTTTTTCTTTTGCAAATGTTAGCAAAAAAATAGCAAATAATTTATATATTGTTAATTTTATTATTTTATTTTGTGTAGGTATTTTTTTAGTTGGCTAGATAGCTTAATATTAAGCTATCTAGCCACTTGTAACTTTTTTACAGATATAGCAAAAAAATTGGTTTTATTAGTAAAAAAAAGCAAATAATTAGCAAATAATTCCTATATATATTTTGATGGGTTCTGATAATTTGGTTCAGACAGCTTAATAGACCTTTTTAAATTGTAGTAATCAGATATGGATCATTGGTGACAGCTTTTTGACACTGACATGGTTAACAATTTTTTTAATTGGGGTAGCTATGCTTTATCATACTCCTAACACGAACATTATAGGGTGGATTCTGAAAAGGGCATTTCCTAGAAAACCGTCAGCAGCGAACTAATTTACTTCTGATACAAAATCCATTTGTATCCTTCAGAAACAAAATATTCATATACACTCATGAATGGATATGACATCTGGATAATCAGATAAATGAAGCGAGAGAGATAACCGGACATCTGATGATGATACACAATACAAGCGTCGCGGCGCCTGTATCCGAAAGTGAGCGGGAAAGTGCGAAAGAACACGCGTAAACCCTAACCACTTTGCAAAGTTCTAGTTTCTTCGGTCGTAACTATCAGCGCGGTGTTTTTCCAAAAGAGCGATACGACTAAGACAATTTTGTGCGGAAAATAATATTCCAGTTATTCATGATATTTTAGGAATGTCTTTAAATAAAACATCAAGGTTGAACTAAATCTTAAATGTGAAGTAATTTATCACCTTGTGGTTATTTTTGTGTACTATTTCAATTGTGTGTTAGTGTTATAAAACTTTGTTTTGGACGTTGATAAAATGAGGAAAAGTTCCTGAAAGTTTAATTTATTCAGGTTAGTAATGAAATTAGCGGGTCTTCTCTTTTAACGCATCACGTAAGTTCTCAGTCTAAGCGATAATTATGTACGATGTTTTGTTTCAATTAGTAAAGAATTTAAATTTAAAAAATGGTTGCAATTAATTATTAAAATGAATTGATTATGCAACATTTTCCACATAAGTGAACAAACAAACCATTATGAGAGAAAATTAAGTAGTTTAACGGTACCAATGTCAGGCATCACTGCAGATTCAATTACACGCAGCATTTAACGCAATTAAAACTGATGTAATATTTACATAAAATAAGAGTTGATGACGCTTTAGTTACACAAAGTGTAAGATTTTTATTATTCATCCAGAAATCCAGAAACCGATATGGACTATTTACATTAAAGGTATAAAACAAAAATCCAATCAATAAACTGATGAGTTAAATTCCTCACTAGATCGTTAGTGGAAACCATTATTGTACTGTGGATAATTTAAACAATTTATACACCCTAGACAAGCAACTAATATTATTAAATATAATTCTAATAATGCGAGTACTGATATTCTTGCAAAACCTATTCGTGCAATTACCTGCATGATCCGGATCTGAATTAACGGAGGTCACTATAACAAATAAAAATTATGTTTTATTATTATTTTAAAATATTAGAAGTAGTTCCACGTTATTAACTGCATTTAAGCAGTTGAAAAGATGGCTTGAAAGTAAAGTAAACCACCAATAATGTGAACGACATGAGAGTGGTCATAAACCAATCTGCTGAGTCAGATAACAAAACAAAGGACGCCACAGCATCTATAAAATCTAACGAATTCCTATAAACGTGGATACTGCACGCACTGCCGGCAAGGTGCACCAAATCCTACCACCATCTCTGAGTACTTACTCCTATCTTAATACATTTTAACGTAGGTTTCTTTTTGAGCCGTGTTTCTTAGCAGAAACATGCATCAAAGTTCAAAGTCAATCCAGTGCGAAAATTTCACTTATTCTTGTGTACAAACATTACACGCATTTAAATATGCGCTATAAATTTTCTAACGCTAAAAAGCATTTACATTTTGTACACGCCTCTTGGAACGACAAGGAACACAAATAGAAATTGCCTGGAGTGCAGTAGGCAGTAAACCAGGGTTTGTAAGGTAGAGCGTGGACTGTATAGAGTAGAAGGAAGGAAACATAGAATTTGAATACAAAGTCACATAAATACTTAAAGCACTTACCAAAGCACAACATCTGGAGCACTAACGCGGCACCTTTCAGTACTGTTTCTGGCCAAAGGTAAATAAGAACGGAGTAAGGAAATGATTATTTTAGGAAAGACATTAGAGGCAGTAATATTGAGAATTGAAGGAAACACGTTCGCGTTTGCGGATGGTTGTTTATCGACTCTTTTAAATTATGCTATTCCTTATCTAGTCTGGCTTGATAAAGAATACAACGTCGGGAGAGCGAAATGGCGCGAACACATTTCTAGCGTTAACAAAATTAGTTCACATAAAAGCTCTATTCTCATGCATAAATTCAAGGACATTTGTTCATTGCGTATGAATGTAGAATCTTATGTAACTCTTATCTTTAATTTTCAGTAATTGTATATATTTCTTGCAGTCAGTCATTATAAATAAATTATACACATTTGTTGTCTCTATGCATTAACTACACGAAAGGTGACCCTACAAAAATACAAAATCGTGACTGCACACCCACATTCTGAACGAACTTGCACCTCGAAGGAGTTCTAAAATACTAGAACGGATAGAATGGCTTGCGTATTTCAGTGAGCTAAAGAGATAAACTATAGGTTTAACCAAATTAGTAGGGTCTTTAGTGAGGAACCAGGCTAAGACAGGTCCCCAAAAGAGGGCAGTAGCTTTTTTGGTACTTGAGAGCAGAGACCATAGCGGTCGGTATGGTATTCTAAGACACACTACTGCGATGTGGAAAGTAACGGAAAACCGCCATATTATCTCCCAAGTACACAACCAGTGAGGAAGAGGTAGAGGCGATCTACAAAGATATCGAAGATATACTAAGACACGTAAAAGGACATGAAACTTTAATAATTACGTGAGTAGAAGGCTGAGAAGGGAATCAGCGCAGTTTTTGCTCTTTGCATTCATATCTAACCTAGGTTTACGTGTAAATTTCCATAAGGAGGGATTTCCTCCTTGCTCCCTCCTTTCTCGGACACTCCCACATCAGCCATTTTGATTACGTCACATCCGCCTTTTTTGATTACGTTACAGCGCCGCCGACTCAAATTACTTCACGTTTGTGGGAAGTCTGGTACAGATTCACCTTATGGGATCAACAAATTGTATCCACCCGATCCATCCGATCTACAGGATCCAGCACTTGGAGCGTTTTTTCTTAGGGGATGGTACACATGAACAAATATATGCCCTTGTTTAAATTTAAATATTGAAAACTAACTATCACTATTATTTTTATTTGGAAATTATTGTCAAGAATTCCAGGTTTAATATAATTACACACATAATAAAATTAACCTACTAACTAATAATTCCATTTCGAATGGACCTGCACCTTGCCGAAGTTCTAAATTACTAGAACAGGTGAAATGGCTTGCGTGTTCTAATGAGCTAAAGAGCCAAACTACAGGTCCAACCAAAGTAGTAGGGTCGTTAGTGAGGAACCAGACTAAGACAGGTCCCCGAAAGAGGGCAGCGGTTCTTTCGGTACTTAGATTGGCAGAGACCATAGGGGTCGGTATGGCAGTCTAAGACACACTACCGCGATGTGGAAGGCAACGGGAAACCACCACATTATCTCCCAAGTACACAGCGTACTTAAATTGTAACAAACATGATGGCATTCTCTGGGGTAAAAGATTCCGGATTTAAAATAGTCCCCCATTCGGATCTCCGGGAGGGGACTACTTCGGAGGATGCGATCGGAAAGTTAAAAATAAGAGTCGGGAACATTCTGCGAGTCGGAGCGTGGAATGTTAGAAGTATGAAACAAGTAGGTAAGCTAGAACCTAAAAATCGAAATGAATAGGTTATCACTAGACATAGTAGGGATTAGCGAAATTCGGTGGCCAGAGGCGGGGGATTTTTGGAGTGGAGACTTCAGGGTAATTCATACAGGAGCAGAGGAAGGAAATTTGGGTGTGGGGATAGTTATGCGGAAAAGATAGGAAACTGTGTGAAAATTACTTACAAAAGAACAAAGAGTACTCATGGTTAGATTAGAATCTAAACCGGTAAACACAGTAATAATACAAGTATACATGCCCACCTCTAGCTACAGTGACGAAGAGGTAGAAGCCATCTACAAAGATATCGAAGACATATTAAGATACGTAAAGGACATGAAAATTTAATAATTACAGGGGATTTTAATGCTGTGGTAGGTGAGGGTAGGGAAGGAGCGGTAGTAGGTTTATTTGGTTTAGGCACGAGAAACGACAGGGAAATAGGCTGGTAGAATTTTGCGACAAGAACAATTTAATCATCACAAACACATTATTTCAGCATCATGCTAGAAGACGATATACGTGGAAGATGCCAGAAGATATAGGACGATATCAAATAGATTACATTCTTGTTAGACAACGGTTTAGGAATCAAGTAAAAGACAGTAGAAGCTACTCAGAAGCAGATATAGACACCGACCACAACATCGTAATTATGAAGGCCGCACTTAAATTTAAAAATCTGAAAAAGAGGAACGGAAAAAGGCACTTGGACTTAGAGAAACTAAAAGACAAAGATATTCAAGTAAGATTCGAAAAAAAGTCAAATGAATTGCTGAATGATATCGGAAAAATATCTGAAACTAATGAAGTAGAAACAGAATGGAATAACATTAAATCCAGCCTAGACATGGCGGCCAGAGATATTTTGGGGTATACACAAAAAGAAAATAAGAAACCATGGATAACAAAGGATATCGTGAATTTAATAGAAGAAAGACGAAAATACAAAAATAAATCAGACGAAACAGGAAAACAGAGATACAAAGCCATAAAATGGGAAATTATTCGAAAATGCAGGAAAGCTAAAGAACAATGGATTGATGAAAAGTGCAAAGAAGTACAAACTAAGATGGAAATAGGAAAGACAGACAAACATACAAATTAATTAGAATGAATTTTAGGGATATAAAACCGTATAGCAAAAATATAAGTGACGCACAAGGAAACGTCATTATAGAAAACGTAGAGAAAGTGAGTAGATGGCAAGATTATATAGGGAATTTATATGCAGGAGAGGAACTAACTGCATTAGAACAGGAATCAGACATTGAAAATGATGACTTGGGATATCCTATACTTCGAGACGAGTTTGAATTAGCATTAAAGAGTCTGAAAAATGGTAAGGCGCCGGGTACAGATAAGGTGCAAGCAGAAACTCTAAAAGCCGCTGGACAAGCAGTAACAGAACGTCTCTTCCAACTTGTAAGCTATATGTATGAGACAGGCGAGATACCCAAAGATTTCAAACGTAGCATCATAGTAACTATACCTAAAAGAAAGGCGCAGATAGATGTGAAAATTTTCGAACAATAAGTTTGACAGCACACGTGTCAAAAATATTAACTAGAATTGTGCAACGACGAATGGAAAAACGAGCTGAAGAAATACTAGGAAGACCAATTTGGGTTTAGGCGAAACAGGGGAACACGGGAGGCTATTTTAGCTCTGAGAGTGATAATGGAGAAAACAATAGAAAAAGGGAAAGCATGTATATAGGGTTTGTAGATCTGGAAAAAGCATTCGACAATGTAAATTGGAAAAAATGTTTGAAATACTCAAAAGATTGGAATGAGTTATAGGGATAGACGAATAGTACATAGCTTATACAAAGAGCAAACAGCAGTAATAGAATTAGAGCAGGAACGTAGAGAAGTAAACATTAGGAAAGGGGTGAGACAGGGATGTGCCCTATCCCCATTGTTTTTTAACTTGTTCATAGAAGAGGCAATAAATACTGTCAAATGCAGAAAGACATTTGGAATTACTATGCTGGGACAAAAAATTGATATGCTTAGATTTGCAGATGATATAGCGGTCTTCTTAATCTTTTTTGGGGATTAAACCACTCGTAGTTTTTAAAATTATCTTTATTAACGTTTCGATCCATAACCTAGGATCGTTTTCAAAATAATACAAACTTCAAGTTTGACATTTATGACATAAATTGAAGGTGACTTTGATTTATTGATGTTTGAAATATTTGGTTTGAGTACACTAAGCAAAAATTTTTAAAAGTTTAAATGAATAATTGCCTTCAATTTGTGTTACGGCCTGGGACCGACTTTTTTAGGTAGCCAATACGCTTAACGTGAAATCAGCTGGTTAATTTTTATTGTAAAAATTCAATAACTTGGGAATTGGAAAACATTTTTTAACATGTTTCTATTTATACAATTTAGAGGATGGTTATTAAAGAAGTGTGCAATTGTATTATTAAAAGGCTTAAGTAGTCGTTTTTTTATATTTATTTTGAAGGGGAAATTATTATGATTTAGGCTACCTCTTTGGTAGATTTTAACATTGTTCTGAGGTAACCTTATGGTGGGTTTACACTTGTCAGATACCAATGTTGTTCTATGAAGGTTGTAAATGGATCTGATATAGCGGTATTAGCGTCTAGCAAGGAAGAGTTAGAAGCGGCTCTTAATGAAATGGAAACGGTTCTAACAGAGAGATACGGTATGAAAATTAACAAAACTAAAACTAAAGTTCTAGTTTGCAAAAGTGGGGAAAATAAATCAAAAACAAGAATACAAGTATATAACACGAACTTACAAGAGGTTAAGGATTTCTGCTACCTAGGAAGCCAAATAACGCAAGATGGGAAAAGCACAAAAGATATAAAACAAAGATTAGCACAAGGTCGTGCTACATTTAACAAGAAAAAGCAACTATTGTGCTCAAAGACCACAAACATAGAAACAAGGAAAAGATTGCTTAAAACATATGTGTGGAGCACAGCACTGTACGGCTGTGAAGCCTGGACAGTAGGAGAAGCGGACAAGAAAAGGTAGAAGCCTTTGAAATGTGGTGTTACAGGCGTATGATGAAGATATCATGGACAGACAAAGTTAAGAACGAAGAGGTACTAAAAATGGTAGGGGAAGAAAGAAATATGTGGAAAACGGTAAAAAATAGGAGAGATAGGATGATAGGCCACATACTACGGCATGAGGGAATAGTGCGGAATATTTTAGAAGCAGAGATAGGAAAAAAGAGAAGAAGAGGCAGACCTAGATTAGACTACTGCACACAGATAGTAAAAGATGTAGGCTGTAGAGGTTTCAGGGAGATGTGTAGGCTAGCCCAGAATGGAAAACAATGGAGGTACGCATCCAACAAATCCCAAGATGGATAAACTAATGACGAAAAGATAACTGTGCTTAAACATGATGATTATTATGAGTAACTACAAAAATTGGTTGGGCAATATTCTCGAATAATGTTAAGTGTGTGAAAGGATTTACTAGAAAACCATTATTTCGGCAAATGTCTAAGTGTTGGGGGATCTTGGTAGCCACAGGTTGCTTAACCTCCTTCACTGAATCTCGGTAAAATAGGGTATAGAATTAGAAAACAATAGAAAGGGAACGAGCTGAATACACATACTCCCTGAAAAGAAGAAAAAGAAGGAAACCACCAAAAACGCAAAATCAAAGAAGCTGCCTATATAACCCTACATAAAAATAACTGCGTTGCAAACGAATCCGTGACTTTCAGTAAACAATGGATTCCATTACTAAAAGAAATAACAAAAGAAATAACAAATGAAAATCAAATGCCCACAATATATAGGTAGCATTGCAAGTTTTTCCTGGGTTTTCCTTGCAATATTAACATGAAATACAGCCTACATACATGATTTCTATTTATACATAAAATAACTAATTACATAAAAAGAAGCATATTAACAATCTTTGTAAAACAGCATTGGTATCTGACAAGTATAAATCCACAATAAGGTTACCTCAAAACCATATACAATCTCCGTTGAACAGTATTGGTATCTGACAAGTGTAAACCCGCCATAGGGTCGCCTCAGATCCATATACAATCTTCATAGAACAACATTGGTATCTGACAAGTGTAAACCCGCCATAGGGTCGCCTCAGATCCATATACAATCTTCATAGAACAACATTGGTATCTGACAAGTGTAAACCCGCCATGGGGTCGCCTCAGATCCATATACAATCTTCATAGAACAACATTGGTATCTGACAAGTGTAAACCCGCCATAGGGTCGCCTCAGATCCATATACAATCTTCATAGAACAACATTGGTATCTGACAAGTGTAAACCCGCCATGGGGTTGCCTCAGATCCATATACAATCTTCATAGAACAACATTGGTATCTGACAAGTGTAAACCCGCCATAGGGTCGCCTCAGATCCATATACAATCTTCATAGAACAACATTGGTATCTGACAAGTGTAAACCTGCCATAGAGTCGCCTCAGAACCATGTTAAAATCTACCAAAGAGGTAACTTAAATCATAATGAATTTTCCCCCTCAAAATAAATATAAAAAAAAACAACTACTTAAGCCTTTCAATAATGCAATCGCACACTTCTTTAATAACCATCCTCTCAATTGGATAAATAGAAACATGTTAAAAAATGTTGGCTGAAATGCAGACACAAAAACGGTAGCAGTCTTTTGAAATGCTCCAGATGTATGAGGACGATAGCATGGACAGACAAAGATAATAACAAATAAGTTACAGAAATAGTATGGGAACAAGGATATCTGGGGAAAAAGAGAAATAGTAGGGCGGAATACGTTCTAAGGCATTTTTGGGGAATAGTATGTGATATATTACAAGCAGAGATAGAAAAAAAGAGGTAGATGTAGACCTAGATCAGACAGTTATAGATGCAAACTGTGCATATTTCAGGGAAATCTGTAGGTTAGTTCAGAATAGGGAACAATGATGGTACGCGTCTAACCAGTTCTAGGACTGAAGACCTAATGATGATGAACTAATAATTATATTATAAAATCACTTTACTGGATATTGGGATCCTTTCTTGGGTTCCTTGTCAGTTTGTTACGTTTATCGTGGCAGCTACGTTGGGCGCCAAATTTATGCTACGTTGGCTCGTAGCCGTGCGTAACACGAAGAAAATCAAAGAAATGACCGGTCTCAATCGGTGATTAGGGGGGGTTGTAGAAAGCAGACCGACATAGAAGGTACGCGGCTGTAAGAAGTTAGTAACAATACCTGCAATAAAAAAAATTAGAATAGCAAACCTGCAATAAAAAAAAATTAGTCCTGCAAACCTGAAATAAAGAAAAAGCATAGCATGCTGATCGAGCATAGATTGTTCAGTACTTTGTAGAATGTAAAAAAAAACTGTTTGGATAATCTATATAATCTAACAACGGTAAAAGCAATACAAAGATTTTTAGTACAAAGTGAGGTAATATTGGGGAGTAGCAGAAACGTTTCCTCGCACACCAATTAAACATAAATCAGATAAAATTTTAACAAAAAAAATAAATAGGTAAGCACAATTGATATGAGTCATCCAGTATTGTTGATTCTTCTTTTTTTTTCAAGTAGCATGCAAGTCTATGGTAAAAGGTATCAGAACGACAAAGATATGGCAAAACAACGGATAGATATTTGAAGTAAGAATAAGTAGGAAATAGTTCAACTTACAAAAGGTCCTTCAGTAACGCTTCCTTGCAATTGAAGTGTGGGATTCTCGATGTCCGGCACTAACGCAGCACTTCACCCTTGACTGGGAGGGTGTTGATGGAACTTATCACACGTTACCTAATCACACCTACGTATTTCACTGGTGTTAGCAGCAGACATTATCACGCGACGGAACTATGTAGCATTGATAAATTTCTTGTTAATTCTATTTCCTGAGACAATAATTTCGAAATATTTTGTAGCACTAGTTTAATTTCAATTGGGACCAAATGTATATTATTTTCATAAACATCCAAAAAGCAGTGAGAACCTTCAACCAATACCTTTGTAAACCGGTAATCTGTTATATTTCGCAAATAACGAAATTTGCGCAAACAATGATCTGTTTTAGATTCTTTGGGGTTAGAAATTCAGAAACTACAGTATCAACTGTATTTGGATAATCCAAAGTATGCACTACTCTGATAAAAAAAAGACCGCGAAACTAGATTGCACACACAGTTTAAATATCAAAAGACAAAGCACCAAAAACCACAATGAGTAAAGCACGTGTATCACTAAAGTAAGTCCGTAAAATGTTCCGTAAAACACGTGCGTCGACCAAACACGTTCGCCTATCAACCATACTACTTCAATCGGAATTAGCACTACACTTTCTACAGTTAATATACAACTTTTATTTCACAAGAAAAACAACTAAAATCGTGCCGTGCTTGTTCATGAACAATTCGAAAATTGATACCGCATTAATTCTCACTATTGTCAAAGCAAAGAAGAAGCAGTATTTTTAACGTAATTAATATATAGGAACCAAGAACAATCTACAACTACTCATCTGTTTATTCAACTCGTTCTATTACAACCTCTTATCGTCTATTATCTAGACTTGTATATCCACATAAGGAACAAAATCTATACGAACGGCAAGACAAGAACGATGCAATCCACTCATTATAATACGATGCATTCGCCTAAGGAGTTAATAAATATAAAATATAGAAATAGTAGTTATAGAAATGTATTTACTAATTGGGAAAAAGCGTAAAATGTTAAGCTATAAAAATGCACGTTACAGGTTACTCTTTATTAATTGGTTTATTCCATGCTTTGTGGAGTCTTTTGAATGCTCGTTGTTTGTAATTGTATCTTCCTTTTAGAAATTATTACGAAAATAAAACAACGATCCTTTGGTAGATCCTTCTTTTTATCTGACGTTACAAATGCAGTTTGCAATAGCCAGACTAACTTCCGTTTAAAATAATACTAATCTTCAATATTAATAATTCTTGTTAATGATACATACATTATCTGAATTTGATAGCACTTAGTTTTGAATCTCTTCTCAAATGTTTAGATCTTATTTATATTTTATTGTTTTCATACCCTGTAAACTATACACGCTAAATATTTTTTTCACGAATTCTAAATAATAACAACACTTTGATTTCTTTATGGACATTTGACTATCAAGTTCAAATTATATTCAAATTTTAAATTAGATTCAAGATACCCTTGTATTTCGAATCTATACAAATTCTTGACAACTTTTGTTAGACTTGCCCTTTAAATAATTTTTGGCTTTTTTAAACTTTTCAACAAACTTTCAACTTCTTGTTTATTTTCCCAGGTAACCTCATTTATGTGTCCTTTTGGCCTACTATTTTAATGACACTTTAAAACATTGTAACCAACAAGTTTTTATGACTACTACATTCTGATGTATCTAGACATGCCTACTAGGCAAAACTAATATTCTGGCTATTTTTTCCTTACAATAATGCTGCGACGTGATTGGTCAAATTTTATTTTCTGTCTGTAACTCGTTATTTACAACTTTAATTATTTTTAACCGTCTCTTAAATAAAATTATTATGCTTATCACTAAATACAAGATTACAACAACATTATTTACAGAATTAAAATATCCTAGACCATAATAAATTCGTTATGATGCTTTCCCTGTAATTTTGAACATTATGGCAAATAGTATAAAAGTAGCATATCTGAACCTATTAATATACATGAGCTAACCCCCATTTTTATTTGTTGCAGTACTTTACTACGAAAATGAATATTTACATAATTCGAACTTTTTTTCTTAATTTGTTCAAGTTAATGGCGTTGTATGTTTACAAAATGTCGCTATTTGATCTTTTGATGACACCTAATCACATCAAGATATATACATGATGTACTTTAAAATTTAAAGGTAATTTTAATTTCTGGTATTTTAAAAATTCTGTAGTAAAATTCTCGATTCCATTAGCGTCAGAGATTTCGGACCCTTGTCATACCACCATCTGCAAAGACCATGCAATTATTTCAAACAGCGTTTTAGCGGAAACCACATTTCTATTAAAACTAACGATGATTTGAAAATTTCATTTAAATTACGTTGTGTAATGTAATCAATAGCTTTTAAAATCTATCTGAAATGGAAAAGCCACTAGATTCATAAGAAGTTTCAGTCCGATGCATCCATATACATCCATAACGTAAATATTCATATACAGTTTTGAACAAATATGACACGGAAATAATCGGGAGGATAAAACTAGAGAAATACCCGGACATCTGATAATAACACACAACACGGCGTCGCGACGCCTGTTTCCGATTGAGAGCGGAAAGATTCGAAAATACTTGCGCAAGCCCTTGTTATGGTGTAAAGTTCTAGTTCCCCTTAGCTTATCAACGCAGCAGTTCTTATACGTTTGTGGTATAACGCTCGTCACACGTGGAGAAATTGAATCGGTTGCAGACGTTTACGATTTCCAGAAATGTCTTCGGTGGCAATAGATGTCTAAATGTATATCTATCATATAGTTGTTTGCGTGTTATGATATCGTCTTTTTCTGTGTTATATAACAGTGGTATGAAGTTGAAACAGCTTTGAGGACTCTGGTTCTTTGAACCTTTTCTTATTCAGGTTAGTAAGTAGTAAGGTTTTGGAAACAACTTTTCTAATTGTATGCTAACTTGAGTTTTCCCCACTTAGAGAGTGTGGAAAGTCGGAATATTTTTTAACTGCTTGCAATATTGCATTTCAGAAACAAGTAGTTACGTATTTTTTACAATGTCGAAAGGCAGGCAAAAAATATTAATCCTATGAAGTGGAGATCTACCGCCCGAGTTACCATGAGAATAGTGTTAAGTGTACGGTTCTCCAAAGCGTGTAATACATAGATATATGATATGGTTGGTCAGAAATTGGCCATTGCGTCTTTTAAAACTAGAAATAGTAAAGCTTTTTAATCGAATGTCTAAGTAGAAGCATTTGATATTATTTAACTAGATTGCAATGGAAGTATTTAACTCTACGATCAAGAAAATATTTGTACCAAAAATTGAGAAACAAAAATCTGCTAATATTTGCTTTTTAAAACAAGTTACACTAGTTCTATTCTAAGGTGACCTATATTAGGGTAACTTAAAGAAATTCGCCCAGTTACAAGTTGGATTCTGTTTTTATCAAAGCACAAAATTCTTGTTCTGTGTTATTCATGCTCAAATTCTGTAAAATCCGTAAATGGCATTATTTTAATTAAAATTCTACAATTAAAGCAATAATACCTGTATGTGTTTGATTAATAATGCCTTTCAATCATTTGTCCTACTTAAAATAATTCAAAACATACAGGATGAGTTTTCGCATGTTATGCATTGAGATCTCAAAAAAATTAGTGATAGGAATTTGGTTAAATAGGGAAAGAATTTGTTATGTATATTTTTTTTTTATAAATCTATTCCACAATAAAATCGTGGCAGATTTAATATTACCTATCGAGAATTCTTATGTAAATGTAACAAGCCCAGGGTAAGGTTTGGATGGAAATTGGCTTATAGTTAAAGTACACTCTTAAAACTTTTAGCTAACTGAGTTTTGGCCCACGGTCGCATGAGATTGAGTCAGTGGGTATATTTAGGTTGAAAGAAACAAAATAAAGGACGCCACCTAAATTTTTTATAAAGCAACTGATTAAATGAATTTGCTTAAAGGAAAATTTGGAAACCTAAGTAATCGCTAACCACTTTAAATACAAAGTTTGATCGTCTTCTTCAAGGATCTAACGATGAGTAGGGCGACTCTGAAACATAATTTCTACCAACATAGACACCCTATATATTTTACGGACCAGTATGAATATGTAATCTTTGAATTAAGTTCAATTTGTTTCCATTATATCGTGGTACACCTTCGAGTAAGTTTACCTTGTAAATACTTAACAAAATTTGGAAAATTTAATGATTACTGAGAAATGAACTGAAATCCAAACATAACTCTATATTCTCTTTTAAGAAAAGTAAATAACATTATAATTTATAAGTGTACTTAATAAAATTTAATTCTTATGAGTGTAATTTTTCAATCAGATATTAAATTATAGACATTATTTTTCATATTAGGTAGTCACGGTAGCGCTACTTCGACCTCACAATTTTTAGAAAAATGTTTACTTAACTTTTGGCAAATATTATAAGTTTCTAAAATACTCCAAGTTCAAATTTCATCTTACAGGACTTAAGTTCTATAAATTAACATATTAGTATTTTAATTTGTGATAAACAAGATAACGGTGACGTTATTATGTCTACATCTGTACAACCGGTGTAGAATAATATCTTAGGTTGAACACGCTATTAATTACAAAAGTGGTAGTACTCATTGTTCTTTATACTTTACAAAATGAGCCTTTGAAAATTAATTAAGACAATTATTCATACAAGTCATAATAAATTGCATACAGCAACCTGAAGTAAAACAAGCTTCAAAAAGAAATTATTACAAGCAAAATTTACGTACTGAACTTTGTTATGTCAGCATTATTCTAGAACTATTATTTTCTTACCGATAGCGGCAATGGCCTATAACTTTCAAACGGCATGTACATCAAAAGAACACGTCGGCTGCATAGCGGACATGTGCCGAACAAGGTTGCTTACTTATTTACTTTTTAAACGAATTCTATAGAATTTAATTGAACCAAACCAAATAAAATATTTTCTGATGATCTAAACCTGCATCAAAATTACGTGAAATTACATCAAAATCATTACGAAACTATCTACATTTTTAAAGTTATCGAAGTTGCACTGTAATAAAATAATTAATTTTATATGCTTACATTTTTTAAACAAACCGTAAGCCAAGAGGATTTGCACACTACACTTCTACTTAAATTTTCACCGAAAATCTATTACGGCGCCTCTGCCAGGAAAATCTGACTTTCCTGAACATCTTGAGTGTTTTTCAACATATATATATATATATATATATATATTATATATATATATATATATATATATATATATGTATAATTAAAATTGAAGAGTGGTTTGGAGTTTATCGGTTACTAAATATGCAATAATGACTGGATCAATTATATAAAAGTTGTTAAATAAAGAATAAAATAATAGATACATCGCGGTAAAGTCAATGAATAAATTTACAGGAAATTTATATGTTACAAACTGTCTATTTCTAAGAGCAACAAGAATCCAAAAGAAAGTTGATGATATCTCGCACCATTCTTAAACGGGAATGAAAAACGAAAAATTTTCATTTTTATTTTTTGTTCTATTTACATTTTGAAAAAATGATACAAGAACTTTTTGTTTCAAATTTTGAAAGCCAGAAGGTATAACTATTAACATTTTGATTACATGTTTCGTCTCCGCAGAGCCACAATCAACTTCAAATTTTTAAATATGGATCTGGATTCTTTTATTTTAGATTTCGAAAGTATTTTTAATTTCTAATTCAACAATGTATGGCAATTGTGCTACAAAAATTCTCCGTTATCATCAATATATAAATTTCACCCCTCTAGAATGGAATTTGTTGCTTATATAACTCAACCTCTAGCGACACTCTTAAAAGATTGTGTGCCTTCTTTCAGATCATCAACTGTGTCAAAGTTTTTCGATTTACCTTATTTTTACTGATTAAACAGGTTTTCATAGATAAATAAATTATGCCCGTTCTTTCCTTTTAATTTTCGAACAGTTAAGGAGTAAGTTATGGAAACAATTAATAGATCCACATCGCGTTTATTAATAAAATTAAAATTAGTTATTAAAATGTTTTTTCAATTTCGAAAGAGTGCCAGATTTATTGTTAAAAAAATACATTTTTCCTACTAAGCGAATATTTATATTTCAACGTAAAGAGGAATAATTGCAATTAAACATGAAATACTATATCCGTCAAATGGCCACCACGAAACCTTTGGTTCACAGTCATACCTTTTTTAGAATTCTGGATAACGTTTTCGCATAACTGTGGCTCTATTTCTGCAATAAGACGAGTTACGTTTCGGACCTTGGGAGCTGCGTTTTTAAAAAAATCTCTTCCAAAACTTCTTGTAACAATTTATTTATTAAACAGTAATTACATATGGAATTTTGACAAACAATATCGAATTATTTTAAGTCGAAATTTATAATAACTGAATTTAAGTTAGAGCGAGTAGCCAAAGCAAACAACAATGTAAAAAGCTGAAATTTCCAAGGCTGACTGACAGATTTAAGGCTCCCGGGTTATTTATGTTGTCCCTGCGCTTCATATGCCTGTGGGATCTTGCAGAGCTCATGTCTGCTTATTTCTTTATTCTATTCATTATACAATGTAACAATCTTAATTCTAATAGTTGCGGTTTCTTAACCGTCTGTAACCTGCACCTGCAGTATCACTTACGTCTAGAATACAATATATTCACATCCGTTCTTACAACTTGCTTTTGAACTTTCAATAACCTTTACTTATTTATCCTTAAATTTACAATGTTGCATCTAACTTAAGTTTCTATATAATTTCCTAATAATTCCTATTTGATTGTACATATATGGATTGGGGGATATGTAACTCCTCCCGACGTAAATGAAAAAATAAGAGTTTTACTTAATTTTTAAAATTCATTGTCCCTAAGGGTACATTCATTATTTCTTTATTTACTTTTGTTTCTTTATGACTTAAATTTTTTTCTTTATTCTTATATCTAAGATACATTTTGTATAATACATACATAATTAGTAAAATGATCGAAACGATTAATAAAATTGTCCAAACGTTTATATTATCGTAGTGTAATTTTAGTACTTTTAACTCACTTAAGTGTTCTTTGTAATTGTTCAGTAATTTCATGGCGTGGTTGAGATCGTCTAAGTCTAGGTGTTCTAGTTACATGGGTTTCTTGATTATTTCGTCATCTTCGGATTGTGTAATCTTGAATTGTAGTTCCGGTAAATTTGCGAATTTCTTGATTACTGTAGGATCTTGATATACTCTGATTATTTCGTTTTTCAATTTAAAATAACAGTCTTCTTTAAGGGTGATCACTTTGCTTTCGGTTAATGCTACATTGTTCTTGTCTAGATTGCAGTGGGCGGTTGCTATTACTTCTGTTGGAAATATAGCAATCCATTTGTTTTCCGTAACTTTCTGAATTTTCATATTGGTGATTTGTACTGGTTTTGTTTCACAGTTGTAATGATTTGAAAATCTTAGCAATTGTACTTCGCAAGGGCTGTCTTTATGGATAGTTGTGATCGTTAATGATTGACATAAATATTGATTTGGTGTTATTTCGTAATATTTCTCGTTTGTGTAACCATATCTGAGTTCATTTAAGAAAAGGAATTTGGTTTTTGGTATAATAACTTGATACATGCTAGTAATTTTCATTGGAAAAGCAAATAAATGATAATAATTATAAATGCTATTTTTTACTATCGGGATATCTATATTAAAAAATGTTATGTCGTTATTTTTTACATAGCCTTTAATTAAAGCTATTTTTTCAAATATTAGAATGTTTGATTCTATTACATCAAAGGGTAATTTAGTGTTAGTTATAAATGATGTAATTCTTAATAATTCTTTTAACAAGTCAGTTAGTTCTATAATACTAGAGTGTAATGTGTTCAATTTTGCAAATGTTACAGCATTTTCTAATGTGCCTAAAATTTGTTGGATGAAGGTAAGGGTTGATATTATTTGGGTGAATATTGTATTGAATCTAATTAAATCTCGCATGCCTAACATGGTAGATTGCATGTTAGTTTTAAGGGTTTGTATTCGGTTGGCTATCTTATCTTGGTTTCTTACTAGTTTTCTTAGTGTTTCGTTGAATTTTATAATAGTTGATTGAGTACTTGATATTTGGTTGCAAACTATGGTTTTTATAAAGTTTTGGTTTTTAATTAATTGTTGTATTGCGTTATCATAACGTTCTGCGTCGTGATTATCTAAGTTCCCTGTGATAGCTTTTATTATGTTACCTAATCCGTTGATTAGTCCTCTATTTCGTCTTGCTGTTTGATCCGTGGGTATTAGTCGGTTAAATTTATCTTCTATGTTTTCAAAATAGTTTCTATTATGCTGTTATAGTTCATCATTTCTATTGCGTATTCCTTTCCGAATTTTGCTGTCCATTGATTGTTTTAATCGGTAATAATTGTTTTTGATTATTTGTAATTATTGTTTTAGTTCCGTTAGGTCGAATTTTTGTGCAAAGATCCAATAGTCTATAGTATTCTGCATACTGTCTAATTCTTCTTAATCTTCTTTGTGAATTAAACCACTCATAGTTTTTAAAATCATCTTTATTTACGTTTCGATCCATGACCTAGGATCGTTGTCAAAATAATAAAAACTTCAAGTTTGACATTTATGACATAAATTGAAGGTGACTTTGATTTATTGATGTTTGGAATATTTGGTTTGAGTACACTAAGCAAAAATTTTTAAAGTTTAAAAGAATGATTGCCTTCAATTTGTGTTGCGACCTGGGATCCACTTTCTTTAGGTAGCCAATGCGCGTAATGTGAAATCAGCTGATTAATTTTTATGAGTGAATTTTATATAAATTCAATAACTTGGGAATTGGAAAACATTTTTTAACATGTTTCTATTTATACAATTGAGAGATTTCTAATTTTATATCTTATTTTACCGAGATTCAGTGAAGGGGGTTAAGCAACCTGTGGCTACCAAGATCCCCCAACATTTAGAATTTGCCGAAATAATGGTTTTCTAGTTAATATGTTTATTGTTATGTAATTAGTTATTGTATGTATAAATAGAAATCATGTATGTAGGCTGTATTTCATGTTAATATCGCAAAGAAAACCCAGGAAAAACTTGCAATGCTACCTAGATATTGTGAGCATTTGATTTTCATTTGTTATTTCTTTTAGTAATGAAATCCATTGTTTACTGAAAGTCACGGATTCGTTTGCAACGCAGTTATTTTTATGTAGGGTTATATAAACAGCTTCTTTGATTTTACGTTTTTGGTGGTTTTCTTCTTTATCAATAATTTTTGCGTCTTCCCATTTTATTTTATGACTGGAGTCCCATGCATGTTGGCAAATCATGGATTTTTCAAATTTTCTATTTTTTATATATGATTTATGTTCTTTTAATCGAACTTCAAATGGTCTGGAATTTTCACCTATATAAAACTTATTACATTCGCACGGTATTTTGTAGATACAGTTTTTTTAACTTTGTATTGCGTTTTTGGGTTTTGTTTTTGTTAATTGTGCTCTTAGTGTATTGTTGGTTCTAAATACTGTTTTAATTCTAAATTTGTTTCCTATTCTTGAAATTTTTTCGGAGAATCCTTTTATGTATGGTATTGAGAGCATTTTGTGGTGTGTATCGTTGTTTTTGTTTTCTTTTTCTTTATATTTAGGGTTTTTATTCATTTCTTTCTCTATTATTCTTTTAGGATATTTGTTTTCTATTAGTGTATATCTGATTAGGTCTTTCTCTTTCTTTAAAATTTCTTCGTTTGATGATATTAATTTTGCTCTATCATACATGGTTTTAATAATTCCTCGTTTGACACATTGTGGGTGGTTTGAATCGAAGTTTAAGTATCTGTTTGTGTGCGTTGGTTTTCTATATACCGATGTATTAATTGTTGTATCGTTTTTGCTAACTAGAATATCTAAAAACGGAAGTTTTCCATGTTGTTCTAATTCGTATGTGAATTTAATAGTTGGTTATATTTCGTTAATTGTCTGTACAAATTTTTTAATTAATTCTATATTATGAAGCCAAATAGCATAAACATCATCTACGTATCTCCACCAGATCAGTGGTTTCAATTCTTGTGTGAATATTACATCTTTTTCGAACTCCTCCCTGAATATATTACTAAAGATTGGCGATAGTGGACTTCCCATTGCCTTCCGAAGCTTTGTTTGTAAAATTGATCATTTATTTGAAAATATGTGGTATTGACGCATAAACCAAGTAATTCCATAATCGATGATATACTTAGTTTTGTTCTTTCTTTAAGATTGCCATCTTTTTCTAGTTTGTTTTTTATAATATTAAGCGTTTTGTTTATAGGGACATTTGTGAAGAGATTTACTACATCAAGGTTTAACATTGTGTGTGTTTTTTCAATTTTTATGTTTGATAATTTTTCTATAAAGTGTTGGTTGTTTTTAATGAAAGAATCCGTTTTGCCTGCTAATGGATTTATAATTTTTAGTAGAAATTTTGCTAAATTATGGCATGGTGAATCTATAGATTCTATACGTACCTTGGGCAAGTACCTTTCAAATGCGATCTTCCAACATTAGAGAGACTGTGACTAATATTTACATTCATTTTTATTGGTCCGTTGGACTTTGATTCATAAGAGAGATGGATATACATCTGTATGAGCTATGCTGCGATGCGAAATACATCGACCGTGTGATCTTGAATTTGGGTATAAGCCCAGAGATGACATCGTGGATGAGAGCTACGTCGTGAAGCTCAAGCGCATAATGCAGCACTTCCACGGTAACGTTAGGTAAAATATCCAGATCGCAAGCGTTTGGATGAAGCCCAGATATGACAACAAAGTGGAGAAGTCTGGTATTTAAGAGAGCGGCCGCGTCTGGCTATAAAACCACAGACAGAGGCGTGGACTGTCGCTAAAGTTGCAAAGACACTAGGAGGGTCCGTACAAAGTTGTAAGAGGGGTTCACAATGTGGTATGTCGAATTAGTTAGCTCCCAAAAGGAAGAACAATAGTAGTGCGCATTAACCGGTAGCACCCTACAATAGTGCAAACGCCGGTAATGCCGAAGAACAGCAAACAATGAGACGAACAAAAATACGCTAGTGAGGATGAACGAAAGTCTGGACCGAACTATGATTGGTACATGTTTCTGCACATTATTATATTTTTTTATTACTCTAATCTATTCTTATAGGTTGCTCTTTGGTATGCTAAAGCAAACCTAATTATCCCTGTCTTTTTACAGCTTTATGCCCATTGTTGATGTTTTCCCTATTTAACTTATATCTAATGTTAGTTGACAAAATCTTATTCTACTAAAGTTAGTTGATTACCTTGTTTCTGCACAGCGGCAAAGCAAAGCAAAGAGATTCTAGGTGAACTATTTGATGTGTCATCGGAATGCCTCTTGGTACATTGCGTAACACCAGACTTTGATATGTCCTCAGGACTTGCTTGGGTATTTAAAAGTAAATTTGGTGGTCTGGATCAATTTCACCGACAACAACCAGAGGTTAGAAAAACCATATGGCAAAGGGATAGACTATCGGAGCATCTACTACTTGACGACAAGCAACAACCTTCTCGTTAGTCGATTACCAGGATCTATAGATTGCGTTAGTGGACCTCAAGAGCAAGATGATCAAATCTGAAAACAAGTTCGGTCTTAGGTTCGGTGGGTTAGATAGGAGGGTGGTACAAAAAACGCTAGAAGTCTGTTTCAGAAAACCAGGGTCTAGATTTTGGTGCGTGGTTACAATCCAAATAGTATGGCGCCTGCTATGAAAAGTGTTGGTTGTTAATTCTATCGGCATGGAAACTGCAAAAATGGTTTTGGTTGTTCTTATCGCCTCAGGGTTTTTAAACATCCGAGTCGCAGATTGATCTGGGACAGAACAGCTTTAAGAAAGGGGCCGGGAGAGGAGTAGCGCTATCTGCTCTGCCTCTGACCAGAATAAATAGTTTGAAATTTAAGCGAGATGTTTGTACACAATAGATGATTGATTTGTCCCATGGCATTTCAGCTTTCAATTTTGCAATTAAGGGGTATTTAGATTATAATGAAAATTCTCGAGAATGTTATTTGCATAATTTCTGGTACGTTATAGAATATTCTAGAGATTTTGAATATATATTTGAATTGCCGTGGTGGATACTGGAATTCAGTTTTGATTGAAGCTTTGATAACAATATGTTCTAGGTTAAAGCTTTGAAAGATGTGGTATAAATTATTGTCGGTATAAAGTATTGTAGTGATAATATAAAATAATAATTAATGCTTGGATAATTAATCATAATGTTTTGATAATAAGTAATTAAGAAAATAGTATCATCGTTTAAGATTGTACTGTTAAACATTAGCTGAAAATAATGCGTTGGGGAGATCTTTTAGCAAATTCCGTTGTAACTACGTGTTGTTGAAAAGGTTTGTATAATCAGTTTGAACATAAAGAACTGGTGTTTTGAAATAAAGCTTTCGTTATACTAATTTAAAGGCTGGAAGTCAAACTCTGTACCTTGAGTCTTTTATAACACGGTTATTTTTTACATTGATCCAATCTCCTAACAAGGATATTGAAACGGATTTTGTTGGTTAGCTACGCATTACTTTCTCAAACGCAATCTATCACGAAGTGTACAAAAATAATTTTCTTTCAGAAGTTGTAGCAATTTACATTTATTTTAAATGGTATGTTATGTCATTGGCAGTTGCAGCTATAAACAAACGTATTTTAAACATTAAACTGATATGTCCATGAAAATTAAACTATCCAACCAAACAGACATCTATCACACAATGTTTAATTTTTCATCGCCCCTAAGGCTAAGAAACTAGAGCATCACAATGTATTCCCTTGATATAAAACAAGAAACTACTTTGCTGACTGGAATTATTTTTATTTCCTTAGGAAAGGTTTCTATTTATTTTTATGCAGAGTACTTTTTAAGGTTTTGCAACACACCAATGTCGATTATTTGACAAAGAAGAGCGTCAGTAAGGTTTTATTACTAAACTCCAATTCTACAATACACATAAAATAATAGAGCTTTATTAATCTAAGAGTGTTTTAATTATGTTTTTAATTTTAGAACTCCATAATTCTCTCTACTTCTCCAAGGTAATTCATACAAAATGTATAAAAATAAATTAATGGAGAAACTGCAATAAATTTAAATTATTTTTAAGTGGATGTGAAGTCAAGAGTAATTGAACATTTAAACAAACCATTACTTTAATTCAGATTCCTACGTTTGTAAATAAAACAAAGAATTTATTTGGTCTTGAGGAATATTTATATACATTCTAAACACACGATAAAGTAGAGAAACGTCGAAACGTGTAAACGAAGACAATCGCAAATTAGTAAGAACTAACAGTGTCTATCGTATAAATGTGTGTAGATAAACTACTTTTGTCGAATGAAATTCCTGTACTGCTTCTTGTCAAATGAGTTTTATTTATTTGTTCGTGGCATACCATAGCATTGTGATGGTTTGTAACACGCCAAAATAAATTAGTTGTTGAAGAAACCTCAATTTCAAAATCTTAATGCCTGTAAGAATTTGTTATTGAACCCACGTGGTTCACTGCGTAAACGACTTTCATAAATCTCACGGGCTAAGGTAGAATGCGCTTCCATGCATCAATTAAAATTGCGCCCTTTACTTTAAATAATTATAAGAATTAGGAAATAGTGCAATAATACGTTTGAATATATGATTTTTCTTTAATGAGATTGGAAAAGTCACTTATGAATATAAATAAAATAAATCTGTCCCTCATTTAATTTTTAATATTGTTGAAATTAAAGCTGCATCGATCTACTAATTAAGACTCGTTTAAAATGTATTAAAATTCCTACTCATATATCGTATGTCCTCATCAAAAATTGTCTCGCAATTCCTAAACTAGTTTACTTACTTAGATGTTGCCCTACATGGAAATATGAAAACATCTTATGCCAATTCGACAATGTGTTACGCGACATGCTGGAAAAACTGATCAATGTTAAACTCACGTCAAAAGAATGGTTACAAGCCACCCTCCTATAAAAAAAGGTGGCTTAGGTATTCGCTCATCTGTTTCCTTTTCTTTGCCAGCTTTCTTTTTCTTATCTGCTTTTTAAAAATCGACACCATTAGTTCAAAAAACCTGCTCAACATTCTTAAGCGCCCTATACAATCTTTTATTTCTAAAAGGCGAATCTATTTCGTTTCAAAAACAAATCAGTCTGGCTTAAATCATGATTAATCCATTCAAAAAGAACGGGACTTACCTTTGTTGGACTTCGTTTTTAACAATTTGCTTTCATCAGCTACCAACTTCAGGGGCAAGGCCCGTATTCGAGAAGTCTCATCCATACATTCAGGAGCCTAACTACAAACACTACCAGTTTCTTCTCTGGGAACTTTGTTAGATTATCAATCCTTCAGAATTGCTATCGGCCTAAGACTGGGAATAAAATTATGTACACTACATACATGTGTTTGCGGTACTTTCGTAGACGAATTAGGAATTCACGGTCTAAGCTGCCGACTCAATGCTAGACGCATCCCCCGGTACAGAGCAGTGAATGACATTATTAAATGAGCTTTAAGTTCTTCAGCTCCGTCTATTTTGGAACCAAACCATATTGTAGAAGACTACTATTAACCCGTTTCACCAATTGAAAACAAGTAATAACAAGTCTTTATTACTCACTCTTCACAAGTCTAATTAACAGTATATGCCTTATTTATAGATGTTTTCAGTCCAATTAACAATGAAGCACTATCACGCTAATGCTATTTACAAACACTAATATCTTCTTAAACTAAATTCTTAACCATAAGGCTTCTCAACAACACTAAACACTACTATAATTTATTTATTACACTTTTGTCTATTTATGTATTCTACGAGCTGGCGGTACTTGGACTTTCAAAAGCGTAACTAATTAACTTTACACGATATAATTTATATTCGACATTTTGATACAGACTAACTCTGTACGGTCTTATTTATACCCTGAATTAAATAGATGATTCATACTCTGGTATATGCTCGAACATTCTCGCTTCCTGGAAAATGTACTTGGGTTATGAAGCTTGTGTGTTTGACGGGTTGCTTAATAGTAGTTCGTAACACTGCCCCTACTTTAAAACCGTTACGTCCCGTAACTGTAAAAACATTTTGACGCCAATTCGATGATTGATGACGGTATCGGCAGCTATCTCCTTTGGTGCATCCACCACGTCGTTGGAAATAACAGTCAATACCCTTTTCTTGATCTTGGTAGGCAACGGGTTGATAGCAAAAAACAAGTACCTGGATGTTGGTTTCCTGGAAAATTACTTCTAGCATATTTTGAACTATCCTTCAATCTAAGCGATCCAGTGCACAGCCTAGCTTGGGCACCGCTAGTCTCGTTACTCCGTTTTTATTATCTGAGCTTTAAGATTCAGCAAAGCTTTTCATAGATGTCTATAACTATGCCTCTGACATAAAGAATTTTTGATGGCCAGATAGTAAACGTAACGATTTTTATCTTGAAGAACCAAAGCTTTTCTTACAGTTGGCTGTAGTTGTACTAATTCATCTACACATCCAAACCTTTTCTTGAAAACAATAGCTATCCCTCTTGACATTTGCAGATCTTGAGCTACGGAATGTGCAAGGAAATAGTCTTCTGGTGCTCTAAACAGATCTTGCTGTTTTTCAACAATAACGCCACATCTCGCCTTAGCAAAACCACCATACGCCGCCCTGAAACTATCAAAATCTACATTTGGCTTACGATTAATAGCTCTATGAACACCATTCTCATTACCCGAAACTTGCTGGTTGCTGCCAACATAAGATGTTAAATGGTCAAAGTGTACCACTTTCGGTTTACTACGGGGAAATCTTCTGATCCTGTACACTACATCATTAATTCTTTTTAACACTTCGCACGGGCCTTCCCATTGTCTTTGTAATTTTGGCGACAATTCAAGCTTTCTTTGTGGATTGTACAACCACACTGAATCTCCTGGTTGGTAACCACCTTCTTGTGCTCTCGTGTTATATTATGATTTCATTCGATCGCTTATTGCCTGGATATTTTTCGGACGTTTTCGTGAATGTTATTTGATCTCTCACGAAGCTTACTAACGTTATCTTCACCTGCGATCTTTTGTCCAGATTTAAATCCAAACCGAAGATCACATGGTAGCCGCAATTCACGTCCTAACATCACGTAAGCGAGAGAGTTTCCTGTGCTGTCATATACCGAAGATCGGTACGCCAGTAGGAATAGATGTAAATATTGGTCACAGTCTCGTTGATTTTCAGAAACAACTTTGGCTAGGTACTTTCCTAACGTCTTTCACATCTTCTTTGCAGTTTACCCAATACAATCTTTCTCTCACGCTTTCGAGAGTTCTTTTCACGTCAAAGTGCCCTCCGGAAATACCATCGTGCAAGTGCTGCAACACTTCCGACAATCTGTTTCTCGGCACTATCACTTGAAGTCGTCCCTTAGTGCCATCTTCACATTCCAGGCGTCGTTTTAGGATTCTATTTTCAATCACCAAAGAGTCCCACTGTGCCGTGTGCCTTCAGGCTCCTAGTTAAAATACTCATTTCTTCCCAAGCTGGTCGTTGTCCTCTACTTTTCCACTCAAGAATACGTCCCAATACGGCGTCATTCTCCTGCTCTTCTCGTATTCTTTCGGGTTGCCAAGCATCATCGATCACCGTCATTCTATAGATGACACTTATTTTCTCTTTCATCTTGGAGCAATGATTGCAGTCCACCGAACAAGGTCTCCTTGACAGAGCGTCTGCATTCCGATGGCTAGTTCCTACACGATGATCTGTGTCAAAATCATATTCATGCAGCCGTTCTATCCACCTTGCAACTGGCGCTTCAGGATTTCAAAACTGCAGTAACCATTTTAGTGCAGCATGGTCTGTTCTTAACAGGAATTTACGGCCATATAAGAACTTATAAAAGAGCTCTACGGATTTGACAACGGCCAACAGCTCCCTTCTTGTTCCACAATAGTTCCTTTCTGGCCACAACAAGACGTTGCTAAAATACCCAATAACTTTTTCTTGTCCGTCCTGCACTTGAGAAAGAACGCTTCCTATAGTTGTGTTACTGGCATTGGTATCCAAAACAAATTTCCCCTCAATCAATGGACAACTCAGAATTGGTGCTGTAACTAGTAGCTGTTTCAGTTGTTCAAATGTGCTGTGGCAGTCGTCATTCCAATTATATTCTTGTTCATCTTCGGTTAATTTTATCAACGATTTGGCAATGTTTGCAAACCCAAGTACAAAACATCGATAATTTGTGCACAATCCTAGAAAACTGCATAGTTGGTGTATATCTGCTGGTGTAAGCCACTTTTGTACCGTTTTTATTTTGTCAGGGTCAGCTCTTATTCCAGTCTCCAAAACAACATGTCTTAGGTATTTCACCTCTTTCCAAATAGGTGACATTTCTTGGAGCCCAAGGTAAGGTTTGTCTCGCGTAATCTTTGAAAGGATATAGCCTTCTCTTTGTTGTACCAACCATTGGCTATTGCAGCAGCTTCAAATTGTTTCAAATATGTGGGCCAAAGTGTTTTACCATCGAATGTAGGTGGTTTCACTTTAAATTTGGACGGTATTGAATCGCTTCCTTCCATGCTTCTTATTTCTGAGATGTTTTGATTTACAACTTGGTTTGCTAATTCAAGTGGCCGCGTTGTTAGTGAAATTTTTTGTTCTTGCAGCCTCATCACATCTTCTTCCATTTTTACCAATTTACTGTCCAACTTTTGCTCAACTGTTTTTACCTGTTCAGTGAAATTTTCTTTCAATGCCATGGAGCTTTCCATTAATCTTTGTTCTAACGTGGCTGTACTTTCATTCAACTTTCCTTCTATTTTCGCAGCATTTTCACTTAACCTATCCATTTTCTCAACATTTTCACTAAACTTTTCTTCTATTTTCTCAGCATTTTCACTTAACTTTTCTTCCATTTTCACAACATTTTCACTAAACTTTTCTTCCATTTTCGCAGCATTTTCACTTACCTTTTCTTCCATTTATTCAGCATTTTCACTAAGTGTCACTTCTTGTTTAGCCGACCACTCTTCCATACCGGATGTAAATTCCTTAAAGAAATTTATTAAAGTTTTTACGTTCATTTTACTTTGGCTTCTTGTAACAGGCATATACAAACTACTCAAATGTCTTTAGACTTATGTGTTTTCTTTTAAATTAATCACTATACACCCCACACAGCCTGACATCAGGGTAGTGGGCTACAATTAAGCGTTTCACCACTTTAAAACAACTAATAACAAGTCTTCGTTACTCACTGTCAACAAATCTAATTTACAGTATATGCCTTATTTATAAATGTTTTCAGTCCAATTAACAATGAAGCACTATAACATTAATGTTCTTTACAAGCACTGATATCTTCTTAAACTAAATTCTTAACCATAAGGCTTCTCAACAACACTAAACACTATCATAATTTATTTACTACACTTTTGTCTATTTATGTATTCTACAAGCTGGCGGTACAATATACACGTTCACATAACACAAATTTGTATTTACTCTTGGACTTTCAAAAGCGTAACTAATTAACTTTACACAATATAATTTATATTCGACATGTTAATATAGACTAACTCTGTACCGCATCAGCGGTCTTATTTATACCATGAATTAAATAGATGATTAAATAGATGCTCGAACTTTCTCGATTCCTGGAGAACGTACTTGGGTTATGAAGCTTGTGTGTTTGACGGGTTGCCTAATAGTAGTTCGTAACAATATCTTTCGAAACGACAAATAAATACCAGACAGAATCAGTTTAGTCCCGTGGAACCGTGGCAAAGCTCTCATGTGGGATTTTACTTACCTTGACACTACCCTAGCTCCTTCTCACGCTCTATCATGTGCCAATAACCCTGGAGCCGCAGTAAAATACGGAGAAACTTTCAAAATTAAAAAAAATTTTACACTATCACACCTTTACATTTTCTATCCTATCGTAATTGAAACGCTGGGTGTTCTCGGAGTTTATGCTCTCCGATTTCTTAAAGAAGTCGGCGGACGTATATCATACAACACTCATGATAACAGGGCTACTTCCTTTTTGTTACAAAGAATTACCATTGCAATTCAACCAGGAAATGTCATTTCAATCCTTGGTACCACTCCACCATCAAAAGAACTAAATAAATTTTTATATCTTCTAAATTACAATTTGCGAAACCAAAATTTCACAAAATTTGAATTTGCTAATGAGAAACTCAATAATTTAACACTAATCGATTACGAAAACAAAAACAATATACACATACAATTATTAATCAACACAACTTAAATCAGAATAAAAATGAAAATAAAAAGAATAAACATAGAAAACAGAGAGAAGCAAATGAAAATAGCTCTACCAATTCTAGCAAACGATGTGAAGAAAATCAAAATATAATTGAATGCTCTCATATTATTAAAGCAGTTGAATTAACCCAAATTAAAAAACCATTACAGAAATTAAACATCAATACTAAAATAAGCAGTAATTATGATTTGGTGTTTCTTCATTGATATGTCTTAAATGTGGACAAAAAGTCCGAGGACATTCGAAAAATAAGCAATTATTACAACATTTTACAATTCCAAGATCCGACTGTCATTCAATATGCGTTAATACGGACACATGGTTTGTGATATGTTATGATTGCGAAGTTGATGTGAACGTCGCAGGCGAGGAAAAGTTCTTGCAAGCTGTTGAATATATAAAAAAGTTATCCAATTCATGTATAGCCAAAAACGATATATATTTTGCCACGCCTTAAAATTATAGTTTTTTTACTATCTTGTTAATGTATATATTAAAGGATTTTTCCTATTAGGTTTTTTTCTATGTGACCAGCTGAAAGGCACAAGAAAATTTTACGAGGATTTCCAGTAAGCGGATAGAGCCCACGGCAAGTTTCGATGGAAAATGGCTCGTGGATGAGGAAACCTCAAAAGGCTAAGCGGCTAGTCGAACTATTTGCTCTGGGTAGAACATGAGCTGTGGGTCGGGGTTGGACTGCGACCAAAAATGTAGAGAATATGGCGCCACCGAATTTTTCTATACGAAGAAGACCTTACTTAAGTCCCTTGTACAAGGCGAATGCGGAAACATTTATTCAATTACCGCTATACAATTTATTACATCTACACAATCCCTAAAGTTTCTTACCTTATGGCTCGACTTTGACCTTTATAGATCCACTGCTACGCCTGTGAACAGATTAAACAAAGATAGCACAGTTTGTGCATTTATACCCAAAATTTAAAATTTAATTTTTATCAACCTTCATTCATTTTTAATTAAAAAGCATAGCCTTGACCAAAATAAAAATCTATTCCTTCAGCATTTAGCATATTATTTACAAAACATCTTTTTCCTTTAATATAAGCTTGATTAATTTAAATTATTGCAAAATATGTACATAAGTACTTAATAGTATAAATACTTCTCACAATTGAAACATGGTAATTTCTGTTAGAAATGTCTAGCAAAATTTATTAAAAAATGAGTAAGCAAGAGTTTCTTTCTTGAATTTTTAACTATATGTAACAATTTCGGTTGGTTGAGTAGTACCACTTAACCTCACAAAAATACTCCACTCAGCAATTAGTAAAATATGAAATATAAAAATTTAATTTTTGAGATTTAAGTAAATCATTTTTCGAATAATGAAATTAAATGTCATGGAATATAGAATTTAACTTTTCTTATCTCATAATGACATCTTCCGTATATTAACTATATTAATAAAAAGACAAAGTGAAAACTTATAGGTTCCTGTTGCTTAATTTAACAAAAAGATTTAAAGCGAAAATTTACAGGTTTCTGTTATTTAATTTGAAAAATGAATAGTCTGTCATTCAACTAATACGAACTTGAAGTTCAGATCACGTGATTAAACAAAAAATTATTTGTCTGCTATATCTATGCTACAGCTGACATATGAAAGTAAATTTACATACCCGATGTGCATCCGATGGAAAAATACCTGCTAGGCATATGGGCTATACCCGGAATTATAATTGATGATTTACCATTCGCCTGCTTCAAAACTTAAATACAGGAAATATCCAATTCCATACAACCAGATTTGCTGTTTATTGAAGTTCCAAACCATATCACAGCGTCCATATTAACTAATTGATGCACGCCAAATCCACATTCGTACAAAGGTTAAACTTTACTAAATACTGATAAATTTCATTTCTTGTCCAAATAAATTAGTTATACTTCTTAAATTTTTCTAAATTTTCCTACGTTGCATGTTAATTATAATTACGTTGCATGTTAAATAAAATTACGTTTTAACTAAAAGTTCATATTAACCAAAAGTTGCACTGAAAATATTTTTCTTTTTAGTAAAATTATAAAAGCAGCACTACTTACTGTTAACCAAAGGCCCTTCAAGAAAACAATTTAAATTTCGTGTGCTTCCAACACGTGGATTCGATAAACGTCTCGTCCTTGTGTTCAAGGAACAATTGACCTCTTCTGACGACAGCTGTATTGGAAGTGATCATATCACGCGGGTTACCGCCTGACAACAAGCCCGACGCTACAATCGTCTAACAGAAAGAGCTCTAAGAATGACACTAATAGAAAAGTATCTTTTGTCACCGCATAATTTAAAATTATACACTTCCGAATTAAAAGTTATTATTGTATTCGACAATATTTAATATGTATTTTTTTAGATTGTGTAGCAATATTATGCATTAAGTTGGTTCTTATTAAATAAATAGATTAAATATCTATAGACATAATGATAGAAAATAAAATCGTTACAAAATATAGAAACATCTAATTTTACAAGAATACGCGGTTTAACCAATTTAGGCAATTCTTGCTTCTTCAACTCTGTGATGCAAATTCTCGGACAAACGCCATACTTATTAAAACTGCCCCATGAAATTTCAAAGCTCAGACAATATTTTCAACTACCTGGTTTTTAAAATCCAGATAATAGGGATTTATTTAAATTAAATTCATTTGACAGAACTTTAGAAGAATGAGGCAACCCATAACATTTATTTGATCATAAACGTTACAAAAACTAGAAAGTAATAGACCAGAAACATATAACCCTAACATGCTTTTTACAAGACTAATGCAAAGAATAACACAACTTACGAGAGGCCAACAACATGACGCACACGAGCTATTACGACATCTGCTTGAAGAAATAAGTAAAGAGAATTTAAAAAAATATCAAACAGCAACACCGAAAACATCATTTGATACTAATAATAGCGGAAAAGGAAGTACCAATATTTACGGACAACAAACACTTGACTCATTATTACGCGTTATACCATATCATCCGATTGCGGGTGCAATGGCATTGTTCGGATATTTTTCATTTCCAGGAACCGGTAAACTCCTTGGAATAACGCTGACTCAAAATAGCTGAACCGATCCTTCACCAGGACCTCAGCGACAGTTTGTTACATGCCGAAAGTCGGCTATGTATCATTTCTGGTTTAAGTTTAAATTTGTGAGTAAATTCGCGCCAATATTTTAAAAATAGACTTGTTTCATTTCCGTCACTTCAGACAGTTGCGTCGGCGCAAGAGAATGCGCAGGCGTGGAGTGATGAAGTAAGTGCGCGGTTTCCGGCACGACCGGACATTATTATTAGCCAACGAGACGTCGAACAGTGAAGCTTACCTGTGTCGTTTTTTCTTGTCTTTTCTCTTTTAGGATGTAGGTATTTTATCTCTGCCTCTTATCGTTCCTTACCTGGTTGTTCCTTACTGTACTGCTACAGACGACGAAGAGGGAAGACAAACTAATCTGACTTCAACGAGAGCTGTCATGAGTTTGAGCTGAACGGAGCGTTCTAAGTGAGTACCTTGATTTATTTATCTTTTTAAGTGACAATGGTATCATTGTAAACGCATTTAGTATGTGATACAATTGACCCGTAATTATGATGTAATATCTTGTTGCGCAATATTGTGTACGTGGTTAGTATGTGTTGCCAACTGTATTAGTGGATCATAACGGTCGGCAGGACTATATCAAGTTACAGCTTTTATCGCCTACCATGCTTTCAAAGGAGCTCCTCACGCTGTATTGCCACATTGGAGCCTTCCGGTTTCACAATGGTGCGTACAGATGACAACTACGGCACCACTCTTTTACATCGCTCTTGCAACCTACTGAGAAATGTCTTGCTCGAACTTTCTCTAGACTCTCCTTAACGCCAAATTGTCTTACTGAGATCCCATTATGCACATATCGTAAACCTCCGACACTCTGATTTTAAGAAACACCTCCTGAACCGTACTCACAGATCCATCTACATTCTCCAAGGATTGCACCGAGATCCTATTTTCTACTTTCAGGGAATCACATTGTGCTCAGTACGACTTCAATGGACTCACTAGACTAATGTCCTGCCAGAAAAGATATTATCCTCTGGCCTTCTAGCCCAAAATGACACCTGTTGAGGCTACCGATTGTCATTGATCGCGGTAGTCCAACCAAGTAGATCACACTTTGTTTGTTGCTGTAAGCATTAACTACAATCTTCGTGGCAAGGCCGTCTCGACAGCGCATCCGCATTACGATGATTTGTACCAGTACGGTTCTCCGTGTCGAAGTCATACACCTGCAGCTTTTCTATCCATTTAACGAGTTGTCCTTTACAGTTTCTAAACTGTAATAGTCATTTCAGGGAGGCGTGGTCGGTTCTTAGGTGAAACTTTCTTCTTTAGAGGTATTTATAAAGGTGTTTTACGGATTTCACAACATCTAAGAGTTCCCGTCTTGTAACGCAATAATTGCGCTCCGGTTTCGAGAGCACCCTACTAAAACAACCAATTATTCTTTCCTGTGCGCCTTGCATCTGGGGTAGTATACTTCCGATTTTAACATTGCTGGCGTCTGTATCCACGCAAAACTTTGCCGTTCCGTCTTTTTAACAAGTACAATAGTAGATTCCTAAGGACTCTCGCAGTGCTCAATCACTCTTTGCGCATCCATACCTCCAACCATGTTTTCGGCCTTCTCGTAACGCGATAATCAACGTGGTTGCTCTTTCAACATCGTTCCAGTCGTTAGCTTTAGCGGCTACTTTGAATTGCTTGAAATATGTCTGCCAGAGTAACTTTTTATTAAATGTGGGTGGCTTTCATCTGAACATTGATGTCAGTTTACATTCCCCGACATTCTTAAATTCTGAGGTTGTATCACCGACAGTGAAACCCTGGTACTTGCACTGTTGAAGAATTATTCTGTTCTTCCATTCTCATTATCACGTCTTTTATTTTACGCAAAGTTTTCCCAAAATTTCGCCTTCAGCTCATGCGAGTTTTCTAATGTATCCTCTGAAAATATTGTTTCTAATTTCTGTAGATTGCCAGAAAATTTGGCCTCCTGGTTTAGCGTCGATTGTATAGTTGCCTTTAAAAATCCTTCTTTTAATTGTTCAACTGCTGTTGTGGTTTTGTGGCTGCCTGTACTAACTCCTTTTTCAATTGTTTAACGGCTTTTGCGTTCTACGAAATTTGCGTCGGTCTCCTGTAATTTTTTTTACAAAACTCGTGTTACTTTCATCTAATTTCCCTGCCACGTTTGCAGCGTTTTGGCCTAGTTTACCTGTTGTGTTCTTGTAATTTCTCTGAAAAACTTGCGTTACCTTTTTCTAAATTCGCTGGCTGCCAGGTTTGCCGTATTTCAATCCTGTTTCTCAGCGTTTTCATGTAAATTGGCCAAATTCTCGACTTGAATTCCCTCAGGAACAAAAGAGTTTTGCTGTGAATTTCCTGTGTTTGTTGGCTGCGTGTTACAGGCATGCAAATAGAAATTCTTCAAAAGTCTTTAATCCCACTACTTGACACCAGTGTAGCGAAAACGCTATTCGCTTAAACAACAATTCTTTATTTTCAAACCGATTATACAAGCCCCTTCAGCAGCTCGTAGTTACAATGAAATTTACGAAAAGCTCCCCTAACGCTTTATTTTCAGCTAATCTATAACAGTACAATTACTAGCTTCTTAAACCAGTATACTACTACTACTACTATTACTATACTATAATTAACTATACAGGCATTAATTATTAGTTTATATTATTACTACATTACATAAAACATTGTGAATAGGATCTGAAATGATCCACTCTAACTTAGGTTTTTGAAGAATTGGCAACCTCTGACCTAGCCTGATTTGTCCGACGCAAAGTAACGACCAAAACGAATCAAATCCAAGCAGTAAGTAGATTGAACACGCAATATGAAAAGATTGATCAGCAAGCCTAATATTTTTTGGAATGTTTAATGAAAACGTATTAACATTTTGAGTGGGCACGTGCTCACAAATATTTGGAATAACCAAGCATGAAAGTTTTGATGTGAAATCGTTATACCGCGATTTTATTTGAATATCGCATTTGTATCTAACACAAAAAGATGCTTGACCTATACCTACAATTCAAATATGATCGGTGGTTTTCTGTAAACCTAATGAGTCGTACAGTGTTTGTGTAAGGAAGCTAGATTCTGAGGCACTGTCGAGTAGTACTCTGCAATCATGAGTTCTACCTTGATTATCAAAGACCTTTATTACTGTAGTTGATAACAAAGTCAGATTCTTTGAGTTTGTGTAGTGTGAAAGCACAGCAGATGCATTTTCTTTATTTTCCACATCGGCTTCTGAAAGAAGCAGTGTGTTGCGTTTCTGCAGACATTTTTTACATTACTTAAATCTACAATCATGTCTCGAATTTAGACAATTCATGCATAAATGTGCATTTTGAACATGCTCAATACGCGAGTGAATAAGCAGAATTTGAAATATAGAAAAACATGAACATTCTTCCTTAGCATTCACAAACATCCTTTGATGAACTGCTGGTCTATATTATTATGAATTGCCTTTCGGGCAAAAAACGGGCGACGCCACGAGAAAGTTTATTATTTAGTGCAAATATATTTTGCTATTAACATTCCCCAAACCTCAAAAGTAGTACATACTTGTATAGCCATCTATGAAACTACGATTTAGTTTCGAATCAACTTTTATACTTTCACGCTTAGTGGTGTTGGAGTTTGCTACTTGATGGCGATATTGTTTACTCTTGCCATAGTACAAAGCTTTCTTTGAATTTATATCATTATAATAGCTCTGATTACTTCATAAGGTTTCTAGAAACTATACTACTATGACGAGGCTCCAAGAAAGCCGAAACCGGTCAGTGAATGCTTCTTTCCCTTATAAAGTAATGAGATTATTGTTTTGTTAATGGCTATTGTGATGTCGCTAGGTTACATTAGATTTAAATAAGAGATCGGAGTAGCTAAAGAAAGGGACTTTGAAAAGAAGTGTCAATGAGAGTAAAAGAATATGTATTTTGAATGCCATAATAAGGCTACAGTATTGTTGAATTAAGTAGGGATTATCTTTAAAATATATAAATACTGCAAATGGTGACGAGAATTTTGGGTTCATGTAAGATAATTTGACGAATTATTGCGACATGGAGAAAATGCATATTCCGTCATTCGCACTTTAAACAGCATCGCCTCATGACTGGCGGAGATGGATACAGACTCTTTAATTTTTACTTCATCAGTGAAAAAATAACTGATGCGAAGGTCAAACAGGCAAAACTTTTACTGTTAGGTGGTCCAGCTCGTCAAGATGTTTGTCTTTCTCTACATAGTTTGTTACATAACAAAATTGGCAATGTACATTTTTAGATTTAGATTTAATTTGTAAATAAATTCCCGCGGATATTTTTAAAATTAAAACTTGTCAATTTTCGTCATTCCGGACAGCGTTTGCGCAAAAGAATGCACAGGTGCGAGTAGTGTCGAAAGCGGCAATTAAGCCACAAGACTTGAAGCCAAGAACATCTATATGTGTTGTGTGTGGGTCTCTTCTCTTTGTAGGCATGCAGGTTTCTTTATCTTTATCTTCTGTGTACCTCTACCTGGGTTGCTTCATTTTTCTACGAGCATAGCATAGATAGGAAGAACGGATTGGCAATTTAAAACTTAGCAATGGTGTAACCTACCCACAAAACATGATGGACTGAGAATTAGCTACGAAATTAACTAAACTAAACGTTCGTTATACAAATCCTAAGAAAGTCTGAAACTTGGAATTATAATTTTAAACGGATAGTTCACTTCAAAGAAACACCTGATAGTTAAATGTCAAGTTCAAAGAACTGAAATGAACGTTGGCACAAAATTTTATAGAATTGTTTGTAACGGTCGAGGCGACTAGCTGCTAAAATAACAAATGCTTTAAAGACAAAGTGAAATGGAATATCTATAATGTAAAACAGACAGAGAACACGTATAATAAAACGTTGGTTAAATGCTCGACTAAAATACGCAATAGATTTGGAGGCCAAAAACAATATCGATTTTCTGTAGCTTGAGTGAGATTCAAAAAGAAACAGTAAATATAGGTGAAACAAAAAAAGGTAGCTAGGGGTTGGACGTTAAAAACGGGGGAAAACAATATAATTGGTCGAAGGCTAGAAGTTTTGAGAAGCTCGCCTCGGTTAGATGTTGTTGAACGAATTTCATTGTAAAGCACGGTAAACTTAAAATTTTCAAACGTAGAAGTTCGTTACGTTCAAAATTTGGAGAATCGGTTTTGGAAAATAAGTATTTCGATGGAAAGAGGGTCCGTGAGGGGTGTTCAAAAGCATATAAATACACTGGGAGAGGTATTAAAGCTCTCTTATATCTCTCTTATATCTCTTATAGCTCGTACTTACTTGCTACTACTGATTCTCGCTTATTATACAACATCCTATTTAAAAGTGAGTACAACGTTGTTAGTAACGTACCGGTAATGTATTAAAAGTGTGATTTGTACAAGTGGGTGCTGGCGTATAGAAGGTACTGTTACTACACGCTACGATCCAATGATAGGATGGTACTTGGGTAAGCGAGTTGAGAAGTTTTAAACCAGTATGTGTGAAGTGTAGTGGTTACGGAAGGTTAAGCTTGGTCGAGGCAATTATCCGAATAGAAATACTAAAGGTGGTTGCAGAGATTTGGATAGCGAGTGGAAATGAGTTGGATCCAGGTATAATAACGAAGTGTATGGACACAACGACGAGGGTTTTGGAATACATCTTCAGAGGTAACGATGGACAAAGCTTACTCCAGGTAAAGAAATTAATTTCTTTCTTTTGCTTAAACATTTGTGATGGTATTTTGTGCTTGAGTGTTTTGATTTATTGGGGGTGTATTTTATTATTATAAAAACTCATTTGAAGGGGTATATGTAAAAAACAATTGATATCGATTATTTAAAAATGTTTATTATAGACAAAAATGTTGTTGTAAGGAGTAAATGGGTCTTTAGCTTTATTTTAAACAAAAATGCGATGTTTAAAAGCATTTAGAGTAACTGGGTTATATTGAGCTCAACATAGACCAGAATGAAAATCAATTTAGGGTTGCACGACGGGCCCATCTAGTCGCTGAAAATAAAATTGTTGAAATATATAAAAATTATGACATTTCAAAAGATTTAAGGGTTGAGATGGTAACATTTTATATAACTGTATAAACAAATGTGTAAATATTTTCTTGCTAATGCAAACTTGTTAATCTGTGTAAATAAAAAGGTTGTATGCCTTGTTGCATTATTTGAATGGTAATTTCATTTGACTGTATTTGTGAGAAAAGAATGACCTTAGGATGGTAGGTACCCAAGAAGAAGCAGGTTTTAAAGCTAGCCAGGGTGTGCAGAAATAAGAAGGTATTTCAGAGGTATTTGTTTTTTTTATTATTAAAATTTCAGAAAATTTTTATGACGGCCCAATAACACTGGGACTCGAAGGTGATCTCGATTGTTCTAAAGATTCACTGCAATATATATATATATATATATATATATATATATATATATATATATAGCTGTGTACCCTATAAATATCGAGCCTCACGAATTGGGCGTCATAAAATTGCTGTGTACCCTAGTAAGAATTGCACTTTCTCAATACACATTCGAGCATTTTATTAATTTACCCAAAAATCGTCATAAATTTAACACAATAGAAAAATTTTTCAAAAAAATTAATTTCTTACCCAGATTCTGCTTCCATCTACTCAATTACTTCAACAGCTCCCTGGCTAGCTCAGGTGGGCCTCCTTTTGGATACCTAGATTCACTATCATACTCTTTTTCGTTCACGCACACACTCAATAAAACCACAAAATAATACAACAATCATACAATATTTATTTACCACTATTTACAAATAAAAATTCAAGATTATCTACATTTCAGTGCTTAAGTTACACCTCAATAAATTCTATCTTAGGAAAGTCCAGAATTATAACTTGAAATATCAAACACATTGAATGTAACCGGAGTAAATGGGCCCTGAATAATACCTTATTTTTCTTCCTTTATTTATAATTAATTTTAATTAATACACTCTGGAGTATGGTGAACTCATGATAACCCAGTTGATTATGGATAATGTATGTTTTTTATTTTGCATACTCTTACAACAAACACAAAAAAAACCCATGCACTCTTAACAATAAAAATTTAAATTCCTGAGGAACGTTAATAAGCTTTATATACAACTTTAGATTTATATTTAAATACCATAATAAAAGTTAGTTATACGTATTATTCTCAATACGCAAAATAATGTAAAATACCATCATAGTTCACTCTCACACATCACAACAATTTTCATAGTTTATAAAAACAACAAATTCTAAAGCGTTACCTGGAATTTCTTGAAGATCTCTACTCCGTTGACGATGCGGTTAAGTGGTTTCGCTCTCGGTTTCGTGGTTCTGCTCTGCTCGCCGCCTTCAGCTATTTGTAGATAAACACCATCTAAGTTGTGCTGCATGCCATTCATACAAGGTACATCCAAATCCAAATCCAAATATATTACACTTCTTTTATAATTGCCTACTTTAATTTAATTTAATTTACGTTACTTCACGAGCTTGTTAAGATATATGTTACACCTCAATAAATTTTAGACTCGACACTATCCGCGTTTCAAATTATGAGGCCAACACAGTACTATTTAAATTAAAAGAATTTTATATACTTACAAGCTCGTGGTAAATTTCTGTACGTAGTCTGAAGCGATGAAAATACTAAGAGCGAAGTTAAAAGAGAGCGATGCTAATTCTCTTAGAGTATTTATACAATTCCGAGTGCCACCTCTCGGCCATTCTTCCCACGAAATACTTCATTAAAAATAATACTTCTTCAAATTTTGGTTCAACCGTTTTTGAAATTTCCGAAATTTAGCGCGTCGTTACGATATTTTCCGAAAACCCCGCATTCAAATTTTCCCGTGCTTGTCTGTTCTACAACTAACCATATTGACCAATGATATATCTATTGACGTCTTAAAAACCCCGCCTATAATAATTCTATTCCTCTCTTATGCATATTCTATGTTTCCTTCTACCTTCGCTTGAGTGGTAGAAAATCGATATTACTGTCCGCGTTGCAAACTAACCCATGTGGACTGAATACGTGAGTTTCAAAGTGAACTGCTATTATGCCTATTCTCATTCCGAAGCATATCATTGATTGTCCATCCCTTCTGCGCTTTAAGAAATTTTTTAGTTAGCATTTATGCGAAACATTCTACCGTTTGCACAATATACTTTGAATTTCGTCTTTTATCTTCACAAATTAGGGGAACATAACCTTTCCAAAACATGCAGGTGTTCAGTTAACGAACGCTTTAAATAACATTTCTAGGAGTTTGCTTTTCTAGGTATTTTATATTCAACGGCTATTCGTTTGTTAGCAAAGCGTTTCACCTTGGTATTATCGATTTTTCAAGCTCTTATGCGTATTAGACGTAATAACCCTTTGAATTAAACTCAATTAAATTAATTAATAATTTGCATTGACTTCTACAATTTATTTTCTTTACGAACCTAACTAAATTTTAATCACTACTTGTAAAATTTTGTTAATACTTGTTACTTTAAATTCACTAAATGAAATAAATTTCGCACGTAAATTTTGGTTGTTTCCTCTATACAGGGTGTTTGAAATTGCCTTATTTATACTTAAATTTAGCCCTTTAAAACCACTACAATAATATATATATATATATATATATATATATATATATACATATAAAGACAAGTTATTTGCAGTCCGCAATAAGAAAATTGTATATAAAGTAAGATGTATCTGTAAACAAACTCTTATGAAAATAATAAGAGCCATTGACAAATACAAATCGGGCTGGTAGTTATATAGCCATTAACAAAACATTAGCTTTATTACTTCACAGGGCAGGAAACATCCACTGACCAATGGTTTCGGCTTGTTAGCCTCATCAGAGTGGAATAGTTCCCAAGAACCCTATGAAGTAATCGAAGCTATTATAATGATATATTTCGAAACAATCACTGTACTATGGCAAAAGTAAATAACACCGCCATCTGGTGATAAAACACCAACACTACTAATGTGTGGAAGTACAGAATTGAACCGAAACTACATAATAAATTTTATAGATGACTATAAAAGTACGTCTGGTCTTTGAGATTTGCGAAATGTTACAGCAAAATTTATTTGCAAACGTAACAAACTTTCTCGTGCCGAGAGTCATCTATAAAATTTATTATGTAGTTTAGGTTCAATTGTATACTACAACAATTTAGTAGTGTTGGTGTTTTATCACCTGATGGCGGTTTTATTTACTTTTGCCATAGTACAGTGATTGTTTCGAAATTATATCATTATAATAGCTTCGATTACTTCATAGGGTTCTTGGGAACTATTCCACTCTGATGAGGCTAACAAGCCGAAACCATTGGTCAGTGGATGTTTCCTCCCCTTCGAAGTAATAAAGCTAATGTTTTGTTAATGGCTATATAACTACCAGCCCGATTTGTAGTTGTCAATGGCTCTTATTATTTTCATAAGAGTTTGTTTACAGATACATCTTACTTTATATATATTACTCATATTTAGACCAGGGTAGAAAATTAATGGATTACATCAAATAATTTTAATCACCGTGTATAAGGAAGTTTATTAGATAATACGCTTTATTAAAAACCCGTGGAGAAGAAAAATTCATTCGTTTTATTAAAAATAAGAGATTTAAATCATGTACAAGACGCTTTATATCAAAAGAAGCAGTATTAAAAAGCTCTGCGTGTAATGTAATTATTCCTAAACAAATGGAAATTACGTGCAAAATTTATCTTAATTAACTCTATTTCAAGTAACCAGTATTGAACAAAACGTACAGATAATATCTACAGAAACTTGTAAAACCCAAGATTATAATACCAGAAAATAAAAGCTCTGAGAATTAATATTATTTTAACACCTGCGTAGTTTAAATATCACATACGGCGTAAATTTTGTAGATAATTAATAGTTTCAAAGAATCTTGGAGAAACCGGGGCTTAATATTCACGAGAATGTGCGATACGGGGTTATTAAACCCAGATAACAGTCCACATGGACTAAAATATAATCGATAATAAAGAATATCAATTTGCACCAATACGAACAGGCTAGAAAAGGAAAGAGAAATGCGTCAAGCAAAGACACATATAGTAAAAGGCGGGATTTAAGCAACGTCACGAGGGTCACAATTGGTTGAAAATAGGATGCAAATATCAGAGGTAGAAACAACAATTTCTGTACAAAATTAATTAGTTTTTCTCGGACAGGTTTGCGTGCCGTGTGAATTTCTGAGATTTAAATGGGGCGAGTGAAAATTCGTAAAAATCGACGCGCGAGCGACAGACTGGGAACATAAAATGAGAAATTCTTTAGAATTACCCGTTTTGGGGAACAGACCGACAGACAGGCTTTTTGCTATATATACCGAGGTGAATATAAACAAGGCCTCTTAGACTTTTGACGATTCGATGCGTTAAAAGCTCGTACATCCGCGACTTGATTGAAGATGTTAAACAGTGCATTTTAGTTTGATAAAATAAATTAAAATTTTGCTCGTGTATTTTAGTGATTCAAAATAGTTGGTTATTTACGTGCTAACATGAATGTACTTCAGTGCACTTAGATACAAGGTAATAAAATTTAGTATCACTGTACCAATTAGCAAAATTTACAACGACAAATGTATACACAAAAGTAGGCAGTTTTGGCGTATATTGGTGAAAGAAGTATGAAGTTATTTGCTATTTTCGGGGTGTTAATAATTAAATGGTTCAAATACGTGTCTGGATCCACGAAACAAGGGTCAGATATACACAGATGAATTCCGGAAAAGCCCAGAAACAACTTTAAATAAATGGTGATGGAGTAAATTTTAAAAGCGTTGAGAATTAGAAGCCGTAAATATAATCCTGTTGGAATGGTGTGATTAACTAAAGGGACGATGTACTTTGAAGCTACGAGGACGGTGACCTTCAGGTAAATTATACTATTTTGTTTGACATTTTGTGTGTGTTGAATAACTTTATAATTGATTTACTTTAAATGGACATTAGTGAAATTGTACTAACCATAAAATTTTAATTTTAAGATGAAATTTGCTTGTTGAAGTAGAAAGGGTATTTAGTTTTGATGTTCGGTAATATGATGAAAATTTGGGTATGTCTTTGAGCTCAATTAGACGAACCTGGTTAATTAACGTAAAGGGGTGGTAGATGCTCCTTTATACTCAGACTGCGGTCTGCTTATATTGTTATATTAATTAGTAGGCATCCAACAAGGACTTTAAGTTTGGATGCACATTAAAATGATAATAAAATTAATCTTGAAATTCTTTTAAAACTGAAATTTATGCAGAGTTTTAATTTTGAAATTTTAATGTATTCTGAATATTGATGTAAATAGAGTTAACGTTGATGTTTTTGGTAGGAATGTGTTGTTTTTTTTTATGAATGAGGAGGTTTATAACATTAGGTGAGCGGCCGAGGCGAAAAGAGGATCACAGCCGTTTATGACGCCCAATCTGTGGGACTAGAATTTTTTGTTGAAAGGACCCAGTTCCCGCATTCAAAGGAGAATATCACAGCAATATATATATATATATATATATATATATATATATATATATATATATATATATTGCTATGATATAGGCTTCACGATTGGGCATACCATAAAATTTCTGTGTTACTCTCTATTGTTATTTTGAGCCCCACGATTGGGCATGTATAAATTTTGCTGTGTTACTCGATTTTAGGATTAATGAGCCCTAATGTTATAAAAAGTTAAATTAGGATTTTTACCCCGACTAGCTTACTGAATGTATCTTATTGAATCAAATAAAGCAATTCTATAATACACAATATAATCATTGATAATATTTACAACACTCAAAATTTTTCTTTTTGTACAGAATATCTACATATACCAGATTTATGTTTATATGAAAGCCAGCAAAATTATCTTTTACTTATTCAGGGACCTTCAAACGTTCCAAGATACCTATTCCATTGACATAATTTTTTAAGTGACCCTTTTTGATGACTCTTACAAATATACTATGTGACAAATATTAAATCAAAACAATTTTCAATAATAAAGTGTATTAAGATTGCTGACCTGGAATGGGTTCTGTAGTTCTATCCTAGTCTATGATCTTCATTCCCTTCCTGCGTTTGGTTTGCTTATTGATATGTCGGCACCATTAAGAATCGCCTCCCATAAATCGATTCCAATTAAAATCGTACCAAGTCAGAATATGTCCAAATTAGAATACTTTCATTTAAAATTGTCTCCAAAATTAGAGTATGTTCAGAGTTAGAGGTCTCAAATTAAAGTCGTCTTAAATATCCCAAATTAAAGCCATCTCAATCAAATATGTCTCAAATTACAGCCCAAATTAAAGTCGAAATCCAAATTACATGTCGGAATGAAAATCCAAATTACATGTTGGAATTAAAATCCGTCTATTTGTATATCGGCTGATTTTCGTTGCACAAATTCTCGCACTTTTAATGCTGATTTATTTTGGTTTACACTTTACTGGTTACGTAAGCTTTAAACAGTTGCTCAGTTTCAATATAGACTAACTTGTCGCTTCGCACTATCGTATATATAAGCCCTACCTCCAATTGATTTCATTGGCCTGTTGACGTTCTAGGGCGATACTTCTACCTTATCTCGCACACCTTGGAATTTTCACCAATTATTTAGTTTAAATCTTTTAATGCATGCCTTGTTTGTCACGTACTCGTCCCGTATATCGTGGTATTATTCGAGAATTTCCGACTTTTGACTTTTATTAACTCACATATTTGGATGTTTATCAAATTTTATCGTGTAAATTGAATCGCCTGGTGCTTGTTTATTTCTACAGAATATTGGATTTTTGAACAAATGTGTTTTCTTCTAGTCACGTAACGATTTTCTAATAATAAATTATTTAGAATGCGTGTACGATGGTATTTTCGACGCAATTGTTAAATATTTGCAATGCCAATTTATCTATGCTTTCCGGTGATTTAATTTTGATACAATTTGTTGCGGTTTAGAAACTTATTTTTACTTTGTAAATTACACTTAGACATCTTTATGTTTTCATGCATTTAATCTCGTGTATTTTATATACAGTGTCCTCTCAATTAACAGTATGTAGAGTGACCGTTTTACTCTTATGATTTCTGGAATTATGTGCTTTTCTTAAAGTGGAAGTTGTTTACATTTATTCTACGACCCCATGACTTAACCTACCTCTAAACTACCCTATTATCGTAGCAATATATATATATATATATATATATATATATATATATATTGTTGTGATATACGTGTCGTCAGCTCTGCTTCTCTTTTTTTTAAATAAGCTCTATTTTAAATTTTAAAGATACCTTTTCTTATACGCCTCGACTAGCTAGATCAAATTCATACAGAACGCAGGATGATACGACAACAAAGATTTTAATTCCCTTTTTACTATAGCTCGTTTCTCTTTGAATGTTATAAACGAAACAAACCAAAATTTGTTTAATGACCAAGAACCTATACAGTTTATAGTTTAATAACTTTGATTCATAAATTAACTCCTGAATTAAAATAATACTATCTATCTGATTGTCCCAAACCATAACTCCTTTAAGGACAGCAAAAATACCACTGTTTGTTACTAGAAGCACTTTTGAACGTTCAAATGACCTTCTTTCTCTCTACATAAATTTTCAAAAGATTTTTGATAACCCTTAACAAATTAAATATTTCAATATATAAAAATTGTAAGTGTTAAAAATTAAAATAAAGTCTTATACTAATAAATAATATCTTTTTCCTGACCTGCGTTCTCACTGCTTGTTTCTAATTCTTAGACCTGCCTCTGCATGTGGTTGGTTAGCAACCCTGGACTGTTTCCATTTAAGTTCTCTTGCTTAAGGCTTCGCCAGTATAACCCTTTGTTGATTAATTTTTCTTTCGATGCTTAAATTCGTTTCTTGAATTCATTCACCTTGGAGTTTATGTAGATTTATACAGAGTATATTTAGAATAGATTTAGAATTTATTTTGAGTATGTTTAGAGTGTATATTTAGAGTATATTTGGAAGACACTTAGAGTATTCGTAGACGTATATTTAGAGGATACTTAGAAGATACCTAGATGTATATTTAGAGGATACCCAGAGCCCTAAATTATTAAACATTAATATTAGGTTTAATTAATAATTATTACTTACGTTTTTCACAGTAAACAGGAATTTCTATTATATTTATTGACACTTGAATTATCACGACTTTTAAAATCTTTCTATCACTTAAATAATTATTTAAATTTTTCTAACTTCACTCGCGTGATATTCAGCTTTGAATTGTTATAGTTAGTGCCTTGGTCGAAGATATACTGATCGTTTACTAAATCTGTGTTCCATATAAAGACTCGTCCTTCCACCTGTGCTATTGGTTTTACTCGCGAACTTTGTTAATTGAGGCGTTGTGCTTTGCCTTTATCGTTGCAGCCTTCGAACTTTCTACAAATTCACCATCCAGACCCGTGTCGAAGTGATGTAAATTCTTACGTAGGCACGTACTTTGCATAGCGTATATCTCTGAAAATCCAACTTCAAACTTCGTTTAAGTGACGTCCTCTTATTTATATTTGCTATTATTCAAATTTTATCATGTAACCAAACATTTGTTATTTGTTATTTAGTACTCCAAAATCTGTTGGATTTTATAAAGATACAAGTAGTAAAATTTCTATGATGACGTATTTGAATGCGTTTATTTATTTATGTGTTAATATTTTGAATGAGATTTTTTTTTATAGCTAGCATGCCATGTTACTTCCTTTCACTAATTGCGTATTTATTTGTATAAAACTCGTTGCGTTAAAGACGTTATTCCTGAGTATCCATTTTTAATTTGAAAGGTTTGTTATACGACGTATAAGTTGTTTATCTTACTAAATATGATGTGATATTTGAAGAATGAGCTTCCTTTCATGAATTAAAGTTAGTTGTGATTTATATACAGTGTGCTCGATACTGGCTTTTTGTTTAATTGTCGAGTTACTCCCATTTTATGATGAAATTGTGTGGTTTTCTAAACTTTAATGATGTTTACATGTATCGCACGACCCTTATGACTCAATACACCCCTAAATCACCTTATTATCATAGCAATATATATATATATATATATATATATACAAAATAATAAGATGTATCTGTAAATAAATTCTTATGAAAATAATAAGAACTTTATTCATTAACAAAAGCTTTATTAATTCACAAGGGGAGGAAACATCCACTGACCGATCGGTTTCAGCTTCCTTAAGCTTCGTCAGAGCGAATTAGTTTCCAACAACTCTATGAAGTTGTTACATTTTTTTTCGAGGCAGCCACGTTGCGCGCCAACTTTATGTTACGGTAATCGTGGCCGTGCGTAACACAAAGAAAATCAAAAAAATGACCGGGCGCCAAAATTTCTGTTACGTTTTTTCCGTGGCAACCACGTTGGGCGCCAAATTTATGCTACGTAACACAAAGAAAGCCAAAGAAATGACCCGGCTCAATCGGAGAGTGGGGGGGGGGTTGTAGAAAGCAGACTGACCTATGATGTATGCGGCGGTAAGGAGTTAGTAACAATACCTGCAATAGAAAAATTAGAATAGTAAACCTGAAAGAAAAACAAATTAGTCCTGCAAACCTGAAACAAAGAAAAAGCATAGCATACGGATCAAGTATAAATTGTTCAGTACTTTGTAGAATAAAAAAAACTGTTGGGATAATCTATATAATATAACAACGTTAAAAGCAATATAACAAATCTTTAGTACAAAGTGAGGTAATATTGGGGAGTAGCAGAAACGTTTCCTCACACACCAATTAAACATAAATCAGACAAAAAGTTAACAAAAGATAAATAGGCAAGTCACAAGTGATATCAGTAATTCAGTAGTATTGATTGTTTTGTTTTTTTTTCTTTTTTTTTCTTTCATAATAGCAGGCAAGTCTATTGTAAACGGTATCAGAACGACGAAGAATATTGCAAAACAAACGGATAGATATTTACAGTAATAACAAGTATAAAATAGTTCAACTTACAGAAAGTCCTTCAGGAACGCTTCTTTGCATTTGAAGCGTGGGATTTAACGAGGTTCTGCACTAACGAAGCACTTCACCCCCGACTGTGAGGGTGTTGATGGAACTTGGCACACGTTACACTAATCACTAATCACTGGGGTTAGCAGCAGACATTATCACGCTGATGGAACTATGTAGCATTGGTAAATTTCTTGGTAATTCTATTTCCTGAGACAATAATTCCGAAATATTTTGTAGCAAAAATAGTAATAAGAATTTAGAACCACGTGCTTTCAAGGCACGATGTAATGCATGTCATCTGATAAGTTCTTGCATTATACTAACAGTAATGTGAGGTGTTTTATTTGCTACATCTGGTAACAAAGAAAAATCTAATGCTTTTGAATAACGAAACTCACGCAAGCCATGATCCATTTCAGATTCTTTGGGGTTAGAAAATTCAGAAACTATAGTATCACAGCAACAAAAACAATTAGTAAAAGCCACACGTATCACTAAGTAAAACCGTCAGTCAATGACCTTAAAACCCGTGCGGTCGAGTAAACACATTCTACAGTTAAAAAGTACAACTAAAATCGTGCCGTGTTTTTCATGTTTTCAACGTACTTCACATATAGAAACGAAGAACAAAACAACACTCCTTATCTGTTTATTCGTTTCAAAGCAAAACAGCAAACAGTAACTTTTACGTAATTAATATATATCAGAACCAAGCACGAAAACTAACAACGTAACGTAGTTAACATATAGTAACAAAAGACAAACTCGAACTCTCTGTCTGTAAATATAAAATTGTTGTTATTCCAACCGCTTATCGCCTATCAACTCGGCTCGTATCTCGGCTTGTATATTCACATAAGGAACATCCAAATAAAAGAATGCAGCACTCCTATCTACATAATTAATTACCGCGGTTTATCATTTCCGATAAGTTGGGAAAGTAATTTACTTATTAATGAAAATCAATCTTCAATTTATCTACTTTTAATTAATACACGCGAGTTAAATTGTATACAATTCTGAAACCTATGCGAAAGTATTTATTTTATACAAACAGCGATCCACTCATTATACATAAAATATAGGAATAGTAATTGCCGAAAGGTATTTACTAGTTGAGAAAACGTAAAATGTTACACTTAATAAAAATGCACGTTACAAAGTAATCAAAGCTATTATACTAATATAATTTTGAAGGAATCCTTGTACTATGGCAAAAGTAAATAATATCGCCATCAGGTGGTAAAACACCAACACTACTAACCGCGGAAGTACAAAAATTGATTTAAAACTACATCGTCGTTCTATAGATGGCTATACAAGTATGTCTGGCTTTTGAGATTTGCGGAATGTTACAGCAAAATTTATTTGCAATCATAACAAACCTTTTCGTGGCGACACCTATTTCTTGCCCCAAAGGCAATTCATAATAATAAAAAACAAGTTATTTTGCAGTCCGCAATAAAGAATTGTGTAGAACAAAACAAAAAATAATAAGATGTATCTCTAAATAAACTCTTATGAAAATAATAAGAGCTATATTCACTTATACAAATCGAGCTAATAATTGTATAGCCATTGTATATGTGAATAAAGCTCTTATTATTATTTACATTTGTACATTTCGCATGGTTTAAGACAAAACAGTAGCGATAATTATAAAGGCCTACAAATAAAAACTTGATCTACGCTTGGTAAAGCTGTATTATTTTATGCGTATTGTGGAATTTGAAGATCAATGACAAAACTTTAACACTCCAGATTTGAAATTGGTTTTCCTTCGGCAAATAATAGAGCTTGGCATGTTACAAATCCTGGAAACGTAATACCGCAGACAAATAAATGGTGCTCTTTCCAAAAGAAATAAAGCGAAAATTTGTAAACGGGAATTTCAGTCGTAAAAGCATTTTTTTGTTTTATTTCCAGAGATTATACTGTAGACACGTTCTATTTCTTAAGCTTGCGAGGCTCCGTTTATAAGGTTCACTGTTGAGCACCATATTACATATGAATGTTTGGATAGAGAACGTGTTTTAAGGTAAATTTAGTATAATTTCTTGCGGTGTATGTAGGAGGGCAGTTTTAAACTCTTAATGAATACCAAAATTTTTGAAAATATTCTGACGAGTTTATTGGAAGTTAAAGTAGTAATTTTGTGGTGCTCAATGATGGAAAAGAATATCTGATAAATGACCTGGAGCATCTTTTAAGCAAAGATTTTGAGGCTGAATTTTGATAATGTAGCCCTTTAATCGAATAAACCAGTTTCTTTTCTATCAAATCTTGGAGACTTGTAAATGAGTGTAAAATTCTAATTAGAGACTTCTGAAAAAAAATTTGGTACGATAAAAATATTAGGCTGCTTTTCTGATCCTTGTGGAACTCTCTCTGGAAATCAAATTGCTACTTGAGCTAAAAAGAGCGTCTTATCAATCTAAAAATCTTTCTAGTTGCTTGATATTTTAATACCTAAACGCTTTATTCTACACCACTCATTTCTAACAAGGCAGGTCATTGTACTACTCCAGCTGCCTTCCACTATTTAAAATTTTTAGTGCATTTAAAAAATAGATTTTGATATTTATGATAGTTTCAGCCGAACAGATCATCATCTAAAGTTAACTACTTTAAAACAATGCTTTAAAATAGTTTTATATAGAAGCTCGTAAAAGTTAGGTCTTCATAAATAGTATCGAAAACTCATTAGCTCATATTTGTTTTTTCCTTTAAGGTTTTGCGGCTTCCACTGCTGGGGTCATCAGCCGCAGCAATCTAAATTGCTTATGTTTGTATTAAAACTATTTAATCTTATTATATCTCTCACGTAGTCTATATAGTTTTTGATATCCTAATTATTCATAATTGCTATCATTTAATAGTTTACACTCCTTGCGTTACCTCACATTGACTTCACGTTCAATGAGAATATTGTAACGATAACTCTTTTTGCAATAACAACAGTAGTAGAATGTTATTGAGAGATTTGACGCACTTTTTGCGCATTGCATTCATATCTAACCTAGGTAAGAGTTTTCTTCGATTAACCACTTTAGTCTGATTTAGAATTTCCCAGGAATCTAAACCTGTATGAAATTTTAAAATAGGCTATCCCTTACAATATTAAACCCTGTTAAAGCACCGTACCCCAAGTTTTTGCTCATTGCATTCATATCTAACCCAGATAAAAGTTTTCTTCGACTAACTACTTTAGCCTGATCTAGAATTTTCTGGACAATCTAAACCCGCCAAAATTTTTTAAATCAAACCACCCTTACAAAGTTATATCTCTGGATTTTAGCAAGTTACCCAAAATCGTCTCAGGGTATGACACATAAGTTTGGTCTACATTTTTCTGGGAAACCCAAATGTTTAGGAATATTCAAAATAAGATCAACTCTGAAAAGCCCTAGAGACTAGCAATTGCACATTTTTTCAAAATCTGATGCCTTAAATATTCTAAAGAGAAACTTAATAAAACACTTTAAACGTTTACTAAGGGTATATCATGCTTATTGTCGACGGGATTGTTACTAATAAAACAATTAAATTTTAAATAACTTCTACGTTATATTTTTGAAAATCGCAGATTTGACTATTTTCTAAACGAATCACCGAGCGAAAGTACATGCATTGTTATTAAATTAAAGAATCTATATTTCATTTGCAAATGAATTTATAAGCTTATTAACATTGTTTACTAACCTAGAAATAATTATTCATACGAGGTCAAGTCAGTCGATTTCTTTAAAAGTGAAGCGTAACGCCAAAGCGTTGCAGCGTTACATTTTTTAAACAAATAGCTATCTTGTTATAATTCTAAGGCATATGTATGTTTAACTTTCAACTGTTATTTATATGGATAACGTCACCATTTGAATATTACACTCGGTTTTATTATTGTTTACCATGACCACATTTAAGTCAAACGCGAGTTACGTTTCGCATCTTGGGAGCGGTGGTTTTAAAAACTTCTTCCAATTCTTCGAAACAATATTTATTTACTTAAACAGAAATTAATATGGAATTTTGACAACTTGATATTAATTATTCAAGGTCGAAAATAAAATATTACTTGAACTAATATTAAGGCGAGTGGCCTAGGTAAACAACAATGCTAAAGCTAAAATACTCAGAGTAGCTGCCTGGTGTTGGGGCTCCAGAGGTATTTATGTTGTCTTTGTCTCTCACAATTTTGTGGGATCTTGCAGAGCTCATGTCTGCTTATTTCTTAATACTATTCATAAATACATTGTAACAATCTTCCTTTCTAGGTAATCGCGGTATCTTAACCGTCTGTGACCTGCCACCTGCAGTGTCACTATCGTCTGGAATACATTGTATTGCATCCGTTCTCATGAACTGTTAATAACCTTTACCAATTGTCCTTGAATTACATTGTTGCACTTGACTTAATAATTTCTTAATGATTTCTAATAATTTCTTACGGATGAGGCATTTTATGTTACGTTGATCGCCAAAATATGCAATTAATATGCGTTTAAAGTCTTCCCACTGTTCTAAGTCATTCTAAGTCATTTCGACAAAATATGCAATTAATATGCGTTTAAAGTCTTCCCACTGTTCTAAGTCATTTCGGCTGGCTATTAGTGTTAGTGCCCGTCCGGTCAGTTTACTTATTTTCAGGCGTAAAAGTAACACATTTCTTTCGTTGTCTCCGGGTTTGTAGAAGGTTTTCAAAAATATTTTACACACTGTGATGAAATCCCTAGCAAAACCTGATCTCCGTTAAAGGTGGGGATGGTTTCAAGTGAACTCTTGATTGTTAAGGGTCGTTCTAATAATTAATAGTTACTCTCAATTTTAATTAATTTCAAATTTTGTAAAAATTGAGATTTATTGCGCGGTTTTTATTGTTACTTTTTAGTTTGGTTTGTTAATTTTTGGTTTGAAGTGTGTTAAGTATTTGTTTGTTTTAGTTTGAGTTGTTTTAAGTTATTTAAAGAATCGAGTTACCTGTATTTGTACTTAGTTATACGATGCTGTAATTTTAATTGAGGGATTTGTGCTTAGAAAGGTCTGCTTAATTGTTGTAGTCTTGAATTTGTTTATTTATAGTTTGCAGATGTTAGGTTGTCGTTACTTTCTGAAAGGTTTTGATGTGAATTAATAATTTATGGCGGTAATTACTTTACTTTGTATATTTTTGTGCCAGTTATGATTTTACTCTATCTCAGTTTTGCTGATTAATTGAGTCTGTTATAATTATCTCTTATTCGTGGGTGTTGTAATTTATAAGCGTATAAGATGTTCTTCTGTAATTGTATTGCCTCGTCTCTTTGTGTGTTAAATATTAACTTGCAAGTTTTCAGTCAATTGCTTTGTTCGATGTTGCCTTTATAATTTAACTACAAAGTTACTTTGTGTACTGAAGATTTTATTTGTCTCGTGGTAATGAATAATTCTCGTCTTCTAAAATTAATTACTTCGTGCTGAAGTATTTAATCATAAAATGTCACGTTTAATAATTGTTTCGTTATATTTAAATATCTTTGCACGGAAAAATATTTAATTACGACCTTTTATAAGTCTCGATGCGTTTTTGAATGAATCTTTTCAGTGGTGTAATTAGTTAATTATAGCTTTTGTAAAGTTTATGATGAACGTTCCTGAATGGTTTTATTCAGTAGTTGATTAGATATATTTGTACTGAAGTAACTTTGTATTTAACGATGGTCGTAATTTATGTAAAAATGGCGCTATAAATTTTGCACGCTTGTTTTAATTAATAATGGTTTAATTTAATAATAGTTACAAGGTGTTTCTATATTTTATAGAAATGCGATGAAGGTTACGTTTGAGTAATCGTTTCTATAATTAGTTGCGTTTTATACATTAGTTTTGGTATTAAATAAAATTGCAAATTAATTATGTTCTATTTTTGGTATTTTAAAATTGTTTTGTGCGTTAGTTATTTTTCGTATTGGTAATAATTCGTAATAATTGTTTGTAATATTTTGCGCATGTGATGCGTCTTTTCAGTTCTCTTGTTTTAAGAAGTCTCTTATAAACATAAATTCTTTTAAAATAAATTTGAAAATAATTCCCTTAATATATAAGTAAATTATTTTCATTAAATGGCATAAAATTGCAGTAATAATAGTTAAAATCTGTACATATATAAAATAATAAAATGAAAAATTTTTTATTACTAGCGAATATCAATAAATTTGGTCAAATAATTTGGTTTTAAGGAAATAAACTTACATTAATTTCTTCGTCAATTTTATGGACTCTGTCGATTTTTGTACGTCGTCCACGTTGCTTTGGTTTGGATTCGGTCGATGCTTGTACCTCCAACAAGGTTTGTTTGGGTTCTGTCAAATTGGGAATTGAAATTCCAGACTTCCAGTTCGTCGAATTTGGGTTTCCTAGTAACCTCTTGACATCCGTGCGACTGCGCCAGTTACGTTTCGGGCCTACGTAGCGGTATATTAAAAAACTTCTTCCAATTCTTCGTAACAATATTTATTTACTTAAACAGAAATTAATATGTAATTTTGACAACTTGGTGTTAATTATTCTAAGTCGAAAATAGAATATTAATTGAACTAATATTAGGGCGAGTAGCCTAAGTAAACAACAATGCTAAAGCTGAAATACTCAGACTGACTGCCTGATCTTGGGGCTCTCGGAGTATTTATGTTGTCCCTGTCTCTCACAATTCTGTGGGAACTTGCAGAGCTCATGATTGCTTATTTCTTAATACTATTCATTAATACATTGTAACAATCTTACTTTCTAGGTAATCGCAGTATCTTAACCGTCTGTGACCTGCCACCTGCAGTGTCACTATCGTCTGGAATACATTGTATTGCATTCGTTCTCATGAACTGTTAATAACCTTTACCAATTGTCCTTGAATTACATTGTTGCACTTGACTTAATAATTTCTTAATGATTTCTAATAATTTCCTATTAGATTCTATTTTGTAACACATATAAAGATTGGGGGATACATAACTTGCGTAAATTTTAAATTTTCTAAAATGTTTAACCTTAACCAACTACTGCATTATAAAATTTCAAATCCACACCGCTACGTGATCATTGTATCAAGTCGCACCCTTCAAAAACACATACTCTTCTCTGTGGTGAGTACCGAATGTGAGACTTATTTTCCAAAATCAAACATCTGAGTTTTAAATATTTTAGAATTCACAAACTTAGATCAACTTGTGTGTTACAAATTTCAAACAATTTAAAACCCACGCGTTGGTGTTCTAAGAAATGTTATCCCAAAAGCAAGGAGTGGAGTTAGGGTTGACTTAGTTGTGGATACGTCTATTAGTATATATTTAATTACTGATTTATACCTGTCAACGTGAAATGGGTAGTGCGTCTGTAAACGACTTAACCTTAAGGGTATAAAAATTACGAGAGAACTGGTTTTAGTATGGAAAACACATAGAAAACCGATTTTGAAACCCACAGTCACCTACCAATATTGTTGCAAGACGTAAAAACTGGAACTAAGGCAATTCTATCATGCCTCTGTCAACACGGAACCACTGTGAATTCTGAAGATACTGATATGAGCTGCGTTACTCTTGCAAAATAAGTTATCCGAACCCCATATCTCTTTATTTCCTAACAATATTTCTATTTCCGGAAAGAATAATGTAATGTTTAAGAATCATATGGTTCAGATCCTACGGGCAGCTTCGCTATTGGGAACTTTGGCCATTAAAACTTTTAATATCCTCCACAAAGTTATATCCGAAAATTCAAACCTATTACCACAACTCTATAAGCGCATCGTTTGCTTATTGGTATTTCGATCCCGCATTCTTTCGTGATTGGATAAAAGATACCATAAATTTATATTATTAAAAATATTTAGCCAAAACCCACTTGAAGTTCTATAAATAAAGCCTTATCTTGTGCGTGTTGGAGTATTCGAGTTTAATAACAAAACTTTATAGATGTTTTAGCTTCGAAATTAGATTTTTCCAGCAAATAATAAATTTGGAAGAGTTGAAAAGTGCTTGTTATATTACTATATCTCAAAGAAATAAAGAAAGCTTTTTCCAAAAGAAACAAAGTATTTGTTTAGGTGTAAGTTTGTAAAACCGCAAAAGCACTTTCTTGTGCCATTTTCAAAAATCATAATACAGATATGATCTAAGTTCCTTGCACTATTGTGCGCGTTAAGTAAGTAATTATTAGGCAATAGAAATGGGTTTATTAATTTCAGTTAGTTAAAAAAGCTTTTAGTACGAATGCAGACTGTAAAATTTAGAAGTTTTAGTAGGTTACATTTACTAACTAATCCATAACCAATGTAATATTAAATTAGAATAAAGAAGTGCAGTGCGGCGTTAGGCGTCGGCAACGTCGGTGGCCGCCAACGGCCTCGTGCCTAAAAGGGCCTTGCCAAAAAATGGCAGAAGTTGATTAGTTGACCAAAAAAATATTTATTATCGTAGAACGAACGCCAGCATTCTGCAATGTTTTAAATGTAGGATTAAACCCTTATTTAAAAGCAAGTATTTCTTATCGCAAAGGCAGCCAATGCATCACACTAACACACCCTGTCGACTACCTGTCCCGGCAGGGAGAAGAATTCAATGCACCCAGTGGTTACGATAAGTCCATTGTTAAAAGGCCTTTCATTTCAAAGAGCATTTGAAAATACATGTTCAATTAACATTTATTATATGCCATAACTATTAGTAACTTTTGCGAGATATAATTGTAAATAAACCTTACTTCGTGGTTTTGCGATTGAAGCTTTTGTAGAAAATGAATTTTCAAAATGATTTCTTGGCCAAAATGAATAAAGTTCAGGCTAAAAACTACTTAGGTATTGTTTGATGTGTTCTCAGGTTGACAAGCTCAGTCATTGTAAGCCAAATGTTTCTCAGAAGTTTCTAATAGAATTCTATTTAGTTGAGTACGTACTTTGTAATAATAGTCTAAGGTTTAACAATGCAGTCAAGATGACTTAAACAAGTTTAATACAAATATAGTATAGTGTTTAAAGTACAGGTACGTATTAGGTCGATACCCCCTCCTTTTGTATACAATTACAGGCAAAACTAAACCACCCTCCTTCGTCCGTCTTAAACTGTATGCGTAAATTGTTACGGACGTTCAGTTGTTGTTTATACGTGAAGTGTGTAGTTAAATTACTCTTAGTATGAAGTTATAATCAACGACTAAAGTAACGGGAGTTAAGGTTCGGGCCTTTGGAGCGGTGGTTTTAAAAACAATTCCAAACTCTTAACAATTTTTATTTTAACTTAAAACAGAAATTAACATGGAATTTTGAATAACTTGTAAAATAACTTTAATTCAAAACATTTAATTAATTGTAATAAGGTGAGTAGCTTGAACAACAAGGTATGGAGTTCGAAGACTGACTGCCGGGGTTTGAGCTCCCGGGCTTTTTATAATAACCTTGCCCCTCACACGGCTGTGGGAACTTGCAGATCTCATGTCTGCTTTCCTCTAAATTGTACACTTTATTACATTGTAACAATCTTATTTCTAAGTAATTGCGTTATGTTAACTGCCTGTGACCTGCCACCTGCAGTATCACTGCCCTCTAGGATGCAAAGTTGCATGTCCGTTCTCATGAACTGTCGATAACCTCTCTGGGTTATCCTTGTATTACATTGTTGCAATAAACTTATACTTTATTTAACAATTTCTAATAATTCCTATTAGATTTAATATATTCAATACATATAGATAATTGGGGATACATAACTCGCGTAGTTAAAATAAAGATAAAGAATCTATAATTGTTGGTATTTTTGATTATAAATACTAAAAGCTTATGTACTAATATTGTTTGAATTACATGCATACATTTTACATTAGGTATGATGTGAATTACATGTGTTAGTTTAATTTTTTGTATAATTAATTATTAAGTTACTTTCCCTATTTTAAGTCAGTTGTATATAATATTCAAAGCTTTTTGCATTTAATCTGCGCTGGTATAAGCGTGTTTGCTTTTTATATTTGATATCGTTATTATAATGTCAGGAGGGCCTTCTAGAGACAGAGATATAGGTAGGAAATGGGAATCTGGTGCGTCAAAAAGAAAAAGAAAAGTTGAAAAGACTCTGTCCAACCAAACCATGAGTTCCAGTATGATGAAATTTTTAAGAAACCTTCATCAGGACCGGTCTGTACTACAATAACATTAAAGTCTAATGACTATCTTGTACTTCAGATCCAGAGTTGGCAGAATCTACAGTTATTCAAGTCTCTGAACCCAGTAACAGTAAAAAGTTAGACTGTGACGGCAACATTCGTGACTCAATGATTCAAAAACAAGCAGCTCATTTCACAACGTTGTTTATGGATTCTGATCCGGGGAAGTGGGTATTTCCAATAACGGACTCGCAGCGTCATGACTTAATTCAAAACGGTCCTCACCAAAACCTAGGGACGTCTGACGAAAGTTATCCCAGAGACGATAATAATAGACATTTTTCTAAATTCCACTTTAATCGAAAATTGAGTAATGGGGAAAACCAACATCGCAGGTGGTTAATTTACTCTATATCTGAAGATAAAGTTTATTGCTTTCCATGTAAACTTTTTTCCCATTTGCAAACATGGTAAAAGAAGGATGTTGCGACTGGAAAGATTTGGTCGAATATTGCAAAGACATGAACAAAGTCATGGACACATGGTGTGCATGATTAAATGGATTGAATTTTATAAAGGAATTAAACACGGAAAAACAATAGATGCAGAAAACGAGAGACTGGTTAAAGAATCGCAAAAGTATTGGTACAACTTGTTTGAAAGGTTGATTGATATAATTAACTACTTAGCTTCGCATAATCTGGCATTTAGAGCTCATCGAGAATCTCTTAATTTTAATTTAAATAATAGCGATAATAGTGGCAATTTTATAAACCTATTTAAATTGTTATCCAAATATGATCTGACACTACCGGAATACCTGCAACTCATTAATAAAAAACAGCTTAATCAACATTATTTGAGTCACGATATTCAAAACTAATTATTCACATTAATGTCTAAATCAGTTGTTGATGAATTATACAAACAGTCAAACAAGCAAAATACTACGCGTTTATGCTTGATTGCACCAGGGATGTCAGCCGTGTTGAACAAATGTCGATAACATTAAGATTTTGTAATTCTTCAACTGAAGCGATAAAGGAGCACTTTGTTGGGTTTATTGCCGTCGCAGAGACAACAGGAGAATATTTAACAAATTCAATATTACAAGAACTAGAAAGAAATGGTTTAGATATCCAAAATTGTCGAGGGCAGGGATACGATAATGGCGCTAATACGGTCTGCATTGACAAAGGAGTTAAAACTAGAATCCTCAATATTAATCCAAGAGCGTTTTTCACGCCTTGTGGATGTCACAGTTGGAATTTACTGTTGATCGATGCAAGTAATTCTTCTATAATTGCCAAGACGTTTTTCGGCTTTATCAATAAAATATACCTTCTATTTACGAGATCAAGCAAGCGTTGGGGTCTCCTTAAAACCAAATTAAAATTAACATTAAAATCCCTATCTGAAACAAGATGGGAGAGTAGAATAGAAGCAGTTAAAGCGATATTGTTGCGATTTGATGGTGTTGTCGATTGTGCAAATGACCTGAAAAACGAAACTGAAGATTCCGAAATTCTAAGTGTCTGTGACGCTGTACTCAACGAAATGTTAACTTTTGAGTTTATTGTTGCAATACACGTTTGGTACGAGATTTTACTGCGCGTGAACAATTTAAGTAAATTATGGCAATCGGTTCAAATTAACTTGAAGATCGCTGTTGATACTTTACGTTTGCTATGTAACTGGATTCGAGAATATCGTGACACAGAATTTGAAAAAAGCGTTGCAGAAGCCAGTTTGTTTGTGGAAAAAAGTAGTTATGAGATTTCGTCTCAATTTAAAGAAAAAAGATTGGCCAAAAAGAAAAGAATGTTCTCGTATGAAAATATTGATGAACAATCTGCTGAAATGCAGTACAAAATTGACTTTTTTAATAAAATGTTAGATGCTATCATAGTCGACACCGAATGCCGATTCAAATCGCTCCATAATTATTTTGAACAATTTGGCTTTATTTTTGACATAAATTATTTAAAATCTATACCAAAAGAAGACCTTCTTAAACATTGTTATGATTTAGCTGCAATACTTCGGGATGGCGAAAACAGCGACATTCAGCCTTTCGAACTATGTGAAGAACTTCTGCTTTTACAATCGAATTCACTAATAGACCCTATCAAAGATGTCAAACATCTTATACATTACATTTTAAAAAATAATTTGCAAGAAGTATACCCAAATGTTTACATAACAATCAGAATTATGCTTACAGTTCCGGTCACTACAGTTTCTACTGAGAGAAGCTTCTCAAAGTTAAAATTAATTAAGACCTACTACGAAGTACCATGGGCCAAGAGAGACTATCTGCGTTGTCAATTTTATCGATTGAAGCAAAAATAGCGGCTGGTCTAAATTATGATACAATATTGAAAAAATTCAGTGAAACTAAAAGCAGAAAAGTTTGTATATTGTAATTTGTGTTTGAGTGCGTAATTCGTCTATTTGTGTTAGGTTGTCTTAAAACTATTTAAATTTGTACTTAGAACAAGAGTCAAATGCTTCATCACTTCGAGCTTTACGCCACTTCAGAAGTGTTAGCTTCACTATCCATATAACAATTATACATGCTTCGATAATAATATGATCCACTAGACTAGAGCTCTGAACGTTACGAGTTATAATGTTTCGTGTCAATTAATCTCAACGGATAAAAATGTCGTAGTGGAATTTGCACGTTAAATACCATGAGTGTAATTGGAATTTCATCAGAGACCATTTTTGTGCAACTAGCCGCCTATGGATAATGGATATTTCCTCACCTCGTTATTTCCAAGTAGTCCTTAATCATAATTTATAATTTTTAAAAGAAATTGTTTGGTTGTACTTCTTTGACAAATAACATGTAACCCAAGTGTTATATATTATAGACACTCAAATTGTCTATTCACCTTCATTCATGTATCTTACCTTCTACTACGTACAGTTAATTTACTCCTTGAGTTCTAATTAACCGCCACAGTTTGATTAGCTTAGCAACAAAATACTTATATATACCTAATATGTATTGGTATAATTTAGGTCATTAAACGTTTTGTTTTGGGCTCTGAGAAATGTTAGGGACCTCGAAAAACTGATGTCGCCGACACCCACGTTTGGTCTAGCGCCGCCACTAAATAAGTGCCATAGTAAAGCGTCTAGTATATTTTATACAACCAGTAAAAGAGATCGTGACTTTACACCCATTCGTATTAAATTAGAAAAGAGTTAGCCAAGAGCGAGTCGAGCTCTCACTATTAGGGTTCCGTACCAATACTACAGTGAGCAATCAATAAACCAAATTAAGCTGTTTTTACTTTTTATATATATTTAAATCTTATCCAAATTTGATTGTGATAACAGAAAAACAAATATATTTTTTCACATTGTACTGGTACATAGGTAAATACGTTGTCTATTACTGTTTAAAAATTTTTTCTCAGCTACTATTATACTGTCAAAAAACCTGCAGTTTTGCGATAATCTACGACTCAATAGCTACTATCCCTATTACAATCAAAATTTTAACTTTGGAAATGTAGGAGAACGGGAGGGGGGTCATTTTTTGCACATTTTGAGCTATATCATGAAGACTACTGGACCGAAAATTATAAAAAAATATTATTAGAAGCTTTTTAAAATCCTCTTTCAAATGATACCTCACACAATATATTTATTAAAACTTTTTTTTTTACCGAATTAACCCCCGTCATTTTAATCTAAAAATATTTTGTTTTACTATTTTCTGACTGTCGATATATGTGTGCGCCATAAAGACTTAGCATTGTGCCAAATTTCAAATTCTTACGTTACATAGTTTTCGAGAAAACCTCTGTGACAGACGGACGGACGGAACGCGAGAGTGATCTTATAAACGTTCCGTTATACCTTATAAGGTACGGAACATAACGGCCATAATAAAGTTATTTATACGAGTTCAAGAACCATCAATCACAAAAACATACCGCATTAAACATTGAAATAGGTAGTAATACAAGTAACCTTTGCTAAGTAAGCTTTAATACACAAAAATGAAATCATTTTAAACTAAAATATTTGAATGATAACTACTTGACAATTAATTTGTTTTAAACATGGATATCTAAAGCAGGTATGTAATGTCCAAATAAATAATCTATGACTTTTACCCCTACTAGATGATTTAGCCTTTCAAATAAGATGGTGGGCGACGATTACGTACTCTTCTGGTAAATTCAAGAATTAGAGAATTTTCTGGTCATCATCATCATTAAGTCTTCAGTCCTGGAACTGGTTAGACGCGTACCTCCATTGTTTCCTATTTCGAACTAACCTACAGATTTCCCTGAAATTCCCACAGTTTGCAACTTTCACTACCTGAGTGCAATATTCTGATCTAGGTCTACATCTACCTCTCTCCTTTTTTGTATATCTACTTGAAATAGATCCCGCATAATTCTCCAAAAATACATTAGAACGTATCCTGTCCTTTTATTTCTCCTATTTTTTTTGTTTCTGACAGATCTTTATTCCCCTACTATTTCTATAACCACTTTGTTTTTAACTTTATCTATCCATGCTATCATCATCATACATCTAAAGCATAACATTCCAAGAGGCTTCTTCCGCCTACTCTCCTTATTTCATAGGTGTACGGTGATGTACCCACACATATGCTTTCAATAGTTTTGTCCATGTTTCTGTGTTTATTGTTTTCGAACATAGCCGCTGCTCATTCTTGTTCGATACAGATCGGTTACCTTTCTATTGTTCTCTAAATATATACCCTATTTCATCTATATTTAGTGGTATGTGAAGGTGGTTAAACAGTCTGTGGGTACCAAGATCGTCCAATACTTAAACATTTGCCGAATTATAAGTTTTCCAATAAATCCTTCCCTACAATCAAGATTAATTGAAAATATTGCAAAACCAACATCCGTAGTTGTTTATAATAATCCAGGTTTAAGTGCAATAATTTTTTCGTCATTAGGCTTTCCGTCTTCGAACTAGTTGGAAGCGTACCTCCATTGATTTCTATTCTGAGCTAGCCTACACAGTTCCCTAAAATTCCTACTGCCTCAATAAAGCTCGGTTCCCCTTTTATTGTTTTGAAAATGCATACCCTATTTCACCGATATTCATTGGTATGTAAAGGGGGCTCAGCTGCCAAGATCCCTCAACACAGACATTTGCCGAATTAGAGGTTTTTCAGTAAATTCTTTTGCACAATTAATATTAGTTGAGAATATTGCAAAACAAACACCTGTAGTTGCTTATAATAATTATCAGGTTTAAGTACAATTATTTTTTTCGTCATAAGGTTTTCTGTTTTGGAACTGGTTGGACGCGTACCTCCAATTGTTTCTATTCTGAGCTAGCCTACACATTTCCCTGAACTTCCCACTGCCTACGTCTTTGACTATCTGTGTGCCATAGTCTAACCTAGGTCTACCTCTAGCTCTCTTTTCTCCTATCAATGCTTCTACTATATTCCGCACTATTCCCTCATGCCTTAGTGTGTGGCCTATCGTCGTACATCTTCTATTTCCTACCGTTTCCTATTTGTATTCTAGTTTTTGATTGATTTTCCTTCCTTGCATACTAAAACTTTAGTTTTATTTATGTTAATTTTCATATCGTATCGCTCAGTTAGAACTGTTTCCATTTCATTAAGAGCCGCCTTTAACTGTTCTTTGCTAGATGCTAATACCGCTATATCATCTGCAAATCTAAGCATATCAATCTTTTGTCCCTGCATATAATAATTTCAAATGTCTTTCATTTGACAGTATTCATTGACTCTTTAATGTACAAGTTAAAAATTAACGGGGATAGAGCACAATCCTGTCTCATCCCTTTCCTAATATCTACTTCTCTACGTTCCTGCTCTAATTCTATTACCCTTGTTTGCTGCTTCTATAAGCTATGTGCTATCCGTCTATTCCTAAAACTTATTCCAATCTTTTGAGTATTTCGAACATTTCTTTTCATTTTACATTGTCGAATGCTTTTTTCCAGATTTACAACCCTATATACCCGCTGATTTCTTTTTCTATTGTCTTCTTCATTATCACCCTTAGTGCTAAAATAGCTTCCCGTGTTCTTTTGTTTCGCCTAAATCCAAAATAATTTTCTCCTAGTACTTCTTCAACACGTTTCTCCATCCGTCTTTGTAAAATTATTGTTAAAATTTTTGACATATGTGCTGTTAAACTTATTGTTCGAAAATTTTCACATCTATCGGCGCATCTCTTTTTTTATATAGTGACTATGATGTTACGTTTGAAATTTTTGCGTATTTCGCCTGTCTCATACATATAGCTTACAAGTTGGAAGAGACGTTCTGTTGCTGTTTGTCCAGTGGCTTTTACAGTTTCTGCTTGCACCTTGTCTGAATCCATTATATATACATATATATATATATATATATATATATATACAATGCTGTGTTAATAGGGTCATTTAGGGTAGTTAGGACCAAGAGTATAGCGCACTCCACATAAAATACATAAGGGCTCAGAAAACCACACAGTTTTCTGAAGAAAACAAGAAATACGATGATTAGACTGGAAAGTAAATGACAACGCCCTGTATATAAATAATAATCGTAATTAATTTAGTTAATGAAAAATACTTCGAAGATTTATTTGAATAAAACAAATCCGCAAGTCGTTAAATAATATAAATGCAAGCTGAAACGCGACAGTCGTGGATAACGCATCAAGAATCCTAATTAATACAAGCAGGTTTAGTAACGCGTAGGATAGAAATCGCAGATGATTTAATCCATACATTGTATTTCGTCTACGTGACTAGAGAATTAAAAATCGACACCTGATTTATTGGAGACAAACAAAGCATGTTTATTAAAAATCAAAGATCACCAAATTTATTTAAACAAACAACGATTTACTTATCTAAAAGTATGAAAATCCAAGCGAATCAATGCTATTAACTTGAAATCGTACGTGACAAAAGGAACGCGTTGATGTTAATATACAACCATAACACCATGGAATATCCGAAAACCTAGTTTATACAAACAGCGAACTTTGCGCTTGTCTATAGATAGTCGGTGCATTTAAATATGACCGGATTTGTAAACAAATCAATTGACCATGAAGTAAAGTATAGTTCATGTCTCTGAAGACCAAAAATATACGCGTTAACTAAGTTATTGTGAAGTGTGAAATAATTCCGCCGAGTATGGAAAATTAATGGTTTGTCGTCTACCCTTAATAGAAAAACGTAAGTAACTGAAAGTTGTATAACTATAAATTCTAGTTTTAGCCTTTATAATAAAGACTCTAAAGAACCCCTAAAGAATCCCTAAAGAAACCCTAAAGAATCTTTAAAGAATCACTGGAGACAGCTCCAAACAATTAAGGGAAACAAATATAAAAATGGGAACAAGTTTAACTCAATGCTGAAGCAATTATTAATAGAACAAAAGAGTGGATTTATGGTGAAGGAGTTTAATGCAGTACGCTAGTATATTTGAGGCGCTAGATGAGGGATGCACACAACGGTTGGACCAGAGACGCATTTAAGTGGATGCAAAACAACAGGTTAGCCAATCTGAATGTTTATTATTATTTGATTATTTTATTTGTGGATATTTCATTGCACTTTGCTAAACTGGAATAACTTAAGATTTAACATTTAATTAAATATTACAAAAATTTAAATACCTTAAAAATTGCTTTCATGATAATTTATGTGAGGGGTCGGCAGGATTTAATTTTGGTTATACGTTGTAAATTACGTAAATAAATGAGGTTAAATGAACGTTCATAGGCTTCAGTTAATAATTAATAGTACTAGTGATTTTTCTGACTTTTTTATCATTTTTGGTTATAATAATTATGAGATTTATTGATTCAATTATCAGAAGAAAATTCCAGTTGATGAATTTTAACCTTTTCATACGTTGTAAATATTTTTAAGAACATTATAATAATGTGTGCTTAATGGTGTTTTGGTTTAAAGATTAAAACAGGAAGGAGAGCTAGATGGTAGGTTTAAAATCTTTGTCGTATTGTCGCAAGCTCCATGCGTAATTCAAAAACTGAGCTAACCGGCGCAATCAAAATTATATATTAAAAATAAAAAATTTACAAATTAAAAATTTATACCTTTTAATTCATAAAAACAGCGCATAGGGGTATTGCTACAGTATCACAACAAAGATATTTGGCGACCCGAACGTGGGACTCGACTAAAACATCTCATCACAAAAGAGGATTGCCGCGATAACGCAGGGCTGAACCAAAATATCACATCCAAACGCACGAACGTAGGACTGAACTATAAATAAAATAACACGTCAACGTAAGGTTAAAGCAAAATAAATTAAGTAAAAATTAAAGGAAAAGAAATCGAGGGTCTTATTTTGAATTTAAAATAATTGTAGAGTAATAATTAAAAATGGAAGCTGCGGGAAGAATGTTGGAGAGGAGTCAGAGTGAAGAACACCGCTCCACCCAAGATTCGAGAATAATAGCAATGTTAATGGCACTAAATGACAAGATGGAGAAGGATGAACATTCCACGAAAAACATGACGAAGGAGAATGAACAGGCCACGAAAAACATGACGGAGGAGAATGAACAGGTCATGATAAATATAATGGAAAAGAATGAACAGACCTTCATTAATATGACAGAGAGGAATGAACAGATCATAAAAAACATGATAGATAAGGCTATGCTAGAATTTGGGAAAAATTTGGATAAATTGGGGGAAGATTTAAGTTCCAGAATAGATAAATTAAGTGATGACCTTAGAGAGACAAATCAGCGAATGGAAGAAATGCGTTTCCAAACCCAAAATAAAGTGATAGATCTTATGGAAGATATTGACTGCGTAAGAGATGAAATTATTAAAGTACGATCCATACAAGTGGCCAATGAAAGAGAAACAAATGGGAAAATTATGAATTTAGGGGAAAAACTACAGAATATTGAGAGAAGTTATGGAGTGGAAATTAGCCGAGTAAATAAAGAAATAAAGGATCTAAAAATTAATGTAATGAATTTTGGCAGAAATAGGATGACATATAATCAGGAACCCTTAAGAGTGAATCAACCAAATATAACATTGGAACAGTATATGATATTTTCAGGAGATAACAAACTCAATCCGAAATTATTCTTAAAGAACATCATAACACTGACGCAGGGCATAATGGATGAGCAGTACAAATTAAATCTAGTGAAAGCTATGATAAAACGCAGTGCAGAAACATGGTTTGATCTGATCAAGGATGAATTGACAACGTTTCAAGATTTTGAGAAATAATGTTTGAGACAATTCTGGGGGGATACTCAACAATATAAGGTGAGAGACGATTTGATTATGAGGAAATACAATAAAAATTTAGGTCTGACCAGGGAACAATATGCAATTAAAAAATTTAGTATAGCAAAACAGTTGGAGCCTATTTTAGAAGAAAAACAAATTATTAAATATCTGGCAGCACATTTTGAAGTAGAGGTGAGGCAGTACATCGCTCTACAAAATATAATGCATCGTGACATATTCCTAGAATACGTGCAGCGATACGGTGATATGGGAATGAATCGCAGAGAAGAAGGTCGAACGATCACTCAACCAACAAAACCAGAAGGAATGCCGAGGAATATGCCAAGCAACAGAATACAATATGAAAGGACGAATCATAATTACAGAGGAAATTTTAAAAACTACTCCAACGGTAATACGAGAAATAATTGGAATATGAGGAATCGACCAGGCCCATCTACTACGAGTACAAATTTTTAATTGATGACAAACCAAATAAACCCTTCGAAATAAACAAGTATGAACATCAGCGGGAATTCATAAAACTGGAAATAGAAAATGATTTTAGTAGAAATTTATTGCCTATAATTAATTTAAAAGTAGAGGATGAAGTAATTGGGATACTCATAGATACTGGAGCTGAGGTATCACTCATCTAAGAAGATTCTATTAAAAGAAGAAAATTAATGAAGAAAATAATGCCGACAAAGAAGTGTAATTTAATAGCACCAAACAATAGAAAGTTTGCATGCGTAAGTAATATAGTGATTCTGAAGTGTGAGATAGAAGAGAAATTTGAAAATGAATACGTGATTGTACTTGGATTAAAAATGGACGCTATATAGGGGATGAATATTATAGATAAGTTGGGGATAAAAATAAATGCGGAAAGCAAGGAGATATTATGCAAAGGGAAATGCATCGAATGGGATGAAGTACTGAAAATAAATGGTGAATGTGCGAAGATAAATAAATTTGAAGGGAAATTAGATGATGAAGAAATAGGAAGAGAAATGAATATGTGAAAATAAATAAAGTTGAAGGGGAAATTAGATGATGAAGAAAAGGAAGTAAATAAAGGTATTAACTGTCCAGGTGATAGGAAAAATAAAGTTAGGGCATTATTGAAGAAACATTGAGAATTATAGGTAAAGAAAAAATATTATAGGTACATAAAGTCAGAATTGATATTGATAGGTTAGAATTTGAGATACAGTGAATATAAGGGGGCTTATACTGGAAATATTAGACGACAAAATCCATAGGATGGGTTAACGAAAATGGAATAGATAAGTAACTAAAAACTTATTAGCAAAATTAGAAAACAATAAAGTATAGGAAAAATTAGGAAAAGTAGGAGTAGTATGGATTAATGGAATAAAAACTTATTGTAAATATTACAAAACAATACAGCATAGGATAGGTTAATAATAATTAGGATAGGTTTAAGAAAAATAGGAGGGTCGGCAGGATTTTAGAAAGACATGATGATACATTTATGAAAAATGGGAAAAATATATGTAAATTGCAAAAGTATAGATAAATAGGGAGTGAAATATTAGTAGATTATAATAGGTAGTGTAAATTTAGGAAAATAAGAAAAGTATAGATATATAGGAAATAGGGAGATAGAATATTTAGTATAGATGCACAGAGCCTTGTGTAAATAGTAATTATTCATGAAACATAATAAAATATTTGGAATCGATAGGTGTATAGGTATAGAATAAGTTAGATTAAAATAGGAATAGTGGTGTAAAAATAATTTAGGAATTGTGTATATAGTAGAAAATAAAAACAAAATAATTTTGGACCAATGTGAATTAAGTCTTCACGTAGGACGTCCAAAAATAACATTTTTCAAAAATTTTTTGTTTTAATTTGGGGGAAAATGCTGTGTTAATAGGGTTGTTTAGGGGTAGTTAGGACCAAGAGTATAGCGCACTCCACATAAAATACATAAGGGCTCCAAAAACCACAAAGGTTTCTGAAGAAAACAAGAAATACGATGATTAGACTGGAAAGTAAATGACAACGCCCTGTATATAAATAATAATCGTAATTAATTTAGTTAATAAAAAATACTTTGAAGATTTATTTGAATAAAACAAATCCGCAAGTCGTTAAATAACATAAATGCAAGCTGAAACGCGACAGTCGTGGATAACGCATCAAGAATCCTAATTAATACAAGCAGGTTTAGTAACGCGTAGGATAGAAATCGCAGATGATTTAATCCATACATTGTATTTCGTCTACGTGACTAGAGAATTAAAAATCGACATCTGATTTATTGGAAACAAACAAAACATGTTTATTAAAAGTCAAAGTTTACCAAATTTATTTAAACAAACAACGATTTACTTATCTAAAAGTATGAACATCCAAGCGAATCAATGCTATTAGCTTAAAATTGTACGTGACAAAAGCAACGCGTTAATGTTAATATACAACCATAACACCATGGAATATCCGAAAACCTAGTTTATACAAACAGTCAACTTTGCGCTTGTCTATAGATAGTCGGTGCATTTAAATATGACCGGATTTGTAAACAAATCAGTTGACCATGAAGTAACCTACAGTTTACGTCTCTGAAGACAAAAATATACGCGTTAACTAAGTTATTGTGAAGTGTGAAATAATTCCGCCGAAAGTGTAAAATTAATGGTTTGTCGTTTACCCTTAATAGAAAAACGTAAGTAACTGAAAGTTGTATTGCTATAAATTCTAATTTTAACCTTTATAAAAAGGTCTCTAAAGAACCCCCAAGGAATCCCTAAAGAAACCCTAAAGAATCTCTAAGAAACACTGGAGACAGCTCCAAACAATTACGGGAGACAAATATAAATATGGAAACAAGTTTAACTCAATGCTGAAGCAATTATTAATAGAACAAAAAAGCGGATTTATGGTGAAGGCGTTCAATGCAGTACGCTGGTATATTTGAGGCGCTAGATGAGGGATGCACACAACGGTTGGACCAGAGACACATTTAAGTGGATGCAAAACAACAGGTTAGCCAATCTGAATGTTTATTATTATTTGATTATTTTATTTGTGGATATTTCATTGCACTTTGCTAAACTGGAATAACTTAATATTTAACATTTAATTAGATATTACAAAAATTTAAATACTTTAAAAATTGCTTTCATGATAATTTATATGAGAAGCAGGATTTAATTTTGGTTAAACGTTGTAAATTACGTAAATAAATGAGGTTAAATAAACGTTCATAAGCTTCAGTTAATAATTAATAGTACTAGTGATTTTTCCGACTTTTTGATCATCTTTGGTTATAATAATTATCAAATTTATTGATTCAATTATCAGAAGAAAATTCCAGTTGTTGAATTTTAACCTTTTCATACGTTGTAAATATTTTTGAGAACATTATAATAATTTGTGCTTACTGGTGTTTTGGTTTAAAGATTAAAACAGAAAGGAGAGCTATATGGTAGGTTTAAAATCTATGTTTGTCGTATTGTTGCGACTCCATGTGTAATTCAAAAACTGAGCTAGCCGGCGCAATCAAAATTATATATTGAAAATCAAAAATTGACAATTAAAAATTTATACCTTTTAATTCATAAAAAGGGCGTATAGGGTATTTCTACAGTATCACAACAATATATATATAACGTACCAATGCAGACACCATTGTTATTAATACCTTATTTAACAAATATACCACTGACAGACGAGAATACAAAATCCTCATTAACACCACGAAAAAACTACACTACCTTGACATAATTCACGATCAACACACAAACTCCGGGAGTACGTACCGTAAACTGATTAAACCTCCATCCATACACATCCTCACAGCCATTTCAACGACAATCCCTTCCACATTTAAGCAAACAATGTTTACCTTCCTAGATCCAACAATACCTTCGGCTCCTCTTGACGTACCAACCCAACCGCAACAACGCATAATCGACAACACTCTAATCCAACCAGACACGGACCCAGACAGAAACATTAAACTCTACCTCTTAGATTCCTTCGTTACCGAACTAAAGCCCCTATAAAACCGCTTGCCCAGACCTTATCACCAAACCGATCCTACAAAATCCTGACTCCTAATTAAAAAATCCACTCACGTACTATTCCAAAAATGTTTCTCCTCTGGGATTTTCCCTGACCCATTTAAATATGCTTCTATCTCCCTTATACTCAAATTTAATAAGCCTCCCGAAGACCACAAATCCTACAGACCTATTGCACTACTTCCAACACTTGGCAACCTCCTTGACCAGACCATCCTATACAAACTAAACTCACACATAGAATGTCATTCCTTACTCTAACCTAACCAACACGGCTTTCGTTCAGGACATAGCACTGAGCGTACAATCCGCTCCCTAATCCAAACGGTCCAAACATCCCCTTATACATACGTAGTTTTCTTATTCCTTGACTCCACTCAGCCTTCGATCTCCTTTGATGGCCCAATCTTCTTAATCAACTTAAACAAACCAATTTCTCTTCCAACCTCTATTTCTAATAAAATCCTTCCTCTCATCCCAAACAGCCATCCTAACCTCCAATTTTCACTTGGTTACTAAACCTCTCACCCAAGGATATCCATAAGGTTCTCGTTTATCATCTACCTTATGGAACCTCGCAATCAATCCTTTCTTCGACCTTATTATCCTAAACACCTCCACCTTCGCTTACGCCGATGACGTAGCTTTCCTTATCCACGGCAACTCCCGTGCCTCTATAGAATCCACCATTGCCGTCCTAATTAATTCAATTGAAACCTGGTCCTCTTTAAACAGACAACCACTCTCCCCATCTAAAACAAAAATGCTCCTGCTCAAAGGCTACCTAAGCCCAAACCGATATCCTAAGATTCACATCCTTAACACAGCAATTTTCCTTTCAACAACAGCTTCCAACCTTGGACTCCACATTAACACACGCGTCAAAATGAACTCCCATTTCAAACTTCGAACCAAAACACAAATTATACTCCATGACCTACTTCACGCACTCCCAAAGTCAGTCCACCTCACCAATCCAACACGAAGACTAATCATTAACTACATCATAATCCCGATTATCAGATACGCAGTAGATTCTTGGCTCCCGCTTACATCCCCCTCCACCAGACGTACGCCCAATACCATCATAATACTTTTCCTTCTCTACGCCTCAAGAGCATACAGAACCACCTCCACGGCGTCTTTGTATACCTTGCCTCAAATCCCTACGATCGAAATTAAACTAAACTGTTCACTCCAAATCCGAAATCTCAAACATAACCTACCAATCATCCTACACGACAGAACACTTCACTATGACGAATACCGTACTTTCCCTAAAACTGATATAAAATCCCGAATACATAACTTCCTACTCCATTCCTGGCAAGATCTTTGGTTCCACTCGACTACCGGCAGATATACATTAAATATCTTCCTGATATCACAAATACCCCTCCACATTTTCATTTATCTAATCCTCCTACAATACAAATTCTGTCCGGCCATGGTAGCTTCCGTAATGAACTTCATCAATTCCATTTAACCCCGTACCCTCACTGTCTTTGCAACAAACAATCTCTAGAACCTGCAACACCTGATATACTCTTGTCCTCTAACCTTTCTACTACAAATCAACCTCAAGTAATCTACAAACTTTGACCCGTTCTCCCCCACTTCCTAACATAAACTTCCTAGTCACTAACTACCCTCAAGAATTCAACCAATTCCTAAATGAAATCTTCTTAACCAAACCTACCACCCACAACCAGCGACACTAACACACTTAACATATACTCTTGCAATTCACTACCACACCACACCTACAATTGCACTATACACACAATCAGCACCACTCGACATGCACAGTCAACGACTAAAATAGGGGCACAAATCCCTCTCATCAGAACTTCAAAACCACAGTTGTTTTTGAATTAATTATTCTAAGTTCTTCAATTATGTAAATACTATAATGTACGACTAGTATGGGCTCTGGCTTAGGTATAGTCCACAACAATAAATTAATCTATCTATCTATGTAAGGGTTAAGGAGAATTTAACGTGTAGCAATTGCCGCCCGAACGGGGGCTGTAATAATTTGCGCCCACATTTGCCGTGCAATAATTTTCGCCTGTTTGGGTTAAACATACTAAGCGAAATACGATTTAGTTGTATAAAATGTGGTTTATTAATTAAATAATAACGATGTTTTGACAGTTTAAGCAACATCATTATTCAAATCAAGAACAAATGCTGAAAACAGCTCATAGTTCCATTTCCTTATATCAGCAAGAAACCTATACAAACGCATCAGGTTTGAGATTGGTTTTTCTCAGCAAATAATAGAATCTTGGCAAGTTGTAAGGCGTTGAAGTGTAATACCATACCACAAGCAAATAAATAGGGCTCGCTTCAAAGAAAATAAATGGAGATTTGCCGGAGGCGCGAATTTCACTAAAAGCATTTTCTTGTTTTATTTCAACAAATTATAACGGAGACTCGCTCTATTTTGTGTGTATCTGCGAATGAGTTCGTTTATACGCTTCGCTACTCAAATAGATGTATGATGTATGTGGGTTTGGATAAATACATTGACAGATCGGTGTAATTGTATTAGTGCGTACCTGAAAAGGAAAAATATAATTAGAATAATGACTAGAATAGATTTGCAATTTCTCATGATATTTATAACAGCTAAAAATAAGATGAATAGTTAGAATGTGTTGGCTTAATTAAAAATTATCTTAATAATCCAGTTAATTTGTGCTCAAAAAATGCCCCTCGCGAGAAAGTTTTGGGGTAGTTTCGACTTCTTCCATTCTGAGTGTTGTTTCGGGGTGCTAAATCCGAATCTGAGGTTTTCCACCAAAATTTCGTGACACAAAATTGAAAATGATGCAAGAAAGTGTTTGCACTTTTTTTTCTATAGTGTCTTTACTCTACCTTATAGGAGGCAGAGTCTCAATAAATTATGAGGGCTTCCTGTCTAAAGTTTAAGCCCAGGGTAAAGAGTACGGAAAATGGCTTTGAGTATAAAAGGACCCTCTAAAGAAATCTTCCAGCCAGCTAGGCTTTTTCAACTTAGGGCAGAGCTATGAGCCAGGGTCGTGGGATGGTATACGATAACAAAAGAATTTTTAATGGACGCCACCGTATCTTAATAATAGCTATACTGAGAAACAATCCGAAGATGAAATACAAAAATCTTAGAAAAGAAAAAAAATCAACGAGCAAAACATAGAATTATAATACTTACATGTGACTCTGCAAACAGGAATTGGAATGACGATCTCGTACTGAAAATTTAATCACTTCATAGCATTTTAGAGCTAGGGCTACATTAGAGCCTAGTCACTTTATCACAAAAAATAAATTCCAAAAAGATTAACTAGTCAAGATTATACCTCAAAAAATTTTCAAACACAATACCAATAATCTAACCTTCTTCACTACAAAAATTTTATAAATATGGTTGCTTGCTTTTATAGAAAAATTATTGTTGACTTCAATGAAAGAAAGCTTTAAAACAATTTATTGCACTTTCTGTTGATTTACAAAAAAAATATATACATAATTTGTACAATTTTACACGTATTGACGCTTTTTAGATATCTACCTTTAATAATGTCTAAGAGTAGTCTCTTATTATTTGTACGAATTTTGCAAGTGCTAATTTATTATAGTTCTTTAGGAGAATTAAAGTGTTTTTGTTAATATTCTACAACTTGTGTTTGATACCGAAATAGGATCCTGTTTTGGCTTACATATAATTAATTAAATATATTGCCTTTTCTTAAACTGCAGAACTTACATTTTTAATTATTAAATTTCTTGAATCAAAGGTCAAAAATACTTATGATCTGAACTAATCTGTATTTCAATTGTGCTGATTTTATAGTGTGACAAACAAATACTAACGTGTCACGTACTTAGTTACGAGTACATTTTAGTGTAACCTTTTAAATTCAAATAAAGTTATAGAAATTTATTTGTGTTCTTACGAACATTTATGCAATATCCAACTATTAAATTCTGAACAAAAATTACGTGTACCAATTTAAATCACTATATAAAATTTACAAAAATTTATTATTACATTTCCAGTAATGGTTCCGTGAAACGAAAATTGAATTAGAATTGGAAAAGACTTACCACAAATAATCCCCTAGACATCAGCGTTCCTTAAACTTCGTGTGTAGTTACAACAACAGCAGGTGCGCGAAGTTCACACGTGTTTGACATTGCAGCTTGACTTCTATACAAAACAAAATTTACGGAAAATTCTTCGATACTCCATAGCAACACTCGACCATTTGAACTTTCAATACTGCATAATAAAAAAAATTGTGCTTCAGTGTTCCATAACAATTAGATTAAAGCTTACGTTTCAATACTCCATAACAATTAGATTAAAATTTGCGTTTTAGTACTCCATAGCACTTACACTCAAACTTGCGTTTTACTACTCCATAACAATTAGATTTAAATTTGCGCTGAAAGGAATCGAGAAAAAGATTTAAATGCAAAATTGAAATTTATTCACCTACCGTAGATGATGTTTACTCTCCAGCAACAATAAGTCGATTAAACTATAAATTGGTATAATGGTATTCGTTGGCACCATGCCACCTGCCTCTTGGACTGCATGTTTTCTAAGAAACCTGCTAGCCCACCTCGTCACAAACTTGATTATCCGATCACATTCGTACGTTAAATGAGAACTTTAGCCTCAAAGCAAGTTATTACTAGAGCACACGCAGAAGACCGAATTGTTGCATCAACACATACACAGATAAAGGAAACCTAAATTTCTACTTCGAGTCGATAGACATAGGTGGAGTTCTAAGTAACAAATAGATATTATATTGTTAAAATAGAAATTTGATATTTTCTGTATAATAAAGGATTTTTGTTAAATAGATATTTAGAACAAAAGCGTACACTAATGAAGCAGGTAATCGTATTCGTTACAAAAGGTAAGAATCTCATTTTTGGCGGTTTTTTGCTCGAAAACTCGAAAACTATCAACTTGTCCTAAATAATCTACATTTACAAAACGAAGGTACATAAAATTTCCTACAAATTTCACTATTTAGGTTTGTTTCTCGGTTTCTCCGTTTGGGCTCTAGTGTCAGCTGAAAATTGGCGTCTATCGGCTGTCTTTGCAAAAACACAGTTAACACATTTCCATACTCTTAATGTATTTATTAAAGGATGCCATTTAGTGAATTCCTTCCAGTTTTCTGCACATACCTTATTTAGATCGTGTACGTAAAGGCACAGGTCATTTTTTCAAAAATTACATAATGATCCAAGTTATTTAATAGGTGCGAAATTGTACAAATTCATTTACACAAAACTTGAAATTGCAACGAAAAATTTTGAAAAATTATTACATGTAACTTTTATGCTGTAATTTCGATAGCTAGTGATGGTAGAGAAAAGTGGACATGTATACAAAAATTAAAATAAATGATAATAACCCAACAAATAATTACTTCAAACACTTACCTTGTATGCGAGCGTAGTGAAGCACACTTATGTTCACACGGCCTTTCAAACGGATAAGTAAGTAAATAAACAAATCCTGTTAAATGCGTCCGTCAAGTTCGGGTAACGAATACTCTCCAGCAACAATAAGTCGATTAAACTATAAATTGGTATAATGGTATTCGTACCATCCACCTGCCTGTTATCATAGTTTTTAGGGATTAGCGAAGTTCGGGCCAGAGGCGGAAATTTTACGTGGAGACTTCAGGTAATTCATACAGGAGCAGAGGAAGGCAATTTGGGTGTGGGATAGTTATGAGAAAGATAGGCTACTGCGTAGAAAATTACTTACAAAAGAACGAAAGAGTACTCATGGTTAGATTAGAATCTAAACCGGTAAACACAGTAATAATATAAGTATACATGCCCACCTCTAGCTACAGTGACGAAGAGGTAGAAGCCATCTACAAAGATATCGAAGACATATTAAGATACGTAAAAGGACATGAAAATTTAATAATTACGGGGAATTTTAATGCCGTGGTAGGTGAGGGTAGGGAAGGAGCGATAGTAGGTTTATTTGGTTTAGGCACGAGAAAAGACGGAAAATAGGCTGGTAGAATTTTGTGACAAGAACAATATAATTATCACAAACACATTATTTCAACATCATGCTAGAAGGCGATATACGTGGAAGATGCCAGGAGATATAGGAAGCTATCAAATAGATTACATTCTTGTTTGGACTTAGAGAAACTAAAAGATAAAGATATTCAAGAAAGATTTGAAAATAAGTCAAATGAATTGCTCAAAGATATCGGGAAAATATCTGATACTAAGGAAGTAGAAACAGAATGGAATAACATTAAATTTAGCTTAGACATGGCGGCCAGAGATATTCTGGGCTATACACAAAAAGAAAATAAGAAACCATGGATAACAAAGGATATCCTGAATTTAATAGAAGAAAGACGAAAATACAAAAATAAATCAGACGAAACAGGAAAACAGAGATACAAAGCCATAAAATGGGAAATTATTCGAAAATGTAGGAAAGCCAAAAAACAGTGGATTGATAAAAAGTGCAAAGAGGTACAAACGAAGATGGAAATAGGAAAGACAGACGAAGCATTCAAATTAATTAGAATAGATTTTAGGGATATAAAACCGTACAGCAAAAATATAAGGGACGCGGGAGGAAACATCATTATAGAAAACGTAGAGAGAGTAGGTAGATGGTAAGAATATATAGGGAATTTATATGCAGTAGAGGAACTAACTGCATTAGAACAGGAATCAGGCATTGAAAATGATGACTTGGGATACCCTATACTTAGAGATGAGTTTGAATTAGTATTAAAGAGTTTGAAAAATGGTAAAGCGCCGGGTACAGATAAGGGGCAAGCAGACACTCTAAAATCCGCTGGGCAAGCAGTAACAGAACGTCTCTTCCAACTTGTAAGCTATATGTATGAGACAGGCGAGATACCCAAAGATTTCAAACGTAGCATCATAGTAACTATACCAAAAAAGAAAGGCGCGGATAGATGTGAAAATTTTCGAACAATAAGTTGTACAGCACACGTGTCAAAAATATTAACTAGAATTGTGCAAAGACGAATGGAAAAACGGGCGGAAGAAATACTAGGAGAAGACAAATTTGGGTTTAGGCGGAACAGGGGAACACGGGAGGCTATTTTAGCTCTGAGAGTAATAATGGAGAAAACAATAGAAAAAGGGGAAAGCGTGTATATAGGGTTTGTAGATTTGGAAAAAGCTTTTGACATTGTAAAATGGAAAAAAATGTTTGAAATACTCAAAAAGATTGGAATGAGTTATAGGGATAGACAAATAGTACATAGCTTATACAAAGAGCAAACAGCAGTAATAGAATTAGAGCTGGAATGTAGAGAAGTAAACATTAGGAAAGGGGTGAGACAGGGATGTGCCCTATCCCCATTGATTTTTAACTTGTGCATAGAAGAGGCAATGAATACTGTCAAATGCAGGAAGACATTTGGAATTACTATGCAGGAACAAGAAATTGATATGCTTAGATTTGCAGATGATATAGCGGTATTAGCATCTAGCAAAGAAGAGTTAGAATCTGCTCTTAATGAAATGGAAACAGTTCTAACAGAGAGATACGGTATGAAAATTAACAAAACTAAAACTAAAGTTCTAGTATGCAAAGGTGGGGAAAATAAATCAAAAACAAGAATACAAGTATATAACACGAACTTACAAGAGGTTAAGGATTTCTGCTACCTAGGAAGCCAAATAACGCAAGATGGGAAAAGCACAAAAGATATAAAACAAAGATTAGCACAAGGTCGTGCTACATTTAACAAGAAAAAGCAACTACTGTGCTCAAAGACCACAAACATAGAAACAAGGAAAAGATTGCTTAAAACATATGTATGGAGCACAGCACTGTACGGGTGTGCCTGGACAGTAGGAGAAGCGGACAAGAAAAAGGTAGAAGCCTTTGAAATGTGGTGCTACAGACGTATGATGAAGATATCATGGACAGACAAAGTTAAGAACGAAGAGGTACTAAAAATGGTAGGGGAAGAAAGAAATATGTGGAAAACGGTAAAAAAAAGGAGAGATAGGATGATAAGCCACATACTACGGCATGAGGGAATAGTGCGGAATATATTAGAAGCAGAGATCGGAAAAAAGAGAAGAAGAGGCAGACCTAGGTTAGACTACTGCACACAGATAGTAAAAGATGTAGGCTGTAGGGGTTTCAGGGTGATGTTAAGGCTAGCCCAGAATAGAAATCAATAGAGGTACGAATCCAACCAATCCCAAGATGAATAAACTAATGACGAAAAACATAACTGTGCTTAAACATGATGATTATTATAAGTAACTACAAGAATTGGTGGTGCAATATTCTCGAATAATGTTAAGTGTGAAAGGATTTACTGGAAAACCATTATTTTGGCAAACGTCTAAGTGTTGGGGGATCTTGATAGCCACAGGTTGTTTAACCCCCTTCACTGAATCTCGGTGAAATACGGCATAAAATTAGAAAACAATAGAAGGGGAACGAGCTGTATACACATGCTATGTGAGAATTTCAGGGAACTATGTAGGCTAGCTCAGAATATAAATAAGTGCAGGTACGTGTCCAACCAGGAAAACCCCTTCACTGAATCTCGGTGAAATAGGGCATAAAATTAGAAAACAATAGAAGGGGAACGAGCTGTATACACATGCTGCGTGAGAATTTCAGGAAACTATGTAGGCAAGCTCAGAATATAAATGAGTGCAGGTACGTGTCCAACCAGTTTTAAGACGGAAAACCTAATGACGAAAAAATAAGCACAGATAAATCTGATGATTAGTATAAACAACTAGTTGTTGGTTGCGAAATATCTGCAACTAATGTTGACTGTGCGAAAAGATATATTGGAAAATATATTAAATCGGTAAATGGTTAAGTGTGGGGGGAACTTGGCAGCCACAGGCTGCTTGCCTCCCTTCACAACCACTGAAGGTAGGAAAAATAGGGTATATAACTGTAAAACAATAGAAGGTGACCGAACTGTATCTAACAAGAAAGAACAGCACCTATGAGGAAAGACAACAAACATAGAACAAGAAGAAAATTGTTGAAAGCATATGTGTGGCTGAAACGCTGACAGAAAAACGGTAGCAGCCTTTTGAAATACTGTGCTTCAGATGTATGAGGATGATAGCATGGACAAACACAGATAATAACGAATAGGTTATAGAAATAGTAGGGGAACAAGGATATCTGGGGAAAAAGAGAAATAGAAGGACGGAATACGTTCTAAAGCATTTTGGGGAATAGTATGGGATATATTACAAGCAGAGATAAGAAAAAAGAGGTAGATGTAGACCTAGATCAGATAGTGATAGATGCAGACTTTGGAAATTTCAGGGAAATCTGTAGGTTAGTTTAGAATAGGAAACAATGATGGTACGCGTCTAACCAGTTCCAGGACTGAAGACCTAATGATGATGAATTTAAATCACTATATAAAATTTACAAAAATTTATTATTACATTTCCAGTAATGGTTCCGTGAAACGAAAATTGAATTAGAATAGGAGAAGACTTACCACAAATAATCCTCTAGACATCAGCGTTCCGTAAACTTCGTGTGCAGTTACAACAACAGCAGGTGCGCGAAGTTCACACGTGTTTGACATTACAGCTTGACTTCTATACAAAACAAAATTTACGGAAAATCCTTCGATACTCCATAGCAACACTCGACCATTTGAACTTTCAATACTGCATAATAAAAAATATTGTGCTTCAGTGTTTCATAACAATTATATTAAAATTTGCGTTTTAGTACTCTATAGCACTTAGACTCAAACTTGCGTTTTACTACTCCATAACAATTAGATTTAAATTTGCGCTGAAAGGAATCGAGAAAAAGGTTTAAATGCAAAATTGAAATTTATTCACCTACCGTAGATGATGTTTACTCTCCAGCAACAATAAGTCGATTAAACTATAAATTGGTATAATGGTATTCGTTGGCACCATGCCACCTGCCTCTTGGACTGCATGTTTTCTAAGAAACCTGCTAGCCCACCTCGTCACAAACTTGATTATCCGATCACATTCGTACGTTAAATGAGAACTTTAGCCTCAAAGCAAGTTATTACTAGAGCACACGCAGAAGACCGAATTGTTGCATCAACACATACACAGATAAAAGGAAACCTAATTTCTACTTCGAGTCGATAGACATAGGTGGAGTTCTAAGTAACAAATAGATATTATATTGTTAAAATAGAAATTTGATATTTTCTGTATAATAAAGGATTTTTGTTAAATAGATATTTAGAACAAAAGCGTACACTAATGAAGCAGGTAATCGTATTCGTTACAAAAGGTAAGAATCTCATTTTTGGCGGTTTTTTGCTCGAAAACTCGAAAACTATCAACTTGTCCTAAATAATCTACATTTACAAAACGAAGGTACATAAAATTTCCTACAAATTTCACTATTTAGGTTTGTTTCTCGGTTTCTCCGTTTGGGCTCTAGTGTCAGCTGAAAATTGGCGTCTATCGGCTGTCTTTGCAAAAACACAGTTAACACATTTCCATACTCTTAATGTATTTATTAAAGGATGCCATTTAGTGAATTCCTTCCAGTTTTCTGCACATACCTTATTTAGATCGTGTACGTAAAGGCACAGGTCATTTTTCAAAATTACATAATGATCCAAGTTATTTAATAGGTGCGAAATTGTACAAATTCATTTACACAAAACTTGAAATTGCAACGAAAAATTTTGAAAAATTATTACATGTAACTTTTATGCTGTAATTTCGATAGCTAGTGATGGTAGAGAAAAGTGGACATGTATACAAAAATTAAAATAAATGATAATAACCCAACAAATAATTACTTCAAACACTTACCTTGTATGCGAGCGTAGTGAAGCACACTTATGTTCACACGGCCTTTCAAACGGATAAGTAAGTAAATAAACAAATCCTGTTAAATGCGTCCGTCAAGTTCGGGTAACGAAAGTCGACTCTTCTATGTGGTGAAACGTAGCACACGTAAATTTGTGGCCTTCTACAACAAAAATCGATACTACACAGCCTCATGTGTTCTCCAAGGTGATAAGAAACTTCTTGTACATGCGAAGAGCATAGTTTATAGTTTATCGATATCGCGGCACTTTGTACAGGCGCTGTGTTTGAAGTAATACACAGCTCACAATAACATTTTAATATACCGGGCGGACGTAAATAATCAACAAATTCCAAATGGAAAAATAAATTAAGCAGCAAGTTATGTATAATATATACGAAACATACATTGTATGTGTTTTTATCGACCAACAGCATTTTAAACAGTTAATCAATTAAAAAAACACTAACCTGCAATGGTCGCCAGTTGCGCTGGTATGAAGTAATTTATTGTGGACTGTAATCTGCGTCTTGCACGACCGCCGTGAATTGCATAAAACCAAAATTCACTATTCTTGAAATGTTTTTACCAATGAAAATGCTATGGTCAAGCACACCGAACTGAATCGTTACGGTCACTCCCGTTGCCAAGTTAATAATGCACTGTTCGATGCTCGACTTCGACTGTCCACGAACACAAAAAGGCATTTGCGCGCACACTTTTAATATCCAAGGTTGTGTATATTTGTTATAGGATAGGATACAACGAAAGGAACTTTGATAATGTAAATATCAAACCAAAATAATGTAAAGTGATCGTATGTCATCAAAAATGCTATAAATTGCATAACATACATTAAGCGGTAAATTATACAATATAAACGGAACATTACATATTATTATATTATATATGATTATGTACTACATTGTTATATAATGTAAAATTACTTGACCCGTTGTCGTTTAGAGAGTCCTGTCTGAGATTCTCTCAAGGCGGGTCCTGGCATAGACAGGTTCAGGGTATTCTATCGCCAGGGTTGGGGCTTGTTCATCTTGTAAATGAAAGAGCTGATAAGAAAACAACAACTTGTGATCACATGTCAAGGTGTCTTTCTTTGGTTTCTTTTTTGTCTTCTATGTCAATGCTATCTTCCGGGGATTGACATTACCACACAGTCCTTCGCACGATGTGCAGATCGGGAGCAATGAAGACCTGACCTTCTGCATTCACAATTGCGTTGCTAGCTTTTTTAAGACATACAAGAAATGTGCCGGAGTATCGAATCCGGTGCAGGGTTCAAAGTGGTTAACACTGGCACGAGAGTGCACATTCGGGTCTTTTTGTGGTTCACTGAGTATGGTTTGACCGGATGGCCACTGTTGCATCTGAAAGTAAACTTTCAATGAAGGTTATCGTGCAAAGCGCAATGGGGGTAGTGAGCCAATGCTGGTTTTACTTTTGTACGATGAAGATACATATTTCCAGTATTGCAAATCATTCAGACTAGTCTCATGCTCGTTTCCATACAGAACCATTAGAAACACGTTTCCTGCTTCGTCAATTTTGTCTTGGTATGCATGCGGATCATTGCAAGCATCTATAGCTCGTTGCAAGTCATTGTTCTTTTGCAGGACTTTGAGAAATTCAGTTTTTACTGATTAAATAAAGCAGAAGTAATGACACTACCAGTCATCGTGTGCAGGAGCAATATATGGCTTAATAGGGTTTTGTCAACGGCAAGATAAAAGTTGTAGACGGTTTGAGACACATTTTTCCCTGGTTTCCAAAAGAAGACATTTTGTATATTAGGGCTACACAGGCTAATCAAAATTACCAAAAGGTCGATATCTTCTCCCGCCGCTATCTCAAATTCATTTGACGAGGTCAACATAAGAACTGTTGTGATAAGCAGGAGATCAGAATCCTCAACAGCTTGCTGTGAATCAATTTTTGTACTATGAAATTTTTCCTTTAACATAGATATCAATCGGCTCTTGTTTTTTGGAGTTTGCAAGGAATATCTTCAGCGAGACAGTAGATATCATCAATTCTGTAATTCATACTGCAGTAGGCTGTTTTCTATGCGTTCTTATTAATCGTTCTATGTGCTTGGTGCTTTCACAAGCTTCTTCAGGATAACCATCGAAAATGACAACTGCATTTCATATGCAGTTTGACTTGACATATGATATATAACTGCTGCAAAGTTTTGAAGATATCTGGCCGTGGTGCCATTTGACTCAGTGTAATAAAAGCCTTTCATCGATAACATATTTTGTATCGTTCAAGTCCGCCTGTTCCGTCAGTACGAAAACCCCGTACAAGCTCGATTTCGTTCCTCATCTCATGCTCATCGAGAAAAGAGAAGAGGTAGGGGCTAATTTAATAACGCAAAAAATTCTCGCGGCTCTTCATCTGAAGGTTGCACGATGGTTTTTCATTGAAAAGTGTAGTTGAATTGATGACTACAGACCTGTCATCTATCTGAATACAGCTGTTCATGATCGCAAGAGGCTCCACCTTTTCGCTTCGTTTCAAAATCACAACCAACAACGCTCTCTATGTCTTTCATGCCCATTTCCTAGGGCAAGTGGAAGTTGATTTTCTTATCTACGATAATACCCGCACTTAGTGACATTAGGTCAGTGGTCTTTGAGAAACGAAGATGCTCGTACAACAAATTCAGTGACAAATGCGCGTTGGTGTTGTTTCACTTTTGCATTGTTACATTTCAAATTTGGAGATGTACACTTTTAAGTTTGTGAGTGAATTCCCGCCATTATTTTTAAAAAAGACTTGTTCATTTCCGTCATTTCGGACAGTTGCGTTTGCGCAAAAGGAATGCGCAGGCGCGGAGTGGCGTAAGTGCGCGGTTTGGACACGACAGGATTTATTAGCCACGAGACGTCGAACGGTGACGTTTGCCTGTGTCGTTTTTTTGTCTTTTCTCTTTTCTGGATGTAGGTTCCAATATCTTATCTTACCTTCTATCGTACGTCTACTTTTATTCCTTCGCCCTACCTACGAATGACGAAGAGAAGAGACGAAAAAATTTGGTTTCAACGATGGCTTGACGCAACCCACCCCAATAAGGACCCTGAGATCAACGGCATGGCGCGTTTAAGTGAGTACTTTTTATCTTCTTAAGGTGCAACTTGTATCATTGTAAACTTATTTGGTACGTGATACAATTTGACGTGTAATTATGCCATAATATCATTGTTGTGCAATAATGTGAACGTGGATCGTAGCAGTGTTGCCAACTGTAGTAGTGGCGCTGAATACGGTTCCGGGAGTATAACAGACTGTTATTGCACAACAATGATATTATGACAAAAATTTGATGCTCCATTATTCTTTTTATTTTGACATATTATTGCAAATAAAAAGTTACACAACTTTTGTATATAACATTTCTCTGAAATTCTTATAATAACCGAGATATTTGCCGTGACACGTAAAAGCAGACACACTGTATAGCAAACCTAATATGGCCTTGAATTCGGTAGCAGTTGTATCTTTTGTTTTGTAGGTAGGTGCTGTATCCCCACGTTGTGTAGATATGTACATATTTTTATTAACCACGATGATGTTAATCATATATTTGTTTACTAAACAATCCCAACATTCTGCCTAAGATTTAGCAATACGGGCTTTTTCTCGAGTTATAATGTTGCAACTTCGAGTACGCACTTTTTAGAGGATACACATATTTCCATTTCATACCATCTTTTCCTACAAAACTACCTCTTTTGCTGTCCGAAACTTGTATGTCAACATCCTCTAGTTCTTGCTCACTCTCGCTGACATGTTCACTCACCTCTTCATACGCCGGGTCAGCATCCGAGTCATCCTCATAATCGATGTATTCTTCATCCGTATCAATTTCTTCATAGTCTGAGAAGACGATTATTTTTTTTCAAAAGGGTCGTAGGATGCAGCCATAGTGCTATTATTCGAAATCGCGGCGGAAAGCAAAATAAATTCACAACGCTCAAACAAACAAGCGTTGAGTTACAACTGCGAGGTGCCGCGTGCGACTGGCGCGTTGAACATTGAAATCAGAACTACCTTGCCATTGGTGGATTAGTAACACGTGCTTACTATGACGATCATCGGACGAACATGATTAGAACGACGGTTGGCAATGCATTCATACGACTCACTATAACGAATGCCCTGGGTCTAATCTGGGTCAACGCATATTTGAACATTACATGTGGGTGACATTACATGTGATTTTCCAATGCTCCACCCGAAGGTACTACATTGGCCAGGAAGCGAGTTTTTTTACCTAGAAAATTTAGAATTTTACCGAACCCTTGCTGTTCCAAGCAAGGTAGGGATCTTTAACGTGCGCGACGACACTCACACATGGGACCTCCATTTTACCTTGTAACGATTTTATTTTCTGTCATTATGTCTACAGATATTTAACCTATGTAATTTATTAACAACCAACTTACGTATAATAATGCTACACAATCTACGAAATACATATTACATATTGTCGAATACAATATTAACCTTCAATTCGAAAGTGTAAAATTTTAAATTATGCGTTGACAAAAGATGTCTTTTGTTGGTGTCATCTTAAGAGTTCCCTCTGTTAGACGATTGTAATATTAAGCTTGTTGTCAGGCGCTAACCTGCGTGAGATTATTACTTCCAACTCAGCTGTCGTCAGAAGAGGTCAATTATTCCTTGAATTCAAAGACAATGACGGTTATTCAGTCCACGTGTTGGAAGCACACGAAAATTAAATTGTTTTCTGGTAATGTTATCGTCTCGGCGACGCGCACTTTTGTTGTCCACACTTGCTGGAATTAGCTCGCAGATGACGAGACGTTATTTTGTTTGAAGGGCCTTTGGTTTACAGTAAGTAGTACTGAATTTATAATCTTACTAAATAAATATTTTTAGTGCAACTTTTAGTTAACATGAAATTTTAGTTAACATGAAATTTTAGTTAACATGCAATTTTTGGTTAATATATAACGTAGGAAAACCTAGGAAAATTTAGTATTTAGTGAAGTTTAACCTTTGTACGAATGTCGATTTGGCGTGCATCAATTATTTAATATGGACGCTGTGATGCTGTTTGGAATTTCAGTATGCAGCTAATATGGTTGTATGGAATTGGAGATTTCCTGTATTTTAGTTGTTGAAAGCAGGCGAATTGTAAATCATCAATTATAATTCCGGGTATGGCCCATATGCCTAGCAGGTATTTTTTATCGGATGAACATCTGGTATGTAAATTACTTTTATATATGTCAGCTTTAGCATTCGATATAGCAGACAAAAATTTTTTTTGTATGATCACGTGGTGATGTTCAAGTTCATTAGGTGAATGACAGACTATTTATTTTTCATATTAAACAACAGGAACCTGTAAATTTTCACTTTAAATCTTTTTATTAATACATTTAATATACGAAAGATGTCATTATGAAATAAGAAAAGTTAAATTCTATATTTAATGAAAATTGATTTAATTATTCGAAACATAATTTACTCAAATCTTAGAAATTAAATTTTTACATTTCATATTTCACTAATTGCTGAGTGGAATATTTTTGTGAGGTTAAGTAGTGCTACTCAAACCAACCGAAATTGTTACCTATAGTTAAATATTCAAAAAAGAAACTCATGCTCACTCATTTTTAAATAAATTTTGCTAGACATTTCTAATAGAAATTACCATGTTTTAATTGTGAGAAGTACTTATGCTATCAAGTACCTATGTACATATCTTTCTATGATTTAATTTGATCAAACTTATATTAAAGAAAAAAAGATGTCTTGTAAATAATTTACTAAATACTGAAGGAATAGATTTTTATTTGATCAAGACTATCCTTATTAATTGGAATGAATGAAGGTTGATTCGAAATAATTTTTAAATTTTGGGTATAAATGCACAAACAGTGCTATCTTTGTTTTAATCTGTTCACAGGTGTAGCAGGGCATCTATAAAGGTCAAAGTCGAGCCATAAGGTAAGAAACTTTAGGGATTGTGTTTCAGTAATATATTGAATAGCGGTAATTGAGTAAAGGTTTCCGCATTAGCCTTATGCTAGAGAATTAAGTAAGGTCTTCTTCGTATAGAAAAATTCGGTGGCGCCATATTCTTTACATTTTTGGTCGCAGTCCAACCCCGACCCACAGCTTATGTTCTACCCAGAGCAAATAGTTCGACTAGCAGCTTAGCCTTTTGAGGTTTCTTCATCTACGAGCCATTTTCACCAAAACTTGCCGTGGGCTCTTTACACTTACTGGAAATCCTAGTAAAACTTTCTTGTGCCTTTCAGCTGGTCACATAGAAAAAACCTAATAGGAAAAATCCCTTTATATAACTGAAAAGGCTATAACCTCTCATCCGAACGAAGGTGTATTTTTGTGAAAAATGCTCGCCTAACATTTTTCAAGCGGACTGTGTTGTGATTCGAACCCAGGACCTTGGGCGTAGTAGTCACACACATACCAATACGCCACGGAGCCGCCTCGCATATTTGAACAGCATCAAACACCTATATACTTCCTTTGATTCCAGAAATCTATAATATAGGTCTATCTAGAAAGGTACTTGAATATGTCCTGTCTGGAGTTAATAATTCACAAGAAATACGTATGCAAACTCATTGTGGGCCTGTCTGACCCAAGGCATTTAGCGCAGGGTTAAGTGCCTGAAACTCGTGAGCGGTGATTATAATTCAAGAATCACTTGCGTTTTACCCCATTCAACAAAAGAAAGTTGTTCCTGTTCATATTCTTCTATTTTAGAACTACAGTCTCATCTTGTAGCTAACAGTTTTCTATTTCATTTTACAAAAACATTTTTGCAGAACACGTTACATATACGAAAAGCATTGGTATTGAAAAGTTTGACCATTAATCGATACCTCTATAAAGCTGTATATCAGTGTGTAAATTTATTACAAAAAGTCTATCCAACGCACTTTTTAAGTTGTTTATCTGTTTCACCATTCCAGATCGTTTCTTTTCGCGAACAGCTAAGCTATATTATAGTATGAAGCAGTAAAATTAAATGAATGTACCCAAAATAAACTTCAAGCTCGATAAAACCTCATCTACCATATCATTGTGGTTCAATAGCGTAAGTTTATATACGTTTCAGTTTTGAGATTGGTTTACTTTCAGCAAATAATAAAATGCGGCGTGTTGTTGAGCGTCCGGATCCAGTAAACAAATAGAGCTTGCCTCAAAAGAAATAAATGAATATTTGTTTAAAGCCAGAAGTAATTTATAAAACGAAGAAATCAAAATTTTATTCGGCTAAAATAATATAGCTAACAACTATATATATATATATATATATATATATATATATATATTTTCATATTTAGACCAGGGTAGAAGATTAATTAATTACATCAAATAATTTTAATCACCGTGTATAAGGAATTTTATTAGATAATACGCTTTATTAAAAAACCGTGGAGCATAAAAATTCATTCGTTTCATTAAAAATAAGAGATTTAAATTATTTACAAGACGCTTTCTATAAAAAGAAGCAGTATTAAAATGCTCAACGTGTAATTTAATTATTCCAAGTAAAGAAACACATGGAAATTACGTGCAAAATTTATATTAATTAATTCAAGTTTAAGTAACGAGTATTAAACAAAATGTACAACTAATAATGAATATTTAATTAGGATTCACTAAAAATTATAGGGTATTATTTTAATTGGAGTTAATTGAACCATTAGTAACATATAATATGCATAAAAGCTTGTAAAAACCCAATAATATTCAAATCGTAGAAGTGTTATTTAGAAGTAGGACGATTGAACAGCTGCGTATTTTTAAAAGTCTCGTTCTGCGTAAATTTTGCAGATAACAAATGGTTACAGAGAATGTTGGAGAAACCGTCGCTTAATATTCACGAGAAATGCTAATAAGGTGAGTTATTTCACAGTCCACGTGGATTGAAAATAACCGATACTAAAGAATATTGATTTGTACCACTCAGAACAGGGTAGATAGAGACAGATAATATGCGCAAGACAGAGACACATATAGTAAAAGGCGTGATTTGAGCAACGTCACTGGGTTGCGATTGGTTGAAAATAAGAGGCAAACATGAGAGGTAAAAATAACATTTCTATATAAAAATTAATTAGTTATTCTCAGACGCTGCGAGCCGTGTGGAAATTTCTGAGATTTAACTGTTGCGAGTGCAAATTTAATAAGAACCGCGTGCCGGGCGGTCGAGATGGGAACATAGGATGCGAAATTCTAGAAACTGTCCGTTTTAGGGACAAAAGCGACGTATAGGCTAGCGATTATATATACCCGTGTTAATATGAGTTTAGCTCTCTTAGTTTTTCGATTTTGATTGAATAATTTAAACAGTTTGCTCGTATATTTTGGTGATTATTTAATACCTTAAAACAGTTTGCTCTTTACGTACTACGATGAAAGTAATTTAGTGCACTTAGAAAAGAAGATGCAAGGTAATAAAGTCTAATATCACTGTACCAATTATTCAAATTTGCAACGACAAATGAATACACAAAAGTAGGCAGTTTTGGCGTATAGCGTGAAAGAAGTATGAATTTCTTTGCTATTTTTCTGGGGTGTTAATAATTAAATGATTCGTAAGCGTGACTAGATCCACAAAATATATATAGATATACACAGATGAGTTCCGGAAAAGCACTGAAACAACTTTAGATGAATGGTGGTGTAGAAAATTTTAAAGGCGACCAGTAATCCGAGGACCTAAACATAACCCAGTTGAAATGGTGTGATTAACAGAGGACGATGTACATTGGAGCCACGAGTGCATTAACCTTCAGGTAACTTATGCTTTGTTGTTCGATTTTTGATGTTTTGGTGTGTGTTGAATAACTTTATAATTTATTTACTTAAAATGGACAGTAGTGAGTTTGTACTAACAACAAATTTTTAATTTTAAGGTGAAATTTTCTTGTTTAAGTAGAAAGGGGTATTTAGTATTTATGTTCTTGATTATGATGAAAATTTGGGTATGTCTTTGAGCTCAATTAGACGAACCTGGTTAATTAACGTAAAGGGGTGGGAGATGCTCCCTTTGTACTCAGACTCAGGTCTGCATATATTGTTATATTAATTAGTAGGCATCCTACAAGGACTTTAATTCTGGATGCACATTAAAATGATAATAAATTTAATCTTGAAGTTTTCTGATACTGAAATTTATGCTGAAATTTAATTTTGAAATTTTAATGTATTCTGAATATTGATGTAAATAGAGTTATCGTTGATGTTTGTGGTAAGAATGTATTTTTTTTATGAATGAGAATGAAAGTTTTAACTAGGTGAGCAGCCGAGGCGGAAAAGAGTAAAGAGGCGATTAACAGAAGAAAGTCAACGGACGAGTTAATTTAAAAGGTTTCACAGCATTCTTGATGCCCAATCTGTGGGGCTCGATTTGAAAACCTTAGTTTAAGATTAATGGAGAGGCTTTTTGTACATTTCACAGCAATATATATATATATATATATATATATAGCTATGTATTAACTGGAACTATCGAGCCCCGACGTTGGGCCGTCCAATAAAACTTGATTTAACGACTCGGTGTCAATGGCGTTTTCTACTTATAACTCCACCTCTCTGTGTTTTCCTAATCAAATTACACTCCCACTAATTTTACTTATTATTCTGCCACGGCTAGCTTTTATTATTATTCTACACAGAGTGCACAACGATACGATGATCAATTTTCTCTTTTTTACCCCTTTATGATTACCTCTGTTTAAACTATAAAATGAAGTTAATTAATTCCATATAATGAAAGAAATATTATGTACAGGTTTTGAAAATTATTAAAATACACGTTTCGATCAATCAATATTATAAGTCTTATTTATCCCAAAATTCATATGCTTTGCAATCAATCTAAAGTCACCAAAAGCTACTCTTTTTACCAAAGAAGCCTGGAACGTTCAAAACCCCTTTATTATATTACGTACTTTTAACCTATGCAAAGTTCGTTGCTGACTCTGTTACACAAGTTTATATTAATTAAGCAAATTCAATATTCAAATTCAAATAGAAAAAATGTCTTAAAACTAATAAGATCTAACCTGCTCTGCTTACTTCGTGCTTCTTTATTGATTCTAGCAACTTAAAATTGTACCAAAATTATCGACGCTTGAAAATATTATATCATCAATTATCAACCAACATCAATTCAGAATTATTGTCATCAACACATTTGAAATATTATCAACCAATTAAGATTATCCATACACTCGGATTTATTATACACCCATTTGGATTTTTAAATTATTCTCCACCAATTCGGAATTATTATCATCAGCCTCAAATTATTGTCGTCACCCTCGAATTTATTATACGCCCATTTGAAATATTATCTATCCACTCGCTTGAATTATTACATTTGAATCAGGATCATGCACCCCTTTGGAGCCCTATTATTTATCTTATTAGTTTAAATAAATTCCCAAAATTCTACGTTAATCGGCAATAGAAATTTTCATATTCATAGCACTATCCATTTTCACTATTAAAATATTATTACGCGCGAATCTTGGGTTCAGAGTATCACAGCTTGGCCTTGTTGAGTTAAAACTGAACTCTGTTATCATTGCTCGCTGTTAATATATGGGTTGATCCCACTTGAATGTGGGCTTGGCTTACAAGTCCGTCGCTAATCTTAACAAATGAGGTCTTTGTATTTCCTATACTTGAAGTGGTTTTCTGATGTAACAAATTCGTTTCCCAGGTAATGGTTGTTTGCTTATAGATACTTCGTTATCAGACCATACGGTGTTTTGAGTAAATAATCGTGTTTTCCATATTATACAAAAATACCTGATGCAATTTTAATTTCAATTTTCAAGTATGCTTATTTATTTACGCATCTTTAATTACATTTACTTATCAAAATATTAATTTTTTCTACGCACTTACACAAAGCTTCTTTAAGTTTTATCTCTTATCTCCGTATTATATCATAACTAATTAGAATCCTTTTGAATGCGTGTTTAATTACATTTATTATCGTTCCTCTAAATACGCGTGCTCCTTTACTGAAAAATATCGTTGTTTGCATTACTTAAAATTAATAAAGCTCTATATACCGGGTGTTAAATCTTTGTTATTCACCTAATGTATGAATTACCTATTTTTATGCTAACTATGCGTCCTATTATTGTAAGATGTGTTTATTTGCGTAGCTTAAAACTAATTATAATCTATATACAGAGTGTTAAACGCTTACTATTTATATAATATACAAATTACTTAATTTTCTCCTAAATAAATGCAGTTTTCTGCTTCCTATCATAATTTATGGTTCCTGCACGACCTTTGTTATAAATACACCCTTAAACAACCCCTTATCACAGCAATATATATATATATATATATTGCTATAATTATAGGGTAGTTTAGGGGTAGGTTAAGTCACAGGGGTCGTAGAATAAATAAAAGAAACTTCCAGTTACAGAAGCACATAATTACAGGTATTATAAGAGTAAATAGGTCACTATACATATTGTTAGTTGAGAGCACACTGAATATAAAAATACATGAGATTAAACGCATATCCAAGAGTAGTTACGAGCTAAGATAAGATTTGATAACGTACCGAAATGCATCAAAATTAAATCAACGGAAAACCTATATGTATTGGCTTGATAAATATTCAACAAGTGCGTTAAATATATCATCGTATACGCAGGCTAAAATTATGCATTATTTGAAGAAATCGTACGTGACATAAAGTATTACATTTGTTCAAAGATCCAATTTAACTAGGAAATAAACAAACACCAAATTTATTTCAGTTTAGATTAGAATAAGCAATCAACAATGAATACGTGACTTAATGAACGCAAATTCGTGGGCTTTCTCACTTAAATATCATGGTATGTAAATAAATACGTGACAATTTAAGCGTTCATCCAAGTATTTGAACTATACAATTGGTAAAATTTTCCGGAGTACACAAAAGATAAACGCAAAAGGTGTCGTCCCAACACGCAAATAAACGAATAGAAAACAAGAGGTACTGCCTATAAATACGATAACAATTGAGCGACGAGTTTAGTATACATTTTAAACTGGGCTACAACGATACTCAGAAGTGGTAAATTATTTACGTAACCAGTCATACGAAAATAAATGAAAATCATTTTGAAAAGTGTAAAAATTGTGCAAGTGTTAGCCGATCTATTATAGACGTAAGTAAAAACAACTTAGTAAAAATAATATTTCTAACATAAATAAAACAGAGCTCTGATGAATTCTCTGGTTAATTCTCTGATTAATCACCTCCTGTTAAATTACTTTGGTAATTACTGACATGGTAAATATTCTATTAGTGTCTTGTTAATTACGGAGATGGAAAACCTTTTATTTACTGATATATAAATTGAATCTTAAATTGGATTAACTTATGGGATTTTGAATAACGATTTGAATAGTATTTTGGTTTTGATGTCGACTTCCAAATTTGACTCTAAATATTCAGACTGGGCACGAAAACTCTTAGGGGATGCAGAGGAACTATAGGACCATTCCAGGTGGGCCATATTGCTATAATTTATTACTGAAAACTGTTTTAATTCAATACTTTTGGCACATGTAAGAATCAACAAAACATTAGTTTCATTGATCAATTTATGAAAGGTAATAGGCATCTTGAAACGTTTCAAAAGGTTTCTAAATATAACAAAGGGCTTGTTTTGCTGGCTTCAATTTCTTAAATCTGATGTATGTAAATATTCTAAAAAAGGGGAAGATTTTAAAAAGGTTGTAAATATTTAATCATTATATTGTGTATTGTAGAATTGCTTTATTTAATTGAATCAGCTAGTTGAGGCAAAGAAAATCCATAACTTAACAATTCACATCATAGGTACTTAATTAATATAAAGGGAGCATTATATTACACCCAATCGTGGGGCTGAAGAAATATCACGGCATTTTATGGTATGCGGAATCGTGGGGCCTAATAAGGGGATAACACAGCATTTTATGTACGCTCAAATCGTGGGGCTAAATGTTAATATTAATATCAAGGGGCTAATAGAAATATCACAGCAATATATATTATGTTATGTATGGTGATATTTAATGAAATGATGCTTTAAATTACCAGTTAAAAAGTAATAGGTGCAACCTTAAAATGGTGTTGGCTTTAAAATGATTTAAATAAATACCTTTTCAAATTTGATTATGCCACGGCTTTTAGAAACTCTCTCAGGGAAACTGAATCTACTATTTTAAACCCTGTAAGAAGACGTGGGTTCTTTGTCCCCTAACAGGTATTGAAGACACAGGCGCCTAAAGCGTTATTAGATCAAAATCACTTAACCTCTTTTTTGTGCTTGCGTATCGTGATTATACAAAGATTGATAAACCTATTCAGCATATATTAATTTAGTTAAACTTTTGAAATTTAAATTATTCACAAGTTACTTTAATGAAGTGTATATAAATATAACTTAAAATACCTGCAACTCCGTTGAATGTGTCTAGGTGTACAGGGGCTTAGAAACAGGATACCACAAATCGCCTCGAACGCTTTCAGTGACTACCTAATAAAAGTATGTTTTAGTTTATGTTCAAAAAGGATTTTACTATAGTTTTTAGGTTCTACAATTAACTACTACTTCACCAACTATATGCTTTATTTGCTCTATTACTACGAACACTTCAATACTTCCCCAAATAAACTAATCTACAATCCAAGAAGACTGAACCCTGCTGCAAAATAATTCACTATCACAGCTGCAACTCTTCAATAACAACAAAGGATGCCCCGATGTTTGTATAATTGGAAATCTTCCTTTTGTAATTAATTTGGTCGTATAACCTTTTCACTTTCTTGGTATTATATACAAATAAAATGCATGCACTTTAACACATCTATTAATTTTGAGAAATTTTATTTTACAGGCTCTTAAGCCAAAAACATCTATTCAGTGTACAAAATTATAATCAATCTTTTACAAAATTTTTTATCAATTTTTTATTTTTTAAACAACTATCACCTCGGACAACTCAAAACAACTATATCTAGCCTACTAACTAATATTATATAAGTGATGCATTCAATACATTAACCTTAATTCTACTTAATTACTATTTTAGAACAGCTTTGGTATTTTTACATTTCATTTTGACATTTCATAATTTTATTTCGCTTTATAATTAAAATGTATTAAACGACTTTCATTTTAGGTAAATCAAACTTATAAATGGCATAAAGTATCCTGCACAAATTACAAATAATAATCTTAAAGACAAAACCTATACACATTCAATTGAAGTTACATTAGATACCCTTCGTATTGGAAAACAATGGAAAAATGCTTTTTTTAAACCTCAAACGCTGTATCACTAGTACATAATATTCTATATCTGCATTTAACAAGTAATTATTCATCAATCTTTGTTAACCGTAGTGTTTTTTAAATTTTAGAATAGCTTGATAAAAGTGGTAAATTTATGTTTTTATCCGTAGTACTAACAACTATCTTTTTAAATCCTTTAATAATGTCAAATACTAATATATATATATATATATATAAATATATTGTCGTGGAATTATAAGTTAAATAGGTCTAGACAATAAAATTTTATCAACTGTGTATATAGAAAATAGGAACAATTTATTTACGCGCCAAATTAATCAGTTTAGATAGTGAAGACGGACGGTTATTAACAGATTTTGTAATTCTAAATTAGAATGTTAAAATTGCACAAAGAAAAGAAGCTTTATAGTACATAAAAACTCAAGGATACGCATAATTAAATTTTAATAATATTAAATCAAGCTCATAGAATCAGAAACGGAACTTTCAAGTATAGAAAATCAATAATTTAAACGCATATTTCCATTTACATAAACGAAAACGGTCGTTTTACAAATCCTAGGAAGGGGATAAACTCGGAATTGTTATTTTAAACAACAAGTGGCTTCGAAGAAACATCTGTTAGTTAAATGTCGAGTTTATAGAACTTGATTATACGTTGAGACAGAATTTCTATGAAAGTGTTTGCAACGGTCGGTTTGACAAACTGCTAACAATAAGTGCCTTGAAGACTAAGTGAAATAAACGATCTATAATGTAAAACAGACAGAGAAACGTATAAGAAAGCGTTAGTTACAAGTCACGTCTAAAATACAAGGGGAAATGTAAAGGTCAACAACAATATCGATTTTCTGTAGCTTGAGAGGGGTTTCTAAAAGAGACAATAAATATGGGCGGAACGGAGAAAGATAGCTTAGAGGTGGAGCGTCATAATGGGGGAAAACTGTATCATTAGTCTAAGGCTGACAGTTTTGAGAAAAGCGTGTCCGTTAAAGTATTAAACGAATTTCAGTGTAACAGTGTAACTTTTCAGACGTTACGTTCAAAATTTGTGAAAGTAATTTTAACAATAGGCTTTTCAATGAAAAGAGGTTCCTTGAAGGGTTGTAAAAAGCGTATAAATACCCTGAGAAAGATGTTAAAGGTCTCTTTCCCTTAGATCTTAGATCGCGCTTAGATCTCCAACGTAATTGATAGTATATGCTCTTACGTATATTAATTATTGTTTATTCGGTAAAGTAGTATACAACAGCCTGTTTTAAAGTATATAAAGCTGTAGTAACGTACCGGAAAAGTAGTAAAACTGATTTGCACGAGTAGGTGCCTAAGATACAAAAGGTGCCGTTACTACACGACTCAATTGAATGATGGGATGGTACTTGGGTAAACGAATCTTAAAGCTTAACTAGTATGCATGAAGTGTAGTAGTAAGGGATGTTAAGTTTGGACAAGACAAATATCTGGGTAGAAGATTAAAGGTGGTTGCAGAGTTTTGAATAGTGGGGATCAGTTGGATCCAGACATAATCGAAGTATATGGGCACAACGACGAGGGTTTCTGGTACCCATCTTCAAAGGTGACGAGAGACGAAGCCTACTCCAGGTAAAGAAAATTAATTTCCTGCTTTTTGCTTAAACATTTGTGTTGATTTTTATGTTTGAGTGTTTTGACTTATTGGGGGTGTATTTATTATCATAAAAAACTTATTTAAAGGTGTATATGTACAGGACAATTAATATTGATAATTTAAAAATGTTTATTGATGATATAAAATGTTGTTGTAAAGAGTAAACGGGTCTTTAGATTTAATTTTTAATAAAAATGCGAGGTTTAAATGCATTTAGAGGAACTGGGTTATAATGAGCTCAAAATAGACCAGAATAAAATCAAATCAAATTGCACGACGGGCCCATCTACTAGTCTAAAGGAAATTTGTTGAAATATATTAAAATCAAAAACTTTAAAAGATTTAATGATTGAGATGGTAACATTTTTATCAAACTGTCTGTACCAAGGTGTAAATATCTTCTTAATAATGAAAACTTGTTAATATGTGTGAATAAAAAGGTTGGATGTTTTGTTACATTATTTGAGTGGTAATTTCATTTGACTGTGTTTGTGAGAAAGGAAGGTACTTAGGATGGTAGATACTCAAGAACAAGCCGATTGCTGAGCTAGCCAGGGTGTGCAGAAATAAGGAGGCGTTCCAAAAGGTAGTGTACAATTTTTTTAAAAATTTTTTTTATTTTTTTCCGAAACTTTTATGACGGCCCAAATTAGGGACTCGATTTAAGAGCTTAATCTCGGCCGTCCACAGCAATTTTATGGCGTCCAACGTGAGGCTTGATTCCCAAATAAAATTTGAAAATTTTATTTCAGGAAACTGGCGAGCTGAGAGAAAAAATGTGTGTAGTATAAAATTGTAAATATTTTTGAGTGTGTGTGGAAGTGAGTTAAACGTATGCAGCGAAAGGAGTGGTTAAGAAGCCAAGGAGTTGAAATTGGAGGTGACGATAGTGCGTTATTTGATATATCAGGAAAAATGGAGGAAGCCGGAGGTAGTAGGGATCAGTCGAGGACGGAATCAGGGGAACAGGGAAATGAATTAATGATGAAAATGTTAGAGGAAATGAGATTAAGTAGGGAAGAATCAAACCGGAAGTTTGAGGAGATTAGGAAAATGAGTACAGAATCGAACAGGAAGTTTGAGAGGATGAATGAGACATTAAGCGGGGTTAGAGACAGGAAGTTTGAGCAAATTAGCGAAAAATAGACAAATCAACGAAAGAATTTTCTGAATTCAAAAATAGTTTAACAGTAAAAATGGGGGCTTAATACCGACCGTCCACAGGAATATATATATATATATATATATATATATATACTGGGTGCTTCAAAAAAATGTATACACACTTTAAACTATTGTAGTTTTCCCGCACTACAAGGCTAATGTTATATTTCTTCGCCAGGTGCCAGCATAATCGTCCCTCTATGTTATATTATCAGTTGGAATTTGTAATATCAACATGGCGGACGTACGTTTGAGTTTTGAAGAACGAAAGCAGGTTATTAAGTGGTACTGGAAGTTTGAGAATGTAAATGAAGTTCAAAGACAGTGGAGAAGGGAGTATGATACAGAACCACCTTCAAGATTAACAATTACACGCATACGAGACAAATTCGAAGTTCATGGAACAGTGTGTGATGTGCATAAAGGTCATTCAGGTCGGCCTCGAACAGCTACAAGTGATGAGTCATCAACGACAGTCTTGGAACTGTTTCAACGCTCTCCTAACAAATCTTCAAGGCAAGGGGCACGTGAAAGTGATGTAAGTGCTAGCAGCGTGCTACGCATTCTGAAGAGAGGCAAGTATCGTGTTTACATTCCAAGGCTGGTGCAACAGCTAAATGACGACGATCCAGATCGAAGGTTGCAATTTTGTGAATGGATTCAGGAGATGGTGATACGTGAACCGGGATTTATGGGTAGCATCATTTGGTCGGATGAAGCCCAATTCAAACTTAATGGAACTGTCAATAGGCACAATTGTGTTTACTGGTGTGAAGAAAATCCTCACATTACAATTGAAAAAGCTGTAAATTTGCCTGGTGTAAATGTGTGGTGCGGTTTGTCTTCAAGGGACTCATTGGACCTTTTCGATTTGAAGGCACTGTAACTGGTATTAATTACCTAACAATGCTTGCTGATTACATATTTCCTGCCATTCGTGCATTATACGGTAATGATGATTTTATTTTCAACAAGATGGTGCTCCGCCGCACTATCACAGGGACGTACGAGCTTACCTGGATCAAAATTTGTCGGGCCAGTGGATAGGACGCAGGGGCCAATCGAGTTTCCAGCACGCTCTCCAGACCTTACACCACTGGATTTCTTCTTGTGGGGCACAGTAAAAGATGAGGTGTACAAACGTAAACCACGTAACCTAGACATTCTTTGGAATGAGATTCAAGCAGTGTGTAGAGAAATCTCATTGGACGTTTTGATACGATGTACAGAATCTGTGGTGACTCGTACTCAGAATTGTATTGATGCTGCAGGTCACCAATTTGAACAGTATTAACATTTGTTATTTATGTTTCATTTACATTGGACTTTCAGCTTTCTATTTTCCTGAAATTTAACTTTGTAGAACGGTAAATAAATTTTCTATGAAAGTTCAAAGTGTGTATACATTTTTTTGAAGCACCCAGTATATATATATATATAGTGAATGTACAAACAAATTCGAGTTTTCTCAGATATGCAGACGATGGTCTTCAGTTTCAGCATCGCTTCATACACAAGAGATCACGCGGTGAACTGAAAATCAAGTTAAAACCTACCGCTGTTTGGCTGGTTAGAAAGTTGTTCTTTTGTTCTGACTGGGCATTAAAATAGGCGATTTTTAATCACATAGGAAACAACCGATCATTGCCAACAATGCCACCTATCTCATTACACTTTTAGCAAAATAGTGGTGGTAGTCTGTTTCGGTTTCGATCTCTTAGTAAAAGGCACATATTTGAGAACGACTGTTGAACCTGTGGGAATTGAAGCGTTTTATAAATATTTGCCCAAATATCTCCACTTTTACTTGTGCCGATGACAGCCTTTATAGTCCACGGAAATACGCTTATCCTAAAAAACAATTTCGTAATACTCATAAATCAACTAGAAACATCGTCCTCTCTTAATACACAACCCTTATCTCCTAGCAAATCCAAAATAATCCTGCTTAAAAGTCACCTAGATCTTAAAAAATCCCCATCCTATGCACCCCACTATCATTCTCAACTCAACTCAACTAAGTAAAATGTTTTCTGACGTAAAAAATAATTGTAACGGCTTAGCTACTATTAAAGTCACTCATAGCAAATTGCCTGAACTGTTAGTACTTTGAATACTAGGGAAGGTAGCCGAATAGTGTCAAAATTGGATACAATTGATTAAAACCACCCCCTTAAAAGCAATTGTTTGTCCTGGCCAATTTTTACTAAATAATTGTCATACGTGGAAAGTGCTAAAATATCTTAAAAGGCCCATAAGTGGATTCAGAGACTACAGCTTGTATAGGAAAATACACGATTGCTGTAATTCTCTAAAATCAACAGAACCTTGGTTTCCTTCAAGCATTTTACAAATTTTGCAGTGTTCTAAAAATACAAAAAAATGTTCCATAGTCACCTGTTTCGTTTATAGTTGTATACAAGTAACTCCTTGCCTTATTTTAAACATTTAGAGTTTGTTAATTATTTGCCTCCGCCCGGAATATTCAAATGTCATTGTATGTACCGTGAAATTATTTCAAACACCGCGCATGTGTATTTTAAGTGCCGCGAATACCGATAAACGATGCTGTGACTTTGCATGTGCAAGAACTATCTTATCACCTGCCAAGGAGAGGACGTGACATATTCTACTATTGCTTCTCGTCCTGAACGGCCGCAATAAATAAATTTGCTAGGTTTGCTATAAGTGCTTTGAAGTAATTGTTGTTTATCATTATCATTTGCGTATACAATGTCCACTTTTCTCTTCCACTGTTTGTTATAGAAATACCGCCTCACCATTATTTTACTGTTACTAGACTAGTTAATTAACTGGTCTCTGATAATCATATACACCAACGATCTCACAAATGATCGAATTTGTTCTCAGTAAATATATAGATCCTGGTGAATTTATTTCAATAATTAAAAGAGAGATATCCCATCAACTGTTATTGTCAATTGAATGCAATGTAATTGACTACAATTATATAAAATAGTAAATGTTTTTAAGTTAACCATCATTAGCTAAACCTTATAACTATTTATTTGCACTTTAAATCAACCCCTACCGTTATGTTGCACATTATTTTGGATCCTCGCACAATCTTTTTCAAAGTCGTGTGTTCCTGCTTGGAGGCACTCGTGTGCTATAAAGGAATGTAAGCGTTTAATAAAATTAGATTCAGAATTTTCTCAGCTATAAACATGTCCATAGAAATCTACATTTAAAACATAAACATTCTTTACTTGCGATCTAGAAAACGCCACAAAACGTTTTATGAATATATGTGGCAGACAAACAACCAAGAAGTATGAACTATACGCTTCTTTACGAGGATTATATAAAGCGTTTTGATCCTACGAAACTTCAACAATGTCTCTTGAATTCGTATTTATGAGGCCCGGAGGACAACTAAACGAGGATTAGTTTATGCGCTATAATCCTACAAATAAATACACAAAAGATTCGCATTCAAATCTGGAAGTACAATTATCATAAATCGCTTGTTCCTAACAATTTAGAAAGTCATAAAGTGGTACTATGAATTTTAAGGGTGTTCAAACATCCAAAGAAATACTCTTACTTAATTTGTCGTGCGTCAAAACTCCACCATAACTTATTTACATTAAAAACCTGCTTAGACAAGCTTTTCCCCTCATTCTAGCAGTTTTACTCAACATGCATCATTCAAAGGGTTGCAATTTATTTTAGAGGACGAGCTCATGATTCGTTTTGCTCTTGTGCGTTGTAGTTTTCATGGGGATTTTAGTACTTTTGTACGGAACCAAGCTCGCTCATTTTTACATGTAAATCTCCATAAAAATATCTAAGGTTTATTCTGTATGATACAGAAATCACAACTAGTGGCATCAGCAATTAGTCTTAGCAGCCTATCCTTATGAAGTTTTAGTATACCGCAGTTGCATTCCTCAAATTACAGCCTAAACTTCCAGCCTTAAAATTAAGGCACCCTCTCCCTTCCAAACTTCCAAGCATCCAATATATTATTTTTAGACACCAATAGACAGGATTCCACCTCTCATGGAATTATTAACTTGGAACGGACCACTAATTCCAACTCATTTCTTTGTCCTAAAGTCACTGCTGTAATGATTTTCACGACTACGATTAAAACAATTATAATAACTGAGACAATTATGATTCTGATGAGTTCCAGGTTGCGGTAAAATCTATTAAAAGAAATGTATAATATCCCAAGCAGAAATTTAACGGTACAGTGATGTTGGTATTTCATAACTGACATCGGATTGGAATGGTTGGACAATCTTCAAGCGACTCACTTCTATACCTATTTGCTTAATCTATTTGGAGTCGGTTCGACGGCGGCACTTGACAGAAGTAGTCACCAAAGGAATACAAACTGGGATCAATTTTAACGTAATTGTGTAGCCTCAAACTTTACCACAATATGACATTTCAGTCTACAGCGGTACAAATTTCAGAATTAGTTTTATAATAATAACATATGATAGTAAATAAATCTGTACGTATTCTAACAAGTTGGTTTACTTTACCAATACTTTTTGATGCTTTTATTTATGAAGTGAATATGCGTATTATTTTATTATTTACAATAAACTTTGTGTTCAGATAAACACAAAAATGTAAACTTTACCAATAAAACTGATTCAAAATATGTGGAAAAAATTAAACCGCCTTTAAATTAGGAAATATTTCTCTAAGACTATTGTAATAATAGTACGTGTATAATTTTGATATTTACTCTAGTGCATAAATAAAATATTACAAAGCTTCTACAATCCATTTCAGTACAATATTATTTTAAATAGTAGTTTCACGTATTAATGTATAATTTACATTTTTAAAATTTTGTACCTACAATGGTTGTGAACATTTGTGTTAAAAACATGACTACCTCTTTTTTAAATCTAACATAAACAAAGAGCAAATAAGTGCACTAATTTCAACTATCGATTACAAAATTTACACAACACTTTTACCAATTCCGGCATATGGTCCAAATACGTACCGCAAACTGCACTGTATAAGACTTCTAGTACAAATGTTTACACCAAACCCGACTTGTGGTAGTAGTAAAGTCAATCACTTGCTAGTGTCGACATATTTTACGTATTTTAGGGTTTATATTAATAGAAATTATAGAAATATTTACTAATTGAGACTTAGAATCGAGCGCCTACTGACAGATACGCAAGTTTCCCAAATGTATTTGTACAAGTTGTAATCGTTTAAAACGTTGAAATAGTAACAATACTTAAATTTCAATGCATATAATAAATCAATTTAAACATAACATTAATATCAAAAGTTCATAAGTAATCATAATGTTCTTCTTCCATCAACTAACAATGTAGGGAGGGAAATATAACTGAATCAATCAATAGTGAGGGCGGCAAATTTTTTATAACAGAATGCCCTACAGCTTTGGCCATCCTGACATTTAAATCGTCTCAATTTTACAATACTAAATTGAAGTAACATTTTAGTGTACATACAAATATCTACATTACATAAAATACAAAGTTTCATAACTTATACTATAATCGCATATTTGCAACATCACAGACACTTTCGAAAGGTTTTTGAGTAACTTAAAACCCTTTAATATCACAAACATATGTCATGTTGCAAATATTTTTTAACTAAAAATTTGGGCAATAATTTTTTATTTATACCAGGGGTTGTGTTTCCTTCATTAAATAATTGAAGAGGTTTATGTCTTTTATCATAATAAATTTTTGTTTTGTGTCTGGGTTTTCTCAACCTGATTACTAGCTTCCTGTCTAGATAACACTAAATCACTATCATAATCATGGTTTCTAAATAAAGTTTTAAATTATCGTTAACTTGACAAACTTGGTTTATTCCAAATAATAATTTTGAATGTGTTTTGCCACTTGATCTATTGATCGAATTATTAACTGCAAATTCTACCTGGCTTAAAACTCAATCCCAAGTATGAACCGATTCAGAAAGTTTGACTATCATGGGAATATAAAATCTGTTGGATCGCTCTACCTGACCATTAGTCGTTGGCACTCCTATAGCACTCAAAATATGTTTTATATTAAATTCAGAAATAAAATCATCAAATAGTTTAGAGGTAAAACAAGAGCCTCTGTCAGAAATACTTCTACTGGGTTTACTATAAACTGCAAAGTATTCTGTCAAATGTTTAATCACTTCATTTGCATTTGTGGTTTTGCATGCGAATAGTCTAAGAAATTTGGTAAAGCCATCGATTATAACAAAAATATATTTGTTATTTCCTTTAGATTTCTCTAATGGACCACGATGATATATGTAGAGTATCAAATGGGATATCGCCATTGGGGATACCATCCAATAGTCCTGAACGTTTTCCTGAACTGGGAGAAAAAACAATACATTTTAAGCATCTTGAAATATAATCTTGGACTTCCAATTTCAGGTATGGAAACTAATAAGTTCTCAGAATAACTTCAACTACTTTATCAACTCGGATATGTCCTAATTCACTATGACAAGTTCTGATTACATACATACATACAGCTATGCGGGGTGCCGAGGAATGGGTACACAAGTGAAGTCGTCGGGGATGCACATCGTCAGTCCTGACGATGGAGCGGCCTGTGGCGAGTAGCCAGTCTTGTTAGGGAAAACCACAGGCCAGTGGACCCAGGATCCGGAATACTGTGTAGTAGGAGGACAACTGAGAGGAAGATCCGGGAAACTGCTCACTGCACCAAACCAAGAGGATTCCAGGGGCAGGTCTTCTGGAATCCAGACCTACATATATAAATATATAAATATATATATATTAAGAACATCAACATCAACTGCAGACCACAACTTACCAGAAGAAGAAATTTCAACATGCCGAAAAACTCGTGGAGTTACATGGCACTATAGCGACGCTGAGAGCGTCGCGTCCAGCAAATGTACGGACAAAACTTCTCAATTTTAACTAAGTCTTTATACGATTTAGTAAAGAAAAATGTTTCTTTTTTTTCCCGAACAATTAGAAGCTTTTGATAAAGTTAAACTTTTACTATCATCAGAACTAGTTTTATCGATTTACCCATACAAAAGTGAAACTCAACTCCATTGCGGTGCTAGTAGCTTAGGTTATGGTGCTATATTTTTCTTCAGAAGCAAGATGATGACAAATTTCACCCTGTGTTATATTTTAGTCGACGAATAACTGAAGTAGAATCACGTTACCACAGTTTTGAGTTGGAATTGTTGACTATTGTCAATACACTGAAACGTTTTAAAGTTTATCTTCAAGAAATCAAATTCAAAATCGAAACGGATTGTAATAGTTTGAAATTAGCATTACAGAAAATAGATGATAATCCTAGAATTTTTAGATGCTCCTTTATTTTACAAAATTTTGATTATGTTGTAGAACATAGAGATAACACCCTAATGAGACATGTAGATTGTTTGAGTCGAGTGGAATCCTCTTTAATTATAGAATATAATACGTTTGAGAGAAATTTAAGCATTAAGCAGGATTGTGATTCTAAAATCTTGGAAATAAGAAATAAACTTCAACTAGAGGAAGATAAATTTTACGAAATTAGAAATGAAAGATCAAAGTTTGTTTTATGTTCCAAGCAATATGGAAGAGAATGTAATCAGAACTTGTCATAGTGAATTAGGACATATCCGAGTTGATAAAGTATTTGAAGTTATTCTGAGAACTTATTAGTTTCCATACCTGAAATTGGAAGTCCAAGATTATATTTCAAGATGCTTAAAATGTATTGTTTTTTCTCCCAGTTCAGGAAAACGTTCAGGACTATTGGATGGTATCCCCAATGGCGATATCCCATTTGATACTCTACATATATCATCGTGGTCCATTAGAGAAATCTAAAGGAAATAACAAATATATTTTTGTTATAATCGATGGCTTTACCAAATTTCTTAGACTATTCGCATGCAAAACCACAAATGCAAATGAAGTGATTAAACATTTGACAGAATACTTTGCAGTTTATAGTAAACCCAGTAGAAGTATTTCTGACAGAGGCTCTTGTTTTACCTCTAAACTATTTGATGATTTTATTTCTGAATTTAATATAAAACATATTTTGAGTGCTATAGGAGTGCCAACGACTAATGGTCAGGTAGAGCGATCCAACAGATTTTATATTCCCATGATAGTCAAACTTTCTGAATCGGTTCATACTTGGGATTGAGTTTTAAGCCAGGTAGAATTTGCAGTTAATAATTCGATCAATAGATCAAGTGGCAAAACACATTCAAAATTATTATTTGGAATAAACCAAGTTTGTCAAGTTATCGATAATTTAAAACTTTATTTAGAAACCATGATTATGATAGTGATTTAGTGTTATCTAGACAGGAAGCTAGTAATCAGGTTGAGAAAACCCAGACACAAAACAAAAATTTATTATGATAAAAGACATAAACCTTTTCAATTATTTAATGAAGGAAACACAACCCCTGGTATAAATAAAAAATTATTGCCCAAATTTTTAGTTAAAAAATATTTGCAACATGACATATTATGTTTGTGATATTAAAGGGTTTTAAGTTACTCAAAAACCTTTCGAAAGTGTCTGTGATGTTGCAAATATGCGATTATAGTATAAGTTATGAAACTTTGTATTTTATGTAATGTAGATATTTGTATGTACACTAAAATGTTACTTCAATTTAGTATTGTAAAATTGAGACGATTTAAATGTCAGGATGGCCAAAGCTGTAGGGCATTCTGTTATAAAAAATTTGCCGCCCTCACTATTGATTGATTCAGTTATATTTCCCTCCCTACATTGTTAGTTGATGGAAGAAGAACATTATGATTACTTATGAACTTTTGATATTAATGTTATGTTTAAATTGATTTATTATATGCATTGAAATTTAAGTATTGTTACTATTTCAACGTTTTAAACGATTACAACTTGTACAAATACATTTGGGAAACTTGCGTATCTGTCAGTAGGCGCTCGATTCTAAGTCTCAATTAGTAAATATTTCTATAATTTCTATTAATATAAACCCTAAAATACGTAAAATATGTCGACACTAGCAAGTGATTGACTTTACTACTACCACAAGTCGGGTTTGGTGTAAACATTTGTACTAGAAGTCTTATACAGTGCAGTTTGCGGTACGTATTTGGACCATATGCCGGAATTGGTAAAAGTGTTGTGTAAATTTTGTAATCGATAGTTGAAATTAGTGCACTTATTTGCTCTTTGTTTATGTTAGATTTAAAAAAGAGGTAGTCATGTTTTTAACACAAATGTTCACAACCATTGTAGGTACAAAATTTTAAAAATGTAAATTATACATTAATACGTGAAACTACTATTTAAAATAATATTGTACTGAAATGGATTGTAGAAGCTTTGTAATATTTTATTTATGCACTAGAGTAAATATCAAAATTATACACGTACTATTATTACAATAGTCTTAGAGAAATATTTCTAATTTAAAGGCGGTTTAATTTTTCCACATATTTTGAATCAGTTTTATTGGTAAAGTTTACATTTTGTGTTTATCTGAACACAAAGTTTATTGTAAATAATAAAATAATACGCATATTCACTTCATAAATAAAAGCATCAAAAAGTATTGGTAAAGTAAACCAACTTGTTAGAATACGTACAGATTTATTTACTATCATATGTTATTATTATAAAACTAATTCTGAAATTTGTACCGCTGTAGACTGAAATGTCATATTGTGGTAAAGTTTGAGGCTACACAATTACGTTAAAATTGATCCCAGTTTGTATTCCTTTGGTGACTACTTCGGTCAAGTGCCGCCGTCGAACCGACTCAAAATAGATTAAGCAAATAGGTATAGAAATGAGTCGCTTGAAGATTGTACAACCATTCCAATCCGATGTCAGTTGTGAAATACCAACATCACTGTACCGTTAAATTTCTGCTTGGGATATTATACATTTCTTTTAATAGATTTTACCGCAACCTGGAACTCATCAGAATCATAATTGTCTCAGTTATTATAATTGTTTTAATCGTAGTCGTGAAAATCATTACAGCAGTGACTTTAGGACAAAGAAATGAGTTGGAATTAGTGGTCCGTTCCAGGTTAATAATTCCATGAGAAGTGGAATCCTGTCTATTGGTGTCTAAAAATAATATATTGGATGCTTGGAAGTTTGGAAGGGAGAGGGTGCCTTAATTTTAAGGCTGGAAGTTTAGGCTCTTGAGAGAAATGTCGGGGTAATTTGAGGAATGCAACTGCGGTATACTAAAACTTCATAAGGATATGCTGCTATGACTAATTGCTGATGCCACTAGTTGTGATTTCTGTATCATACAGAATAAACCTTAGATATTTTTATGGAGATTTACATGTAAAAATGAGCGAGCTTGGTTCCGTACAAAAGTACTAAAATCCCCATGAAAACTACAACGCACAAGAGCAAAACGAATCATGAGCTCGTCCTCTAAAATAAATTGCAACCCTTTGAATGATGCATGTTGAGTAAAACTGCTAGAATGAGAGGAAAAGCTTGTCTAAGCAGGTTTTTAATGTAAATAAGTTATGGTGGAGTTTTGACGCACGACAAATTAAGTAAGAGTATTTCTTTGGATGTTTGAACACCCTTAAAATTCATAGTACCACTTTATGACTTTCTAAATTGTTAGGAACAAGCGATTTATGATAATTGTACTTCCAGATTTGAATGCGAATCTTTTGTGTATTTATTTGTAGGATTATAGCGCATAAACTAATCCTCGTTTAGTTGTCCTCCGGGCCTCATAAATACGAATTCAAGAGACATTGTTGAAGTTTCGTAGGATCAAAACGCTTTATATAATCCTCGTAAAGAAGCGTATAGTTCATACTTCTTGGTTGTTTGTCTGCCACATATATTCATAAAACGTTTTCTGGCGTTTCGTATATCCCAAGTAAAGAAAGTTTATGTTTTAAATGTAGATTTTTATGGAACATGTATTTACAGCTGAGGAAATTCTGAATCTAATTTTATTAAACGCTTACATTCCTTGTAGCACACTAGTGTCCCCAAGCAGGAATACATGACCTTGAGTAAGATTGCACGAGGAAGCAAAATAATGATCGGATGTGCAAAATAGCGGCAGCGGTTAATTTAAAAGTGCAAATAAATAGTTATAAAGTTTAGCTAATGATGGTTTACTTAAAAACATTTATTATTATATATTAATTGTAGTCAATTGTCTTGCATTCATTTGACAACAACAGTTGATGGGATATCTTTCTTCTAATTATTGAAATAAATGCACCAGGATCTATATAATTACTGAGAAAAAATTCCATCATTTGTGAGATCGTTGGTGTACATGATTATCAGAAACCAGTTAATTAACTAGTCTGGTGACTGTAAAATAATGGTACGACGGTATTTCTATAACTAACAGTGGTAGAGAAAAGTGGACATTGTATACGCAAATGATAATGATAAACAACAATTACTTCAAAGCACTTACCTTGTAAATATAGCAAAGCTAGCACATTTATTTATTGCGGCCGTTCAGGACGAGAAGCGATAGTAAAATAGGTCACGTCCTCTCCTTGGCAGGTGATAAGATAGTTCTTGCACATGCAAAGACATGGCATCGTTTATCGGTATTCGCGAAACTTAAAATACACATGCGCGGTGTTTGAAATAATTTCACGGTACATACAATGACATTTGAATATACCGGGCGGAGGCAAATAATTAACAAATTCTAAATGTTTAAAATAAGGCAAGGAGTTACTTGTATACAACTATAAACGAAACAGGTAACTATGGAACATTTTTTTGTATTTTTAGAACACTGCAAAATTTGTAAAATGCTTGAAGGAAACCAAGGTTCTGTTGATTTTAGAGAATTACAGCAATCGTGTATTTTCCTATACAAGCTGTAGTCTCTGAATCCACTTATGGGCCTTTTAAGATATTTTAGCACTTTGCACGTATGACAATTATTTAGTAAAAATTGGCCAGGACAAACAATTGCTTTAAAGGAGGTGGTTTTAATCAATTGTATCCAATTTTGACACTATTCGGCTACTTTCCCCAGTATTCAAAGTACTAACAGTTCAGGCAATTTGCTATGAGTGACTTTAATAGTAGCTAAGCCGTTACAATTATTTTTTACGTCAGAAAACATTTTAGTTAGTTAGTGGTTTTACAGAAAAAAAAGTGCAGTACAAGTCTCCCGAATTATATGTATCACATCTTCCTTACTAAAGCAGAGATACATGATTACACTTAGTATATTGTATAAAAAATACTGCTTACACAAAAAATGTATGCCAAGAGTTCAAAATAGTGTTGTGCAACTGAAAAACCAAAAGATAAGCTCTCAGCAGTATCTACATACTGATTAAATAGATGCGGATTACTTAATTGTAGGTAAGCTTTTTTTGTTACATGTATTGTCACGCGCTCTGGATGGTTGATAGGAAACGACAGAAACTTACTAGTAGTGTAAAATCAAGGTTTCTGTGACCACATTTCCTCCAGCATCCACATTTCCTCACACATCTGGACCAAATAGTTTTCTTCGACTAACCATTTTCATCTTTCGAGGTAAATGTACCTTGTTTGGTATCAATTAATATTAGAATTTTCTTAGCTACCTGAATCTCTAGGAATTTTTTAGATAGCATCATCCCCCAGGGAGTTACTCTCATTTTAAATTTTTTTGCTGGTAGCGATTTTTGGCCGTCCTTATAAATTTTTAACCACGAGATACATCAAATTAGTCTAGAATTTTACGCAGAATCCAAATATGCAAATAGATTTAAAATCCGACCACCTATTACAAAGTTACACTTTACAGCTCCAAAACCTCTAAATATTTGCTCATCTATGACACATGCTTTAACCAACCATTCCTGAAAATCTAAAACCGTGGGAATTTTAGAAATGAACCCTTTATAAGCCATAAGTGTTTAATATTTAAAACCATTTTCATACAGTAATGTACTGTTTTTATAATATTCAAAACCACGACTTTTAAAATTTTAAACAGAGTAAAAATTTTATCAATTTTCTGCTTTTACATTTTAATTTCTAAACACGTCATAACATAATTATGTAGTCATTGTAGACAATGCAAAATAGGTACTTGGAAAATACAATTCGTATCCGAACTAATTTCTTGACGATTATGGATTACCCAAATTACATGTGAGAGCAGTGTCTAATTCCTTTTAAAGCGTATTTTTTCTCCAAACAAATACACTAATTACAGAAGAAAAGTACGCTGAATGCAAATCAATTAATACCTAATAACATAAAGAAATTAAGCACACAAAAGTTTAATAATTTATTTTACCGAAGATTGCCGAAGACACTCGAAGAGTGCACAAGCGCGGTCACTAAACCAATTAGCATTAATACCAAGTATTCCGTACTTTCCTAGGTAGCTCATTTCCTAAAATCAAATCTTCCGCAATGTACAATGTCCTTAAAACTATCTACATTAATATTCTTAACTACACTTCGTGAGACCCCTTTAATCTTTTTAATCGTGTCTTTCTCGTTTACAATACAGTAGGACTTAGCCTTACTACTAACAAATTTTAATAATAGACCCACATTAAATTTGTCTTTGAATTTATCTACAACTTTTTTATGTTGACAAGCGGTACATTGTGTTTATTGTCTGCGGGGTACACCACTTTAAACCTAAAAATAAAAACAAGATAGTTTAATACGTCTATTAATAATTTTTGCTAATGTTGGCGATACAAATATGTAAAACAAACTTTATCAAGAAATATAATGTTTTTAATAAAATATATACATGTATTGATAACATCTATAAACCGCTGTGATAACCAGAGTCTGGTGAATCTGGGATAGCCAAATCTCTAAACATTTGCGCAAGCGATTGCCTTGCAGTCGCATCTTTTAAGTATTGGATGGGGTGACATTTAATAATTTCCAACACTGTCAAGTAATTTAAATTGCTTCAATCATTAGACAGAAAAATACTGACACGGCTCTCCTCCTCTAATAACGTTTGAACCCTTCCTTCCTCCGTCGTATTTCCACATACATTTTTTATATCACCTACAAATTTTCGTAAAATTCTGGAAAATTTCTACACCTCAACTCAGCCATTTTAAAACAGATTAATTCTCGCAAATTTAATTGCTTGATGCACTCGTACACAGGTAGCACAATAACATTCCGATCTTTCGTAATTTCCATATTATATAAATTCTCTTTTTCAAAATTGTTCAACAGCCATATACTTCTATTAAAGGCTGTGCTCAGCTGCAATTTGAAATCTCGATCCAATTGTATGTCAAGAACGTCGTTTCCAGTAGTCAAACCATTTAATCTGACTTGTTTTGAGTTTTGAGCAAATTGGTGAATTTGAAATTCCACTTGAAAAGTACACAATTACTTCCAATCAAAGTATGAGAATGTTATCGTAGAATCTGCACACATACCACTACAGCAAATAACTTGGATGACAGGTTGAAGACCACCAAATAAATCAAAGCCAACTTCTATTATATGGTGGTAAGAATTTGGTGAAAATTCGCCTAATCTATAGGTTGTCTTACCAACTAGTTGGTTGATATTTAATTGTGGTATTCGCACAACACTTGTAACGTCAACACAAGAAAAATCCATCTTTAACTTGTAATTTTGATCAAACTCGACGAAACTTTGACAACTAATGCACTGGAACATGGCTCCCTCGCCTTTTATGCCGATGGTCGAGTGTGCGCAGCTCCTTATTATGTTAATTGGCGTTATATGCAAGTTTTGACTGAAAAAGTGACGCTTATAATTGTTGTATAGTGAGTTTTACCTGCATTTATTTAACCACCAACACCATTTTTAGAATTATTATGAAAAATTACTCTTAGCAGTATTTTCAATATAACTCCGTCGTGTAAGATATTAATTATTAATGTGTTTTCCTCAGGTTCTCAGATCCTTCGGAATTTTTTTAAAATCAAAAGACCCCTTACTTATTTACAGATCAACCTTTTGCAAACTATATGGGATTCATCTTTAATCTATTGCTAAACAGTATTGCTCTGTCTTTTTAAATAAACCCATCGTGTAACCTATCAAATTAGCATAGAATTTTCCTGGGGAATCGAAATTAATTATCACGTATTATAAACTTAGCTCCAACAAAGACCCGCATAGTGTTTTAATATTCAAAACCTAACAACAAAACACCTCTGCATTTTTATTTAGATTTAGCTCGATAATAGAGTAAAACTCAAAAAAATATTTATTAGTATCTAGAATTGTTCAAATTTTCAATTAGTGTATCCACATTCAAATAATTAAACCAAAAAGTGTAATATATATTAATTCTGCACGGAGGGCTAGAAAGTGGTTTGAAAATCTATTTTAAATGTAGTAAAATAAGAAGTATTTTCTATAGGGTGAAATTGCGTCATAACGTGAAAGTGTCTCCGACATTAATTCATTGATTCCTTTTACTTATGTCAAACTTACGCTAGTACCTTAAAACGTTGAATCTTAGCCATACATCGATTCTAAGAATATTAAAAGAAAATAATGTGCATTCCTATAAAATGATTCCAACTCAGGAGCTGATGAAAGACGATTTTGATAGAAAAACTTATTTTTGTTAACAAATGATAAAAATGTCGTATAACAATGTTATCCGATTATAAGATGTTATGCTTTCTGATGAGTACACTTTTACACTTAACAGTTATGCAAATCGTCAAAATTACCGTCACTGGTCAACCGAAAGTCCTCACTGGATGAGAGAAAAACTTACTCGATACCCTCAAAAGGTTAATGTTTGGTCACTTTTTCATTGAGAGCAATTTGAATTACGATAATTATTTAGCACTACTCAAAACTAATGTCGTGCCAACTTTAGCAAATTTATTTCCTGATCCAGGGAATCCTATAATTCCAGCGAATACGATATGGTACCAGCAAGATGGAGCACCGCCACATTACCAACGCGATGTCTGGCAGTACCTCGACGTAATATTTCGAAATCGGTGAATAGGGAGGCGATGATAGGTAGAATGGCCAGTGCGATAACCTGATCTTACGTTATTAGACTTCTTTTATGGAGGTATGTGAAGAGTATTGTGTACAAAACTAAACCCCTTGATTTAGATGACTCAAGAAGACGAATAGCGCTTACGATTAGATCGGTCACTCCTGAGATGTTAAATACTCGTAAAGTTAGAAGACATTTTTATTTAAGATTAGGATGTTGCCAAGATTATTGTGGCGAGCATTTTAAACGTGTACTTTATTGACATTCATTGTTTTTTTGTATTTTTTAATTACTTTAATTACTTATTAGTTTTTAAGTGTGTTGTAGCGAATTTCGGTAATCGGATGATTTTATTTATTTTATTACGATAACTGAAATAGAACGATTCTGCATTAAGTTGCAATTACCTTAATTAAAAACGTTAATCTAAACACTTTTTAATATTATTGTCAAATAATACAAACTTAACAAATACGTCTTAAACCGTCCTATATAAAAATGTCCCTCAGTACGTGGAATATATCCCATAACAGTTTTTAAATTCGTTAAAGTGTTTGCTGGGCGTGAACCACTTCTGAAAGCTATAGGTTGGCCTTATCAATTCCTTGAAACATATTTTAACCACTGCTTGTCTTTTCCAATAGTTATACGTCGAAAGATTAAAACTTCTCGCTCATTAAATACTTAATGGGGTTGTTATCTGCGCATTTTCGATGACATTATATTTTGTTATTTGCAGACGTTTGAGCTCACTCAAGTTTTATGTGTAATAAAATAAGTCTGCTAATAAGTCGTTCTTCGTAGCGTAAATCTATAATCATACAAACCTCTATTATTTTCTAAAAAGTTAGGCATCTGATCTTTCTTGGCAGTATAGCTGGTTAAATAACTCCTTTAAATGGTTTAAAATATATTTTGCTTTCCCATTACAACAACGAAATTCAATGGAATTAATTATCGTATTTTGCCATCTGTATTGCTTGCATTCTAAGAATGTTCCGCCGTTGCTTTCTGTAATATATATTTTTGCTTGCTTTCGTAAAATAGGTAACATTCTATTGCTAAGGATGGTTTTATATTATTTCCTCCATGGTTTTGAAGTTGTATAAATAAAAGTCCAACTTTGAAAAAGCTCTCTTACTTTTTCGTTTTCTTACTTATTCCCTCCTCTTACAGATAAGAATCTTCTGCTATATAACGTCCTCTGAGCTTGTAAAATTGCGCTTTTAAAATGCGTTTTGTGCTAGTATAGTTAAGTTGGCGGTTTCAACATCCAGCTGTAGACAGATACAGCCGTATTTCTTCATGTTAAGATGGTACCAAAGAGAAGATAGCACCAGGCACAGTGTAGTTTTATATTTCCTCTATTTGTGTTGCTGTTTTGGAAGGTGGGCATTTCTTTTCTTTTTGGTTGATTCCACAATAAATTGCAGACCGTACGTTACCAAACGCACGCTCACTACGCGAACAATCATGTACCTTACTCTTAAAGCTTGGTGTTTAAAATTTTAATGCCTTACAGTACTTTTCTACTGCTTCCTAAAGCAGATGTTACTGTATTATTTAAAGCTGGGGTTACTATATTTATTCTCTATTTCTTGTACATGTAATTTAGGGCTGGAACATATAAGTATTCTTGTATTCTATTCTCGATATTTTAAAATGTTTATGCTTATACTGTACTATATGTAAATTGATGCTTTGTGTACATCACGTTGCAACTAACGATTACGTAAATGTGTTTTGACTTTTGCAAATATTCTTTTGGGACTGTATGTTTTAATTACATGTTGTAATATAGTTTTATTCTGAGATTTCAAATTTTTTCTTTCTAGATCAACTACCCCACCCTACGACGTTTTTGAGCTAGCCCGAACTCTAATCCTTTTGGAGTTCGATTCTACCATTTTGTCCCTGATTCTGTTGCGGTATTCGGTGTAGGCGTTATCTTCACGGAATACAGTAACAATTTTTAATTTAATTTTTGAAATAAATGTGAAAACTTTAACATTTTTGAATAGAGAATGAAGTAACGTTTAAAATGATGTATCGCAAGCCCATATTTCCCGTTTAAAGAATTAGGGGTTGTAACTGTCACTCAAAAAGGGTTTAATATAGGGATCAAATTTTTGTTGCAAGATGTCAATTCATAATTTAAAATTGACGTGTTTCGGGATTTTCTATAAATTTGTTGTAACGTTTTTATTTTTCTTACGCATAAAAATTGCAAATGGTTTGGTTTCAAGTCGTTTTCTACACGACATACTCTGTATTATATTTTGTTGCTTTTTATCAAGTTGTTATAAGTTAATGCATATTGATAAACAAATGTTGGTTTTCGTAGTTGAATCTATCGAAAACAAAGTGCACAAATTCTTAACCTTAAGGCGAAGCGCAGCATTTTCAGCTATATTTAGTCGTTTGCATATCGTTATACAGTGATAAAACTAGATTAACAACTTCTGGCGCATGTTCGTTCTGTCCCAGACTTACGTTGCTAGGATTGTTCTTCCAATTCGACAGTTGCTGTTATCTTTAATCTAAACAACTTGAGAATGAAGTTGCGAACAAGCGACTGGAGACTCGCTCTCAAATATATTTGTGTAAGTGTGTGAATGAGCAGACACAAGATGTTGGAGTAGTCAAGTCAAAATGGTTAATTTAATTTTAATACATCTAATTTCCCTTTTTCAGCTCAACTAAACATGCCTATTTTTGTGATCAGCTTTATCTACACTTAGATTATTATACGTAATTTTGAAAACTCAAATGCTGATATTGTTAGGAGCTATTAATTTGTTATCTACCTGAAAAGATCTGCCCAGGTTAGAATTCTATTTGTACAACAAGTTCATGTTTAAAGTAAAGTTGCTTGATGAATAATAATAAAGACAAACAGGAAAGTTAAAAGTTTAAAATTGATGCAGTTAATGATAAAATTTTTTGTTACAAGTTATATTATTTTAAAAGAGTTTTTTAGTAAACAATTAGTTCAAAATTGAAGATTTTTTATTTTGATCAAGTGCGATCAAATCTAATTACATAAAGCTAAAACCCTTCTGAGTAATAAATTGATGCCAATTTTCAACCAAACTTCGTTTTCAACCAAACTTCGTTTGGTTTATGAGATGGTCTAGTCTGTCGGTCGGTCTGTCTGTCTGTCCGTTGCACGGGTCCCGTGATGTTACAAGACATATAATATATGATTCTTATCCAGTTTTTTACGCTGAATACGAATACGCTATTCACTTTTCGATATTTCAATTATTAATCAAGATATTCGACTTTAAATACGAATTTTTACACATTACTATTTATTATTTTCGCGTACAATTAAATTTCAAATATTTAACACAAAGGTAAGTAATATTTGTTGAACTTAATGTCTAAGTTTGGTTGTGAGCCGTACATGCGGCTTAGATTCTTTTTATATTGGAAATACTTTTTTATTATTTCTTTATGTATTTTTGCAGGACACAAATGGTGTTCCACTTCTTTATTTACTTAACTATCACAATTTCTTACAGGAGCTGCGTCTTATTTTGTTAAGACAGGTTTTTGTCAACGAAGGCGATCATTTTTTTTTCTTTGGTTCTCCACGTCCGCCCTTAGAACTGTGCTATGCAATTATCGTAATTACATTAGGACTTGATGGCGCCTATTTGATTTAGCTTAACTTTGATTTGCAAACAGAATTCGACTTACCCCCCCATTTCTCATTGCTCTACCCAGGAACAGACCCCTAGCTTTGTCGGAAGATTTTTGGAAAAATAAGTATCACTGACGCCACGCCCATAAAACAAAAAAAATACGTTTCACTGGCGTTTACAACGTGGTCCTGTCAGTGAGAACAAAAAATAAAGTTACAACATAAAAGAATTTTATCATAAAAATAAACACCAAGATCATCTTTCGAATCTTGTGTTCAAGCAGTCATTGTTTTCCACATTGCAGTTAGATTAAATACGTGTAAAAAGCAATGGTAAATTCTCGTTCGAAATCATCAAGGTTATTAATATATCTCTGTTTAGATTCAAACCAAAAAGCGGTGGCACCTGCCAAGTGGGTTTTAGCAGTTTCTAACATAAATTCTTGCGGCCAACCATGTAGTTTTACAGTAGATATTAATTGATCTTACCATTTGTTGGTCCGGACTGATATGACAATATCCGTTGAGCGTTATTCCTTGAAGACTGGGATTTTCGGTTGCCGATGGTCCTGATCCTAGCGGGGGAACGTAACACGGATATCAACATCACACACAACACACATACGCACAACCCTCACCCACCCACCCACACACACACACACACGCCCTCAAGCCAGCGCGCGCACACATACACACACACACACAACTTATTCAAACACTTACATTTCTTTTTCAATATCTGGATTTTCGTTTGCCGATATGACAATATTCGTTGAGCGTTATTCCTTGACGACTGAGATATCCGGCTGCCGATGATTCTGGTTTTAGACGGGGAACGTAACACGGATATCAACACTACACACAATCACACACACACAACCTCAGCTACACACATACACACACATAACACATGCCCTCAAGCACGCGCGCCCACACACACACACAAGCACACACACACACACACACACACACACACACACACACACACACACACCTTACTCACAATTACTTTCTGTGGGAAGCCAAGTCTGCTTAAATACCACTTGTTTGAATTAATATTACCATAAAATGCCTTTTGAAAAATCTGGCATAATACTATACGTTTTTTGTTGCTGTTACCCTACTACTAACTTCAATATTGCAGCATTTTGATCAGCCATCATTTTCATGATTTCTATTAATGGCGAACCATTATCTTCCCTTAGGGGCGGTTTCACTGGGTTGAATAACACTGACCTCTTCTTATGACTGAAGGTCATTAAAAAGAGGTTTCTTCCGGACTAATTCGGGGTCTATTCCTGCAGAGGCATGAGACATGCAAGATGGGATCAAAATTATATTAAATCGAAATTTCGCTGACTTCAATAGATTCAAAACTAATATGGCGCCACTGCGTCTGATTCAAACTTAGATAGTTTAGGGGAGAACGCAGAAAACCCTTAAACATTTCCTTTCATACAAAAAAACTCTAGTCTTCTATATACATTACCTACTAGTGTTACCACTGAACCTGTAATAAATACATGATCATTATCATTAATAAAAAATTAGAACACTATTTGTGCCCTCAAATAAACATACTTAATTCTAATCGAAGATGTCGCTTACTGGCAAATCAGTTAAACTTCGGTTCAAAAAATATCAGAGTGAGTATTTCAAGAAATAATTAGACCAGCTTAAAGTTCTTCTATTTACATCTAAGTTTGTTTACAATTATTATTCATGTTTCATGTTATTTATTTACAGTCAAAATTAATCTCTTCCTCACTGAACTAAATTCTTTTTTTTTTGTTTTTTAACAACAATTTTACAATTTTCTTAAATAGTTTTTTTTTGTTTTGGTTTGATCGTTAAAGCTTCATTTATCCTATTTATTTACAAAAAAAAATTAACTGACTTGAGAAAATAATTTCAAGATCTATCAATACAAAACATTTTATGTTTTTCAATAATTTACGATTGATGTACTTGTCATCAATGGCCCTATTTGATCAAAGATCTTTGACGGGGGTTCACATAACTAATAATTCATGCAACGCTAGATTCTAAAAATATTATCAAGGCTGGTTCTTAAATATCTTAAACACATGTTTATATGTGATTCTAGTAATGAACTGACAGATTTTAATTAATAATAAACAATCTCGTTTCTGAATTTTCTTACTATAGTTTATAACATGTTTAGTACCATATATGAATCATACGCATTGTCCCATATATACTTTACATAACAACATTTTCAAAAATTAATCTTCAACCAATATGTAATTCCAAAACACTAGTTCATGCGTGTCCTCTATCACGTAAACCTCCAAACGTTCATTCCAAAAATAGTTTTGTACTCACCATGCTTCCAGCATATGTAAGTATGACAGATGTCGACATATTACCTACGCCGCTTTAAGAATCGACCTTGACCTGTCGTTTCTTCTTTTTGTAGTGGAATATTACCACACCATTATACCGACCAGCAAAAATAGGGGATTTTCAGCGTAATGCAAACCATTTTTTTGTATTAATTTCAGAAATATTAATTTGTAATTACATACGTATCAACCGACAAACCATAAAATAAATAATTCTTACTGCATTATATGAAGAACTAATAGGTTAACCAGATAACTCGCTAAAACAGATTTATATTAATGATTTTTGCTTTCAAGAACTACACTAACCAATATTAACTATAAGACATATTCACATATATGCATTGTCGCTTCACTGATATGATGTGTTACGGTATTCCGCGCAAACACAAAAGAAAACAGTAAAAATAAGTAAAAAAATCGTTTTCGCCGAATAACGCAACAGAACGAAGACTGAATGGTAGAAAACGTCGTAGAGGGGTGTGGGTGAAATAGAAAGAATACATTGGAAACCTCTGTAAAACTATATTGTTAACATCCAATCTGAAAAGACTATTTATTAAACAATAAAACAAATAAGTTGCGTAATCGTTTGTTACGTGCTAGTAAACAAAGCGTCATAACATAAGCATATAAAATTGGTAAGCAAAATAAATATAACATCTTATAATCTAAATACAGTATTGCCCGAAATAAACAGTACTGAAACTAAGTTGGCGGTGTTTTTATGCGTGCGCTGTCACACTCAAGTTAGCTAGTATAGACCTGTCAAGTAAACCTCAAACAAGTAATTAGTAGGGCCTAATTGTTAAAAATGGTGTTAAGTACAGAGGAGAAAGTGTTTCTGGTAGAGCATTATTTTCGTTCATACGGAATCGGCCGCCGTAATGGTGCAAGTTTGCTATACGTGTCTGATCAATTCACACAAAGGTTTAATAAACGTTCTCCAAGTAATGGTGTAATTTTGAAGGTTATTGAAAAGTTTAGAAATACAGGTAGTGTATTGTGCCAACGAAAAGGAAACTCAGGGCGTCCCAGGACAGTTAACAACAACAATAACCATGAACGTGTTTTGAGCAAATCTTAGAAAATCCGAAAGTCAGCCAGGCAAGGACAGCGTTACAACTTGATTTAAAAGAACTTCCTTTCAAAGAATCCTGAAGGAGCTGGGTACATTTTCGTATGTGATTCAGGTACATCAACAACTACATCCTCGGGATTATCGCAGTAGAGTGGAATATTGCGCCAGAATTCTCGCGTTACAGTATGAAAATCCTGAATTTTTGAAAAATGTTTGGTTTTCAGACGAAGCACATTTTCACTTGTCAGGCTATGTGAATCGTCGCACAAATCGATTTCTGGGCTTTGCCAGACCCGATGAGGTTCAAGAGGTTCCTTTACATAGTGAAAAAGTGAGTGTCTGGTGTGCTGTTTCCGGACACGGAATCATTGGTCCGTACTTTATCGAAGAGAATGGTAGGCAAGTCACACTTAATCAACAGAGGTACAGACAAATTTTAACACGATTTATTCCTGATCTACGTCAATTCTGTCGTGCACGTAACTTGGCATTTCGAAACCAATTTTTCAGCAGGACGGGGCAACTTGCCATACTGCTGCCGCAATTCGTCAATTTCTTCAAGAACATTTTCCAAGCAAATTCATATCACGATTTACTGACTTCCCTTATCCTTCACATTCTCCAGACCTCACACCTCCAGACGCATACATTTGGGGTATGGCTAAAAATGCCGTTTTCAAACGGGCACCACAAACCATCGATGAATTAAAGGATGCCGTTAGAGTCTTCTTCGCAGCCCTGAGACAACCCTTATTCAATAACATAACCAGAAACTTAGAACATCGTTATGAAGTCTGTCTCGAACGAGGAGGTGCACATTTAGAACATATAATAAAGTGTCAATAATATGTATTTTTTAAATATACAAACAATTACAATTTCAGTACTGTTTATTTCGGGCAATACTGTACTTACTTAATGGTTCACCTTAAATCCATACAAAAGAAAATAAGACATAAACTATACAGTACTTCAGAAAAAGAAATATACATAAGTTATTTATACATGCTGCTTTGTGAAGTGCACCTCCTCAAGAAATAGTACAACCTTAAAATTAGACACCCTAACATAAATTAATCAAATATTAATTTACTTTTAAATTGATGCGTAAGTTCTTTTCGTTAATGTTTATACAAAAGACAAAAGAAACGGCAAAACGGACTTTAACACAAACTTTGAATAATTAAATTTTAATTTGAAGAATGATTATTACATCGTCGTTCGTGCATTGTGAATGTGTTTGGTAACGTGGTGTTGGTAATTTATTGGATAATCATGAGTAGCAGCAAATAAAATGTCTATACTCCACAGCAGCATAAAAGAATTGCGAAAATAGAAAACTGTACCTTGAACTAGTTGGCTTCGTATCATGTTGTGGATGGAAAAATGCGACTGTATTTCTTTATTGCCTGCATGCTGGAACCACTAACACAACTCATGCTAACACCGAAAGCATTTTAGTAGCGCGACTTTACAACATGTATCTTTGGTAAGAGGATGTTGTATTCAATCTTTAATGGTCTCTTTCAAAGCACAGTCTCTATTTTATAAGGACAGAATCATGTATGGGGGTAGGTCTTTGGCTTTCAAAGGTATCGCCGAAGAATCAAGTCTGCAGAATTCCCAGACAACAGATGCCAAAATACAAACTATAACAGCTTGCCAACAAGCAGATAATGCAATTATCAAAAGATTTTTAGACAAAGGAAAACAATCTTGTTACTTTGTAACATCTTAACAGCTGCAGAATACCAGATAACAAGTCCATTGTAAGCAGATGTAGACAGGTGGTAAGCTCTTATCTTTTAGAAGAAAGCCGTGCATTTACATACAGCTTTTAATTAAAATGTAAGCAGGTGCTAGGAAATATTGCAACTACTTTGTAACGTAATGGTTCCTAAGCAGCTGTTTGATTTTATAAGGCAAACTTTTGTATAGAGTAACTACTTGAGAGATTTTATGAAATTACACTAATTCAAATGGCGGGAAATCGAGCTTGTTGAGAAATTTTAGGGCGTCTTAAAAATGAAAGCATAAAAAATTGTTTGCAGGGTTTTGAACGTAACAGATGCTCATTGCTATTCTAATCGCCCACTTTAAATATAAAATTATCATCGTGCTCTTTAAGGCACGACGTCTTATTTTCTCGGACTACATCTGTTAAAATGACCCTTCAAAACTGAGCTTCATTCGCCGTGTTATTTCCTGTCGTAGTAGCAGTGCTGACACATTATTTGTGGCGCCTTTCATTGAATATTTGTTCTAAACACGATTGTAAATGCATGATAATTTTTATTAAACGAGCCGTGTAAGTTTGACACAGTACAATGTGCGTTTACTTGCTTCAGGCTTGAAATCGTGCGAATATTCTTCTGCTGTTTGGTACTTACTCGATCCAGTTTATCGCCTCGACATTGCTCAAATACCAATGTTGATCTGATGTCGTTCAGAAACTTAACAATTACGGTCAGTCACTCAACGCTAGAGGACGACCTATTCAGTTTGTTAACGACCACCAATCGGCGTTTTCTGATCTCACTAAAACCGACGTAACTTTAAGTTTTATTTAATCGTTAAATGACATTTTTGTACAACCTGCAAGTACGTTAGTGAAATAACGATGTAATATTAACGTGGTATGGAGGTTGCGTTCATGCTTGGGTATATAGGGTGTAAACAGACCGCAATTTGTAACATTAACAACGTCAGAGTAAGTAAAACAACAGTTGGTAGTCGACAAACTGTTATTTGGCTTGTTCACTGCTATGCGTAGATTGCCTAATAAAATTATTATTTTTACTTACAAGGTGTTTTTTAAGTAAGTACGTTTTGAAATTCTGCCGCTGCAGCGCTGCAGTCGGTGTCCCACGCATGCGCACTTTGTATCTGCATCTGTTTGCTAGCCACGAACGCCATAACGGCAACAATCTAGCGTTTATACATTTGCGTTTGCCTATTTCAAATTTCATCGCCGATTGGGAATCCCCTCGACTGTGAAATTATTAAGGGCGTTCCTCAAGTTTCAAGAAGTGTTATCTACGAAATTGTTACCGCACGCCCAAACCATCGAAAATTGTGCTAATGAAGGGTACAAAAAATGCTGACTGAGGCGCACAAAAACAAACGCTTAGACAGAACCTTGATTTTTCTTGAGCGCTATGATGCTGAAGGTGACGATTAATTAAGTCAAATTGTCACAGGCGATGAAACTTAGGTGGTCTACATTACACCCGAAACAAAACAATCCATAGAATGAAGGCATTCAACATCGCCCAAGAAAGTGTAGTTTCAGCAGACAATTTCATTTGAAAAAATAGGGTGTACCGTGTTTTGGAACAGAAAGTTGCTTGTCGAATTTTTGCCTCGTGGTAACACAATAAATTCCGAAACGTATTGTGGGACTTTAAAAAAACTGCGTTGTGCGATTCAAAATAAAAGAATCGGAATGCTGAGTAAAGCGACCGTTTTGCTGCATGGCAATGCCCGTTTACATGCGGACAATCTCATCGCACCATTTACGCTGGGAACAATTTGATCATACACCATACAGCTCCGATCTAGCGCCCAGTAACTGCCACGTGTTTCTGCAACTGAAGAAGCATTTTGGGGTCAGCTCCACGATGACTACGATAGGCTCAAAACCGCCGTATTACAGTGACTGTCAAATCAAGTGACAAACTTCTATGACGACGGAATACAAAAACTTGTTGTTCGATGTGATAAGTGCCTTAATATTGTGGAAAGTAAATAAAAGTGTAGTCTTCCATGTAAAAGTAAAATAGTTACAAAATGTTTACTTGTTTTTTTTACATATCAAAACGGTTCTTGCTTAAAAGCCGCCTCGTATTTTTTGATTCAAATGCTTAAATTGTAGACATTTACATAAGTTTATAGTAGACTTCAAAATGCCATACCATGGTAATTATTATAGTAACTGTAATCGTTTTAATTGTATTGGCACTCGTGATCGTAGTAATTGCTATAGATTATTCATAATTGCCATTGCCGTAATCGTTACAGTGCAAAATAACCCCAATAATTACTTTTATTATGTAGTCATACATAACCTCTATTAACCTCTATTACGCATTTGGTATATTTAATCAGCTATAATAAATACATTAGGACATAATAATTATATCCCAACAACTGATTCAGTTGTTGTTTAAAACATTTGATTTATATTCTTATTTGATTTAATAAAAATTCATTATTACATTTATAATGTAGATAAATAAATACATTCCTAATTTACATCTTTATGAAATATTTGGTAATAAGTGCAGCCATCTGCCGTAAATATACAAAGTTACGAAGGTGTCGTAGTATATGACAACTTGTTCTTAATCGAAAAAGCAGTCTAAGGTCAGTAGGGTAAATATAGCAATCCTGCTCCCAATTGCTCCCAAATCCCTCATTTGCTCCCACATTTACATGTAAATCCCCATAAGGAGCAAATGAGGAGGAGCGACTCTTTCCTTCCTCATTTGCTCCCAAATCCCTCATTTCCACACAGATTTACATGTAAATTTCCATAAGACGGAAATGAGGAGAATCCCTCATTTCCACACACATTTACATGTAAATTCCCATAATGTATCTTTCGAGATAAACCTATCTTGTTTGGTATCAATTAATATTAGAATTTTCTCAGCTACCCGAATCTCTAGGAATTTTTCAGATAGCATCACCCCCAAGGGAGCTACCCCAATTTTAAGATTTTTTACCAAGATCGATTTGTGACCGTCCTTATCAATTTTTTTAAGCATGTGACACATCTAGTTAGTCTAGAACTTTACGGAGAATTCAAATCTGCAAACAGATTTAAAATCGAACCATCCCTTACAAAGTTACACTTTAAAGCTTTCAAACCTCTAAATTTTGCTCTTTGCTCCCACATCTGAACCAAATAGTTTTCTTTGACTAGCCATTGCATCTTTCGAGATAAACCTATCTTGTTTGGTATCAATTAATATTATAATTTTCTCAGCTACCTGAATCTCTAGGAATTTCTTAGATTGCATCATCCCCCAGGAAGCTACCACAATTTTAAGATTTTTTGCCGATAACGATTTTATGATCGTCCTCATAAACTTTTAACCATGTGACGCATCTTGTTAGTCTAGAATTTTACGCAGAATCTGAATCTGCAACAGATTTAAAATCGGACCACCCCTTACAAAGTTATACTTTTAAAGTCTTCGAGCCTCTAATTTTTTTGTACAACTTTAACCAACCATTTCCCTAGCAAATCTAAAACCGCAAAGATTTTAGAAATGAGTTCTTTATAAGCCATAAGTGTTTAATATTTAAAACCATTTTTTCAAACAGTTATGTGCTGTTTTCAGAATTTTGCAAAAACCCATGACTTTTAAAATTTTTCTGGTTTTAACATAATTACATGCACAATGCTAAATAGTTGGAAAATACGTAGACGAGGACAAACTAATTGCTTTACAATTATGTGACGTAAAGTGAAAGTAGCCTTTCTTTTTTATTAATTAGCGGCTATATGATTTGAGAAATACAATAGATATGCTCAATGCTACCCATTAGAACAATCGCATCATTGCTGGAGGGTCGATTAATCATACAATGAGCGCTCTATTTTGGCCTCGATTGGGGAAAATACAAACGTCATTCAGTAATATAATTAACGGTTTTCAAACCGTATATAACGCAGTCTGATTAGTAGAATTCTATTAGTTTCGCACGCTTTTGTGTTAAAGTACATCGAAATTTTAAACAATCGTTTCGTATAGTGACTATTTGTGAAGATTTAAGGTAAGTTTACATTTTTTTTATTAAAATAGAACTGAATTTATTTGCAAACACCAATTATTGTTTCTGGTTGTATTTTAAAACATCTAAGACTCGTATAGATTCACATTAACCGGTATTAATTTTTCAAAGTAATGCGCTGTTTTACATATATACTAGGTTATCATAAAGTAAGGAATATATTTTAAATCATTACAACTTTTTAAGAAATTAAGTTAGTAACATAAAATTAACGAAATCTAGTTGCTTAATGAATGGGATTTTACCGTATCTATGAGAAACAAAAGCGTTGTCATAACAATTGTTGACACTAGTGTCAAAACGAAATTATTCAATTTGAAGTTTTATTTTGAAATTAAAACTCAAGTAAACGTTGAGTTCAAACGACTCAACTGTAATAACATGGATTTACAAACAAGAATTGGTTTAGTTCAGTGCTATTATGAATCCGGCAGAAATTACACCGCTGGATTACGAAGATTTCGCACGAGAATGGGTTTGAGAGCGGGACCCTGTCAAATGAAAGCGTACCGCAATTTGATACAAAAATTTGAAAGAACAGGGTCTGTAACTGACTTACCAAGATCAGGAAGGCCAATAATTAGTGATGTCCAAGTTGCAGAGGTTCTTCATGAAAATCAAGACATAGCCAGAAGCAATTCACTCGCAATCAGCAGTGCAAATGCGATATCCAAGCGATTGCAAATGCCGTATACCACGGTTTGGAAAATTTTACGCAAAATTCTAAACATGTATCCATATAAACTGAAAATGCTGTTTGAATTAAAGGACGCAGATTTGGCTACTAGGTATGATTTTTCTTTGCGAGTAATGGCTCAGATGGAAATTGAACCCGAATGGTTATCCCGTATTTTATGGACAGATGAGGCACATTTTACTCTGAATGGTGGAGTCAATACTCAAAACTGTAGAATCTGGTCTGCAGAAAATCCGCAACAAATCGTTCAAAAAGGTCTTCATGACAAGAAAGTCACCGTTTGGTGCGGTTTTACAGCTGATTTTATTATTGGTTCGTATTTCTACGAGGAAATGCAGAATGGACAAGCCGTATCTGTAACTGTAAATGGTGAACGATACTTGCAAATGTTACAAAATTTTGTTATTCCACAGCTGCAAAACGAGCACTACGGAATTGAAAACATCATTTTATGCAGGATGGAGCACCCCGCACATTTTTCGACCAGTCAAAGAATTGTTAACCAACGTTTTTCAAGATCGTGTGTTAAGCAGACATTTCGTAAATTCATGGCCACCAAGATCACCTGATCTAAACCCAGCGGATTACTAGCTGTGGGGTTATTTAAAAAGTTTAGTGTTTAGAAGACGACCAACTACGCTACAAGAATTAAAAGACAGTATTACGGAGCAAATTGGTACAATTCAACCAGAAATGTTACGAAATGCTGTGTACAATTTGGAGGTAAGGATGGTGATCTTACAACAACAAAATGGAGGTCATATTGAGCAATTGCCGTAACCTGTTTTGGGCATACTAAATCTCATTTCATAAGCAATTAGATTTCATTCATTTCTTGTTATTAACTTAATTTGTTAAAAAGTTATCATAATTTAAAATATATCCCTTACTTTATGATAACCTTATATATTTTTCTTTCAAATTTTAAAGATAGGCTTTTAGCTAAGATAAATAAAAAAAACAATTCCTTACAAAATATTTTATTAAAAATTAAATACAAAAATATGTCTGAGATTGGTTTCATCCTGTTTCCATAATGCGATTACATTGGCGTTATCTCTGAGTCTATGTTTTAAGGCACTAGCGTAAGTTTGACATAGATAGAACGAATCTATTGCTTTATGTCGACCGAACGAGAAAAACTGAGCGATTTTACTTTGCTCGTTTGCAGGTATATCATCAAAAACCATAATTGAATCTTCTTTGGTATCTCCGGGTTCGATCAAATCATCGTAATTTTCAAACTCATGGTACCCAATTTCTTCTTTTAATGGTGTAAAAACGTTTCTTAACAATTCGTTTTTCGGTTGATATAAACTCTTCGAAATACATATACATTTTGGAATCTAAGACCGTTCTCGTGCAAGATCAGAGATATTAAAGCGTTGGTCTTCCCACAACTCGATGGTCCCGCGAATACAGCTCGTATGTTAGACGGGAACAAAATTCCATGTTAACCATCCTCTTTTGCACTAGCAATAGCAAAGTTATCATAATTCTGCACAGGTATTTTAACTTCTGGTGTAACATCTCCGGATGCATCGTTGAAATTATGTAATTTCTTCACGTTCTGCAACCCTTTAACATATCTGCTTAACCTGCTTCTAGGTATACCATATAACCTACTTGCAGAGTTAACACTTATACCTTTTTGTATTTTACTAATTGCTTTCTCTAAAGATTCCTTGACGTACATCTTTCATATATAAGTTTAAACTGATTCAAATTGAAAATGATACCCCCTTATATAGCAGCATTATAAGAATCATCACTAATTATTGGTCTTCCTGATCTTGGTAAGTCAGTTACAGACCCTGTTCTTTCAAATTTTTGTATCAAATTGCGGTACGCTTTCATTTGACAGGGTCCCGCTCTCAAACCCATTCTCGTGCGAAATCTTCGTAATCCAGCGGTGTAATTTCTGCCGGATTCATAATAGCACTGAACTAAACCAATTCTTGTTTGTAAATCCATGTTATTACAGTTGAGTCGTTTGAACTCAACGTTTACTTGAGTTTTAATTTCAAAATAAAACTTCAAATTGAATAATTTCGTTTTGACAATAGTGTCAACAATTGTTATGACAACGCTTTTGTTTCTCATAGATACGGTAAAATCCCATTCATTAAGCAACTAGATTTCGTTAATTTTATGTTACTAACTTAATTTCTTAAAAAGTTGTAATGATTTAAAATATATTCCTTACTTTATGATAACCTAGTATATATGTAAAACAGCGCATTACTTTGAAAAATTAATACCGGTTAATGTGAATCTATACGAGTCTTAGATGTTTTAAAATACAACCAGAAACAATAATTGGTGTTTGCAAATAAATTCAGTTCTATTTTAATAAAAAAAATGTAAACTTACCTTAAATCTTCACAAAAAGTCACTATACGAAACGATTGTTTAAAATATCGATGTACTTTAACACAAAAGCGTGCAAAACTAATAGAATTCTACTAATCAGACTGCGTTATATACGGTTTGAAAACCGTTAATTATATTACTGAATGACGTTTGTATTTTCCCCAATCGAGGCCAAAATAGAGCGCTCATTGTATGATTAATGAACCCTCCAGCAATGATGCGATTGTTCTAATGGGTGGCATTGAGCATATCTATTGTATTTCTCAAATCATATAGCCGCTAATTAATAAAAAAGAAAGGCTGCTTTCACTTTACGTCACATAATTGTAAAGCAATTAGTTTGTCCTCGTCTACGTATTTTCCAACTATTTAGCATTGTGCATGTAATTATGTTAAAACCAGAAAAATTTTAAAAGTCATGGGTTTTTGCAATATTCTGAAAACAGCACATAACTGTTTGAAAAAATGGTTTTAAATATTAAACATCTATGGCTCATAAAGAACTCATTTCTAAAATCTTTGCGGTTTTAGATTTGCTAGGGAAATGGTTGGTTAAAGCATATGTCATAGATGTACAAAAAAATTAGAGGCTTGAAGATTTTAAAAGTATAACTTTGTAAGGGGTGGTCCGATTTTACATCTGTTGCAGATTCAGATTCTGCGTAAAATTCTAGACTAACAAGATGCGTCACATGGTTAAAAGTTTATGAGGACGATCATAAAATCGTTATCGGCAAAAAATCTTAAAATTGGGGTAGCTCCCTGGGGGATGATGCAATCTAAGAAATTCCTAGAGATTCAGGTAGCTGAGAAAATTATAATATTAATTGATACCAAACAAGATAGGTTTATCTCGAAAGATGCAATGGCTAGTCAAAGAAAACTATTTGGTTCAGATGTGGGAGCAAAGAGAGAGCTTTAAAGTGTAACTTTGTAAGGGATGGTTCGATTTTAAATCTGTTTGCAGATTCGAATTTTGCGTAAAATTCTAGACTAACAAGATGTGTCACATGGTTAAAAAAATTGATAAGGACGGTCAGAAATCGATCTTGGTAAAAAATCTTAAAATTGGGGTAGGTCCCTTGGGGATGGTGCAATCTAAGAAATTCCTAGAGATTCGGGTAGCTGAGAAAATTCTAATATTAATTGATACCAAACAAGATAGGTTTATCTCGAAAGATGCATTATGGGAATTTACATTTAAATGTGTGTGGAAATGAGGGATTCTCCTCATTTCTGTCTTATGGAAATTTACATGTAAATCTGTGTGGAAATGAGGGATTTGGGAGCAAATGAGGAAGGAAAGAGTCGCTCCTCCTCATTTGCTCTTTATGGGGATTTACATGTAAATGTGAGAGCAAATGAGTGATTTGGGAGCAAATGAGGTGGCAGGATTGCTATATTTACCCTACTAAGGTCGCCTCTTATCAAAGGAACATGGCTCGTTTAGCGTCCTCTGACCTGAGGATCGGGATAGTAGCGAGAAGTGAGTGAAGCGTCGAGAATGATCCACGCGATGTTTCCTTAGAGAATTAACAATGCACTTTTCGGTACGTTAGTTCAGGATCTAATATTACAATTCGTTTAAGATGCACACACTTGATTGTTAGTCTGGTTTTTAGAAGAATCGCCGTGATATTTATTTACATCTATCTTGGATGCTCGTAATTTCGATACAGCACAATTGCTTGGTACAAGATTGCAAGATTTCACCTTGTTTAAATTAAATAAATGGATTAATTATCTGCGAAGAGACATGGTTAAAGTCCGATCAGTCATAATTCGTTATACGAACAGCACGTAATCGATACATAAATCTAGTTGGTATAACAAGTGTTGAACTGGATTTTCAAGGTGCGTACTCTTAATAATTTTATTCGAAAGATGTCACTTGTCAACTTCGTTTTATTTACATTCAAACAATGGTAGTATAAAACCTACTTTGGCTATAAATATTTCATGAAATTTAAGTGAATTTAAAAATTAGAAACAGGGCGTATTTCACATTGATTATGTAATTTGATAATATTGATCAATACATTTAAACATAACTCTAGTTCTAGCGTAATTAATTATAACTTGCTATAACAGCTATCAAGTAAATTTTTATATTGTTCACCTCTTATTATGATTAAAGAGAGACATTATAATGCTCTAGTGAGTTTATATTGAAGCTTATTTGCTTACAACATTCCATACTTTAAATTATATTAATATCTAACTTGTATAAATCATACAGCTGATTTAATTTCTGACTAAATAGATTTTTGCTTCTTTTGTCATCTGATTATGAAACGTTACTCAATTTATTTACTATATCAATGTATTTAAAATCTATACATTCCAATTGTGAGTAGTTAACGGATCCGATTTCTACATAAAATAAGAATTGTTGCATTTTATTAGATTCAAACATCAAGGTTCAGCATTAACGTGAAACTTAAAACCAAGAGAGTTATATTTTCATTTATATATATTTAAAGAAAGTTAAGTTACTATTGCACAAACATTTTTAAATATCTGAATTATATATACGTTCCATTTTTACTATAACATATAAATTTGTTAAAGGATATTGTGTTACATTATACTTTTCAAAGAAACTTAGAACACTTTTATTTAAACAAAAAGGTATAAAGGTACTTACAACATCATGTTATTTTGAAATATATTGGAAGAGCAAACTGCTGCCTCATATGTTATATTTTTAATCTTGTAATTTATTTCAGGTATCTCATCGTTGTAGTTAACTTCTGGGTTCTACATTCTCCTTTTTTCTGAATGTAGTGGCGCTCAATATTTTGTTAACTTTTTAATATCAATTCCCACCCCTGAACCATTGCTTTCTACCGCTTAGAGTAAAGTCTAGAGCATAGCATTGATAACATCCAATTCCCCTGAAAAAAGTTTTGGTTGTAACAGTTGTAATCGTCATAGTTGTCGAATTCGTTATAATTGTTGTAATTGCAATACTCGTGATATAGTCGTAATTGTCATACAACCGCATTTTGAGAATGTTGAAATGAGTAGAATGGTCTCAAGATAAAGTGGATGGTTGGTTCCAGCTTAATACTTCTATCAAAAATAGAATCCTGTAGAGTGATTTTTGAAAAATATATCGCGTGCTTGGAAGTTTGGATAGATTGTAGCAATTTTATTTTCCACCTAATATATATATATCTGTATAATCAATCCTTTTATTAAATATTAAATAATATAATACATTATAATGTTATCCAATCCACTTAATTTAATAACATCTATTGTCCAATAAAGAACTAGTATTTAGTTCATGTTAAAAGTTAAATTCTACGGAGACAATATAAAAGCTTTTGTTTGGTATCCTTCTTAAAGCCCCCTCTACTCAATAAATGCAAGGTAACTTTGTTACTGGGCAGCAACAAGCTCGACCGGCACTTCTAACACAGCTGGGGTTCAAGCAGGTCGAAAGTTGTTCTTAGGAGCGATGTCCGTCATTGATTTTTGCTGTTGGAAGCGTGCACGATGGAAGATTGCACGTGTATGCTATCTTCATAAATTGTTTTGGATGGTCCATTTTTGTGTTGAAACCAGTCGTGAAGAACGATGAAGTTTTTGTTAAAAAGACCATTAGGAACAGTAAGTGAATTTGTTTCTATAACAATATTAATTAAAATTTTCAGTGTAACTTTGGGAATAATTTATTTTAAAATATATTGCAACGTAAATTATAAATATGCAACTTTTCTGAATGGTATTCATGCGAAATTAAATGAAAACAATTTTATTCTTGTATAATATGGAATCACATATATAATTTATTCAAGTAAATTACAAACAACATTTGCTTTCTTATGGTGTGAATTACGCCTGGAACATCTGTAAATTGAAACGCAGATAATGGAAGCCAAGTGACGTGTTTTTCAGTATGCAGCGCAGCTGTTTGTTTGGAATGGAATATTCCGTTGTTAATACATGCATCAGCTTTTAAGCAAGTATTTAGGTGCAATTTGGAGTTCTGGTATGTACAAAAATTATATTCGTATGTTGTTTGAACTGTCGACGTAGAAACGAGATAAATTTTACTTTAACCGACTTGTGTTAACTTTGAACAGGTCAAGGACAGACCTCAATTATATTTTTCGTAGTTATACGATATGAATCTGTAATTTGTTCCTACAAATTCTTTTATTAACTCAATGAAACATCAGAAGATGTCACTACTAATTAGATAAAGTAAATTCTTAAAACTTTGAACCTTTAGAAATTAAATTTCTACATTTGATATTTTATGAACAATTATCTGTAATTATTTACTGTGAAATTAAGGTAAATTTACCATAATTAACTCTTTCTATAAATAAGCAATTTTATGCTTTGTCAATCTGTTATGTAAACTTCATTAAATAGTAATTGGTACGGATATATTCAGTACCATTGTAATTAACTCTTCCTAATTTAAATTAACTTATAAAGGAAGACATATTTTTTGTAAAAAATTACTTTATTGGATACCAAAAAGAATAGATTCTTATTTTCGGACTAAAGACTATCTTTTATTTAAGAGGAATGAAAGTCGATTCTGATTGTATTTAATTATTTTTGAGTTTGAATGCACAAACAGTGCTTTTCTTTGTTTAGTTTGTTCACAGGTGCAATGGAGGATTGCTAAGGTCAAGGTCGAGCCATAAGGTAAGATACTTTAAAGATTAGAGGTCTTTAAAAATTATATAGCGGTTATAGGAGAAAGGTTTCCGCATTAGCCTTGTACAAGGGACTTGTATTAGGTCTTCTCAGTATAAAAAAATACGGTGGCGCCTTATTTTTATTATTAGTGGTTGCAATTACACCCCGGCCCACAGCTCATTCTCTACCCAGAGCATATAGTTCGACTAGCCGCTTTGCCTTTGAGATTTCCTCAACTTAGAGCCACCTTCCATCTTAATTTGCCGTGGGCTCCATTTCTAATTATCGGAATTTCTCGTAAAACTAAATCGGAATTTAAAAGGCTTCAAGATGAGATTGTGATTTTAAGAGAGATGTTTGGGGGTTGATGGAAAATAAATAATTGGTGAGTGATGTATTTCTGATGCCAGAAATTGTGATTTCTAATGGATGACTTTAAATGTATCAAAAAGTGCGGAATGGGCCATTGGTTTACCTATGGAGATTCACACGTAAACAAAGTCATTTTGGTGTCGTCCGAATTTTACTGATGTGAAAATTTTGACCGAACGACCTGAAGTGATATTTTGTTAATAGCAATCTGCTACTACCTAATACCTACCTTAAGTGATCTTTTAATAACTTCGCAAAAACTTTGAATATTGTAAAAAATACTTATTGATGCAAAAGTCGGAGATTGAACTCGATTACATCTACTCCTTTTATATATTTTGTAATTTCTGTCACGTCGTAACCCGTAATCAAAAAGTAAACAAGACGTTTATTGCGTTTATGATTTGGGCGCAGTTTATTACGTATTCTATTCTTACTTAATTAATATTCAGATTCGAATAATGCCATTTTTTTTTGTACATATCTTAAAATTTTAACACTCACCATTTAATTCTTGTTGACAAATTGATCTCAAGGATTTTAGTAGAGTCCGGTTTCAGTAGAGTCCGGTTTCGTTGACGTGGTGCTCGCTGATATTGTTTGTTGCGTCCTAAAGAAAGGTACGAAAAAAGGTAATAAGACGAGAGGCTTGAGTACTACATCGACAGCACTCACAAAAATTGCACTACCCAAAGCACAACCGCATTTCATCAAATACCAAACTGAAGTCATCACTTTTATATGTGTAAAACCCCTCACTCATTTCAACACTTCCACTTCACGATTGGCTCATTCAAATTGGCTGATTTCATACAACCAATTGGAATAGAAAACTTTGACGCCTCGCAAGAATAATAAAAAATCTCCGTGAAAATCTTTGCATACTTATACATAGTAAATCATGATAGTTTACAACGTAACTACTAATTTATAACACTCGAAAACCGGGGGTTGTTACACTATCTCTTAGTGTTCCTGTGAGTGTATATGTGTACGTGTGTGTGTGTGTGTGTGTGTGTGTGTGTGTGTGTGTGTGTGTGTGTGTGTGTGTGTGTGAGCGCATGTGTGTGTATGTTTGTGTGTGAGCGTATGTGTGTGTGTGTGTGTTTGTATTTGTGCTGTCGCGAGTGTGTGCGTGTGCAAGTGTGAATGCGTGTGTGCGTATCTTTTGGATTTGTGTTTGTACTTGCATTTTATTCAGGCTCGACCATCGGCAGCCGAAAGTCAGAAACTGAGTTGTCCGCGCTCGTAGTGCATGACTCCGGCTTTCGGCACCGAATACCGGGGGTTGTTGTTACACCGTCCCTTAGTGTTCCTGTGAGTGTATATATGTATGTGTTGTGTGTGTTGTGTGTGTATGTGCATGTGTGTGGTGTGTTCGCGCGTACGTGTTTATGTATGCGTGTAGTGTGTTTGTGTGTATATGTGGGGCTACTTTGTTTTGTTGTGTTTCTGCATGTTTCTTACTTAGTCTCGATCATCGGCAACCGAAAATCAGAAACAGCTGCTCGCAATCATAGTAAACGTCCCCGGCCATCGGCACCCAGAAACCGGAGATTGCTTGTGCACTGTCCCTGAGTGAGTGCGCTCGTGTGTATGTGTGTGTTGTGTTTTATTTTGCACATCCGTTGTTCTACCTAGGTTGTTGACAATTTTATGATTTGTTACAGTCCGTTTTTCTATTTTTATGTTAATTCTGTTGGTGTATAATATCCTGTTCTGCTACAGTATTAAAACTAATTTATAGCTATTCTAAATCTATGGTTAGTATTAATTTAGAGACTATCTGGTATTTTTCGGTTCATACGTTGTGTTGTTACTGTTCGATTTCACGGTGATCAGGAGCAGAATGTTCCTGCCAATATCCAATAAAAGTTTATGAACCTTAAGTGTTCGTCTCAGTGTGGTCGTCGTTGAAGTGCTTGTATTTCGAGGTAACGTTTGTGCATAGTCTTTGTGATTTTGTCGGCAAGTGTGTTTAAATTTCTGTTCGTGAAATAATATTTATCGTATCAATATGTTTAGTACTTTGTTTCTCTCCTTGTGTGTTTCGAAGGGTCTCACAGTCGAAGAGAATGTGCTCTGATGTCCCAACTTCTCCACACCCAAACAAGTCATCATTTGTCTAGTACTTTCGATGCGTATATGTCGGGTATGGTCCAGGGCCTGTCAGAAAATGAATCAAGCCTTGGCTTGGTTGTATGTGTTTAGTCTTGAGTATGTGTCTTATGTCCGGGATCCATTCATTCGTTCGTCGCCAGTTATGTTACTGTGCTATCGATTTTGCCATTCGGACAAGACAGCTTCTATTATCCTCCTCTTCGTGTTTGCTAGAAATTCGAGTATTTCTTCTTTTTTCTCCAGTCGGTTTTCACGAAGGTAGAACAGTGCCGCTCTTTCTCTTATTATCGTCGAGCGGCATAATCCTGATAATCACGGATAGGGCATCAGTCGAATTAGTGTACTCCTTTGTGATCTTTTAACTGTTTGCCTTGGTTTTAGTATTGAACGTAATTTCGAACGGTCCATCGTCGAGATGTAAACCAGAAGGTCCAAAAGGAATGACCCGATTTTAGCGTACAATCAGACTAGGCCGCCCACAAAAGGGGTCAATGGGGGTCGCCTGACCCCCCCTGAATATGTTCCTTTGGTTTTTTTTGGTTAGAAATCGCAACACGAAGTGCACCTTCACTACAGATTGAAGAAGATTACGATTTCACTATCGGTTATACTATTGTTTAAAAATAAAGTAAACCTAAATGTTGAGATTACACTACAGGTATGCCTATTGTCTAACTATAAATAGACCGACTTTGTATGTCATTTTAAGCAGGAAATGCGAATTAATGCGATTACCTTACAATAGTAACCCTAACCGCCTATAACAAAACTGTTATTTTCATTCTTTAATATCTAAATATCTTTACCCTGAAAGTTTCTATTCAAACGAAATATAAATAAAGGCTTTCATAATGGTTTCTTTCTTATTGTACAGGTTCAGGTACTCTACAACTAAAACTTTGGAATGTTCTACAAATGTCTCATTGTGTTCTATTCTGAGAAAAAATATATTCTTTATCTATAACAGTAAAGTACGTCTATATCTTCAGTGACTTCAGTTTGTATTCAGTGTTTTTCGAATGCGGTGTACTTTTAATTTGTGACTTAGGAAACTTTATCTGACTGTTGAATTAGTAGAAGACGTGTATGTTGATAGATATTGATTGGTCATTTTCCTTGTAGTTATTGTTATCAGTGTTGATAAGTAGTGTAGTTACTGGTTTTGTTTTAAAGAAGGCCGAAGATTGCAGTTACAGTTTAGTTACGGATAGGATAGCAGTAAGTACTAATGTACCTAATGCGTGAGAATACATATTTAAAAATAATATTTATTTTCATTGGGAGATTCTTATTTTTTTTCTTTAAAATCTATTTGATTAACAAATCTCTTCTTTTGAAGTATCAGAAAAGTAAGGCGTGTTATTTTTTTTCAGAAATTCAAATCTAAGATCAGTAACAATACTAACAATGGATATTAGAAAATTTTTCAAACGAAATGAACTAAAAGAATCATCTAGCATAGGCTGTAGTAGTAGCGGTGCTGGTGCTAATGCTATTTTTGAGTGTAATAGTATAGTACATAATAGTGTCAATGATCTAAATAAAGCTGGTAGTTCGTCACCTATTACTTTAAAATCTGTCACATGTGAATATGACACCAATCTTTCAACTGATAAGAATGAGTACATGCTCGATTTGGGCAATTTTGTTAACTCGAATGAAACACTTTCCGACGATGTTCGCTTTTCATTATTAACAAATCCTTACAAACCAGATCCTAAATATAATTTTAAGAACGATTCCGAAGAAAGAAGACGTGCTTTTAGATATGACTGGCTTCAAAAATACGATTGGCTTGCGTATTCTCCAAAACTCAAATGCGCACTTTGCAAATATTGCGTAGTTTTTCGGCCAACTGTTAAAAGAGGGGTTCTTGGTTCTTTCATTGTGAAGCCCTTCACAAAATATCATGACTTTGTCGCTTCTGCAAAAGCACATGCTACAACCGAATGGCATCGTGATTCAACTATAAAAGCTTCTAGTTTTACAAAAATTATTGAAGGAAAACGTCTATCAATTACCTCTCAAATATGAAGCTGAGCGGGATTTGATTGAATCGAATCGCAAAAAACTTATACCAATAATATCCACCGTCATTTTTTGTGGTATGCATGATTTGCCATTACGAGGTGATAGAAAAGGTAATTTTGAGGATCTTTTACAATTCAGAATAGAAAGTGGCGATCACATTCTAAACGAGCACTTAAAGTTGTGCAAGAAGAACTCAAAATACACCTCTCACAGAACTCAAAATCAAATAATTTCAATTTGTGGAACATTAATTAGGGAAAAAATTGTGAAAGATGTGAATTTGAGTGAAGCATTTTCAATTCTGGCTGACGAAAGTGCAGATATTGCTGGGGTAGAACAGTTATCACTTGGAGTAAGATTTGCTAGTAATGACAATTCGGTCAGAGAAGAATTTTTAGGCTTTGTAGTCCTTACATCGATGAACGCAGAAGGTATAACTGCTGCAATTTTAAACGCTTGTAATGAATATGGTCTTTGTATGGATAAATTAGTTGGATTAGGGTTTGATGGTTGCTCGACGATGGCAGGTCATAAGCAGGGAGTCCAAAAACTCATTAAAAATAAATATGCAAAAGCGATATATTTTCACTGCGCGTCCCATAGATTAAATTTAGTGATAAATGATTTGAACAAGATTCCGGATATTCAAAATTCAGTGGGTACCATTAAAGAAGTAATTACTTTCTTTCGAGATAGTCCATTAAGACGTAGATATGTTTCTAATATTCCACTATTATGTGAAACACGCTGGTCCGCCAAATATGAATCAATGAGGTTGTTTGCGGAACATTTTGCAGATACTATGAACGCTCTGGAAAATTTAGCTCATAACCGTGAAATAAATGCTCAGACAAGAAATAGGGCCAGTCAACTTTTAAATTGCGTTTCTTCGTCAACATTTATTCTTTGTCTGCATATTATGGCCAAATATTCTAGCAAATATTCTAGCAAATATTCTAGCACTGCAGTCTAAAAGTATAAACTTATTTTCCGTTAAACAGCACATAGATGAACTACTCAAACTTTTTAAGACACACCGTAGTGATCCTGAACAATATTTTAAAGAGGTTTATAAAAAAAGTGTTGAACATACCCATGGTTTTGGATTGGAAATTACATTACTACGTATTGCACCAAGACAAACTCATAGGTCTAATTATCATATGAGTAGTGTTGAAGATTACTTTCGAGTAAGCCTTTTTATTCCTTATTTGGATTCTGTTATACAGTCTATTTCCACAAGGTTTTCTGAAGATGCTACGACTTCTTTTTTACTCTCTGGATTACATCCAAATAACTTAAAAGACAACAATATAAAAGAGCATTGTTAAATAAAAAGAAGAAATAGCCAGAAGTTACAACATTGATAACTTTTCAGAACAGTTGCAAACGTGGGTTGAACTTTGGCAAAATAGAGAGATTTAACAAGATACAGACTTTGTACATTTGCTTGATAATGAAGTTTCTTTTTTCCGGCCATCAAAACTACGCTGAATATTTTTTTGGCATTACCTCCAACTACTGCAACAATAGAAAGGTCATTTAGTACGCTAAAGCGGGTAAAATCGTGGCTTAGATCAAGCATGTCAGGGGATAGATTATCAGGTTTATGCATGCTTAGTGTACATAAGGACATGGTAGGTAGGGAGAAACAAGCATTTATAAATGAAGTCCTAAATATATTTGGTCAAGACCGAAGAAGATTGATATTTTTATTCAAAAATGATGATGATTAATAAAACGCGAGAACAGTCCTATTCAGCAGTGCCAGTGCCAGTTATAATAGTTTGTTGTACCCTACTTAGTTCTTAGTCATGTTTGTTTGTGCAACAAATATTAAAGACACTATTTAAAGTGCCGGTCGAATATTTATTGACTATTAATTAATATCTGTGGTTTGTGGCCATTTGGTTGACAATGTAGCTTTTCTGTTTCCGTTAAATATGGTTGTGTCGTGTCTGTCAGGCGGCTCCGTGGCGTAGTGGTATGTGTGTGACTACTATGCCCAAGGTCCTGGGTTCGAATCCCGACACGGTCCGCTTGAAAAATGTTAGGCGAGCATTTTTCACAAAAATACACCCTCGTTCGGATGAGAGGTAAAATGGAGGTCCCGTGTGTGAGTGTTGTCACGCACGTTAAAGATCCCTACCTTGCTTGGAACAGCAAGGGTTCGGCAAAATTCCAAATTTTCCAGGTAAAAAAAACTCGCTTCCTGGCCAATGTAGTACCTTCGGGTGGAGCATTGGAAAATCACATGTAATGTGTCGTGTCTGTATTTTTACATTTTCTTACGGGCGGCTTATTACGTGTATTGGAATAAGTCCATTCAATTTTCAATTAGTGTGTGTTAATGTAAAATCCAATCTTTTCCATTTGCTACCCTGTGCATCATCAAGCCAAAAGAATTGATAGCCTGCTGCACCAGCAATTTACCAGATTGGTAAGTAACTTTACACTTTATGAAAATTCGATTAATTACAGAATGCTGCATTTATTAAGAAACTATCAATCCTACGTTTTTCTTTCAATTTCAAATACTATAGCCGAAATCTCGAAAGAATGCATTCGCGTCATAGGTTTCTGAATTAAACACCGACATACTTTTAATGTATATCGCTTTTAAATTCAGTAACCTATGGCGTGAATGCATTCTTTCGTGATTTCAACTATAATATTAAAAAACGCTGCATTATCGATGGTCCTAACTGCTTTTGAGCTACTCGAAGGAAATAAGATTTTATGCCTTACATTACTTTCCAATACGTCCGGTAACGGGGTTGCATTAACAGTGTTCATCCTTTGTGTAACATAACTAATATTTTTTAAAGTAGTCTTGACCCCCTCTACAAATTATTCTGTGAGCGGCCTTGCCATCAGGTCCGGAATGTTTACAATCCGGCCATCTCTTAACTAGTACCTAAAATTCAAAGTCTTACTACTCGAGGGCAAACAATCGACCCCCGTATACGGTGGTGCGTGGTCGGTGCACGTCCGATGTATGACGTTCGTCTTGATCGCAAAACGCTCGAAGCTCGGTATTGAAAAATCATTGTACGCTCTGATCTCTGTATGGAATTATGAATTCGAATAAGATCTCCACGGTATTAGGAAAACTCGTCGTTTTGTTAGCGACGCAAAAATATATTCACAAGACTCGTCTTATTGCGACATAAAAAATGTATTCAGAGAACTTGTCGTCTTATTAGCAGCGAAAAAAATATGTTCGGCCGACTCATATGCTCACAAAACTAAAAATCTTAGTGCAAATGAAATTTATGAACATGTGATGTATTTTTCGGGTTGGATTTTTCAGTTATCAGTGTTGCGGAATGGTTGCAGATTATTAATTCTAAAATAAAGTCTTCAAAAAAATTTTGAACCGATGCCTGGTCATAACGATACATTATACCCATGTGAATATTTTGGCCGAATGAAGTGTGCAATTGGTTCATCTGCAGCTACTTATTACTTGCATTAAAGTTTTTTGCCAGCTAAGATACTTGCAAATATCTTTGAAACTATTAGAGGGAACGCCTTTACGAAAATTAAATCAATACAAATCTTTTACCCGAATACCAGTAAACACTAAACTCGTCTTATGAAAATTTGTAGCGGAGAAAAAGCCAGGAAGTATAAAAGTAACGCTTCTCTTCACAATAAATATATAAAGCGCTTTAATCCAACTTAACTTCAAGAACTACAGTTAAATTTATATTTATGAGATCCGGAGTAAAGCTTAACGAAGATTAGTTTCTACACAACAATCCTACAAATAAATTCTCAAAATATTCACATTTAAATCTAGGACCGTGGTGCGTTATTAGGATATGCAAAACCATATTTTACACTGTTAAGTTATTCAAACACATCAAAACATAATTTCTGGTTTAAAAACAGAAATACACGTTCTTTAGTTTAGAAGTAAGCTGTCACCTCTCAATTACCTTAATTACGAGCAAAGGTGGTTTGTGCTTCGGCCAAATATCATAAATTATTTAAAAAGGTGCAGTTTACTTGCTATATTTATAAGTATAAATGTACAACACATGATCTTTTAATGTCATTGCAGGGACCAGCTCCAGCTTTACGTAGTGGCGAGAGACTGCGGAAAGCAAGTTCCTTAGAAACGATTACTTGTAGAAAATCGTATAAAGGTCTAACAATGAAATATACTTATTCTAGAAACCTTAGTGTCACAGATTGATTATTTGGACATTCTTTACTTAATTTAGATGTCCATTTTTAATACTTAATTTGTTTACAAAAGTAGTTGTCACTTAATCAATTGCTCTTAGTGTACATTTCGTTTTGTGTATTAAAGCTTAGTTCTGGTTGATTGAATCACTAAGTATATATCTCAATTTAATACACAAAACCTAAAATGGAACGCCTTTACGACCAGAAAAATTTAGTCTTAATCCCGATGAAGTTAATGCTCCTCAAGAATGGATTTATTGGTTTAAGACTTTCCAAAACTTTATCTCTTTAACAGCAGTGTCAGAATCTGACACTAAAAGTACTCACTAACTTCATATCTCCTTCTGTTTATGAAAACTTTACAATAACGCTATTATTATTTTGAAATATATATTGTTATGAATTCAAAGGGTTAAATTTGGGGTAAGCAATGCAATTTCAGACACCCTGTATAGAGAAAAGAACTAATTATTTACGCGCAAAATTAATTTCATTTATTTAACTCAAATGAACAAGTATTGACGTATTTTTATAATTAATGATTAAAAAGTAATAGGTTTGTGTGGTACACGTTGGAGTGTAAAAACGGGGCAGCTCCAGAACGTTTCCCAAAGCGTAAAGCTTAACAAATGGACTGTAATTACATGTAATTGGAGGTAATGCGCGAAAAACAGTAACATAGGTCAAACCGTAATTAATGTTTTGCTTACCTTGCAATGTTGTTCACCAATTTACTCCCGCGAAGATAGGTGTTGTTTACCGGTCGACGCACTTGGTCGGGCAGCAGCACTTATGCACTCGCGGTTATAGTTATTAGGTGTTGAGTCGGTGAAACGATACGAGAGAGTGTCATGTTGGTCAAGCGAAAAGGCTTTATCGCTCCGCCATATGTATAGCACAACAATAATATACGATAAGGCCATCTATATTGTCAATCGCTGACCTCCAACTCTATGAAGTTTTAACATACCCCCACCCAAAATGGTAAATTTTGTTGTATACCGTGAAATGAATGGGAGAAAAAATGAAAAAAAGAAATTAAAAAAAAATGTTTAAGTATGTATAAATTAATCGAGTACTCTGCATTTTTGCTTTCTGCATTAAAATATAAAATAAAACATAATTTGTAGAGAAAGAAGAAAAAAAAAAATTGCATGTTAGAATGCTGAATTACTTATGGTGGAGGAAGTGGTACCACCTTGTTAATTGGGCGGACCGCTTCGCCTGTGGGTGTTTTTAGCTTTACAACTCTTGTTACACCATCTTTACCCGGTAAAAGCTTCGCCACTCTCGCCAAAGGCCAATACGCCGGGGGTGAATCGGGAGTAAAAAAAAGTACTAGATCCCCTTCTTCTATGGTTTTGGAAGGGGTGTTCCACTTAGGCCTTTGCTGTAGGCTGTGCAAGTAGCCTATGGACCAGCACTTCCAAAAGCTCTGTACAAGTTGTTGGGACATTTGCCAACGACTAAGCCGATTCGCAGGAACTTTTTGTAGGTCCACTTCACACCGCGTAATTAAAGGCCCACCAGTTAGAAAATGGCCCGGAGTCAAGGCATCCGTGCCTTCGTCAGGGGACGTTGTAAGTGCGCAAAATGGACGGGAATTTAAGATTCCTTCTATGCGGGTCACAACTGTGCTAAATTCCTCCAGAGAAAGTGTCGTTCTGCCCACTATTCGTTTCAAGTGAAATTTAGCACTCTTGACGCCGGCTTCCCAAAGCCCCCCAAAATGGGGTGCATAGGGAGGGTTGAAACACCAATCTATACCCCTAGAGGATAAGTAGTGCGCAATGACGGGATTAGCTTGATCAAAATGTTTATATATTTCTAACATTTCTCTAGCCGCCCCACGAAAATTGCGGCCCTGATCGGAGTATATGTTCGTGGGTAACCCGCGTCTGGCTATAAATCTATCTAATGCAGCAAGACAGGCTTCCGTTGTTAAAGCTGTGACAACCTCCATATGAATGGCACGTGACACCATACAAATAAAGAGGGCAATATATGCCTTTTGAAATTTTGTCGATCGCAACGAGGATAGCTTGATTGTAAAAGGACCGGCAAAATCCAAACCGGTATGCGTAAAGCATCTTCCGGGTTCGAGGCGATAAAGCGGAAGATCTGCCATAGGAGGCTGAATAGGCGCCCCTTGGAAGCGATAGCAAGTCAGGCAGCGAAATATTCTACTTCGAATTAATTGACGGATACAAGGAATCCAAAATGTACCGGTAACTAATGATTGAGTTAGCCGCGGACCCCATGACCTGAATATATGTGATAGTAATCACATATTAATACAGCTAACCTGCTGTTTTTTGGGATAAGGTAGGGATGTTTGCTAGTTATGGAAAGGCTGGAATGGCGCAAACGGCCCCCACCATGACTAATCCCGTGGAGAGAGAAAAGGTGACAACGGACGGTACATTTTGTGCTAGGTTGCCCTTTTTCTAGTAAGACGATATCGTCGTAGATGTGCTCGTACTGAGTAATTCTAATGGCAAATGTGAGAGCGCTACGATACTCAGAGGCATTTAACGGACCAGTAGTTCTTGCAAGATTACGTTTGCGTGCAAGGCAGTTAAACGTAAACCTTTTAACGTACGCAAAAATTCGTTGAACTTTTAGCAAGTTCGAGGACCTTTGTAGTACTACCAAGTATTGTTTCACATCAACAGTAGAGACGAGTGCGTATTGTACGGCTTTAAACCCGTCTGCAATATTGTGTGTGTATTTATCACTTGGCCAATCACAATAATCGCGGTATAAAAAATCAGGACCCTGCCACCAGAGTGTACAATTCAGTAGTTCGGATGGCCTCAACCCTCGGCTTGCAGGATCGGAAGCATTCGCAGAACTGGGAACGTATCTCCATATGGCTGTGTGTTGATTTTCATGAATTTGCACCACTCGGTTCGCAAAAAATAATTTTAACTGATAAGGTGGCGTACAAATCCACGTCAGTGTGTTTGTAGAGTCACTAAAGCATATTGGATCTAGTAAATTGATGGTGTCAAATGCTAATGCTGTATGTTTCATTAGTTTTGCCAAAAGACATGCCGCTCCTAATTCAAGACGAGGAATGGTCCACGTTTTCAAAGGGGCTACACGGGTTTTGGAAGCTATCAAATGTACATATATTTTTTCATCAACTTCTAATCGCAGATACACAACAGCGGCCATCGCTACGGAACTGGCGTCGGAGAATCCGATTAAACGGGCTTGACTATTGCCGATTTTCCAAATAGATCGTGGTATTGTTATGTATTCGAGAAGTGGCAGTTCAATTTGAATTTGCTGCCATTCTTGAAGAATTTCTGCGGGCAATTGTTCATCCCAATCCACCTTTTGTAGCCATAGGCGTTGCATAAGGCATTTGAGAAGAACCGTAAATGGACTTAAATAACCATTAATATCGAATATGCGTGCCATGCGTGACAAAATTCCTCGCTTAGTAGGGATGTCTGTAATATTTGGAACTTTACATCTAAATGTATCGGAACCCATATCCCAACAGAGACCCAGAACATCACGTGTTGTCAAAGTAGGATCAGAGTTCGGTAGATTTAGAACGCCCGTCTCCGACTTATCAATAACTGAAGTGTGTGAACTTCCCCATTTTCCTAAGTCGAAGTTACCTAGTTTTAGTAAATTGATCAATTCATTTTTTAGAAGGAGAGTTTCTTCTACAGAATCGGATCCAGTCAAAATATCATCAATGTAAGTTGATGATCTAAGGGCTCGGGAAGCCCGGGGGTACGAGTGACCCTCGTCTTCTACCAATTGCTGTAGAACACGAAGGGCAAGGAAAGGGCTACAAGTAGCGCCAAAATAACGCGGGTATGTTCATATTCCGTTAAAGGTTCACAAGGGTGAAACCTCCAAAAAATATGTAAAAATTTTCTATCTTCTGGGTGAACGACTATAGATCTAAACATTTGTCGAATATCGCAAGTGAGTGCGACTTGAGGTATTCGAAATCTTGTTATTACAAGACCAATATCAGATTGTAATTTGGGGCCCGGTAAAGAATATCATTGAGACTTGTACCATTAATATCCCTATCGGCAGGACTAAACACGACTCGAACTTGAGTACTAGAGGGCTTAGTTTTAACCACGCCGTGGTGAGTCATGATATATAAGGACTGTTTCACAGCGGGAATGAGTTGTCCCTGCGATATATAATTAGCAATATTTTCTGAATATAATTTATAAAAGTTTTTGTCGCGTGCAAATCGAGCTTCTAGTTTTAGAAAGCGATTGGTAGCTAATTCTCGTGTTGAACCTAATGTTCGGGTGGTGTTATCCATGAACGGTAGTCGAACCACATACTGGCCTAACTCGTTTCGTATAGTAGTGGACTTGAAATAATTTTCACAAGCCACGTTTTCAGGCGACATTGGCGGCGTAAATGGTATTTCTTCAGCTTCCCAGAAGACACGAATGGTGTCGCTAAGGGACGGTTCTTCCGATATGCTAGTGTACAACGCAACCCCTGAATACGGTTGACTTAAAGCTGGTACATCACCCATAATAACCCAACCAAACGAGGTAAGAAGCGCCGATGGCTTGCCTGTTATACGCAACGAATCGTTGGGTGTGGCATCTAAGACAGCTTGAACACCTAACAGCATATCGACCGGAGCGGATTTGTGAAATTCAGGATCCGCCAATTGTAGGGACGAAAATTTGTCTATTAAATGCTTAGATAAATTTGCTATCGGAAGATCTGCGGTAATACGAGATAAAACAACAGCCTGTAAATTTAATGAAACGTTTTGATCATATATTGATGTAACGTTACAAGTAGCAATTCCATGAACCTTTTTTAGCGGAGATTGGCCTACTCCACGTATTTCAAAAGGACATTTCTTGCGTTTAAGACCTAACTTATTAGCTAAAGATAATGTGATGAAATTAGAATGCGACCCTTGATCTAAAACCAAGCGACAGCGATGCCAACTACCGTCACAGGCTAAAATTCGTACCTGCGCCGTGGCTAAAAGCGCAACGGTTCCCTGTTCATTTGCACAGGAATGAACAAGAGAGACTGGAGCAGGAAAATGTTCAGCCGAATTAGCGGCACCTGAAGAGTGTCCTACCGCGCTTTGTGGCGGAATCGGAGTACTGCATGAAATTGGTGCCTCGATACACAGTAGCGTATGGTGCATTTTACTACCGCACCGTTTGCACTGATATTTTGACTTACAAGTCGAAAGAGGATGTGGTGATAAACACGCAAAACATCTATGATATTGCTTTACCATGTATTGCCTTTCTAGAGTGGATAAAGCTAATAATTTTGGACATCTGTAAAATTTGTGGAACTGATCGTCGCAGGCAGGACAGGGCTTAGAAATGGCCTGCTTTGCATTAAATCGTCGTGAAGTAACTTCCTGTGTGGACATTGTTACACGCTTATTGTTTACAGAATTTGTATAATATGGTTGAGGGTTAGCCCTTTGTGGTGGACTAGACACATTTTTTGATGGTGGTGTATTATTGTTACCGCTCACCAGTGCTAAGATAGAACATTTGTTGCGTAAATATTTTATAAAATCGTTAAATTTCGGAAATGTTTGATTTAAGTGTTCCTTTTCGAATTCTTATCTCGACTTCGGGTCTAATAAACCGAGGGAAAAAAATAAAAATATGTAATCGGCCAACTCAGGTAGCTGCATGTCGATAAGAGCTGTGACGTTGGCTTGCAGAGTTTCACATAAATCACTAAGAACTTTTGGGGAATCCGTCTTTAGTTGAGTTAGTGAAAATATTTTGGATAAATAATGATTAGCAATTATTCGTTTATTAGTGTAGCGTTGAACTAAGAGATTATAAACAACCATATAATTTTCTGGAGCAAATCGAACAGATTGTGCTAGCTTTAATGCCGTCGCATCCAAATAAGTAAGCAAATATGTGAATTTTTCGCAATCATTAAGTGTGTCATTGTTGTGCATAATGTTGTCATATAGAGATTTAAACGCACCGAATTTCTCGGGGTCACCTCGAAATATATCTATTTTTATTTCTGGTAAATGAACATTAGATCTGGTATTTCCAGAAACATCAATAGTATTTACATTGGGCGTTGTGTCTGGAGCGACATAGCGCGCCGCATTAGCTAAAATATCATAGTACATAGTATTGAACGTAGATTCTAGATTAACGGTATCCGTAAATAAGGTTTTATAAACGTCAGAGAGTGACGATAATTCATCTAAGACATCTAAAAATTTTGTTCTTACGTCATCTAGCTGACTAACACGAGCTTTAAATTGGTCAAGATTAGTTGGTAACGTAGAAATTAAATCGTAACAATCTTCCAAACGTCGCCAGTACCTTTATTTGCGATTTGTTAATCGTTTAAATTCAACAATAACTTCACGTTCTGGTTCCATATTGTACCAGGTATACTCGTAACAAATTGAAAACACAAATAACTAATAGAAAATGTAACGCAGTTGCAAAGCCTTAAAGGTAAACACAGTACTCGTGGAGAAGCAATGTTAATGCTGATACAGGCTTAAACTAATATAAGTGAATTCAGAACTCTAAGAAATAAAGTGCATTAGGTACGTAATATTTACAAACAAAAATGTAAACAAACAGTTTCGTTAAAGTCTTTTGACTTATTTTGTTATCTACACAGCTGATTGATAAGCGTAGTAACAAGATGTTAATGAACTACAAACTTTAAATAAATTGGAACAAGTTTTTAAACACCTGTAATGCTAAATGCAAAGTACTCGTTTATTGATAATAATTGAAGTTTGAAATCTTTAATAGAAATCATGCATTTTAATATTCAAACCCACTTTTAGAAAATAGTTTTGAAAATGAATTAATGTAATAATTTAAATTTTAATGATCCCGCTAATAAATTATATTAATTTTGACTATAATTCAAAGCTTATTTGTTCAGTATGACCACTTTTGTGATATGAGGCTCAGAAGGACTACTTTTTGTGATATGAGGCTCAGAAGGACCGCTTTTTGTCATATGAGGCTCAGAAGGACCACTTTTTGTGGTATGAGGCTCAGAAGGACCACTTTTTGTGTGGTACACGTTGGAGTGTAAAAAACGGGACAGCTCCAGAACGTTTCCCAAAGCGTAAAGCTTAACAAATGGACTGTAATTACATGTAATTGGAGGTAATGCGCGAAAAACAGTAACATAGGTCAAACCGTAATTAATGTTTTGCTTACCTTGCAATGTTGTTCACCAATTTACTCCCGCGAAGATAGGTGTTGTTTACCGGTCGACGCACTTGGTCGGGCAGCAGCACTTATGCACTCGCGGTTATAGTTATTAGGTGTTGAGTCGGTGAAACGATACGAGAGAGTGTCATGTTGGTCAAGCGAAAAGGCTTTATCGCTCCGCCATATGTATAGCACAACAATAATATACGATAAGGCCATCTATATTGTCAATCGCTGACCTCCAACTCTATGAAGTTTTAACAAGGTTCATAAAGGAAAATCAGTTTTAAAAACAAATAGAAACGCATAATTAATTTAATTAATTGTATTTCAACATGTAATAACGTCAGAAAATGCATCGAGATATATAAAATCAATAATCCCAAGGCGAAAAGGATTCGTTGTAACAAACAAGGTCGTTAATTGTATCGAATACCGTGAAATATAAACTCCAAGAAGTGTTATTTTAAACAATCAATAATTAAGAACACCTGCATGTTGGAAAGGTCACCTTCTTCGTATTTATGAACATAATAACACGGGTTTCAAAGAATATATTTTCCAACCGTCAGTGGCTTCGAATAAAAGCTAACAAGAGTTTCTTAAAGAGCAGAAGGGATGCACAATCAATAAGATGCGACAGATAGAGATGGGTATAAAAGCATTCGATTTCAAACGCACGTATGCAACCCACGTGGAGTCCATAAGACGCGGTCAGCAATATCGCTTTTCTATCAATCAAGTGGGGTTGGAACGCGACATGCAATATTCATAAGACGGAGATAACAATATTACAGGCGGAGTTTTATGACGACATAGGACTGAATCGTTGGTTGAAACGAGTAGTTGATAAACAGACGAACACGCGACAGGTGAATGCGGTTGTTCGGATGATACGGCGAGTTCACGAGGTAAAATTCTAGGAGCTTTAAGGCGGTTATATCCAAAATTTTTAGAAATATTATTTTTAATTGAGTATTTCGCGTTAAGTGTGTCCTCAGGTTACATTTTGAACCGTATAAACACAGGATGGAAGTTATTAAGTTGCTCTTGACTACTGTTTATTTTCGCATCGCTTTAACTACGTATAACAATAAACCGACGTTATAGTAGAGTTTTGTGAGTATTAAAATTTATTTGTAACATAGTAAGGTAGTACTAGTCTTATAACTTGGTATTTGGGGCTTTATAGTTATTAACGCGAGTAGTGGCGAGTGATTTAAATTGACTGAGGTCCAACTAATACCACGTCAAGCTAGTAAATTGATAAAGCAATAAACTCAAGCGTAATATACGTGAATTTGGAGCTGAGATGGTATGGTAAATGGTAGCACGGAGCTCAGTGTAGACTGAGTTATCATCTATAAATATCTGGTGGATCAGAGCGCATAGTCAAGAAGCCTAGGGGTTTTAGAGGACAGCATCATCGACGGAGATGGAGCCTTGAAGCATTTTCCAGGTAACTCATTTGAATTTGCTGTTATTTGATAAACTGTTGGAATTATTTGTGATGCGTGAGTGAACTTTGGGGTTATTTATGGTTTTTTAACGTATTGGAAAACATACGTGTACTTGACTATGCTGAGGGTATTTTAAATATTAAAAAAAAAGGTGCATGTAAAGTTTACTAAATTTCATTACGAATTTAAATTAGATTGTTAAGGGTACATGGGTTATTAATTTTGTAGTAGTTTTATGCAAGGTGAAAAGCATACATTAATAAAATTATGAGCTCACCATACTCCAGTGTGCAATAATAAATATATGAAATTATTTGAGGCCCATTTACTCCTGTTGTATTAAATGTGTTTACAATTAAAATTTTAAAACAAGTACTTTACAAAAATCGCACTTATTGAGTTGTAACTAGAGTACCGAAATGTGCATATCTGTGAATAATTTTTGTAAATAACGGTAAATAAAGATTGTATGATTGTTGTATTATTTTGTGATTTAATTGAATAGTGTGTGAATGGGAAGGAAGAATGATTGTAAATTTAGGTATCCATGAAGAGGCACAGCTAAGCTAGCCAGGGAAGCTGCTGAAGATATTTTGTTGCAGCAGAAGAATCCGGGTAAGGAATATTTTTATAAAATTTTATGTTTTTTTTTGAAAATCGGTTGTTGACGCTGGAGAGGTTAAACCCATTGATCCCCGACCACAGCAATCTTATGACGGCCCAACGATGGGGCACGAATTTTGGTGAGACCACAGCAATATATACATATATATTGTTGTGTATCGTAGATATATAAGGTTATAAGTCAAGCTCGGAGGTATAGTAATCACTTACGAGAAAGTCAATCAGGCATTCTAGATAATTAGGTATTTTAAATAATTAAAATAGAGCTTAGTCAACTTATGATAATTTAAGGGTTAGTTTAATTTTAGTTGTATGTATTTAGAAGGGACGTAGCATAATATTTAGTGTAGAATCGGACAATAAGGATTAGAAACAACAAGGTAATAATACTACTTTGAATTTATTTAAGGTAGTATACGAAAACATAAAAGCTTCTCATATTCGTTAGAATATAATTATTATTTTGAAGGGTAAAACCAGAAACGTTTCAAAGCATAGTGTACAAACTAAAAGAGGGAAATATTTCAAGATAACAGGTTACGATAAACAAGCCTAAAAAATTTAATGGGTTACAAGAAGGAAAGGGACCGTTGGAAGTTAGTATAGTCAATATACAACAAGGACAGAACAGAGAACATATAAGTATGACGAAGACGCAATATGTTTGTATAAGATATTGATTTTAATCATAAAGGTAGTATAGGAGGGAAGCTAAAACAAACTGTCAGGGAGGAACAAGGACGGAGCAGAAACGCATGAATACAAGTGAGAAACAGTATATGTTGAGGTTTAATTATAGATGCAGTATAGGAGGGAGACGACGAATAAACTTATTTTAGAGAGGGCAACAAAATCAATAACTTCTAGGAATATTATATGCAGACAAGGGAGAGAAATTGGCGAGATGATTGGACGATACAGCTACACGCGAAACAATTTTTATTAGGTAGGGCAAATATCTAGCTGGTAGAAGGGGACTATATGTACAAAGGAGATAAAAGGTGTTTGTTTTAGTTTGAAGGCGTGAACGTAATGGGAATTAATTTTCGGTTGAGGCTAGTTTTCGCTGAATAGCATGGCCGGTTTGCCGTTGTAAATGTTTTACCAAGTATTTTAGCATGTTTGTTGTCATAATTCAGGAGCAACAAAGAGCCGTGGGAACTTTTTACGATAATATAGAGGCGGTTAGGCGAGTAGTTTTGAAAAATGTAGAACGGTTGGTGCTTTTACATAGAATATTGTTGTACCTTAAAAAGTTTACGTGCAAACTTGAAAACGAGGTGGGGGGCGTGTGTAGCAAGGCTATATAACCCACATTCAACGGGGGTGAGGCTTTCTTAATTTTTTTCATTTCTTCGCGTATCATCGAGTTACTTTTAGTGGAAATATTTAGGGAATTTATGTATAATTGCACATAAGTTTGTCTAGTGTGATAACAAGTCGAGCCAGTTAAAAATCAAATAAAGCATTTTAAGTGAAGAGTAGTTGAAGGACGTAACTACTGATGATTGCGATTTTGGTTTTGAAATGTTTAAAAGATATTACAATTTGGGAGTATTTAATGGTGAAGGCAGCAATACTTGATTAATTTATTATGATGGGAATCCAAAGAGTAAATTTTGGTAGTTGGATGCTTATGGTTTTATTTTAAATGAAAAGGTTTTGAGGTAGCAACATACACAGAGTGATGGTGATTCAACCGGGGAGCTGTTTCATGGACTAGTGCCATACTGGACGGCATCATCTTCAAGGGCTGGTTGGCGGGTGCCTGTTGGAAGATAGTCACCAGGTAACCAGGTATAGAAAAATTTAAAAAATCGTTGGGCGCCCGTAAGTCGCATTACTACGTGAGACTAAGACGGGATACAAAGTATTTTGTAAACGCTTTGGCATGGCTAAGCGTCGACCGTTGTGGCTGCGGAGAATTCATGAGACTTGAATCATTAAGGGTTATAAGGTAATTAAAAGGCATCCAACGTAAAGACAGCTGGAAAAAAATTTCTAGCATAATACCAAATAAAACTCGATAAACTTGATAATACCTTTGCTGTATTCAAATTTAATGTTTCCAATTTGTAAACGTTAATATTTATATGATTGCAGATAAATAGAAATACGGTTTGTGAAATTAAAGAATTTAATATTGTGTAGTATCTTAGGTATTCTAAATATTAATAAACATTCGACTCCAGACTAAAATCGTGAAGTCGTTCTTAAGGAAAAGAAACGCAATATGATTAGAACGGTAAATCTTGTTATTAAGGTACCAAAAATAAACAGGAATTTCATGAAGACCTTGCTTTTGCACGTGATAATTTAAATAAGTAAAAGCACAATTTTTAATAACATCACTTTTTTAGATTAAATAATAGATAATATATAAAGATACAATTTGATTGCTTTATCAAACAGGAACTAATCATTTCTTTTATGCAGGCAAAAGACAAAAGACATACCTGGGAGCATGGTATGAAATACCTGACATATAGTTGATTATGTTCAGTTGGACTGGGGCTTCTTTAAGCCATATATTGTAAACAGGCAGAAAACATTAGTCAAAAACAGCTATGTTAACCTTTGACCATAAGTGAATTTAAAGCACGGTGTGAATCAGCCTTTTTTACTGATGCCACTTTAGGTAAGGTTGCATCTTGCATCTTCATAATTCCAAGAAGTTAAATTAAAACTGATATGGAAATTACAGATGTGGCGTAGCAAAGGTTGTTGTACTTAAAGTTATATCAAGTTGAAGCTTCTATGCAAGACACAAGATAGAATACTCATTTTAAAACCTTTTCAATTATTCTTGTGCGTAGCACTTATATTTCGGACATAGGTAACCGATACATTCATCATAAACACGATAACGGGCAAAACCACTTCGAAAACCCTTTTTGCTTAAAGTTGAACACCACGATGCTCAGTAAAAACATAAGCGAGCATGCTCCGCACAAACATGCTCAAAATACGACCCCGGAAGAAGTGATCGATACAACGTGTCGTTAACATTTTCAAAAACCCAGAAAGTGGGGTTATTGATATCAACTCAGCTCCTGAATGGTCAAGAATCAAAACTACACCACTTGTGTATAAAGCAAACTAAGACGAATAAAACTAAACAGAGATTAACCTGTGACTTTTAAATATCATTTGTGAAATTTAATATAAGAGGTTTTATAGCAAAAAAACAAAGCGTTTATTCTGTATGACTTTTTATGCTTAAGAAACTTATGTAATTTATCATAAGGGAATATTAAATTTGTACAAGTAATGTTGGTTGCAGATAGTTTTTATAAACAGGACTTTGTTTTAAAGAAAAGATTTTGGCCTTCACAGCTGTAACATGCACAATGGCAAACTGACATGGTAGAATATCGTCAATTACGTTCACTGCTCATAAAATTTATCTCCTCAACATTGCTCAATGACTATTTACTGAAAATCTGTGTGAATACTTCTAATTTAATATTTAGAGTGTAAAGTCTCAGGCATTATTGTTGATTGTATAAGAATGTATTAGGTGCTTTACTATTTATTTGTGTCCTACTCTAGTATTACAATTAAATAGACATGTTATTAAATGTAAACTACCCAAGCTTCTATAAAATTTCCAAGGTATTTTGCACAAAATTAACTAAATGAATTATATAAACTTATTTCTACAACCTAATGTGTACTTAAGCAACGCACAGTGTTACAAATCCTATTTGGCTGTGTCAAGTTTTTGATATTATGCGAGACATACAGGAATCGATACCAAAATTCATGGCTAAGTTAAGTGTGTGTAAGAGATGAACTTCTAAAAATATTTGTTGTTAAGTGAATGTACTAAGCAACAAGTGCTGTTTTAGGTACGTAACATTATTTCACAGGTAATTTTTCACCAACCATTTGCGTAGATATCTTTCGTAGAAATATTAGAACATGTTTATTTTAGCCACACAATGATCATCAACGGTTGCAATCGTAACAAATGTGCATCAGCCACTTAGTTATCATTGAACAAATTTTTTCGGTATCGAGAAAAATAATAAAAAGACCATGCGATTATTTGTTGTACTCGACAGTCCTTGCGCTAAATGATTATTAAACGTTTTTAAGCAGGATAACTTAGTTTCTTTTCCTATCCACGCATTCCTTCATGCAGCATTAATCATAAATAACCATTTCATTTTTCTAAAATAATTGCTGCAGAGAAGCGGAGAACACGATCCTTCTGTGTCATCGTGGCAAGTAGTTTCATATATCGCCATCGTAATTCAGATGAGCTACACTAAAGGGAGCAATGTATTTGCATAAAATGGAATGAGGTTACATTAATTTAACGCACGCATTCTAGTTTGCTCCTAACTGGCGTGAAACCGCTGTAAAACATCGTTAAGATTATGTAGAAAAAATCGGATGCTATCATGTTGTGGTTTTTTTAACAGAATAATTTGCATATGCTTACGGAATTTAAAATATTCATATAGGTATCTTGCCCAAAGGTGTATTTCATAACATACAAATCGGTAGCGAGCATAACATAAAATTTTTGTATACACGGTGAGGCAGTATAATGTAAGTAAAGGCGGCAACACTTGCGTCCACGTCCCCATTGCCCCATTCAAAGGTTTAAGTGTGAAAAATTTACGTTTCGAATTATTTGGACTCCAAAATTAATCAAACGTAAATAAAATTTAAAAACTAAAATTAAAGATGGGTTTAAACAATGGTATCCATAGCGTTGACTTTGGAGTGTGTTTGATTAACAAGACACTAGCAAAAAGTAAAAGGGGAGGGATCTCTAATATTGGATACAAGCCGCCAGCTCTGCTTATACTAGTGCGACCTAAACAGTCGACTTGAAACTCTCCAATCAATCAATTAATCACCAATCACGGTATTCCTTTTTGGGGTAACCAAACCTAGCACCTCCTTTTTGGGGAATATGCAGGATATAACTCTAGACTACTACACTACATTTATTTTCAGCACCATTCACAATCTTTCTCCACATCACTAGGTTCCTACACATTTTCTTTGCCTCTTCAAAATTTATACATTGCTTTTGGCATGTTAACGTATTTGTCAGACTTCTCACCACGTCATTCTTTCAGAACCTCGTCCACTACGTCCAACCATCTTTTACGCGGTCCACCTCTTGCATATATACACTTAATAAGTCCGTCCTCATTCATTCTTTCTACATGTCTAAACCATCTAAGTGTACTTCACTCGCTCAACTCGTTAAAGGTCACTTGCACTCCACACTCTGCTCTGACTAAATTCGTTTGGCACTTTGTCTCTGAATGTCTTTCTGCGCACATTTCCTAGGAAGCTCATTCCTGCAGCATTTATACAACTAGCATGCTCCTTTTGCCAGGCTCACGGTTCACTTCAACACAGGACAGTTGGCTCAAACACACTGGTGTAGATGGCCAACTTTACATTTATACTCGATATTTAGTTCTTTTCGCTTCCCACATACTTCCAGCCACTTTTCTTCTAGCATTTGCCCTCGTTTATATTTCAATATCCAACTTTCCATTACTCAAAAACTTTCTATCAAGGTACACGAAGTCATTCACTTTCTCTATTGTATCATTGTCCATTCTAAATACAAAGTCATCAATTCCGCCATCTCTGTCAAAAATGATTACTTTCGTCCTATTTACATTCACTTTCAAGTGCATATTTTCACACGCTTCCGACATCCGTTGCAAATATTGTTACGATTCAGCCAACTAGGTTATTGGCATACTACAGTACCCTGACATTTCACCAATTTTCACTTCTTCCATTCCTTCATAAGCCTGCCTGATACATTTATCCATAAATACACTTTCCACAATGTCAAAGTATTGCCCAGTGTTGCCATTCACATGTACACATGCTTTACTGCCTTCGTACATCGTATTCACGTAGCGCTTTCCATAATTCACATGTGTTCAGAGAGTCATACGCCTTTTCAAGATCTCCAAAGGTGCATACATTTTCTTTCTGGTACGCATACACTTTTTTACAATTTGTTGCATTGATAATATCTGATCTATACATTATCTTTCAGGCATAAAACCACATTGAACGTCATATATCTTGCTCTGCATTGTCTTGCGAACTCTCTTGATCTCAATTATTTTCTATACTTACTGGGTATACTCAGACTTATCCCACGATAGTTTTTGCAGAACATACTTGCTGCCTTTACCTTTGTACAAAGAGACAACGATCGTTCTCTTCCAATCTTCAGGCAGCTGCGCTTGTGCTGTACACAACTCTATCAATTTGCACAAACATTCAATCAGCACCCCGGACATATATTTAAGCATTTCACGTATCACTCCATCTATACTCCTCGCTTTATCATTTTTCAGAGTCCTCGCCGCTTTCCATACCTCACCTACACTGCAATCGAACTTTATACTATCATCTACGTTTTCGACCACTATCTTACTGCTCTTTTTATCATCCACATAGTCAGCTGTATCCTTCTTGTCATCATCATACAGCGTCTTAAAATATTGTTTCCATCAGTTTGTTGCACTCGTTTCGTCCCAAACAATTTCTATTCTACTGTTAGCGACGTCAATCACACTTTTATTTCCACCCTTTATTGTCTTTCTTACGCATTTTGAAATCAAGTTTTTGTTCTATTCAGAAGCAGTTTGCATTTTTTCACCCTTCCTCTCCCTCAGTTGTTCTTTGCTTGCCTTCACTACTTCTTTTGCATATTGCCTTTTCTGCTTGTATACTTCCTGAAGTTGTTCTTTTAACTCAACATTTTTTCTGCAATCATTATCTTATACGTCAATTTTTTTTTCCCGACAACTTTTTGACCTCATTGCTCCATCATGCATTTTAACTACATGTACAAATCATTGTCGTTCTACATATTTCCAAGGCACATTTCACCACACTGTTCTTCAAACTGTCTCATGTTTTCTTCACATCTCCAGATTTCAGAGCATTCTCTCTTTCCTGTTTGCAATCATACAGCTCCCTCTCTAACATAGTAGCGTACTCTCTTTGAGTTGACTCTTCCAACAAGCGTTCTACTTTCACTCTTGATTATTTCACATTCTGCTTTCTTCTCCACACCCACTTTCGGCTGAGATCAATTCCAATTCTGGACAAGACCAGAAAATGATCGGTTTCACACTCAGATTTTTTCATTACTCTGTAGTATACTAAATTCCTCAAGAGGTAAATAGTATGTTTACTCTACCATATAGGCACCGTATCTTAATGAGTGTTATGATAAGAAACTATCCGTAGATCAGATACGGAAATCTTCAAAAGAAAAAGATTAAGACGAGCAACGTATAAAAAAAATACTTACTTTTAACTCTGCTATCTGGAACGACGATCTCGTACTATCTGAAAATTTAACCACACCTAAACATTTTTAGACTAGGGCTACATTAGAGCCTAGTCACATTATCAACAAAAAATTATAAATAGATCTACTAGTCAAAATTATACTTCAAAAAACTTTTAAATTTAACACCAATAATATCTTTCTTCAATACCAAAATTTCACATTTGTAAAATGTTTGCTTCTATAGGACAATTACTGCTGACTTCAAAGAGAGAAAGTTTTACGACAACTTATTATTTTTTCTATTAATTTAAATATATATATATATATATATATATATATATATATTGTCATGGAACTCGGGTAAGATCCTCACCAACAAAAAATATTTTCGAAAATTTTATAAAATTTTCAAATTCGACAATAAACAAATTTTCAAAAATTAACTAATTTAAAATAAAATATCCTTACCCGTTTTCCTCTCTTCCTTGGTTGAATAGCCTTCTTCAACTACTTCCGGCTAGCTCATTTGGACCTCCGTTTGGATATCTATATTCATTCTCAAATTCTATCATTCACGCACACTCCCAATAAAACCACAAAATACAACCAACATACAATCTTTTATTTATTCCTATTTACAAATGCAATTCAACGCTGTCCATATTTTATTGTTCACGTTACACTTCAGTAACTCTTATTTTGTAATGTCCTGTATTTAATTTTAAAATCATCAAACACATAAAATGTACTCGGAATAAATGGACCTTGAATAATACCTTCTCTAAAATTCCTTCTTTATAATTTAATTATTTATTTTAATAATCTAAGTAAACTGCGGGGTATTGTGAGCTCATAATAACCCAACTAATTCTTCATAATGTATGCCCTTCTACTTTGCATACTCGTAAAATTAAAAAAAAACAAAGCCATGTACTCTTCACAGAAATGTTCACGTTCTGATGGAACGTTTAAAAGCTTTATACACACCTTCAAATTTCTAGTCGAATACTGTAATAAAGTTATTTACACATATTCTGTTCAATACGTAAATAATTCACACTACCTTGAAAAACACTCTCATACGCCACCCCAATATTTACAGTTTATAGGAATCACAATTTTAAATCGTTACCTGGAATTTCCTAGAAGATCTCCGCTCTTGTAGATGATGCCATGTATTTTTCTATCTGGTCTGCAGGTCGTTTCTCGCTATTACTAGACAAACTCCATCCAAGTTGATTCGCCAACGCCGCCTTCTCGTTATAACCAAATTCCAAATTTCATTTCAATTATACTTCTTTCACAGTAATCTACGTTACTTAATGTCCCGACACGAGTTGATAAAAATTATAGGTAATACCTCAATAAAAATTTTTACTCTCGGCACACTAACCGCGTTTTTAATTTAAGAGGCTACCACTATGCAATACAATTTAAAGGATTTTATAATATTTACAACTCGTGTTAACTTTCATACATGCTGTTGGGACGATCGAAATAATAAGGCTTTAATAGTATTCTCGTAAACTATTTATATCTTTTCAATGTAACCTCTCCTGGCCACATTTATCCAAAATCCCCTGCTCACAACAACACATTCCCACAATTTTGCACTCAACCCCATTTTCAAATCCGCGAATTTCCGTCCTCGTTATAATATTTTAAGAAAATTACGCTACACTATCCTCGTGTCTATATCAAGTCAAACTAAACATATCGACCAATCGTAGCCGAATGACGTTTCTAAAATCCATCCTATACTATTGTGGTCTCATGTTTATACGTTTTCTACATCTCCTTATAACCTGTTTTGAGTGGTAGAAAATCAATATCCTTGTTTGTGCGCTGTCTACTACACGTGGACTTTCTCATTAGCATTTCATGCTAAAACATCCGACCGCTTGAAGAATCCTTAGAATAATTTGTTTGTTATTTACAAATTAAACAGAACTTGACATTTAGAAAATACGCAGGTGTTCAATCGTAACACGAACGTTTTAAATACATTTCCACGATTTAGAGTTCGGCGTATTTCTACCCCACTGATATATTTGCCAGATAGTAACTCGTTTCATCTTGGTATCATTGGGTTTTTACACGCTTTTATGCAAATTATACATCAATAATCGTTCAATTAAATTCAAATTAATTAATAAATTAATGGCATTGGCTTCTACCATTTAATTTCTTTGCAAACCTACTTAAATTTCATTAATTATTTATACAATTTCGTTAATACCTGATACTTAAAAATGAATTAACTATTATAAATTTCGCACGTAATTTCTGGTTGTTCCTTTATACAGGGTGTTTTAAAATTGTTCCTTTTATATTTATTTTTAATTTTTTAAAACCACTATAATATATATATATATATATATATATACATTGTATACATAAAGCTATCTGTACGGAGACTTTCAAAACAGTTTCTTTCTTACGATTTAACATTAATCTCTGAATCTTCATCAAATAGTTTTTGATTGCTTACTTTACATTAATTCTCTATAAGAAATAGATGATTTTCATTCTTTATGTTACAGTTTAATCATGCTACTTGAATAGGATTCTGTTCAGTTTACAAGAAACAAATTAAATGCTCAAAATTTTTTTTGTAGATTATAGAACTATATTTTTAATAGATATCTTTAATGGAATCAAATGTCAAAAAAATACTTATTGTCGGCATTAAGCTGTACTTCAGGTGTACTGTCAAAATGTGTTATACACTATAATTCGGAAACAATTCTTATCGTATCACATGTTTAATTATGCAAACATTTTAATATAACTTTGTAACTTCAAAATTATCTTATAGAAATACCTTGAAAATAATCAGGTCATTTATGCATTATTCAAATACTAAATTTTAAACTAAATTTTACGTGTATCAATTTAAATGATCATCGAACTTTCACAAAAATTTCGAGAATTAACTTTAAATAAACATATTTAGCTTCTTCGAAAATTATTTATACATCTTAAATGAATGTTCCTTAAAAAGAATGTAGGTATAAAATGGAGGATGACTCACCGCTGGATATCTGCTTGGCGGCTGAATTTTTTAAACATCTACGTACTTACAATTGTGGTTGCGCGCAGCTGACACCGGTATCCGGACTTGACCTCCATACTAACCAATCATATGTGGGGAATTCCAGTCTTTTGCCTAGCAACAATTGAAACTTCATCTAAAGCTCAACCAATTTCCATACGGTTAACAGTTGTTTAATATGATTAATAATTCTTTTTACTTTAATACTTGAAGTTTAAAACTTGAAATTAATATATAACACGGGCGTAATACTTTGTACTTTAAAAAACTTGCGTGATACTTTATACTTGCTTCATATTTAATACTTGGTACTTTGAAAACTTGGTACTTTAAAAAAACTTGTGCTGAAACCAAACGGGAAAATTTAATTTAAAGGTAAGTTTGCGAATTATTTTCTTACCGTAGAAATATATTTACAACTATCCTAGGTCGATGCTACAACTCAAAATGAACCCATGGTATACGTTGACACCACCTTACTTTTCTCTGGGACGGCATGTTTTAACACAAAAACTTGCAGGCCTTCGATAACACTTGTATTTGGATTACATGCTGATATCAAAATGGAGCTTGACCACGAGGCAATGTCAACTATTCAAGCATGCGCCTGAAAAGGAATTTTGTTTCAAGATACAAGCAAATAGAAGAGTACTTAAAGTTTACTTGACTATTCAAATGTAGATGGGGCACTATGTATGAATTCATAATATATGGTTTCAATAAAAATTTAATATTTATTGAATAGGTGTATTGAACAAAAGCGTATATTTAAATAGCAGAAAATCGTAATTGTTACAACTATCGTGTCTTTTATCAGTTTTCGTAAACTTTCATCAAATACAATTAAATGAATTATATTTTTCGCATTTCCTCTCTGCCATGTGTACTTGTGTATGTTCTTATGCTTATACCGTATAATTTGACTAAGGATAGTTATACTTAAAGCCACGTTTCCAGTGCTCCACCCGAAGGTACTACTTCAAAATTAATTAATCGTTAAACATATAACGACCAACCGCCTCCAATAAAACCCCGGGTAAGTAAATACAATTATGAAACACTTACCCCGACATTTGATTGGGCGCGGACGTCTACCTTAGGGTGACAATCCTTGGACCTTGTTGTTGTTGTCGGTAGCTGTTGCAGGTGTTCGTGCTGGTGCCTTGCTGGCTGATACGGTAAGGGTAGATAAAAGAATGGGGACGATAACAAAGCACTCACGATAGCACTACACGGCAGGCGGTAGTTAAGTGTTTCTTTTGCGAAAGTCGGTACGTTAATCCCCTAGCTATGCGGCGTTTCTTACATTAAACATCTCTCCCCCTCCAATCGAGATTGACGCACTTCTGCTTGCGTTGATGGGAAATAAATTGCTGCTCATGTACAAAAACGTTATGTAAACATGTCTACGACCGCAGTGACAAGCCAATAACGTCAATACCTGTGCGAACACTAATAATACATGTTTTTCACGGTGTCAACAAAAATTGCGGCAATCAGCGAGGATTTTTCCACACCGAATGTTAAAAAAATCCCTAATTCTAAATTAATGAACCGATGCTTTGGCACTTTACACAATAAAGCGTTTTATGCATAATTTACAAACTAAAAATAAAGTTAATGTTTAAATAACGGTACACACTGCGTTGACTTTAGAGCGTATCTGATCAACATGAGATTAGTCAAAAGTAAGGATGGTGATCTGTAATACCGTATAGCAGACGCCGGCTCTACTTACTGAAGGGTCGACTTAAAACTATCCAAATATACTTATGCTTATACCTTGTGTTGGATACAAGCAGTTCTCTCTCCATATACATACTCACAATTATATGTCCATTGTCGTTCGTTGTTGGATCACCACACGGACCTACCACATGCTCAGCATTTGCTCTATGTATTCCGACCCAACTATTCATATCACCTAATAGAACCACACGATTATTCCTTTCGCGTTCGTATAATAAATTTTCCAACTCCTGCAATTCACCGGAACAAACATGCTACTAAAAAGATCTTTCTGAAGCTCACCTTTATTTATTCCTAGTCTTTTGGATGTACCTAACATCTTTCAATACAAACTGAAACTTCTTCTTCCAAGCGGTTACCTTGTAAGCCAGCACAAAATTGCTTGCGCTACGACAACTAAAAGGTACACGCTGTGCACTTGCACACATCGAAAGTTTAAAACTATCCAAATCTAAATAAATTAATATTTACTAATGGATTTTAATTTCTAAACTTTTCTTCAAATGTATTAATACCGAATTCTCTATTTGTTCCTACTCTATTAATTTTCAAAATCGACCGCCCTAATCTAAGAAATGTATTATAACTTCAGCCTAAATTCGTAACTATCGTTTACTATCGTTACTAACTGACTTATTTTAATTTCAATCTTTCTTCCCATAGATAATACGACCACAAAAAGGTAAAACGCCAAACAAAACAAATCAAGCGACAAATAATAAAATATATAAACGTATACTAAAGGTACCTATAAAGTATAAATATATAAATATCTAAATAAAACAATAAGCAAATAACAGTGCGTAAAATAGCAAAAAGCATCACTTAAATTATCAGTTTCACTACCCATTCCGCAAACTTCTTCAAGGTTACACAAAACTTTTTCTGCCTGGCCATTTCCTAGACTTCTGGCAAGCTCTAGGGTCATTCTGCCCGCGAACACTCTGTTAGCTATCACAGCGGGCAGTCAAATAGCACGTGCTCGACGCATTCTGCGCCCTCGGTGCATTCGTAACGGTCGTTCTCCATCAACCTGAATCTTCACAGGTAGGCATTCAGTGCCCCTGTCCTGTTACTAGTTGCACTTACGATCTAACTTCGTCTCCATCTTTTATCTATCTTGTACGCTCGGTATGAATTTGTGTGTCACACTGCTTGTGGCAGTGCTGTTCCACCTCTCGTCCTCCTGTCCGATGGACCTTTTTTGCAGCATTTTCTTAATTATCGATCTCGGTACCGATGGATAAGAAACTCTTCTGTTGCGACCTTTTCCGCCAACTCATCTGTTTTGTTGTTTTCTCGATTGCCATCATGTTATCTAACCCAATAAAACTTCAAATTCCAAAACGCAAATACCTTGTGACGCCACCTTAAAGAGTTGCCGAGGTGCTTATTTTGATACAGCAGCCGGGACTGATTTGCTACCGCTAATGATAGGGTACTCACTTGTGCCCGAGCGGTTGATAACGTACTCTATAACTTCCTTTATATCTACCAACTAGTACTGAAAGATTAAGTTCCAACCCGCAAGTTTAGTTTGAAATTAGAAATAACGATTTTTCCTTCAGCCTCCTTTCGACAATTTCCCGCCCTCTCCCTATATGAACGAGTCACCGACTTCTTAACTTCTTGACGATAAAATCGATTGGAAGGATTGCTACGTACGATGACGTAGCCGGAAGAAAACGTAAATATACCAGGCTAACTACCAATGCGGTGAGGGGAGGGGTTGCTAGCAACACAAAAATAATACATCGCCAACGATTTTCTATTTACAATAAAAAAACACAAATATAAAAATTTCTTTCGAAACAGCAAAACAAAATTAACTAAGGTTGCTATTTAATAAAACTATTTTACTTTATGGACAAATTCACGAATTGTTCCACTAAGTGCGCAAATTGTACCTAACATGCAATAAATCTAATCAGTACCAAAAAGAATAACGCTAATACTTTCGTATAAGCGGATGTGTTAATTAAAATATTAAATTTAGAAATCTTTTTAGTAAGGATCTTATCAGACAAACACTAGCGTATCTAATTTTAAATTGGGTTTATCCCCGGGGTACGTTAGAAAAGGTAAACAAGTCAAATATATGTGTCGGGATACTTATCTTGTCATCCCACGGAAGCGAATTGACACAGCGTCACCGCAGTAGTCGACAACAACCATGCTACTACCGTAATTGCAACGGCGGTCTACATGCAAGAGCAGTTGGTCTACATCAAGGAATAATCGGGCTACACAACAAGTAATTTAGCCTCTAGCTAAGAGCTAAAAGAAGGAAAATCTTACTAATATTAACAACTCAGGAGCGCTTACCGATACAAACCAAATCTACACATTTGATAGAGGAGAAACGTGCATCGTTCTTGGAGTAACAGAACGAGTAGTTTTTACAAGTGCATCAACGCACAAGCTGCAGAATCAAAGTTTAAAAGGAGTTCAAAATAACACGAACTCGAAAAGCAAACATCCGCATTATCGAAACGCGATTGAAACTGGAAAACACGGTGTTACCGGAGAATAGTGGGATATATTACTTCGAAAAATCTTTAGATAGGAACCCACTAGAACGCAATTATACGTTATTGGAAGGTATAACGCGCTCACGGATACCTAAACAGGATCTTGACTAATTAATTATATCATAAACTTGTCGTTTCAAAACAACTAGATTTACGTTGAGAAATTCTTAGAAAGAGCATTTATTGTTAATTATGCGGAAGGATTTAACAATAGACATGGAATTTATACGAACGGATAATGAATTAACAAGGGATTGAAGTTGAAAATTACGGTAAAGCGAGCTTATCTGAACAGGTACTATATATATTGGGAATTGTTGAAGAATTTAATACTAGAAAAGGAATTTATGTAAATAAAATAACCAATTATTGCCGAAAATGAACGTAACAGGATGCTACTAATCGCCAAGACCGCCTCCGTAAAAGTGATCCTGTACGCCCTCGCCGACTTGATCGCAGTCTGAGTTTCCTGACTTTACAACCTTCCGCGCAAACAGATGCCGTATACAGCATTGCTGGTTCTTTTGCTTTGGCGTAGACTGTTCTCAAGAATACGCCGCCGAATCTCCAGTTTATTTTTGCAGTCACCGTCATTTTATTAGATATTTCCTTGTCCTTACTTTCGACATAGTGCAAGTGCATCTTACAATTTGATTTGTGATGGCTTCCTTAAAAGGGGTCTTTTCCCCTTCTAGCTTTAGCATAGGGAGACGTTGTGCCGGTTTTGTTGTTTCGAAGTGAAGCGCCTCCGACTTCGTCGTGTTGAATTTCAACTTTGCCTACTCAACGTCTCGTTCGGTTTGGTTCGCATCTCCATTAACAATCTTGATCTGATAAATCAACAGCGTATCCGCAAACCCAATAATAGCGCATCCTTTGTACAATTTGATCCTAAAAATGTTCTCATACAGCAACTTTTACAACATGGGACCAGAGCATGACCCCTGTGGCCATTCCCTTTTCATTACTCGCGATACAATTTCCTTTGGATTTTCTATCTGTGCCAATCGCCCCGAGAAATAATTGTTGATATAGGGTTTAGCAGCTAAAACTATATAATCACAAAAATGGGACAATTTTTATTTTAAGACATTTCTTTCTGTTACTTTTTTTTTTGGATAATACTTTTTATTTTTTTTTTAAATAATAACTTACATTACATACATATACAATTAGTTAAAGTAAAAACATTACAATATTCGTTCATAGAATAATAAATATGCCTGTGTCTCAAGGACTTTTTTTTCAGGCACTTCTGAAATATTTGAGTCATTAATATAATACTATTTTCCCATTGAAATGTTAGTATTACTTTTTGTGGTTTTGCGTTGTGAAAACAATAAATGTTTTTTATTTTTAGGTAGGAATTGCCAACGGTGACTGTCGTTATCTAACGTCGTTCTTACTTTTACATATGCGACATAGTGTCCATGATGAATAGAACCGTTATGCTGTATAACTCCGTATAATGTGTATAATACTTTGGATTGATTAAAGTTCAGCCCTTGAAGGTTTTGACATTCTTTTAAGCAAAATGGTGTTAAATCCAGTAATATAGGGAACGATACTTGGTCATTCAATTTTGTTGACCGAAATCTTAGGGTTTGAAATCTTTTTAAATGTAAAATCAATACAGGAGGTGGAATGTTGATTAAAATTTGCTTAATGGCATTGGTATAAACATTTTTTTTATCAGGTCCAACTTGTCTCTTTGTGCACCAATCACAGACTATTTTATTATTTCCGGTAAGTAACTCTCATGCAGTAAATTGGTTTAAACAAGATTGCACGGAGTAATCAGTTTTTTCACATTGATATTTTGGCACTATACTATTTCTATATGTATCGTTTATATAATGTTCTTCATCTGTTTTTTCATCCTTGTATATATCAAAATCTCCATAGACATTATGTATTTTCTTGCTGTCATTAAATAAGGATGTATATCTGTCGATGGTATCTTCTCTATTAATGTAAGATTGGCCTTTTGGACTGCTTTCTTTAGATTTTTCAATTCGGCTGGTGACAGTTTGGTTGCCAGTAGATCCTACTTGATTAGAGCACTTTTGTTGTTTTCTGTGAGATTCTTTAATTGTAAGTTTTTCTTTCTTTATTTGGTGTTGTGATGATTTATGATCGTCAAATTCTTTTATTTTGTGAGGAAATAATGGAGAAATTTGTTTTTCTGATATTGGCAAGCTCAGATCAAGGAAGGGTTCATCTCGATGTGAAATGTGGTTGCAATCTTGCCACTGAATTGTACTAATTAATGTGCCTCGAAATACCTGTTCAGTGGGTAATAATAGCTCAAAGTTCTGCTGTTCATAAATTTGTATACCTTCTCTATATTTTTCAATACACGATGGATTTATTTTTAGATTTAGTTCCGTTTTTTGTAAAATTACTGCTTGATAATTTCTTAAATGATCTTCACGTATTGCTTCTAATAGATGTCGTAGCAATTCATGTGAGTCGTGTTGTTTGTTTCCAGCAAACTGTGGCATTGTTTGCTTAAGTCTTGAAAGCAGTATACTGGAGTTATATATTTCTGGTTTACCATTTAGTAATTATTTTAGCGTTTGTGCTAAAATGTGTTTTAAAGGGTGCCCTTTTTCCAAAGCTTCATCAAATGAATTAGGTAATTGGAAATATTTTTCTGAATTTGAATTTTCAAGAAGTAATTGTAATAAGTATGGTGTTTGTCCGAGACATTGTATAACGGAATTGAAAAAGCAAGTATTGCCTAAATTTTTTAAACCACGTGTTCTTGGAAAATTTACATTAAGTTCTTTTTGTATTGTTGTTTCTCCCATTTTTTTATCTTTAATACTTTCTCTTTTGGATGTGAATTATTTATTCATTGTATTGTTTGTTTTTGAAACATTAACGTTTTCCTTTAGGTTGTTTATACTAAGAGATCTAGGGTCATTCTTCTGGTTTCTAATTAAAACTGAGTAAAATAAATCAGATACATGTTTAACGATTGGATCTGTTTTATTATTGTTTTTAGTGTACGCGTTATTATCTAAAGATTTTGAGGGTAAAAAAGAAAATTCTTTAGGATTTTTAGGTGGTGGGATTGTTCCGAGAACAGAAATAGCGTTTCCTCTTTGAATTGCTAAAGCAATCCTCTGTAACAGGAAGTCAGTTGCTCTATTGTCGTATGTATTGTGTGTAATTCTTTTACCTATTTCTTTTAAGAATTTTAATCCTAGTTCTCCAAAGGTTCCGAAGGTTTCGATCGAAACTGGATAAAATAGATAAAGATCTGATAAGGAAGAATATTTTTTTAATTTTGTTTTCTCCGGTAATTGCTGCAGAACCGGGTTTATGTGAACAAGCAGTTACATGTGAGGGAGCAAGTGTGTCACAACAAATAAAATCCCAAATTGCTGCTTTCCCTAACTTCCATGGTATTAGACTAATTCCGTCTGGACTTTTGCCGTCATCTCTGTTCAAGGATAGAAGGAACGTCAGCCGAAACTAGCGCTCGTTTAATTAGGTCATTTATGATATTATGACGTACGTGACGGCCTGCGCTAAGACGACAACTAAGTCCATGAATAGCTAATTCATTTACTTCAGTTCCGCAGATGCATGTATGTGGTGTGCATAACTTCGCGCCTAGTCTAAGTCCTGCGGCAATTCTAAAAGAATTGTTGTCTAATAAAGTCCTTAATGAAGCCGACGGTAGGGCTTCTAGCCAAATACCTGAATATTTTGATGAAACTGCAAGAATGCGTGCCTTATGTATATGATTTGAAGCAGATTCAAGCATATTTTTTGAATCAATATCTAATAAAGGTATGTCCCATTCTTTCTGGATAGATTTGTTGTGTGTTATATTAGTTATTTTTGTTTTAGTTTTTCATAAATTTTCTGTCTCTAAATGTAGAGTTTCGTTCGGAACATTTTCGAAATTTAAAAAGATATTTTGAATTAGAAGCCAGGATGCATTAATTGAAGATAAAAATGTTGGTAACGCAAGTGAATTGGTCGTTCGGATTCCTAGCCCACCTCTTTTAATAGGTAATGAAGCTTGTGCTCATTCGGTTAGATTAAGTTTGATGTTTAGGATTTCCTCTAGAGTATTGTGTAGTAAATTGTCAAAGGAACTTAATATGTCAGGGTATATCCAGGTTGGTCTACATCTTAGAATGTATGTTAGTTTGGGAATGGCAAAGCAATTTTTAAGTAGGAAGAATGATATATGCGACGGGATCATATTGGATCGTAGTCGATCGGCCATTATTGATAATGAATCAATTTTTTTATTTATACAGTTGGAGATTGATTCTGCACAAAGAGGTGCTCCAAGTAGGGTCCAATTATTTTTATCTGGTATGGCAATATTTGGGGCAATAGAGTTGAATAGCTCTTGAATGTATTTTCTTTTCTTTGGTGAAATGTTTAGTAATTCGTATTTTTCAAAATTAATTTCTAATCCTATAGATTTGGAATTTTCAATTATTGTTTTAAAGTTCTCAAAAACCGATATAATATTGCCGCCAATGCAACCGTCGTCTAAATACCATATATTAAACTCTGTGTTTATACATTTAATTAAGTCGTTAATTGCTAAACAAGATACGGGCGGTCCTAGCGGATCTCCTTGTTGTAGTCCCCTTTCTGAATAAATGATATTTTTGTCAAAAGAGAGAAACGAAGAGTGTTCATAGCATTGTCTTATATAGGCGGACAAATTTGGAGTATGTTTATGAATTTTATCAAAAATTTAATGTCTATGTATCGAATTAAAAGCGTTTTTAAAGTCTATTTTCAATAATATTTTTTCTTCCTGAAAGTTATTTAAACATATGCGAGCAGCGTGAGCTACAATTTCGCAGCCATTTAGGGTTGCAAAACTGAATTGTAATGGTCTAAATAATTTCCTAAGTTTTTTTTTATGTGTTTACAGCATATTTTAGATGTTAACCTACGGTAGACAGTACCTATTGCAATTGGTCTAATCCCACCATCTTTCTTTTTTATAGCGCATAATGATGCTCCGTATAAAATTGGGCATATGTCGTTTGTTATATTTCCAGCTTGCATCAGATTGCATAATGATGTTATTGATTTCAAAATATTCTGTGCATGAATCCCTGTTGAAAAACTTATAAGGTCTTGTAGGTGTGAGGGGCGAAGTGAATCCATACCCCCAGCTTAGCTGGTTTTGAAGGATTTTATTGCCAATAGAGTATCTTTATCGGAAATGACTAAATTACAATGTGTGTCGAAATTTGGGTATGTTGTGGTAGATTTTGGATGTTTTAATTTTAAATTTTCAAGTGTAGCGTTGTCATAATCTGAAAAGGTTTCATTGAAATACAAAATTTTGATAGCAGATGATAGGTCACCATCTGAAACTTTTGAAATGACTTTTTTTGAGATCCATTTATTAAGTAAAACTTTTTTTTTTGTATGAGTCTCAACTTGATCTGGAATAGAATATTTTTTTATATTATCTAAAATTTTTTTTGTAACGGTATCTGATTTATTTTTTGATCGTAAATTTGGAATAGCCAATATTTTATATGGGAACAGAAAAAGGTCTTTCCAAGCTGACACTGAATTTAATTTTACACATTCATCTATGACTTCAGTTAATTTCATAGCAACTTGCGGTCTAACACTTTTTGGAATACGTTTTATTATATTACCGTTTCGTTTTAGGGATGCTAAACACAATTCAGATTCCATATTTCCTTATCATCGCTCGGTGGGTTTCTACTTTCGTCGTTAGCGCTTGGATTATTGTTCACATCAAAATTTGTTTTTGTTGTTGTATTCTCTATGAGCTGTTCTTGTATGAATTTTAACTCCTCTTTCATTTTTAAATTTCTTGTTACATATTTTACATATATTGCCATTTTCTAGGTTTTGAAGTATGCCACTTTTGATTTTTCCTGTAATGTTAAGTTTTCTAATTTTATCCATATTATTCATATATATTATAATTCCACTCTCTTCTATAATATAAATGTGAATACAATAATTATTCGGACTTGTACACCATCAAGTACTATTCGTAACTCTATCTTGTATTCTTGTATTCATTGTTACTTAACCCAGTACAATTTAAATAGAGTACACGTTAGTAAGAAATAATTTTATGGGGAATTCGGTAACCTAACTGCTCGTTTACGATCTTGTGATTTTAATTCCCTGTGCAAGGATAAAGATACTGTTACGTATATGCTAAAATTGAGAAATTAGATTATAAATTAATTTTTGTTAGTAATTTAAGTTGCAGCATTTTTATTTTATTTTTTTGTGTTAAACTATACCCAAACCTTTAGCTCATTCTAGTCGTACGGTTATAAAGATTATATAAAAATATATAATAAATTTTTAAATATCTAAATATTTAAAATTGTTACGTTTCACGTTGTATTTCTAAATCTACTGCCGCCTTAATTTAGGAACCATTTCATTTTGTGCTTATTTGTATATACGGGTTCGCTGCACATGTATTATTTCAAGTTCGCTTAGTTAGGCAACCAGCGTTGCATGTGCTTTATTTAATTCACACATCCACATGTTTATATTATACTTTTTGGATTCTTATCTGGGCATGTGTTTGATAAGAATTCCCTAAATGTTGCCAGTTTAAATACAATTAAAAATTGTTGTTGGTTCTGTTGCAACTAGATTTTCGTGTTGCTTTTGCAATTAAGCGTTATTACGAAAAAACTGTATTGTTTGAAAAAGAAGTTTTCTTGTAAATGTCCATCTTGTCACAATTGTGTCCATAACTATTTAAATAATATTTTAACCAGAAATTTTTCCTAATACCGAAGTTTTCACGTCTGAATTTTTGCATCCTTTAAATTTTTATGGGTATATAACAGCAACGCTTTGTGCTGTTAAAATTTTGCGTTTTAGTAGCATTGAGAATTCAAGGACCAGAGAACGTTTATGCAAATTTTTTTTGAATTACATTAACATTTAGCAACTTTGAATAAAACCGCGTACTTCCTTTATATACTATTAATTAAAGCTAAATAAATCAGTTATTTTCAATTAATGTTGCAAACAATTGAATCTAACCTAATTACAGCACTGGCAAATAGGTGATTGTATACAGTTATAAACAATCGGAAGTGCTCAATTAAGTTTTTATTCAAAATACTCCAAATCGTTCGTAAAACACTTTAACACAAGGTACGGAAGAAACTACAATTTCCTTGCTGCGAACTTTGATCCAATGATAAAATCTTAATGAGCAGTTTTACGGTCGTGCGCTGACTTCTGAAAAGCACGCACTGCATTAATATAACCCCCATACCATTTATCAAGGGTAAGTTGTTCCCTAGAGGGTTGCTCTTCTGAATTACCTGTGATATCTAAAAGTTCTTATCACGACACTTAAAGGTAGTGTATGTGTACCAAATATATTGCAGAAAATAGCAGTTCCAACTTATAATAATACTTATACTGCACGACACCGTAACACGAGTGGAGAGAAAAGTAGGTTATTTATATTTTATGCAAATAGTTTATTATTGAGTTTAGTTTGTACAATAATAAATGTTAAAACTTTAATGGGATTACTAGTTCTTTAGTGTTTAAGTCAACGGTTTTCAAACAGTGAAGCGCGTCCTCTGGGGAGGAGGAAGAGGGCATTGAAGCTGTACAAGGTGAGCAACGAATAAATAATAAGATCTCAATATATTTTTATTTTAAATTTTGTAAGCTTTATGTATAAGGGGAACGTGTAGGGTAGCTCAGAATTGGAAACAATTGAGGTATGCGTCTCATCAGTTTCAGGATCTAATGATAATCAGCAGAAGAGTGTCAAGTAATCCGTTGATAATCGTAATGCGGATTAACAAGGATTGGTAGTAGGTAAGCAAGGTACGTTCTAAGTCAAAAAGTGCAATTTTTCCATATTAAATCCCATAAGGAAGCTCAATGTCCGTTCTGTCATTTTTGTACCATACATTGAATTCCTCATTACATCTTAAAATTCCTCGTCACATACAAGTAGAGGATATGGATGGTCCTGGGACAGATCCTAGGATGCTCCTCCTCGATTATCCCAGACTGTTACATGTAAATTCCCATAAGGAGGATTCTGCTGAGAGGAATTTCCTCCTTGCTCCCTCCTTGCTCCCCTCCTTGCTCGGACACCGCCATATCAACCATTTTGATTACGTCACACCCGCCTTCTTTGATTACGTTACAGCGTAGTCGAGACAGCGATTTCTGATGGTATTTATTAATTTTTTAGCCGTGCGATACATCAAATTAGTCTAGAATTTTACGCAGAATCTGCAAACAGATTTAAAATCGGACCACCCTTTATTGTTTTACACACATACTCTCTAGCAAACATATCATAACCATTTTTCTCTTGGAGGGGGTTATTTTTATATCCCCAAATATGACCTGTAACCTTTAAAGAAGGATTCCCTTAAAATGATGGAACGCAATTATCTTCCGACTATGCTAGGGGTTCATTCCTTGGGCAGAGCTTATGAGGATTGGTCGTGGTTCTTTTTGCAAAGCATTATTTTATTACTAAGGCTAGATTCTCGACAAAACAGGGGTTTAAACAGGGCGCCACCAAGTCTGTAATTTTAAACACAGGGTTTCCTTAAGGGGGACTTGGGCGTCCTTAAGGAGGAATACCGTATTAACTGCTGACGCAGGAGCTGTAAAGAAAATTTAATTAAATATACTAAAATAAGGACACAAGAAGTATTCTCTTGCTACCTCATCTAAAAAAAACAACAAAGGTTAATCAGACAACAATAATATGAACACAGGTTTTGTTCTTTAAATACCCCAAAGGCTATTAAAGCTTCTTATTAAATTGGGTTTACCACTTTACTCTATTTGGTCTTATTCTTTGTCACCTTACTTCTGAACGTACTTGTTCGGAATAAAACAATTAATTAAGAAAATTAAATGTTGTTTCTTTAATTAAAAATGGTACTTTCATAAAAATTGTAGATATAAAATGTATGTTTAAGAAAAGAGAATACAAGCTTCATCTACCCATAAGGTAAAATTATATATACAAAGAAAAATATCAAGACTTCAAATGTTACTTTGATTACAAAAATCTAATTTGAAATTATACCAGAAATGTCAGATCTGCTTTTTCTGTTTACACTTTATAAAACTTTAACTACTTCTTTATTAATTCATTATTTAATAATCGTAAGTGAAATCATGCATAAATGAAACATCAATAAGAACTCTTTAAGTTCACATTATTTTATAAAATTTAATAACTGTAATTGTATTGAACTAATATTGTCAACAAAAATTTACTAAGGTCCCTTTTTAATATGCGAAATGGATTTGTCAAAATAGATAGTTACAAAAATATTTTCTGAAACCGCCTGGTATTAAAGATCGCCAAATGTAGACATGATGCAAGAATAATTTAATCTCTTACCTTGGCTCTGCAGGTGTTTTTACATGTTGTCTTCACAACATGCTTGGGCAAGTGTTTATACATATATTACCGTTTCGTTTTAGGGATGCTAAACACAATTCAGATTCCATATTTCCTTATCATCGCTCGGTGGGTTTCTACTTTCGTCGTTAGCGCTTGGATTATTGTTCACATCAAAATTTGTTTTTGTTGTTGTATTCTCTATGAGCTGTTCTTGTATGAATTTTAACTCCTCTTTCATTTTTAAATTTCTTGTTACATATTTTACATATATTGCCATTTTCTAGGTTTTGAAGTATGTCACTTTTGATTTTTCCTGTAATGTTAAGTTTTCTAATTTTATCCATATTATTCATATAAATTATAATTCCACTCTCTTCTATAATATAAATGTGAATACAATAATTATTCGGACTTGTACACCATCAAGTACTATTCGTAACTCTATCTTGTATTCTTGTATTCATTGTTACTTAACCCAGTACAATTTAAATAGAGTACACGTTAGTAAGAAATAATTTTATGGGGAATTCGGTAACCTAACTGCTCGTTTACGATCTTGTGATTTTAATTCCCTGTGCAAGGATAAAGATACTGTTACGTATATGCTAAAATTGAGAAATTAGATTATAAATTAATTTTTGTTAGTAATTTAAGTTGCAGCATTTTTATTTTATTTTTTTGTGTTAAACTATACCCAAACCTTTAGCCCATTCTAGTCGTACGGTTATAAAGATTATATAAAAATATATAATAAATTTTTAAATATCTAAATATTTAAAATTGTTACGTTTCACGTTGTATTTCTAAATCTACTGCCGCCTTAATTTAGGAACCATTTCATTTTGTGCTTATTTGTATATACGGGTTCGCTGCACATGTATTATTTCAAGTTCGCTTAGTTAGGCAACCAGCGTTGCATGTGCTTTATTTAATTCACACATCCACATGTTTATATTATACTTTTTGGATTCTTATCTGGGCATGTGTTTGATAAGAATTCCCTAAATGTTGCCAGTTTAAATACAATTAAAAATCGTTGTTGGTTCTGTTGCAACTAGATTTTCGTGTTGCTTTTGCAATTAAGCGTTATTACGAAAAAACTGTATTGTTTGAAAAAGAAGTTTTCTTGTAAATGTCCATCTTGTCACAATTGTGTCCATAACTATTTAAATAATATTTTAACCAGAAATTTTTTCCTAATACCGAAGTTTTCACGTCTGAATTTTTTGCATCCTTTAAATTTTTATGGGTATATAACAGCAACGCTTTGTGCTGTTAAAATTTTGCGTTTTAGTAGCATTGAGAATTCAAGGACCAGAGAACGTTTATGCAAATTTTTTTTGAATTACATTAACATTTAGCAACTTTGAATAAAACCGCGTACTTCCTTTATATACTATTAATTAAAGCTAAATAAATCAGTTATTTTCAATTAATGTTGCAAACAATTGAATCTAACCTAATTACAGCACTGGCAAATAGGTGATTGTATACAGTTATAAACAATCGAAAGTGCTCAATTAAGTTTTTATTCAAAATACTCCAAATCGTTCGTAAAACACTTTAACACAAGGTACGGAAGAAACTACAATTTCCTTGCTGCGAACTTTGATCCAATGATAAAATCTTAATGAGCAGTTTTACGGTCGTGCGCTGACTTCTGAAAAGCACGCACTGCATTAATATAACCCCCATACCATTTATCAAGGGTAAGTTGTTCCCTAGAGGGTTGCTCTTCTGAATTACCTGTGATATCTAAAAGTTCTTATCACGACACTTAAAGGTAGTGTATGTGTACCAAATATATTGCAGAAAATAGCAGTTCCAACTTATAATAATACTTATACCGCACGACACCGTAACATGAGTGGAGAGAAAAGTAGGTTATTCATATTTTATGCAAATAGTTTATTATTGAGTTTAGTTTGTACAATAATAAATGTTAAAACTTTAATGGGATTACTAGTTCTTTAGTGTTTAAGTCAACGGTTTTCAAACAGTGAAGCGCGTCCTCTGGGGAGGAGGAAGGTGGCATTGAAGCTGTACAAGGTGAGCATCGAATAAATAATAAAATCTCAATATATTTTTATTTTAAATTTTGTAAGTTTTATATATAAGGGGAACGTGTAGGGTAGCTCAGAATTGGAAACAATTGAGGTATGCGTCTCATCAGTTTCAGGATCTAATGATCATCAGCAGAAGAGTGTCAAGTAATCCGTTGATAATCGTAATGCGGATTAACAAGGATTGGTAGTAGGTAAGCAAGGTACGTTCTAAGTCAAAAAGTACACTTTTTCCATATTAAATCCCATAAGGAAGCTCAATGTCCGTTCTGGTCATTTTTATACCATATATTGAATTCCCCATATCAGTCTTAAAAATCTTCGACGCATACAAATAGAGGATATGAATGGTCATGGGACAGATCCTACGATGCTCTCCTCGATCCTCCCAGGCTTTTACATGTAAACTACCATAAGGAAGATTCTGCTGAAAGGGATTTCCTCCTTGCTCCCCTCTTTGCTCGGTCACCACCAATTAACCATTTTGATTACGTCACACCCGCCTTCTTTGATTTCGTTACAGCGTAGTGGCGGCAGCTATTTCTGACGGTATTTATTACTTTTTTTGCCATGCGACACATCAAGTTAGTCTAGAATTTTACGCAGAATCTGCAAACAGATTTAAAATTGGACCACCCCTTACCGTTTTACACACATACCTTCTAGCAAACATATAAAAGATTATGTTTGTTTCTTTTAAGAAAAATATATCTTGTTTCGTATCAACTAATATTAGATTTTTCTAGGGAGCCCAAATCTGTAAATAGAATTTAAATAGGACCACCCCTAACAACCACCATATAGGTAAAATCACCACTTCGCTATGCCCTCGGTTACCTAGTTTCGGCTACTTTTCCAAGGTCGTGGTGACGTCATAGCCTTTTATAAATAAAGTGCAATGTAATACTATTCTAAAATGTTTATTCTGACATTATACATAACAAAATTTAAAAATATTTAATGCCAAGCATGGAGCCATTTAAACAAATTTTAATACAAAATTATACACAGAAAACAGTTCTTTCTTTATGTTTGTTTGGAATGGCTTCAATTTTATCTAATTTTATTCGCAGCTTTAAATTTAAATCGACACCCTCTATTTTCTTTTCTAGCCAATAGTTTGATACATAGAGACCGTCTAGGTTTTTGAATTGTAAAATGTACCGAAGTTGTCTCTATATATAAAGTCGTTGATTCCACCGACAACCAGATCCATTCCTTCGTGTAGTTCTTGCAGCTTGTGACAGACAATCTTTTAATCGCGGCTCGCCCACTATATCCTGCATACGTATCTTGTTAGCTTGATCGACTTCTTCTTGTCGGTATTGGAAAGAATCCCTATTTTCCCACTCACTGTTGCGTAGTTGCATGTCCACCACTTTTGGAAATATATCGTTGTTATATGTTGTAAAACCCTCGGTTTTAAATGATCCGAAAGGTTCTTTACTAGGCAAATATACAATGTTTAGAGGAGCCCCTTTGCGTGTAGTATACGCCAAGATTACGAAACCCGCATTCCTTAGTTTGTCTCTGTTATCTGCCATTTTGATAAATACGTTTTAGAATAACCATTTAAAAAGTATACGGATTTAGTACCATCCTTTTCCGCAAGGACGCCTACATAACTAAAAAAGTCCTTTTTACTAACCACAAATGCATACAACTTGTACAACCCGGATGTATCTAAGTCAGTCCATCGGCACATAAAATAATCTTTTAATTCTTCCTCATTTTCTCTAATAAGATGTTCTTTGTCTAACACATCTTTGTATTGTTCGCGTATTGTCGCAGTGTTTTCCATGTAGTCCAACTTTCGCTTTTTTGCATCCATTTCCTCTAATTCCAGTGGTCTTTTTCTTCCACTTACAGCGTATGGTATGCATAATGGAGCAATTTCCTTTAGCGTAAACGGATAGAGTTTACTACCAATATTTGCGCGTTGTCTTACAACCTCTGGGTGAATGTTAGGTGTATTTATCAATCCCAATTCCGAAATGATTATTTCTTTTGGAATTGTAGAATATGGTGTTGCAGATTGTGTAAAATATGTACTACCTGCTTTAATGTAGCACTTGTGTAAGATTTTTATTTTATCTTGGCTGTCTTTCTCCTCTACTATCTCCAAATAATTTACAGGTAAATAGTTAAAACTAAAAGCCGAAAGCACATACATTATCAATTTTTCCCTTTCCTCGCGTTTTTCTGACAACTTAATTTGTAAGCTAGTCAATTTCTTTGTATTGCTATTCCCCCAACCGACCTAGGTCGGACTAAGCAGGAGTGCGCATCGACATATGTCCGGATATATGTAGGATGTATACTGGACATATGTCGGATGTATGTCGGATATAGTTTGGATGTATGTCTGATGTATGTCATATGGATTCGAGAGGAGAGAGAAGGACAAAGTAGGAGTAGGGAGTAGGGTTAAGGTTAGTTTATGTTGTTGGAGTTAGGTTAGTCGGTGTTGTCTGGAATTAGTTTAGGTTAGTTGGACTTGTGCGGACTCAGGTTAGATAGCAGGAAAAATTGATAGGTTAGGTCAGCGCCGCGACGCTAACCTAACGCATCAATTTTCTTTGCTGCCTAACCTAAGTTGGAGATGTGTAATTGTTTAACTACAAACTATACCTTTGGCTACAAAGGCGAATACGAAGAAAACGGCAATATTATAGTTGACAACGATAAAACTGTGGGAATCGATTGTTTAACATGGGTAATGACCAATGCAAGAATTAAAATATACAACAAATTTGTGTCAGATAACAAGTCCTAGTGTTAATAAACATTTGGAAATTATATACTAAATTCTTACGTTGTCGAGTTACACGTTTAAGGGAAACATTCGCGTCTACTTTGGCCAAAGAACATGGTATTACGCGATTGGAAGCGACAATATACAACTGTACAATTGAAAACTATGTCAGTGCGGAACAGGTGTATAATCCCTTAAAAGACTGTATAACCTTTTTGGAAAATAGTAGGTTATACTTTCTAAAGGCGCCAATGTACTCGGTATCACTTGCCAAAATGTGGAGTAAGCTATCGGACAAGCTACAAAATAGCTGATGTTTAGTGTATAATAACCTACTACAGTACGTGTATTTGAGAAATAGCAATACAAAGAAATTGACGGGCTTGCAAATTAAGTTGCCCGAAAAACCAGAGGAAAGGGAAAAATTGATAAAATATGTGCTTTCGGCTTTTAGTTTTAACTATTAACCTGTAAATTATTTGGAGATAGTAGGGGAGGAAGACAGTCAAGATAAAATAAAAATCTTACATAAGTGCTACATTAAAGCAGGTAGTACCTATTTTACACAATCTGCAACACCATATTCTACAATTCCAAAAGAAATAGTCATTTCGGAATTGGGATTGATAAAAACGCCTAACATTTGCTCAGAGGTTGTACGACAACGCGTAAATATTAGCAGTGAACTCTATCCGTTTACGCTAAAGGCAATTGCGCCATTATGCATGCCATACGCTGAAAGTGAAAGAAAAAACAGATGGATTTAGAGGAAATAGATGCAACAAGGCGAAAAAGAACATCTTATTAGAGAAAATAAGAAAGAATTAAAAGATTATTTTATGTGTCCATGGACTGAGTTAGATACATCCGGGTTCTCCAAGCTGTGTGCATTTGTGGTTAGTAAGAAAGACTCTTTTAGTTATGTAGGCGTTCTTGCGGAAAAGGATGGTACTAAATCCGTATACTTTTTAAAAGATTATTCTAAAAACGTATTTATCAAAATGGCAGATAACATAGACGAACTAAGGAATGCGGGTTTCGTAACCTTGGCGTACACCACACGCAAAGGGGCTCCGCTAAACATTGTATATTTGACTAGTAAAGAACCTTTCGTGATTATTTAAAACCGAGGGTTTTTCAACCTTTAACGATACGTATGCAAGATATAGTGGGCGAGCCGCGATTAAAAAGTTGTCACAAGCTGCAAGAACTACACGAAGGAATGGATCTGGTTGTCGATGGAATCAACGACTTTATATATAGAGACACACTTCGGGACATTTTACAATTCGAAAAACTTAGACGGTCTCTATGTATCAAACTATTGGCTAGAAAACGAGATAGAGAACTTGGGTGTCGATTTAAAGTTTTAGCTGCAAATAAAATTAGATAAAATTAAACCCACTCCAAACAAACAATAAGAAAGGACTGTTTTCGGTGTAAAACTTTGTATTAAAATTAAGTTTAAAGGGTATTTGCTGGGCATTAAATATTTTTAAATTTTGTTATGTATAATGTCAGAATAAAGATTTTAGAATAGTATTACATTGCTCTTTATCTATAAAAGGCTATGACGTCATCACAACTTTGGAAAAGTAGCCGAAACTAGGTAACCGAAAGCATAGCGAAATGGTAATTTTACCTATATGGTGGTTGTAAGGGGTGGTCATATTTAAATTCTATTTACAGATTGGGGCTCCTAGAAAAACTAATATTAGTTGATACCAAACAAAATATATTTATTTTAAAAGAAACAAAAATAATCTTTTATATTTTTGTAAGAGCGTATGTGTGTAAAACGGTAAGGTGCGGTCGAATAAATCTGTTTGCAGATTCGGATTCTGCGTAAAATTCTAGACTAATTTAATGTGTCGCATGGCTAAAAAATTTATAAGGACGATCAGAAATCGCTGCTGCGGCGGCGCTGTAACGTAATCAAAGAAGTAATCAAAATGTTGATGTGGCGGTGTCCGAGCAAGGAGGAGAGCAAGGAGAGAGCAAGGAGGAAATTCTTCTCAGCAGAATCTTCTTTATATAAATTTCCATGTAAAAACCTGGGAGGATCGAGGAGGAGGATCGTAGGATCTGTCCTAGGACCATCCATATCCTCTACTTGTATGCGACGAGAAATTTTAAGATGTAATGAGGAATTCAATGTATGGTACAAAAATGACCAGAACGGACCTTGAGCCTCCTTATGGGATTCAACATGGTATAATTGCACTTTTTGGCCTAGAACATACCCTGCTTAGCTACTATTGGTCTATACCTTTAACGAATATGTCTAGTAAAAACCTGCGAATAATAACGAAATTGTGGTAATTTAGTAAATGTTGGCATGCGAATAAGTGTTTATTTCATGACAATAAAGATAAGGTTTATAAAAGGGCCACTTAAACACAGCTGGGCGGGGCTTTTTGTAAATTAATTTTAAGAAAATATTCGCTCCAGTCAAAGAAAAAATCGAAAGTTCTTTTTTCCTCACTACTCCTAAGTGTGCGGCTACTAAAAGCAATTATTTGCTTAGCCCTAGCACAGCATCAAGTTGGAATAGATTGCACCCACATCATATCTTGAGAAAGCACCTTGGTTCGGCGACTTATAGATAATTTATAAGTGCCTTAGTTCGCGCCAAAAGTATCGTTGTGCATTCGAAATAAATACTGATAGTGCGCGATAAACAGAACTACATTTATCTTGTAACGAACACCTGGTTCGCAAGAGTGCATTAATATAGAAAACGTGGATCGTGTGTGACCGCAGAGTACTCAAGAAGTGCCTAAACTTTTGTTTTACCGCTTAAAAACATAATATAAACCGCAACTGTGTGTTCGTGGATTGTGCGTGCCAAAATATCCTATAGCACCGAAAGCCAAGAAGTTCTGGTGAGTTTTTGACTTTGTTTATATGAATTTATGCAAACAATTAACATTAAACATTTATACTGTAACTTGTACAATACAACCGCCTTATCGCTTTCCAATTTAGTCCCGCAATATTGTATCCTGATAATTTCTTTATACACTAAATTGTTTAATCCACCCGCTTATTTAATTAATTACGTGGAGGAAGTTACGCCCCTCCACACCTTGTCAATTTCCAGTGCACATTCTTTTTTAACAATTTTAATAGAGAGATTGTTAGGTCCGAATTACTTTCTATAAACCGGCGTTCATAATTACAAATGCCTAAAAGGATACGTAAGTGTTTTACATTACGCGAGATAGGTTTTGGGCCTCTTGGAGCGACTGCTTAAAAAGCGTATTCCAAAAAAACTCTCCTCCTGTTTTTTAAACAGAAATTTACAATTTGAATTTTAATAACAGGTACGTTATATGCAGTAACATATTGAGATCAAAAATATTCTAAGTTGACATTCACTATTTAAATAAACTAAAATTAGGGTGAGTAGCTGAACAAACAACAATGTTAAAATTGTAAAGCTCTAGACTGACTGGCCATGTTGGGCTCTTAAGGGTATTCATGCTATCTCTGCCCCTCACATTGCCTATGGAAACTGCAGATCTCATGTCTGCTATTTCTTTATTTAATACAAAATATTATTTCTTAGTAATTTTAATTCTAACAATAAGTTTCTTATAATCTATTGTGACCTGCACCTGCAGTGTCATGTTACGTCTAGAATACAAAGTATTCACATCCGTTCTCATGTCTGGTTTATGAACTTCCATTAACATTTTGTAATATGTTCTTCAATTATACATTATAACGATCTAACTTAAAATTTAATAATTTCATGTGTTTACATATAAATTCTAATTTAGGGGATATGTAACTCACGGAGTAATAAATTTATTAACGACTTCAATCCACAATAGATCAAGTTGTATCCCTCTGAGGTCAGAATGTGACCCATATAGGATACTATCTTCTTGCAAACAGAATGTCGTTAACATATGGACACGTAAAGGACACTATTTCCGCCCCAAAAATTAATCGTAAACATCGTATAAAGCTTCGAACTGATGTACTCAATCCGAATGAGAATACACAAAACACATAACTATTGTCATCGAAATTGAAGCCTGTATATTTACGGATGTCTTCGGCTATACTCAGCTGTCAGTAGCTACTGGATAAATCAACAGTGCTAACATTGTCCTGCTCAAAATTCAAACAGTAGTATGTCAGGATTCGGTGGCATTACATGATCCGGCGGCTTTGTGGCGTATTTGGTATGCATGTGACTACTATGCCCAAGATCCCGGGTTTGAATCCTGTCATGGTCTGCTTGAAAAATGTTAGGTGAGCATTTTTCACAAAATTACGCCCTCGTTCGGATGAGAGGTAAAATGGAGGTACTGTGTGTGAGCGTTGTCACGCACGTTAAAGATCCATACCTTGCTCATAACAGTAAGGGTTCGGAAAAATTTAAAATTTTGCAGGTAAAAAAACTCGTTTCCTGGCAAATGTAGTACCTTCGGGTAGAATATTGGGAAATCAAGTGTAGTGCATTACATGATGTTTTTCTATCTTACTGTTTGGAAGTAGGGCGTCTGAATAGACAAACCTTTACCAATTTATCCTTTTTTTATGACGACTACTAGAGGATTAATATAATCGGTTCTAGCGGTCTTCGGTTCAAGAGAACTGAACAAACACCTGCATGTGCTATGCCCGAACGCGAGATACGTCTACCGTGTGATTTGAGTTTAGGTATAAGTCCAGAGATGACATTGCAAGTGATAGCGACGTCGAGAAACTGTAGCGCAAGGTGCACGACATCCATGGTGACGTTAAAAAAATATCCAAATCGCAAGCGATCGGATAATGACCAGATATGATATTAATGCGCGGGAGTTTAGTTTTCAAGAGAGCAACCGCGTCTAACTATACAACACCAGACGGGGACGTGACTGTCACCAAAGCTACAAAGGCATTGGGAGGATCCGCACGAAAATGCAAAAACCGAGGTATGATTGGTTTATGTCTCTGTTCAGAAGCATAGACAAAGCGAGGTTAGGGGTCAAAGAAGAGATTCAAGGTGATTCCTTTGATGTGCCATACGAATACACCCTGACGCATTGCGTAGCAGCGGACCTTGGTATGTCCCGAGTACTTGCACGGGCATGTAAAGATATAATCCTTGGTTTGGATCAGCTTTGCCGACAACAACCAAAGGTTGGAAAAACCGACAATGTGGCATATACTACGTGATGACTATGTAACTGCCTTTAGGTAAACCGGATTGCCATAATCTGTGGAAGGCGTTAGTAGACCTTAAGGGTCAGAAAATCGAATTTGAAGTCAAGAAGTTGGCCATATCCAAAATCGGTTGTGGGCTCGAAGGGTTGGCTTGGTGAGCGATACGAAATATTCTAGAGGTACTGTTTCAGAAAACCGGGGTCTAGATTTTGGTGTGTGTTTCAATCAAAATGGTATGGCGCCTGCTTTGAAAAGCGTTGACTGCTACTTCTACCAACATGGAAACTGCAGAAATTATTTGGACTGTTCTTACAGCAACAGGGAGTTCCAACACCCAGCTCACAGAGTGTTCTGGGACAGAACAGGTTGAAGAAGCGTAGCGCTGTGGAACCAACCTCTAACCAGAATGCAACCAAAACGTTTGTACATAAAAGATGATTGATTATTGTGGCCCTCTTTGCGTTAGTCCTCATTGATCTAGAGAATCCAAAACCTTTAGCGTGCGTTTGCGTTTTTGTGTGCATGAAAGTATCAATCTTATGCAAATTTCTTAGACTTATTTAAACTCGATAATTTCAATCGTTTTCTAGAAATCGCTGTTAAATATTCCTACCCTTAATATGCAGCTCGATATTGATTGGAAGGAACAGCAGATCTGAAGATGACTGATGCGATTTTCGAAAGCTAACCTACACGTTTCCCTAAAAGTTCCACAGTCTGCATCTTTTACGATTTTCTGCGTGCAGTAGTCAGATCTAGGTCTACCCCTACCACTTTTTTCCTATCTCTACTTGTAATAGGTCCTACATTATTCCCCAAAAATGCCTTAGAACGTATTCTGCCCTTCTCTTTCTCCTATTTCTTGCTTTCTATAGATATCTTTATTCCCCTACTATTTCTATAACCTCTTTGTTATTAACTTTATCTGTCCATGCTATTATCCTCATACATCTGAAGCACAACATTCTAGAAGGCATCTACCGTTTTTCTGTCTGCTTCTCCTACTGTTCCTATTTCATAGACGTACTGTGCTGTGCTCCACACATTTTCTCCTTATTTCTATCTTTGTTGTCTTCGAACATAGTCGCTGCTCTTTCTTGTTAGATGGAGTTTGGTTTCACTTCTATTGTTTACAAACATATATCCTATTTCCTCGATATTTAGTAGTATGTGAAGGTGGTTTAGCAGCTTGCGGTTACCAAGATCCCCTAACACTTGAACATTTGTCCAAGATTCAGTGGTATGTGAAGGGTGGCGGCTCCGTGGCGTAATGGTATGTGTGTGACTACTACGCCCATGGTCCCGGGTTCGAATCCCGACACGGTCCGCTTGAAAAATGTTAGGCGAGCATTTTTCACACAAATACACCCTTGTTCGGATGAGAGGTAAAATGGAAGTCCCTTGCGTGTTGTCACAAACGTTAAAGATCCCTACCTTGCTTGGAACAGCAAGGGTTCGGCAAAATTCCAAATTTTCCAGGTAAAAAAAAAACTCACTTCCTGGCCACTGTAGTACCTTCGGGTGGAGCATTGGAAAATACATGTAAGGTATGTGAAGGGGGTTGAGCAGCCTACGGCTGCTAAGAATCTCCCATCACTTAGACATTTGCCGAATTAATGGTTTTTCAGTTAATCCTTTCGCACAATTAACATTAGCTGTAAAACCAATAATTGTAGTTGCTTATTATATTCACGAGGTTTAAGTGCAGTTATTTTTCTTCGTCATAAGGTTTTCCGTCTTGGAGCTGGTTGGACGCGTACCTCTACTGATTTCTATTATGAGCTAGCCTGCAGACTCCCTGAAAATTCCACAGCCCATATCTTTCACTATCTGCGTGCAATAGCCTAACCTAGGTCTACCTCTACCTTTTCCTGTCTCTGCTTCTAATATATTCCGCAATATTCCCTCATGCCTCGCCCTAGATTTTCTATCTTTACTGATTTCAACATACTACTTTCTTCCCCTACCAGTTCTAGTACCTCTTTGTTCTTAACTTCGTCTGTCCATGGTATCTTCATTTTACGTCCGTAGCACCATATTTCAAAGGCTCCTATCTTTTTCCTGCCCGTTTCCCCTACTGTCCAAGTGTGCTACACGTATATGTTTTAAGCAATCTTTTTCTTGTTTCTATGTGTGTTGTTTTTGAACACAGTAGTTGTTTTTCCTTGTTAAATGTAGCACGACCTTGTGCTCTTCCCATCTTGCGTTATATGGCTTTCTAGTTAGCAGAAATCCTTAACCTCTTGTAAGTTTTGTTACCTATTTGTATACTAGTTTTTAATTTATTTTTCTCCCCTTAGCATACTAGTACTCTAGTTTTATTTATGTTAATTTTAATACCGTATCTATCTGTTAGAACTGTTTTCATTTCATTAAGAGCAGCTTCTAACTTTTCCTTGGTAGATGCTGCTACTGCTAATACCGCTATATCATCTGCAAATCTTTTGTCCCTGCATAATAATTCTAAATGTGTTTCTGTATTTAACAGTATTCTTTGCTTCTTCGATGTACAAGTTAAAAATTAATGGGAATAGGGCACATCCTTGTCTCATCCCTTTCCTAATATTTACTTCTCTACGTTCCTGCTCTAATTTTATTACCGCTGTTTGCTCTTTCCATAAGCTATTTATTATCCGCCTATCCCTAAAACTCATTCCAATGTTTTTGAGTATTGCAAACATTTTTTTTCCATTTTATATTGCCGAATGCTCTTTCCAGATCTACAAATCCTATATACACGCTTTCCCTTTTTTCTATTGTCTTCTGCATTATCACCCTTAGAGCTGAAATAGCATCCTGTATTCCCCTGTTTCGCTTAAACCCAAATTGTGTAACATGCCAAAAATCGGCATTGAAACATTTCTGTAAGTTTCTAATTTGTAAGTGAATTGCGCCAATAATTTAAAAGACTTGTGCGTGTATTTCCGTCCCTTTGGATAGTTGCGTTTGCGCAAAGGATTGCGCAGACGCGGAGTGTGAAAAGAAAGTGGTGATTTTCCGTCACGTGAGGAATAGTCAACCAGACGTGGAAGGTAGTGTTTATCTGTGTGCCGTTATCTTGTCTTCTTTTTCAGGTTATGTAGGTTTCCTTTGTCGTGTCTCTACCTGATATCGTTCCTCTTACTTGTATTCTTGTGGTTCCGCTACACAAGAAAAGAAGACAAATTAATCTGGTTCCGTTGAGGGGGCAAAAGGACGACCCACGCCCTACTGACGCGAGAGTAGCTGCCATGCGGTGAAGAGTCCTACAGGTTACGTGAGTACCTTGGTCATTCTCTTATAATTAAAATAAACATTTTTTGTATGTGATAATAATTTGATCATAAATATGACGTAACCGTTTATTCTATCAAGGAAAGACATTAATAAAATTCGGGGTCGAAGCCCTGGAAAGTTAAACCCCATTTGTACACAGGTATGGATTTCCCCAATGATGGAGCTTGCGAGATTGCAAGGTTCGACAAGGCTGTAGGTACATCTACGTCTATATCTAGATTAAGCCTGTCAAGGACTGTCCTTTCGACTAAGAGAATGTCCGATAAGAAAGTTTGTTTAGTTTGGTCCGCCTGTTTATTGTTAAATAAACACAACAACTCTATCCGCTGCTTAGCATGGGCTATTCGAGATATAACACGCTTAAGTTAGATTTCACTGGGTTCCGGATCAATTCTATTTACTATATTAGTGATATCATCCAGGGATTGTTTAATTTCGAATATGTGTTGAGGTAAGTCAAAGACGAGAACACGCGCAATAGGTAAGCCTTTAGCTTCTTGAGCTAGTATAGCTTTGAGCTGCAAACGTCTGTCATTTTGGTTGGATGCCGCTTGGATGTTTCTCGATTGAATTTCGTAAATTAATTCCGATGACTTGAGATAGACGATATTCATTGTAATATAGTATTTAAAGCAACAGATATATGGAAATTAAATTACTATAACGTTTTGGAAGATAGAAGATATACTAACAACTCAGTTAATTGCAAAATCTATATTTCGGGAAGAATTTTTTTTTATGAAGGTAATGGTAATTTATAATTGATTATTTAGGTTATGAAGGGACACTTAGAACCATAAAGAAGTAAGATATTATATGAGTGAACTAAACGGCAGCGTTTTAAAAAAGTTGACCCAAAATACTAAAAAAGATCTGAGGTTTATAATGTTTATTTAATTGACTTAAGTATATTTTTAAGGAGATTTTTACTCGCAAAGAATGGTAAATGTAGCTACTTATCCACAACTAGGGTACTTACAGAAAAACTTATGTAATCCAAACATATGTTTAAGTGAGGTTATAATATGTAGTAGACACTTTTGAAAGATATATGGTTCAGCTTCATGCTAAATTAAATTAGAACACTATTTAAAAGAACCCAAAATACAAACACACTATTTTTTATAAAGTCACATGAGAATTAATTGAATTAGCAATACATTAATAAAAGGTATATGCAATAACCAATATGGCTACCCATATCAAATTAATGTAGCAACTGTTTCCATGTCATTTCATTTTAGATGGTTGCCATAGTAACTTACAGTGTTGCCAACCTATATTTTCTAAGTTGTTGAAAATTAAAAATTTTTATTTTTAAGTGAAAAATCCACGGATATATTTAAAACTAGTATACTATAAGATATACAAAAAAGAAAACAAGTTTTTCCGCAGAAAACGTTAAATGCGCCACTGTCATACTTCGGTTCTACACTCTAAGGTATACTTTTAAAGTCCCGGCGCGCGATGTATGAGAGCCACTACGGCAGTTTGCAACAATGATAAATACATGTAAAATGTTGCGGAAAGAAACAGTTACGTCATATTTATGATCAAATTATTATCACATACAAAAAATGTTTATTTAATTATAAGAGAATGACAAAAGGTACTCACGTAAGCTGTATGACTCTTTACCGCATGGCACCTACTCTCCCGTCAGTCGGGCGTGGGTCGTCCTTTTGCCCCCTCAGCGGAACCAGATTAATTTGTCTTGTTTTCTTGTGTAGCGGAACTACGGGAATACAGGTAAGAGGAACGATATCAGGTAGAGACACGACAAAGGAAACCTACATAACCTAAAAAAGAAGACAAGATAACGGCACACAGATATACACTACTTTCCAGTCCTCACGTGACGGAAAAATCACCACTTTCTTTTCACACTCCGCGTTTGCGCAATCCTTTGCGCAAACGCAACTATCCAAAAGGACGAAAATACACGCACAAATCTTTTAAATTATTGGCGCGAATTCACTTACAAATTAGAAACTTACAGAAATGTTTTAACGTCGATTTTCGGCTTGTAACAATTGATCTTTTCCTAGTATTTCTTCAGCTCGTCTTTCCATTCGTTTTTTAGAATTCTAGTTAACATTTTTGACACGTGCACTGTTAAACTTATTTTTAGAAAATTTTCACATATATCAGAGCCTCTTTTTTTTAGTATATAAGGTTACGTTTGATACCTTTTGCGTATCTCACCTGTCTCATACATATATCTTACAAGTTGGAAAACACGTTGTGTTACTGCTTGTCTAGCGGCTTTTACAGTTCTGTTTGCACCTTCGCTTTACCCAGTGCCTTACCATTTTTTATACCCTTTAATGCTAATTCAAACTCATCTCTAAGTATAGAATATCCTAAGCCATCTTTTTCAATGTCTGATTCCTGTTTTAATGCTGCAAGTTCCTCTCCCGCATATAAATTCCCTATATATTCTTGTCATCTATACACTTTCTCTACATTTTCTATAATGACGTTTCCTCCCGCGTCTCTTGTATTTTTGCTATAGGGTTTTATATTCCTAAAATTCATTCTAATTAGTTTGTTTGCTTCGTCTGTCTTTCCTATTTCCACCTTAGATTGTACCTCCTTGCACTTTCCATCAAGCCATTGTTCTTTAGCTTTCCTGCATTTGAAAATAATTTCCCATTTTATGACTTTGTATCTCTGTTTTCTTATTTCATCTGATCTATTTTTGTATTTTCGTCATTCTTCTATTACATTTAAGATATTCTTTGTTATCCATGGTTTCTTATTCTCCTTTTGTGTATACACCAAAATATCTCTGGCCGCCATGTTTATGCTGGATCTAGTGTTATTCTATTCTATTTCTACTTCCTTAGTATAAGAAATTTTACCGACTTTTTTTCAAATCTTTCATGAATATCTTTATCCTTTAGTTTTTTAAAGTCAAAGTGTTTTTTGCGTTCTTTTTTTTCAAATTCTTAAATTTAAGAGCAGCCTTCATAATTATAATGTTGTGATCAGTGTCTATATCTGCTTCTTTGTATCTTCTACAGCCTTTTACTTGATTCCTAAACCGTTGTCTAACGATAATGTAATCTATTTGATATCTTCCTATTTTTCTTAGCATCTTTCACGTGTATCGTCTTCTAGTATGATGTTGAAATAATGTGTTTGTGAAGACCAAATTGTTTTTATCGCAAAATTCAACCAACCTATTTTCCCTGGCATTTTTCGTCCTTAAACCAAAGAAATCTACTACCGCTCCTTCCCTACCCTCACTGCATTAAAATCCCCCGTAATTATTAAATTTTCATGTTCTTTTATGTTTCTTAGTATGTCTTCGATATCTTTGTCGATCGCCTCTAGCTCTTCTTCGCTGTAGCTAGAGTGGGTATGTATACTTGTATTATTACTGTATTTACCGGTTTAGATTATAATCTAAACACGAGTACTCTTTTGTTTTTTGGAAGTAGTTTTCTACACATTGTCCTATTTTTTTTTCGCATAACTATTCCCATATCCAAAATTCGTTCCTCTGATCCTGTATGAATTACCCTAAAGTCTTTACTCCAAAAATTCCCCCGCCTCTGACAACCGAACTTCGCTGAGCCCTATTATGTTTAGTGCTAACCTATTCATTTTAATTTTCAAGTTCTCTAGCTTACCTACTTGCTGTATACTTCTGACATTCCGCGCTCCGACTCGCAATATGCGTCCTGCTCTCCCTTTAAACTTTCCAATCACATCCTCCGAAGTAATCCCCTGCCGGAGCTCCAAATGGAGCACCAGAAATTTTCCCTCAGAGAATAGCATCGTGTTACTTACAATTTAAGTACGCTGTGTATTTAGGAGGTAATGTGGTGGTTTCCCGTTGCCTTCCACATCGCAGTAGTGTGTCGTAGAATTCCATATTAGCCCCTATGGTCTTTGCCATTCTAAGTGATGTGCCTTTATATTTCCAATGCTCCACCTGAAGGTACTACATTGACCAGGAGGCGAGTTTTTTGTTGCCTGGAAATTTAGAATTTTGCCGAACCCTTGCCGTTTCAGGCAAGATAGAGATCTTTAACGTGCGTGGCAACACTCACACACGGGACCTCCATTTAACCTCCCATTCAAACGAGGGCGTAATTTTTGTGAAAAAAGTTCACCTGCCATTTTTCAAGCAGTCGGCCGTGTCGGGATTTGAACCCAGGACCTTGGGATCCGTAGTCTCACGCTTACTACATTGATCCACGGCGACGCCCATTCTAAGTACCGAAAGACCTGCTGCCCTTTTTTGGGGACCTATCTTAATCTGGTTCCTCACTAAAGACCCTATTACTTTGGTTGGACTTGTAGTTTGACTCTTTAGATCACTGAAACGTGGAAGCCATCCCACATGTTCTAGTTATCTAGAATTTCAAGGTGTAGGTCCATTCGGAACGGAAACTTTATGGCAATTTTGTAAAATTATTTCCAAAATCAAAAAATTATCCTTGTATTTTTTCTTAAGCAATATTTTATAAAGTTATATTTTGCCCAATCTTTATATCTTGATTAAAATTATCTACGATTATTATCCAAGTTGTTACAACTCGCATTCTGTAGAGTACCTGTATAAATTATTGTGCTGAGTTTTGGAAGCAACTTCTGTTAGCTCGAGAATTATAAATTATTTTCTTCAGCTATTTTCAGTTTTGTAAATGTCTGACAAAATAAATATATCGTCGTACTGGTTACAAGATCAACACTTACTGTTGGGGTTAATTGAATAATTAAGGTAACCCGTGGGTTTTTTTAATATTCTCAGATGGAATTAGTGGACTTTAAGGAAGGATTTCCTTAAAATGATGGAACGCAAATATCTTCCGACTATGCTAGGGGTCTATTCCTCGGGCAGAGCTTATGAGGATTGGTCGTGGTTCTTTTTATAAAACATTATTCGCTTACTAGGGCTTGATTCGTACCAAAACAGGGGATTAGGGAGGGCGCCACCAAGTCATTAATTTTAAACACAGGGTTTTCCTAAGGGGGACTTGGAAGTCCTTAGAGAGAAATATCGTATTAACTGCTTACGCAGGTACTGTAAAAAAAATTGAATTAAATTAACAAAGTGAGGACACAAGAGGTATACTCTTGCTACCTCATAAAAAAATTGCCGAAAGATTAATTATGCACACAATTTTATAAACACAAATATTAGGCTTCAAATTCTGAAAAAGCAATTAGAGCTTCTTTATTAAATAGGAGCTACAAATATCATTACCTCGAAGGTATTTATGCCTTTTGTTCCTTGACCTGGTTACACTATTTCTGAACTCACTTGTTTAAAATAAAACAATTAATTAAGAGAATTAAATGGTGATCTTTTAATTAAAAGTTGTTTCGTGATAAAAATTGTATGTACAAAATTTACATTTCAAAAAGGTTACTATAGTTTCTTCTACTCTGTGGTAGAACTATAAATTTCAATGAAATATCAAGTACGTTAAGCGTTTGTTTTTACTACAAAAATTAACTCAAATCAATACCAAAAATACCAGATCTGTTATTCGGTTTTCAAATGTATTTGAAGATGCCGAAAATATCTAATAATTTAATGTTCAAAAGCTTTAACTATAATTATACATAAATGAAACTTTAATCAGAACTCAATGGAGTTGCTTAATTTCGTTAATAATAATAACTGTTATTACACTGCATTTATATTGGCAATAAAAATTTATCAAAGTCCTTTTTAGTTTGTTAAACAAAATAATAGTAATAGATCGTCACAGAGTTATTTTCCTGGTGTAGCCTTGTATCAAAGTTCGCCAAGTGCGGACGTGATGTAAGAATAATATAAACTTCTTATCTCGTTTCAACAGGTGTTGATTGTGTGACAGCGTTGCATCGTGTTAGAGCAGATGTTTATACATACGGTCCCTGGACAAACAAGTGATGTCGCCTTCACGTGTTGTACTGCAAATAACCAGCTGCGTGATTCTTGTACCTAACCATATGAGCTTAAAGCGTGTTTCCTATACGCAACGACGGGACAAACCAAAATCCATTACAACGGTTATCACAAATATGCAAAACTTTGATGTACTACTATATGCAGATCGTTACCAAAGTAATTATCTTTGTGTAGTTATCCACATAGTTACTTATAAATTCATACTAGCAATTTCAAAAAGACCATTATTGTTAATTATTGGACGTTAGATTGAAACCAAAAAATTGCTACCTACATTGCAGAACATTTCATTAAAATTTAAAACGTACAGTTTCATTGCAGAACATTTCATTAAATCTAACTATTATAGAAGGACGTTTATGCTAGACCAATATTTTCTTATCGCTACATTGAAGTAATTGAACTGTAAACTCGATAATCGTAAATGCACAGAAATGATCCATAACACAAAATTTAAACGGGCTAATTTTTATAAAACCGGATAAAACGGAATCGTACTAACGAAGGAATATACAAAGAGTGTCTAAAAGAACTTTCAAAAGAGTTTTCAAAAAGAATATACAAAAGAGTCTTCAAAAGAATATACGAAAAAAAAAGCGCTACAACAAAATTATTTAGTTTGTCTAGGAGATTATATCTAATTGCTTACCATTATTAAAAAGCACTATGTCAAGTGTTTATTACACTTGAGTTTCACTACAGCGTAAAGCCACACGCAAATTACTTGCTAGAACTCTCAGGTTCTCCATGGTACCTTCGTGCCGAGTGTTCTAGCTAAAGTGACCGTTGACACATTGTGCAAGAAATAGGAAAGGTGTTTGGCCTTGAAATATTTATACAAATAATTTACACCTGATGTTAGCAACCAAACTAGCATCTCTGTATTGTGGTTAGACCACATGATCCCAGTACGGATATTTATTTAATTGACGATGTTTACTGTTTTAATGGACTAGACAAAAAGATGTATTTAACTAATAATTTATTGGTGCTTTGCAGTGGTCAAAAAAAACTGTTACAATTGACTTAATCGATAGCATTCCAATTCAAATAGGTTTGATCAAGTAATTTTTTTTCGTAAAATTTCCAATTACAGGAATTGTTGTTATTAAAGGTTTCCCTTTTGATACGCGCGTCAGTTAAAACACCCAATTAACAAGAGGATTTTATTCCGAGTTCCACATAACCAGTATTTTCCATAGATTATAAATAATATTCAAGATACACGAAACAGATATACCCCATTATCTCAACCGATATTAGATATATAAGTAAATTCTCTATACAAGCAGCTTCATCAATAGCAAGGGTATAAAATTATAAGAGATTCCTTTCAATTTCCAAACAAAGTTTGGAAATTCGAAAATGTAAGTGTTATGTAAACCTTCATCCCTTCAAGCAAAAAATCTTTCAATTTTGAGCTCTATTGGTACTGGATATTGAAAAGGCTTCCAGGACATCCTCTACAAATACTTGTTCATTTTAACCTCCCTCTATATGAACATCACTGATTGTTTGGATAGTCCTATCTTCGCGTTCGATTGTTCACTCGGCATTGTTAGTATTTCCGGGTCAACTTTTGTCCTGTGATCGTAATTTAATTTACTGATTGGGAAACTTGTTTGAGCTTCGGAATTTTAATTATCCGTGTAGGTTGATTGCAAATCTTTACGCAAGTATAAGGTTTATACCGCAGTGGTAGAATTAATTTTGAAGCTACTTTTTAAGGATGCAGTAGGTTGAGTTTTACGTAAACTATTGTGATGTATATTTAATATTTGTTAATATATGTTAAACTTGTTAGCAACTTGTGTTGTATAGTCATAACATGCGCATAATTAGCTGGCGTAAAGGGATTAACAGTCTGGATTTTAACATCTACAGCTGATGACTTAATTAAATAAACAATGCTCGCAGGGCCGCCGCTACTATAAATCCGAATTGTGTAGTGGAGGACGGTTGAAATAAAAGGCGGATACCCGAAATATAAATGTTAAATGATTTCACATTTATGTAAGATTTTGAAACAGTTGAAATAATAAAGTCTGTTCAAAATTCTATTACTTTTATAAAACTACCTTAATCTTTTGTATGAGTAGGTAGGTAAGGCCGGTCCTAATTCAAAACGCGACAGACGTATTTTTCATGTGTAGAATACACCCGCACCGTTTTGAATTAGGATCGGCCCTATATAATTTCAATGTAAAATAGTCGTGAAAACATTTCAATGTAAAATAGTTATGAAAACATGAATTCTTATATACTTTCAATGTAAAATACTTGTGGGCACGTTTTGAATTAGGATCGGCTTTATATTACTTTCAATGGAACATACATACTTCAAAACACACGTATGTTGAAAAATGTAAGTGCAGAGAAAATGTGTGTAGATGTTTTGAATTTGGTTTTCTAGCTAGAAGTTATAAAGTATGACAGATGCAAAATATCGCATTCAAGTCAATTGTGTTTAATTAAAGTGGATTCTGATTTATGTTTAGAGGCTGCAAATACACATGGGCCGGTTTCAATTCAAAATGTGTTCACTCTTGTGATAGGTTGAAAGTGGATTGGCAAAGTACGCAGATGGTGGTAATCTGCTATATAAGGAGATTGCTCCTAATATTAATTTAATTAGTCAAAGAAAAGCAATATGGATTTTAATACTCTTAATAAAACCACATATCGCAAACCTTATGTAAATTCAAAAGATCTTGTAGTGAATAAGAGGTTTGAAGTTTTAAAAGTGAAAACAATCAAGACAAAATATGGAGAAAGAGTATTAGTGGAAACAGAAGAGTTCAAGAGTATATTGCCATTGAGATATTTTGAATACCTTCAAGCACATGGAGTGAAACAATTAAATGAAAGTATTGGCTCGAACAAACACGTATACATAACTAGTAAGGAATCGATCGGTCTAACTGTCAACATAGAATTTTCAGAATAATATGTCACTAATCTAAGAAATTAGTTTATTATTATAATAATATACATCTTGTTCTTTACTGTTTAAATTAGTATAACACATCTAAGTCGATTGTATAAAGAATGATGTATTAAATGAAAGTGAGTTCTGATTTATGTGCGTTTTACTTTGAGTTAACTACCTTGTTTAGAGAAAGTCTTGTTTCAAAAAAGAAACTTTTATAAAATACTTTTTTATTTTACAAATTGTTGAATATTTTGATCTAACTATTTATAAATGAAAAAGTATTTATTAACTCCCGTTCTTGAAGTATCTGCTGCTCCCTCGCGGTTAATTCCTCTCTTTTTTGCTTTATTATTTCTAGCTCCAAATATATACGACGCAGTAGCTTCTCTCCACGCTTTTTAAATGCGTTTAGCAACTCTACTGTGTCATCTTCGTAGGATTTGTCATCTTCACAACAAACAGCCATATTAGATTCTGTACATAACTTTTTCATAGCCGACATGTTTTTGCCTGATCTGTGAGCATAACATAAAAGATTATTGTAGGTTCACCTTTTCTTTTTGTATACTACCTGATGTTTCTGAGAGGATCAGAGTGTGTCAACGATCCTACGATAGCCTCAGAATTTCCAGAATGGTTTTTTGATCTAATGTAACTTATAAATTAGTAGTGTTTTAAAAACACATGTATAAATGTGAAAAAGCACTTACCGTGATATATCTATTACGTCACTATCAAAAATAGCAGCAGTGTTGAGTTGAGGCGAAGAACAACCAAAAACTTCTTTGATCACGTCTTCGTCTGAATGTAATATAAATTGCTCTAGAACTTTTACGTTGGTACTATTACAATTTTTGATTGATGATAAGTTACTAATTTTTAAAAGTTGCTAGTAATAGTAACTAATAATTATACAAGAGATCTGATTGAATACTGTTGGTAAAATCTACGTGAAATATTTATATTAAACAATAAACTGATCTGTTAGAAAAAATTAAAAATTTGCATCGTTTTCTGAAAAAATTCAGCTCTGTAATCTATTCTAATGAACAAAACAGTATGTAAGCGAATATAATTATACCTCAGCAGAAATAATGAATTAGTTTCATTGTCTGAAAAAGAAATTGTAATGAATGCACATAATAAAAAAACCCTAAATTAGATTAATTTCGTTTTTTAGATTACCGCTGACATAATTTATATGCATATATAGGTACTGCTCAGCAGAAATAATGAATTACATTCATTGACTGAAAAAGAAATTGCAAGAAGGCGCATAATAAAACCTAAATTAGATTAATTTCGTTTTATATTACTGCTAGCATAATTTATTTTCCATAAAAAATTAACAAAAATTGACTTTATATGCATATATAGGGATATAGTAATTTGTGTGGGTGTATGTTTACGCGAATCATGTTGAATAAGAAAAATTCTTTAGTTCTATCAACGTACTGGAAAATGTTTTTCTTAATATCGGGTTTTAAAAAAAACCCATGAGTGCGTGTAAATTATTATATTTTTCTTTAGATTAATTTCGTTTAAAATAATGCAATGCAAATGATCCTTAAATAGTAATATATATAGAATAAGTTTTAGATTACCGCTGACACAATTTACATGCATATATAGGTAATTTGTGTGTTTATACGATTTTATGTTGAATAAGAAATTCTTTAAAGGTGCTGTTATATGATAAAACTGCAGAATGTTTTTTTAATACTGGGTTTATAAAAACCATGAGTGCGTGTAAATTATTAAACAAATACGGTTTAATCTGAGACATTTTTTCAAATTTGCTTTGTTTTTATTTAAAAATTTAAAAATATTTCAATGTAATCATAAAAAATAGCGCTGTAATGATACTGTATTTTCTGTACACATCATAAATCAAAGGTCGTATAAAACATTTTTATTACTAACTGCAAACAAGAAATTTTTTGTAGTAAACGCGACTGAATGAAAAATGATGTTGTATGCTAATTCTTTTTACAGTTGTTTTGCTTACGCTAGATGATTATGTATGTTCCATTGAAAGTAATATAAAGCCGATCCTAATTCAAAACGTGCCCACAAGTATTTTACATTTAAAAGGATATAAGAATTCAGGTTTTCACATTTTACATTATTGGCGCTTTGTAAGTTTATTAAAAGATTTTCATATGTATCCATAAAAAATAGCGCTGTAATGATAGTGTATTTTCCGTATACACATCATATATCAAAGGTCGTATAAAACATTTTTATTACTATACTGCAAACAAGAAATTTTTTGTAGTAAACGCAGCTGAATGAAAAATGATGTTGTATGCTAATTCTTTTTGCAGTTGTTTTGCTTACGTCAGATGATATTTTTGTATAAATATTAAATAGAGCTATATTTATATTAAGTAGTGTACTTGATTTTCTATAGAATCATGAATTCTGAAACCGTATCCGAGATTAGTAGCGCAATTTTGAGATTAACTGTAAAATGCGTTAATCTAATTAAATCAGTGAATGAAATAACGAAACACATTTTAATTATCAAAGCAAATATTAGTATATTGAAGCTTGCTATTAGAAATAAGGTATACGAAGACAATCAACAAGAAAATCCTAGTAGGCTGGAATCTAATTTGGCACATCTTAAAAGCTACCTTGTACGATTGAGGCACTTGAAACGCTCTTTGGAATATCGTGGTAAAGGTGTTGATGCAACGCTTTCTAGAGGTCATACTCGAAAAAATTTGATTTGGCATGATGTACAATCATGTTTTGGAAGTCGAATAATTACGGGACCTATTACCAATTTAAATTATAGAAATTCTCTAGTGTTCTTAGACAAGGCGTTCGCTAGTTTTAAACGCAAGATTGTTGCTTGCTTAAAAAAGTCAATGTTGAAAGTTAATGTAATATTTGCAGCTAACTTTGTTAAGCCTACAACTGGCGAAATAGATTTGAAAACGTTTCCTACTGCAAATCGTCACATCGATATAAATACCAATCTCAAGCTGTGGTATAAGGAGAACGTATTGAACAAGATTTCGAAGCGATTAGAAGAATTTAGCGAGGAAGATTCTGGTTGGGCAATCCAAGAAGTTTTACTCTTGAAGGTAAATATTAACAATCATGATCCACTTAAAGGAGGGTGTTCAACGTTTGTACCGGTTCCGGACTTTATAAAAAAAAAAGCTGTGGTAAATGTAATAAATAACTACCAATATTGCATTCTTTGGAGCTTGGTTTCCGCTATAAAATCCTGCTAAACAAAATAGTCAGAGAATATCTAGCTATCCACATTTTGATACAGTATTACGCTACAATTCAATTCAGTTTCCAATCACATTAAAAGACATAAAAAAAATTGAGAAGCTTAACAATCTCGCAATTAACCTATATTGTATAGAAAATACTAAAATACTGCCATTTTGTTTAAGTGAAAATTTTAAAAAAATTGAACCTATTAATCTGTTAGTTTTAAATAATGATTCCTTACAATATTCTCGTCCGACTAATGAGAATCACTTTCATTTTACTTGGATTAAGGATATGTCAAAATTATTTGCAAAACAGTTGTCTTCACATGAACATAGAAAATTTTTTTGTTATAGATGTTTAAATAATTTTAGTACAGCAGCATTACTTAAGCGTCATTCGAATTATTGCGAAAAACAGAATACTTGCTCAATAAGATTACCCGAAGAATCCGAAAAGTATCTAACGTTTAAACATTTCCACTATCAAGAAAAAGTATCATTTGTAGTTTATGCAGATCTCGAATGTATATTAGAACCATGCAATGAGTCTGAGGTAATATTAAACACAGTCCGTTACCAAAGGCATATACCCTTTAATGTAGCGTATTATTTGAAATGCTCGTATGATAATAAATATTCCAAATTTCAATTGTATCGCGGAAAGGATTGTATAGAATGGTTTGTTGCTCAATTGAAACTGATTTCAGAAACGACTAATAAAATATCTAGTTAATCCAATAAAAGGTTTCCATCTCCGTAATTAACAAAGCAGTAATTGAACATTTACCATGTCAGTGATTACCAAAATTAATTTAACAGGAGGTAATCTCCAGACTCGTCTCTAGAGCCTTCCCCAGACTCGTGCAGACTCGTATCCAGAGCCGTCTATAATAGATCGGCTTGCTTACACAATTTTTACACTTTAAAAAAATGCTTTTCACTTTACTTTCGTTTAACTGGTTACGTGAATAATTTAGCACTTTTGAGTATAGTGACAGCCCAGTTTCAACTGTATACTCACTCGTTGCTCAATTGTTATCGTATTTATAGTCCTTGCCCCTTTGTTTGCTATTCGTTGATTTCACGTGTTGGGCGACACCATTTGTCTTATCTCTTGTGTACTTCGGAAATTTTACCAATTGTGTAGTTCAATTATTTGGAAGAACGCTCAAGTTGTCACGTAATTCATTTATGTAACATTACATTTAATTTAGAAATCCCAGAAATTTTCGTTTATTAAATCACGTATCATTGTTATTTGCTTATTCTAATCTAAACAGAAATAAATTTGGTGTTTGTTTATTTCCTAGTTAAATTGGATTTTTGAACAAATGTAATACTTTTCTGTCACGTACGATTTTCAAATAATGCATAAATTTTGCCTGCGTAATGATGATATATTTAACGCACTTGCTGAATATTTATCTAGCCAATTCATATAGGTTTTCGTTGATTTAATTTTGATGCATTGCATTACATTTTTAAATCTTATCTTTGCTCGTAACTACTTTTGAATATGCGTTTAATCTCTTGTTGTAGTGTGCGCTCAACTAACAATATGTATAGTAACCTATTTACTCTTATAATATCTGTAATTATTGTTTTTGCTATTTGGAAGTTTCTATTGTTTATTCTACGACCCCTATGACTTAACCTACCCCTAAATTAACCTTATATTTACAGCTATATATATATATATATATATATATATATATATATTGCCGTGTAACTCGGGTAAAATCCTCACCAACAAAAATATTTCCGAAAATTACATTAAATTTTGAAATTCGAAAATAGAAAATTTTCCAAAAATTTAAATAAGTTAAAAAAATATTGCTTACCCGTTTTCCTCTCTTCCTCGGTTGAATGGCCTTCTTCAACTGCTTCCGGCTAGCTTATTAGGACCTCCTTTTGGATAGCTATATTCATTCATAAATTCTATCATTCACGCACACTCCCAATAAAACCACAAAATACAACAAACATACAATCTTTTATTTATTCCTATTTACAAATGCAATTCATTATTATTTTATTGTTCACGTTGCACTTCAGTAAATTTTACTTTGTAATGTCCTGTATTTTAATATCATCCAGCACATAAATGTACTCGGAGTAAATGGACCTTGAACAATATCTTCTCTAAAATTCCTTCATTATAATTTATTTATTTATTTTAAGACTCTAAGTAAACTGTGGGGTATGGTGAGCTCATAATAACCCAATTAATGTATGCCCTTCTACTTTGCATACTCTAAAACTAAAAAAAAAACAAAGCCATGTACTCTTCACAAAATTTCGCGTTCTGATGGAACGTTTAAAAGCTTTCTAGACACCTTCAATTTCTAGTTGAATACCGTAATAAAGTTATTTACACATATTCTGTTCAATACGTAAATAATTCACACTACCTTGGAAAAACACTCTCATACTCTACCCTATTATTTACAGTTTATAGAAATCACAACTTTAAATCGTTACCTGGAAACTCCGCTCTGTAGATGATGCCATGTAATTTTTCTCCCTGGTCTGCAGGACGTTTCTCGCTATTACTAAACGACTTCCATTTCAGTTAATCCGCCAACGCCTCCTTCTCGGTGTAACCAAATTTCAAATTTCATTTCACAGTAATCTACGTTACTTAATGTCCCGACACGAGTTGATAAAAATTATTGGTGATACCTTTATTAAAATAAGTAATATCGGCACACTAACCGCGTTTTAATTAATTTAGAGGCTACCACTAAGCAATACAATTTAAATTATTTGTTAATACTCACACTCGTGTTAACTTTCATACGTGCTTTTAGGACGATCGAAATTATAAAGCACGAAGTTAAAAGACAAGAGAGCGAGTGCTAGCTCTTTAGAGTATATATCTTTCGACTGTAACCTTTCCAGGCCCCCAGTTATCCGAAATCCCGCTCACAACAACACATTCTCACAATTTTGCACTCAACCCCAATTTCAAATCTGCGAATTTCCGTACCCCGTTATAAAATTTTAAGAAAATCACGCTACACTATCCTCGTGTCTATATCAAGTCGAACTAACATCTCGACCAATCGTAGACTTAATGACGTTTCTCAAATCCCTCCTATCCTATTGTGGTCTTATGCTTATACGTTTTCTACGTCTCATTCTAACCTTGCTTGAGTGGTTGAAAAATCGATATCCTTGTTTGTTCACTGTTTACACACGTGGACTGTCTACGTGATTTAAACAACCCCTTCATTAGTATTTCTATAGAACGCATGCGACGGTTTTACAATATACGTAGAATCTTTGTTTGTTATCTACAGAAATTATTGGAACGTGACATTTAAAAATACGCAGGTGTTCAATCGTACCATTTTAAATAATACTTCTACGAGTTGGATATTCTACGTATTTTAACCCTCTTGATATATTTGTACGTTAGCAACGCGTCTCATCTTTGGTATTATTGGGTTTTTAAACGCTTTTATGCATATTATTCATCAGAAATTGTTCAATTAAATTTAAATTAATTACTAAATTAATGGCATTGGCTTCTACCATTTAATTTCTTTGCAAACCTACTTTAATTATTTATAAATTTCGTTAATACCTGATGCTTAAAAATGAATTAACTAATATAATTTTCGTACGTAATTTCTGGTTGTTTCTTTATACAGGGTGTTTTGAAATTGCTTTGTTTATATTTATTTTTAATCTTTTAAAACCACTATAATATATTTGTATATATGTATATATATATATATATATATATATATATATATATATATTGCTCTGGATACTCGAGAACCTTACGATTACTTCGTGCCCCACAGTTGGGCTGTCATATAAAAAATTGCTATAAAATTACCTGTCAAAAAAAGACTTCACTAATTACCACCTAAATAAATTTTGAGTTCAAGCTCTGAATCACGAGATGTTTTAGTTGAGTATCCTCTGAGGATGTTTTCCAAAATGACACCCCACGGCTAGCCCTGCTCACTGCTTCTTCAGGAATACTCACCACAGCTACTCATTTGCTCTGCAACCTTTCTAATTAATAAAAAAGTAAAAAAATTAATTTGACAAGAAAACATACAACCCTTTTATTCTGTTCTAAAATCTGTCAATGACGTCACTTAATATGCAAAATATTACACGTAATAACGAAATATTTCAGATTCATAAAATGTTTATAAGAACGGAATACTCACATGAATATATAAGCGTCTCGCATGATAGCTTCCTTCAGGATTACTACGGGCCCCTTCTGGATTATTTACCGATGGTGCGCATAGCGTCCTTCGGGATTGTTCCTTTTCAAATTAGTTAAAGATGGTGGCTGCTCCGGCCAGCTATTGCGGGGTGTGGGCTCCAGTTCGGCCAAGTTGCATCCAAATTATCTTCTATGAGCTATATGTAGCGGAACGATAAGGAACAGGTTTATAGGGTCGACAATCAAAGATAAGCAAAAAGAGAATCTACATAATAAGATAAAGATACGATACCAGACACGACGACTCCACTCGAAGCTGAAAGGCAAAAAGCTACGTTTCAGCGTCTCCCGGAAACTTTCCAACTTTTTCCCTTCAGACGCGTCGACGCGAAGTTCGTTCAACGCACTTCTGACGTAACGGAAATACGCGCTAAGTCTTTGAAATTTATGGCGCGAAACTCCCGCATTTTAAAACTAAACAAAAAGTCTAGTGCCAAATTGTGGCACGTAACAAATCCAGAGTAGATCACATCACCTCATTGGCTTTTTGTATCTAGTAATGAAAATATTGCCGATTGTGCTTCTAGAAGTTTTACGTCCCAAGCTTTTTTAAATCATACTCCGTGGTTTTCTAGTCCTCCATGGCTAACACTTGCTTCCTCTGAATGACCTGTATTACCTATTAGTAAAATTGTTGATACAAAAAATGAATTGAGTGTATTTCTAAATGTTTTACCAAAACCAATAACGTCGTCTTTATATTATTTAATAAACTATTTTTCTTCCTGGACTAAATTATTAAACTCTATCATTTAAGTACTTAGGTGTATTAAGATTTTATATCCTAATAATAATACACGTGAAAATGTAGAAAAGGCCGAACATGCTTTCATTAGAGCTGTACAACAGCAGCACTTTTTATAAAGAATATTCAATGATCTTCATCTCACTCCATTTATTCAGGACAGAATAATAAGAATAGTTTGCAGATTAGCCAATTCAAAACTTAGTTTTGATAAACGATATCCTATCTTACTAACTAAATACAATCCCTTAGTTACTTTACTTATTGATTACTCTCATAAGATACAATGTCATACTGGCGCTCACTTATTGCATTCTTTGCTAAGACAGAATTATTGGATTTTTTCAGCGAGTGATATAATTCGTCAAAGATTATGGAAATGCAACAATTGTTTTAAATTAAAACCAACGCCAACCTATTCATTAATGACTCCTCTACCATTTGAAAGGGTAATCCAAGCTTAGGCCTTTACATCAACAGGAGTTGATCATACCGGAGCATTTAACATTACCATGAAAAGCATACAGGTGTTAAAAGTCAAAAGGCGTATGTATGATTACTTGTCTGCTTAACCACTAAGGTTTTTCATTTAGAATTGGTCACTGACCTTTCGACAAAATCGTTTCTTTCAGCACTGAAAAACTTTTTAGCCCGCCGCGGACAATGCGCTACAATTTTTAGTGATTATAATACAAATTTTGTTGGTGCTAAGACTCACTTGAATGAAATATACAAGTTTACCCGTCACCTGTTTTCACATCGGCAATCTAGCAAGAGCTCACTATTTGTAAAGTAGAATGACAGTTTAATCCCCTTTCAGCCCGTATTTTGGTGGCGTATGGGAGTCGCAAATAAAGTCCGTAAAATTTCACATGGCACGTGTAATTGGAGATCAAATACTAACTTATGCAGAACTATATACAGTTCTAACTCAAATCAGAGCGCTATTAAATGCTAGACAACTTTGTTGTCTTAGCAATGATCCTCATGATTTGTCGACATTAACACCTGCACATTTTATTTACGGCGCTAGTTAGATTTTGGGCCTCTTGGAGCGGCTTTTTAAAAAGGCTTCTCCCAAAAACTCACGCAACAATTTTCATTAAAACAGAAATTACAATAAAAATTAACAAGTGGATGCGTTATATTCATTAACGTTTAACAATCCAAGTTACTTTTCATTAATTAAATTAATTAAACTAAATTGAGTAGCTTGAACAACCAACAATGTTAAATTTGTGAAGCTCAAGACTGACTGGCCATCTTGGACTCTTGAGGGTATTTATGCTATGCCTGCCCTTCACATTGCGTGTGGGAATTGCAGAGCTCATGTCTGCTACTTTCTTTATACAATACACAGTATTACTTCTTAGTAATCTTAATTCTAACAATAAGTTTCTTACAATCTATTGTGATCTGCGCCTGCAGTGTCAAGTTACGTCTGGAATACAAAGTATTCACATCCGTTCTCATGTCTGGTTTATAAACTTCCATTAACCTTTTGTAATATGTCCTTCAATTATTCTTTGTTGCATCTAACTTAAGTTTTAATGATTCTATTTAATTATACATATATATTGATTTGGGGGATATGTAACTCGCTCCACTTACTTTTTACCATGTAATGATGTTACTAATGTTCCCACTAACCGACTGAATAGATATAAATTGCTAGATTCAATGGGGCAACATTTTTGAAAAATATGGAACCGAGAATATTTACCCTCTCTGGAATCTCGTAAACATGGAACACTGTTTTCAATTCAGTGAAAGAAGGTACCATCGTAGTCATTACCAACCACAATCTTCCTCTACTCCACTGGCCTTTAGCTATCATTGATAAAATCTATCCTGGAAAAGACGGTATTATCTGTGTGAAAACTGTTCGAACAAAAAGTCATATTTGTGTTAGACCAATAGTTAAATCAGGTCCGCTTCCTACTCAATAATTTTTTGAGTAGAACATTTTATTCATTTATTTTTTAAATAAGTATTCTATTGACTTATTTTATTTTATAAAATCCAAACCAATAGTTTATTTTCCATTTAAAAAAAAATTTTTTTTTTGAATAAACATTAACTTATTGAATTTACATTCAATTTCCGGGTGCGAGGATGTTTAGGCCATACTTTAATTTTTATATCAAATCCTGTTTAAATTCTATATTTACAATTAGATATAATATATTTTTATATGTTAAAACCCACTTTATTTTTGATACCGCACCTGTTATTTTGATCAGTGTTGCTGTGCCCAAATTAAAAATTGACATTATATCTGAAATTATAGGCGATGTAACTTGTCGTTCTGTGTGCATTCATTATTTTGAATAGTAATTGTGAAAGTGATTTATTTCGGGCAATTTGTGTATCTATACATCTCATAGATTCGCCGTTTTTCTTTATACTTTTTATTTATGATTTACGTCAAAATCTTTCAACGTAAGACAGTTAATTCGCAAGGTAAGGCACTTTCATCTTCTAATTTGACCATAGTGATTGCACCAATATAAAAAAGTCTACAGTCCACTAGTCCAAGCTATTATAGCCCTACGAGTGCCAAAGTTACACTACATTAATATTAGTGTTTAGACAATTGTGTCGATAATTTTAATATTGTTAATAGCTGTATACTCAGTACGCAAATGTACATTAAATATAAGATTAAAGCAAAAACAGCTCTAATGAACATTCAGTTTTAAATATTAAGTAATCAACCTATAATTTTTTATATAAAAGAGAAAAGTTACATATATCTTATATTAATATGTATTAAAAATTAAATTGTTACGTTTTTTTTCGTGGCAACCACGTTGGGCGCCAAAATTTATGTTACGTAACACAAAGAAAGTCAAAGAAATGACCCGGCTCAATCGGAGAGTAGGGGGGTTGTAGAAAGCAGACTGACCTGTGATGTATGCGGCGGTAGGGAGTTAGTAACGGTGCCTGCAAGAAAAAGTTAAGCAAACCTGGAAAAAAAAGAATAAGTATAGCAGCAATGAGAAATCTAAGTTATTCAGTACTATGTAGAATGTAAAAAAAAGAAACTGTTTCGATAGTCTATATAATTTAACAACGGTAAAAGCAATACAAAAATATTTAGTACAAAGTGAGATAATATTGGGGAGTAGCAGAAACGTTTCCTCACACACCAATTCAACATAAATCAGACAAAATGTTAAAAAAATAAATAGGTAAGACACAATTGATATGAGTAATTCAGTAAATAAATAGTTAAGACACAATTGGTATGAGTAATTTAGTAGTATTGATTGTTTTTTTTTCTTTCTTTTTTTTTCTCAAAAGCGGGCAAATCTATTGTAAACGGTATCAGAACAACGAAAACATGGCAACCAACGGTTAGATATTTAAAGTACTAATAAGTAGGAAATAGTTCAACTTACAGAAAGTCCTTCAGGAACGCTTCCTTGCATTTGAAGCGTGGGATTCAACAATGTCCCGCACCAACGAAGTACTTCACCCTTGACTGTGAGGGTGTTGATGGAACTTGGCACACGTTACACTAATCACTAATCACTGGGGTTAGCAGCAGACACTATCACGCGGATGGAACCAGGTAGCATTGATAAATTTCTTGTTAATTCTATTTCCTGAGACAATAATTCCGAAATATTTTGTAACACAAATTGTAGAGAAAAATAGAAATAAGAATTTAGAATCACGTGCTTTCAAGGCACGATGTAATGCATGCCATCTGATAAGTCCTTGCATTATACTAACAGTAATGTGAGGTGTTGTATTTGCTACATATGGTAACAAAGAAAAATCTAATGCTTTTGAATAACGAAACTCACGCAAGCCATGATCCATTTCAGATTCTTTGTTGTCCGAAAACTCAGAAAACCACAGTATCACAGCAATAAAACCGTCCGTCAATGACCTCAAAACCCGTGCGGTCGAGTAAACACATTCTACAGTTAAAAAGTATAACTAAAATCGTGCCGTGTTTTTCCACACTCTCTTCAAAAGTAAAAAGCAAACAGTAACTTTTACGTAATTAATATATATCAAACCAAGCACGAAAACTAACAACGTAACGTAATTAACATATAGTAACCAAAGACAAAACTACAACTCCCAGTCTGTAGATATAAAATTGTTGTTATTCCAACCGCTTATCGCCTATCAACTCGACTCGTATATCCACATAAGGAACAAAATTTATATCTACTAATTAATTGCGAGCTGTTTATCATTTTCCATAAGTTGGACAGTAATTTATTAATGAAAATCAATCTTCAAATTATTTACTTTTAAAGTAATACCGGCGAGTTAATAAATATAAAACAAGAGATAGTAGTTGCAGAAATGTATTTACAAATTTGGTAAAGCGGAAAAGGTTAAACTCTTAAAAATGCCCGTTACAAATTCCCCCCTAGCAAAATAAAGACGTCGCGGTGAGAGAAAAGAAGGGAAAACGACAGACAAGGAACCAAACAAAAAAATTTTTTTTATCCGGTTCGAAGGACCAAAACCAGTATAAGAAGAGGAACATTTTTCTAAAAGAAGACAAAGTCATTTATCGTAACCAACAACGACAGAATAGGTAAAGAAAGCATTCAGTAAACACGCAATGAGGATTAAAGGTCTTAGCTACTTTTAAAATCGTCAAAAGACGGATGTCCCCCAAAAGGGACATTTCTGTTTTCCACCTCAAAGAAAAGTTTTGGCTTCCCGCGGAGAAACCAAGAGAAAAGAAAAAAACGAGGAAGAAAACTCGTAGCAAACCAACCTCAAGTGTGCAGCAAAGAAAGAACCAAGACAAAGTAAAGAGCAAAGGCAAGCTAGTACATCATCTAGAATACCTCCAACTGAGGTAACACAGATCCGTATGAAACGATTACTCAAGCAGAGTATGGCTAACAGACCTACAGAAGCGACCAAGTCGAGATTCCTAAAGGAAAGGAAAATAGATCTGAAGCCTACCTCAGGGAATGGATGTAGAAAGCAACTATAATAGTCAAATAGTGAACAAATGGTAGAACTAGCCAGAAGAAGAAGAAGAAGAAGAAGAAGAAGACAAAACTAAGAATAAAGAAATCCACAGGGAAAGATAGGTAAGCAGTAGCAATCGGAGAGGACCAAGGTGTAAAGGCATAAACGCTGCCATTAATTCGTCAAAGGACGGATGTGTCTTTAGAAAAGAAACAGCACAGTTTCCAACCTCAAGAAATTGGTTTCGCGCGCGCAGTAACCAAAAGAAAAGAAAAGTAGCGAGGAAGGAAGTCAACAGCAATAGCCAACATAAGACACAAGTGTCAAGCCTCAAGTAAGCTAGGGAACGACAAACGGAAAACTGGAGGAAGTAACGAAAGGCTTCAACTGGGGTATCAAGAAGGAAGAAAGAAAAAAAAAAGTCGTATAATACCACCAGATTTAGATCGGGGACATTAAGATTATATTTAAGTGATGTAGCGAAAGTGACGTGAAGAAAAGAAAAAAAAAGAAGGTGGTGTACAGAAAACTTGGGCGCCAGTGTTTTCCAGAACCAAATTACCAGCGAAAACACAACTCTGATAATTCACACACAAAAAAAAACTACAATCAAGGAATTTCTATATAGCGAAGGAAGAGAAAAAATCAAGACTACACCACAAAAAAAAATTAGAGCCAGCCAATATAGGCAGAAAAGAAAATCGAACCGATACACAAAAAAAAAATCAAGGCCAAAAAAATCAACGTCATAAAAAAAATTTAGAAAAAATCAAGAGCAAATCAAAAAAATCAGGCCCCTCTAAAAAAAGTCGAGCCTAAACGAGAAGGAAGAAAAATAATTTCGGGCCCCTCAAAAAAAGTCGGGCCCCACGTTGGGCGCCAAAAACTCTGTACGTTTTTTTTCGTGGCAACCACGTTGGGCGCAAAAATTTATGTTACGTAATACAAAGAAAGTCAAAGAAATGACCTGGCTCAATCGGAGAGTAGGGGGGGTTGTAGAAAGCAGACTGACCTATGATGTATGCGGCGGTAGGGAGTTAGTAACGGTACCTGCAAGGAAAAGTTAAGCAAACCTGGAAAAAAAAGAATAAGTATAGCAGCAATGAGAAGTCTAAGTTATTCAATACTATGTAGAATGTAAAAAAATGAAACTGTTTCGATAGTCTATATAATATAACAACGGTAAAAGCAATACAAAAATATTTAGTACAAAGTGAGATAATATTGGGGAGTAGCAGAAACGTTTCCTCACACACCAATTCAACATAAATCAAACAAAATGTTAAAAAAATAAATAGGTAAGACACAATTGATATGAGTAATTCAGTAAATAAATAGGTAAGACACAATTGGTATGAGTAATTTAGTAGGATTGATTGTTTTTTTTCTTTCTTTTTTTCTTCTTAAAAGCGGGCAAATTTATTGTAAACGGTATCAGAACAACGAAGACATGGCAACCAACGGATAGATATTTAAAGTACTAATAAGTAGGAAATAGTTCAACTTACAGAAAGTCCTTCAGGAACGCTTCCTTGCATTTGAAGCGTGGGATTCAACAATGTCCCGCACCAACGAAGTACTTCACCCTTGACTGTGAGGGTGTTGATGGAACTTGGCATACGTTACACTAATAACTAATCATTGGGGTTAGCAGCAGACATTATCACGCTGATGGAACCAGGTAGCATTGATAAATTTCTTGTTAATTCTATTTCCTGAGACAATAATTCCGAAATATTTTGTAACACAAATTGTAGAGAAAAATAGTAATAAGAATTTAGAATCACGTGCTTTCAAGGCACGATGTAATGCATGCCATCTGATAAGTTCTTGCATTATACTAACAGTAATGTGAGGTGTTGTATTTGCTACATATGGTAACAAAGAAAAATCTAATGCTTTTGAATAACGAAACTCACGCAAGCCATGATCCATTTCAGATTCTTTGTTGTCCGAAAACTCAGAAAACCACAGTATCACAGCAATAAAACCGTCCGTCAATGACCTCAAAACCCGTGCGGTCGAGTAAACACATTCTACAGTTAGAAAGTATAACTAAAATCGTGCCGTGTTTTTCCACACTCTCTTCAAAAATAAAAAGCAAACAGTAACTTTTACGTAATTAATATATATCAGAACCAAGCACAAAAACTAACAACGTAACGTAATTAACATATAGTAACCAAAGACAAAACTACAACTCCCAGTCTGTAGATATAAAATTGTTGTTATTCCAACCGCTTATCGCCTATCAACTCGACTCGTATATCCACATAAGGAACAAAATTTATATCTACTAATTAATTGCGAGCTGTTTATCATTTTCCATAAGTTGGACAGTAATTTATTAATGAAAATCAATCTTCAAATTATCTACTTTCAAAGTAATACCGACGAGTTAATAAATATAAAACAAGAAATAGTAGTTGCAGAAATGTATTTACAAATTTGGTAAAGCGGAAAAAGTTAAACTCTTAAAAATGCCCGTTACAAAATGTAGTAATTATTTTTATTGAAATAGAACGATACATTGTATTATGAAAGGGAATGTAATAAGTGTTAACTGAGTTTATACTAGGAATAGAATAAGAGGCAATTGCTCTGTAACACAGATGCAAGTTGGTACGATGATATAAGGAACAATGAACTGCTACCAAACAAACTTATTAATAATTACCTAGAAATAAAGACATTGTATGTTATCAAGAAACATCCATTTTACAGTTTCCCACAGAATAGTGAGAGACTAGAGGCTTTATGTTAAACATAAGAATCTCTTCTACTCAGTCTTCGAATCTCATAACGTTAGCATTAATTACTAATTAATTAATTAAATAATAAAAATAGTAACTTGTAAAATTTCAAATTTGTACTTAAAGAATTAAGTGTTCAAGTTGTTTGTGAATAAAACAAGTCTGTTGGTCATTAAAATAGTAAAATTAATGTTGATTGGAGTATTTCTTAAATAAAACTTTTTAAAAAAACGCTTCCAAGGACCTAAAATTTATCTCACGATCCTAATAAACGTTTAATGTAAAGATTTCATTTATTGATGTAAAAATAAAATCGCTTATATAATATAAATGTGTTGGATAATAGTATATTATTCAATGACCAAGTTATGATAGCCATTACTCATTCGGATTACGCACGACTACACAAATCTTTATTATCAGATATTTTCTAAACGGGTTAACTAATATCGCAAACGCTGACAAGCAAAAATTTATTTGTCAAAGTGTAACAGACTACTTTGCACCATACGAAAATTATACATTGCGAATTATAAAAAATTAAAGTTTATGCTGATTGGTCAGAGGTTTTGGAATATGATCATAATCCACGACATGGATGTTCCTGATTGGTTAAAGATGTAGGATTATGAGTTCATATGCACCTACAGAATAACGAGTCCTATGACAAACCTATTTTTAAATGCTTAAGAAATGCATTACTGGATAGTCGTGTAAAAATTAATTATTAGTAAGATTAGTGCTATAATAGTGGTTAATTAATCGTACTTAAAATATTAAATTAGTGCCTACAAATAGTAATTAAGCTAGTGTTGATGTAGAAAAGACTGTAAATAACTTATGATTGTGAAGACTAATTATTAGACTAAATTTTTTGGAAACAAAAGGCCAAAGAACAATTAAGGAATTCGTTACCATACTTGTTTTTATAAATTCGTAACGGTATCCGATTCTTTACTAGCTTTGTTCTACTCATTGCTGAAATATAATTATTCTCAATTCAAATTACAAACTGTTAGTAAATTTTCTTTTGAGATTAACCTATTCTTGAGGATTAAACCATGTAACGCATATAAATTTGATTAAATCCTGTTCTATAGACACTCCTTGGGATTAATGGTAAAATTAGGAGTCCCTCGTATCTCTTTTCAAAAGATCTGAATAAAGCTCATGCGATTAATAAAACCTTCCTAATTGGATTTTATAAGGAAAATTAAATAAGCCCTGGTTTCCGACAGTTTACGTAAAAGAATTTATTAAAACGTAAATTAGATCGCCCAAATCTATTCATCAAGATGAACCGTTGTTCGATATTTCAAAAACTTTTTCCTAACGGAGTGACAGCAAGCGTACATTACTTTCTAGGGTATTGCAGATTTAGGCTAAACAGAGTTTCCAAATCAAGAAAACAAGGCAATTGAATTGCGTGATGTTCATTTCTAGTACGAACAGATACTGCGAATTCTTTTCCAGGAGCACTTGAATGAACTTCTGGTGAATCTTTTAGAAACGTTCGTTCACTTCATATTGCTTTCTCATTGTCTGAATCTTCTTGTTACAAGTAGTAATTCCAAATAAATTCTTACCTGTAATCGTAATTTAGTTTACTGATTCGAAAACTTTTTGATCCTTTGTAATGCTTAATAAAAATATAACATTGTTATACTTTTTTAAAGGTTTTTTTTTGTACAATATCTAAGATAAGCAACCGAGATTATATTTCGAAAAATGCAATAGACGGCAGTAAAAATTAAAAATTTGGAAGTTAGTTTGTGAATTTTTATATACCCTATAAATAGGTGATTGATCAACCTTCAAAATAAGGCTGTTAGAATAATTGGAGAAACATTGTGATAGTTTTATAAATCTTACTTTGATAAAATTTCCTCTATAAAAACTCTTAATTATTTATTTTAGGGCCATTTAAATTAAAGTTCTTGAAAAAATTATCTTGATTAATAATTTATCAAAAAATCACATATGGGCAAGTAACACTAACCGTTCGGTCATATAGTCTATAATGATCTACAGATAACGAACACTCATATTAAACATATGCTAAGAATACGTTCTCATACACCCTATTAGAATTTACTGAAAATGTTAAAATGCAGAGTGCTTGTTGCAGCTACTATTAGGCAACCCGTCAAACACACAAACGCCGTAAGCAATGTATATTCTACAGAAGCCTCGAACTTTCTAGCATATACTGGAGCATAGATCATCTATTTAATTCAGGGTATATATAAGACCACTAATAAAGTACAAAGTTAATCTATATCAAAATGTCGTATATAAATCATCTCCTGTATAATTAGTTGGTTAGTACGTTTTTAATGTCCTATTAAATCTAAATTTGTGTTATGTGAACGTGTATATTGTACCGCCAGCTTGTAAATAAATAGACAAAAGTGTAATAAATAAATTATAGTAGTGTTAGTGTTATTAATAAACTTGAAACGTTTTTTTTCGTGGTAACCACGTTGGGCGCCAAATTTATGCTACGTAACACAAAGAAAGTCAAAGAAATGACCGGGCTCAATCGGAGAGTAGGGGAGGTTGTAGAAAGCAGACTGACCTATGATGTATGCGGTGGTAATGAGTTAGTAACAGTACATGCAATAATAGAAATCAGAATAGCAAACCTGCAATAAAAAAAAGATTAGTCCTGCAAACCTGAAATAAAGAAAAAGCATAGCAGCAATGCATAGTCTAAGTTATTCAGTACTTGGTAGAATGTAAAAAAACTGTTTAGATAATCTATATAATATAACAACGGTAAAAGCAATACAAAAATTTTTAGTACAAAGTGAGGTAATATTGGGGAGTAGCAGAAACGTTTCCTCACACACCAATTAAACATAAATCAGACAAAATATTAACAAAAGATAAATAGATAAGACACAATTGATATGAGTAATTCAGCAGTATTGATTTTTTTTCTTTCTTTTTTTTTCTTAATCGCAGGCAAGTCTATTGTAAAAGGTATCAGAACGACGAAGATATGACAAAACAACGGATAGATATTTAAAGTAATAATAAGTAGGAAATAGTTCAACTTACAAAAAGTCCTTCAGGAACGCTTCCTTGCAATTGAAGTGTGGGATTCACGATGTCCTGCACTAACGAAGCACTTCACCCTTGACTGTGAGGGTATTGATGGAATTTCTTACACTTTACACTAATCACACCTACGTATTTCACTGGTGTTAGCAGCAGACATTATCAGGCTGATGGAACTATGTAGCATTGATAAATTTATTGTTAATTCTATTTCCTGAGACAATAATGTCGAAATATTTTTTAACACGAATAAAAAAAAAAAGGTAATAAAAATTTAGAATCACGGGCTTTCAAGGCACGATGTAATGCATTAAACTAACAGTAACGTGAGGTGTTTTATTTGCTACCTATGGTAACAAAGAAAAATCAAAGGGACCACGAAGACTAGATCGCACACACAGTTCAAATATAAAAAGATAAATCAACAAAAAAAACACAATTAGTAAAGCAACGCGTATCACTAAGTCAATGTTCCGTAAAACACACGTCAAGTTCTCCTACTTTTATTTCCAACAAAAAAGCAACAAAAAAAACAATTAGTAAAGCTACGCGTATCACTAAGTCAATGTTCCGTAAAACAAGCACGGGCGGTCGAGTCAAACACGTTCGCCTATAAGCATCTTTCCTTCAAAAGCCATCAAAACTACCCTGCCCTACAGTTAATAAACAACTTTTACTTCACAAGAAAACTCAACTAAAAACACAATTAGTAAAGCAACAAGGAAACAGTCTTTTTAACGTAATATCGGAACAAAACACAAACTACCACTCATCTGTTAATAATACCATCGTTGTTACTACAACCGCTTATCGACTCTTATCTAAACTTGTATATCCACATAAGGAACAAAATTTATTTGAACGGCCAGACAAGAACGATGCAATTTATAATTAATTACAAGCGGTTTTTCATTTTTCAATAAGTTGGAAAGTAATTTACGAACAATCCCATTTAAAATTCGCTCCTTGCAATTTATTTATTAATTGAAAATCAAACTTCAATTAAACTATCTTTAATTAATACACACGAGTTAAATTGCATACACTTCTGAATTATTCTGAAGTATTTACTTTATACTAACAGCGATCCACTCATTATAAATAAAATATAGAAATAGTAATTGCAGAAATGTATTACGAATTGAGAAAAAGCGTAAAATGTTAAACGATTAAAAATGTACGTTACAAACTAATGGTTAAGAATTTAGTTTAAGAAGATATTAGTGCTTGTAAATAGCATTAGTGTGATAGTGCTTCATTGTTAAGTGGACTGAAAACATCTATAAATAAGGCATGTGCTGTTAATTAGACTTGTGAACAGTGAGTAATAGAGACTGTTATTACTTGTTTTAAATTGGTGAAACGTGTTAATAGTAGCCCGTTACAGTAATATTCCTTAAGAGCTAAAAGGAAGTAACAAAAGATTTCTGTGTAAATAACTGGCCAAACTAAAGCTTGAAAATAAGCAAGCTTTCATATTGCAAACGGAATATCTCCACATTTGTTTTATATAGTCACTTGATATTGAAAAAGCTTTAGACTCTTTTTCTACAAATATCCATTCGTTTCAACAGCCTTTCATGTGAATATCCCTGATTGCTTGGATTTACTTTCCCTCGTTTGATTATTCGTTGGCGGATTGTTAGTCCTTCCGGGTCAATTTTCTTCCTGTGATCGTAACTTAATTTACTGATTGAAAAACTGGTTTGACCTGTGGAACTTTGATAAGTAGGTTTGAAAGTAAGTGAAAAGCAAAAGTTGGATTTAACTTATTAGATTGTAGCTATTTTTGTAACGAAAACTCTATTTGCAATAACAACCGTTCTTTATTTACAACTCGTAGTTGTAATGTGGTTCGTTAAAAGCTTTTCCAACAACGTATTTTCAGCTAATCGCTAACGTACAAGTAATATCTTCTAAATTATTATCGAAGCACTATAATTAACTATCCCCGAACTAATTATTAATTTATATAATCACTAGAGTAGCTCATACCACATTGAGTAATTTATATCGACAGTAATTTGTATCACATCTGCCAAAGCTTTAAACTGCAACATATTGCAATTAATGCTTCAATCTGAACTAACCTCCAATATTCACGACGGCAATTTATATACATACTAAAAGCCTCTAGAATATTCTAAAGCGTACCAGAAATTATGCAAAAAAACATTTAGAATGTATCCACTGTAATCTGTATAAAACTCTTTAATGCAAGAATCTTGAACCTGTCAATCACAACCATTTATAAGGTGAGGTGCTACTAGAACATATAAATCATCTTTTGTGTACAAACGTCACGCATACATTTCAATGTAATTATCCTGGTCAGTGGTAGACCAATCGGCGCTACACTGTCCCTTCTTAAACTTTGAAAGTCCCTGTCGCGGTAAGGACAAACAAAACCATTTCTACAGTTTCAATATTAATAGAAATAGCAATCAACACTTTTCATAGCGGGTGCCATACGGTTTGAATTGTAACCGCATACAAAAATCTGCATCCGGGTTTTCTGAAACAGTACCTCTAGTATATTTTGTACTACCTTCCAAACCAACCCATCGATCCCACAACTGATCTTGGGTATGGCCAACTTTTTGTCTTCAAATTCGATCGTCTGACACTTGAGATCCACCAACGCTTTCCACAGATCCTGGTAGTTCAATATACCAGAATTGTTCCTCTGTCATCATTGCGTAGATGCCCGATGTCGGTCCTTTAGCCGTATGGTCTTTCCAACTTCTGACTGTTGTCAATGAAGATGATCCAGACCACCAAATCTATATCTAAACACCCCAGCAAGTCCTCGGAACAAATCAATGTCCGTCACTACGCAATGTGTTAGGAAATACTCCGACGAGATATCAAATAGGTCACCTTGAATTTCTTCCGTAACCACAAATTTCGCTTTGCCTGTGCCGCTGTACAGAGACATAACTCAATCATGGCTTAGTTTAAACCTTTGTTCATCTTCACGAGCGTAACCGGTGGTTCATCTCACTGCTTGCCGTTCGCCGGCATTATCAGCTTTGTTACTATTGTAGGGTGCTAATTGGTTAACGTGCACCACGATTGTTCTTTCTTATGAAAGCTTACGAATACGATATTCTACGTCTTTGATCTTCTTTACTACTTCGTACGGACCCTCTCAATGTCTATGTAAATTTGGCGACAGTCTACGCCTCTTGTCTGCCTGCGCTTCAATATTATATCTGGTCCTTATTTGTTTGCTTGTAATCTGGATATGTTTTCCTGACGTCACCATGGACGTCATGCATCTTGCACTTAAACTTTTTAACGTGACTCTCGCCCACGATGCCATCTCCGGTATTACACATAAACTGTAGATGACACGGTGGACGTATATCGTGCCCCAGCATAGCGCATGCAGGCGCCTCTTCAGTGCTTCGTGAACCGAAGACCGATAGGTCAATAAAAATATATGTAAATATTGATATTCTGATATTGGCAGACCACCTTGAAAAGTCACTGAGCCAAGTTGCGGTTCATACGTTCTACCATACCATCTGATGATAGTGTTGTCCTAAGCAATCAGTAAGAAGGTAAACTTCTTGAGATAACGCTGACTTAAAGTTTTTGCCTTGATCGGCGTGCAACTACATAGGACCTCTGAAACGAGGGAGCAGTTCCTTTACCAGCACGTCAACGACGGTTGCAGCTCTATGGTTTGGTATAGCGTACGCGTTGGTCCTCACCAAAATGTACTTATTGTAAGAGTTGGTCTCAGGAAATGAACCGTTAATATCTATTGCCACTTCTCAAAGAGGCTCAAAATGTTGTATTGCCTCAAAGGAGTCTTTGGTCTCCCAATGGTGCACACAGCTGGCACTCTTTTACATCGTCCTTTCAGCCTTTCTAGTAAAACCTCATTAGGATTTTGCTTAAAAGTTTTTTTAACGCCGAAGTGCCTTCCCGAGGTCCCATTAATCAGATGTCTTAAAACCTCTGAGATTCGGCTTTTAGGAACCATCACCTGAAGCGTACTCGCAGATTCGTCTATATTCTCCAAGGATCGCACCAAGATCCTATGTTTTACTTTCTTGGAATCTCATTGTGCCTAGTACAACTTCAGAGTGCTATTCAATGGGCTAATGTCCTACCAGAATGGACGTGCTTCACTGGCTTTCCAACCAAGAATGACACCTAGGTCTTTGTCATTCTCCCGTTCTGCTCGATTGTACTGGATGCCAGTCATCGTTGATCATTCTAGTTCGACCATGCAAGCATTCTTCCCCGAAGACTGAATTTCCGGCTGCCGATGGTCCTGGTTCTAAAAGGGGAACGTAACACGGATATTGACACTACATACACAATACACATACACACACACACACACACACATAACACATGCCCTCAAGCGCGCACACACACACCTTTTATTCACGGTTATTTTCTGGGAGAAGCCAAGTCTGCTTAAATTTCAGATAGCAGACTACCGAAATGCTGGAACAAATAAATAAAAAAAAATGGTTCGACCAACAAGACCACAGTTTACCTACCCGACACGGACGACCACCTTCGACGTAGAATTTTTACAGGTCAACTTTTACACCGTTCCGTCGGTCCCCTCTAATAAATTTGACTTCTTATGTTTTTTCTTAAGCATTTACATCGGTTCTGGTTGTGCCTAAATACACGGTTCTGACGTCGTAGTGAACGCTATAGGTACCAGTAATGAAACCCTAACTATAGTTTTAGTTTATACATTATATTTAACTATATTTAACCATTATCAATAAATTCCTCAAATTTAAATACACAATTGACCTTAAAAAAATAACCTTAATGTAGCGTTCAACTGGCCAGGTATTACTGACAAAAAATAAAAAACATCAATCCATACCTAATACTATCATATCATCGTTTTAATCTCTAAGATTAATTTATATATTTTAAATCCCAATCTATGAAAGTACATCGAAAAACGTATCGCAATACCAACTTCCAATATCCATTAAAAATATTAAATTGTGACTTTTTTACCAACAATAATTTTACTAATAAAGCATACTTTTAAAATTTATATACACTAATTTACATTACATTTATGTTTGATTAATGAATACAAACGCTTACATTTAAATTTCAAAATACATAATTAAAAAATATTAACATAAACGCTCATATATTACTAACTGTTTTACTCCATTCTTTAAAGGGATTAAGTATTTTCAGAAACCATTAGCTTTCCAAATTCTCGTCCTTTAACACAACATACCACAAAATGCATATTGGAGAGTAAACTCTACTATTTTCCATGCGGCAAATTTAGTCATATTTTGAAGCTTTGTTACTTTTAACTTTACCTTAACTTTCTTATATTAACCTCAATAGCGTGACTCTTTTCGTTTTGTTACTGCTCGTATAACTACATTTCGTCCAACCTAATTGCATGCTTGCGAATAATTAATTCAAACTGCTCCGTTGGGTCTCTAACACCTGCAATTTTCTCCACTATAAAAATCCTATTAATTGTGGCCAGCATCCGGTAATACAATATAATAAGTCCAATCTACGCATAATAATCTGATTATTATCCCTTATTACATAAGTCAGATACTTTTGCTATTAGTCTTAAACGTCTAGCTATGTCTGCAATATGATCTTTTTGTTAACGGTTTCTGCATTTTTCATTTATTAATTTAACTTATTAATTTATCCTCTGTGGTTTTGTTTATTGCATAGCGCATTGTATTCTATACATATTTAAGAATCTTGTAATACATATTTGTTACAATGTATGATTTATAAAACATTTTATTTCAGCGGTTTTAAAATAACTCCATCGTCTTGGATTATCACGTTTAGAATTCATTTAACGCAATTAATATACTTTTGAAGTTATAGTTTGTTAGATGAATGATTTCTATAAATACAAAATTTGAAGTAACATGCTTAAATAAAATTAATTATTCGCAAAATCTACTATACAGGGTGTGTTCATACCTAGCCTATCCATTCAAGTTTTAATATTAACAGATTTTTGTCTGGTTTACAGTTTACGTAGCGCAAACACGTTACAATTTTTGCAAAGTTCCGACTGGTATTAACCATTTCATTTAATGTATTAAGTGCCTTTCTGTTTATTTTTGGATCCTAATTTCAATATAATGTATATCAAAATAGGCAGTTTTTAAATGTAACTTTACCTAAGCTTCTATAAATTTTTCAGACTGCCTCCTTGGTAAAGGCTCATTTAGATAACTGAAATTAATAAATCCTTTCTACTACTTAATGCTGATTTACGTAACGCGCTAGCGTTATATCTTCCTATAGTGGTACTTTTCAAACCTCACATTCCTTTTTGCTAGTAACTAGGAGTCGTTTGTCGAATGGTATGTTTCTTGTTAGCCTCATACTGTGCTATTATATCTTTTAAAATTTTATTTAATATTCTTTTCAGATTGTCTTAGTGTATGCACTCCATTTGCTTTTCGTATATACTTTCTAACCATTCTTGCCTAAAAACTTAAAGTATACTAATTTTCACTATTTTACTAACGCGTGAGTGAATGCACTCGCATTTAAGCTTTAAAACACAATCTCCCCCTTATGATTTTTTCAACGAGACAAGTGTTTAGCAATTGACATTTTTGGGTTAGTTTAAAATTTACGGGAAAGTTTTCATTAAAATATAATAATTATTTCCCTGATCACGTATTGCACCTTACAAGAATTAAAATCAAGTCTCTGACTGTCATTTATCTGCCGTTTATGAAATTGTATCCGCTGCCAAAACACGCCGCTGAATGTTTGATAGATAGTCACTTCGCTGATATAGGTAACTAATTCAGTTAAATAATTTAGACCAATGACAAATAATCAATAAACTTTATCTTAGTGTATGTTGTTACGTTAAAAACCCTGCAAGTAATTTTTTCTGCATTCTACTTAAAAACGCACTAAAGTTTATAAAAAAATTCATAAAAGCCATCGATCAAGAAGCTCGATTTCCCGCAATTTGAATTAGTGTTTTTTACTCTATAAAATTTTGCCTTATAGAATCAAACAGGTGCTTAGAAAATTTCACATTACAAAGTCGCTACAAATAAATTCTACCACTTGCAGTGAATACATTTCCATTACAGTTGCAGATAAATTGCACGGCTTTTTTTAAAGGATAAGGCCACTTAACCATCTGTCTAGTAAATGAACACTTGCAGTGGGTTTGTTTTCTGTTATCCTGCAGCTGTGCAGATGTTTCAAAGTGATAAGATTGCTTTCATTTGTTTAAAAATTTTTTGTTAATACGGTATTGCCATGTTGGCAAGCTGTAGATTTTTGCAGTTTCCGTCTAAGAATTCTGCACACTTGGTCATTTGGCGATATTTTTGAAAGCCAAATATCTACCCCATACATGGTTCTTTCCTTATAAAATAGAAATTGTGCTTTGAACGCGACATATTGAATATAACATTCTCTTAGCGAAAAGACATGTTGTAAAGTCGCGCTATTAAAATGCTTTCTGTGCTAGTATGAGTTAAGTTGGTGGTTCCAGCATCAAGCCCATAGAAAAATGCAGCCGCATTCCCTCATCCTAAGATGATATCAGCAAGAAGCCGATAGCTCAAGGTACAGTTTTTCTGTTTTCGTTTTTCTTTTTGATGCTGCTGTAAAGAATGGACATTTCATTTGCGGTTCATAGTGTTATTAACCATGATCATCCAGTAAATTGTCAAACGCCACGTTACAAACTTTACGTTTACAGTGCACGAGCTTTTATGTAATCATTCTTCAAATCAAAAATTAGTCATTCAAAGCTTGTGTTATAGTCCGTTTTACTGTTTCTTTTGTCTTACATAGATATTAACGTCAACAACATGCGCATCAATTTAACAGTAGCTAACACTTGACTAATTTAAGTTAAGATGTATAAGTTTAATTTTACGCTATTTCTTGTGGAGGTGCACTTTACGATGCTGAATGTCTAAATTATGTATATTTCTTTTTTTATAATTACTGTAAAGTTTATGTTTAATTTTATTTTGTATATATTTAAGGTTTGAAGCGTTAAGTAGGTATCTAGATTCTAAGATGTTATATTTGCTTACCAATATTATATTTTTATGTTATGATGCTTTGTTTACCTTAAGTTGTTACAGGACGATTACGCAAATTATTGGTTTCTTTCTTGTTTTGTAAATAGTCTTTCGAGATTGTATGTTGAATAATATAGTTTTGTTGTGGTTTCCAATGTGTTCTTTCCGTTTTACCCACACTACTCTACGACGTTTATGAGCTAGCCCGAATTCTAATTCGATTCTACTTTTCTGTCCCTCTTTTGTTGCGGTAATCGGTGTGAACAGTTTCTTTACTGACTTTGCTGTTGTCTATCGTGTTTGCACGGAATACCGTAACAATGTCATGCCTAGTACTTAGGAACATTACGTTTTGTGACCCTTTTGGATCCGTTTACAAACTTACCCTACCTTACACGCCGATTATGCTAAATCTGTAATGTCAAAATTTGATGTAATAATTTTTTAGGTAAAAAAATAAAATGTGTACGTCATTAATGATGTAAAAGAACAAATTATACATGGAATAGAAATAACAAATAACCTATTACCTACTATAACATTAGCGGACCTTCTAAGAAACTACTACACCTAATGTTACTGGGGGATCTCGGTCGACAGGGCGCATGGGAAGTAGTTTGTATATATTAATATACTAGTGTTCCTTTATAATTCAAGATCTTTGTTTGTTGTATTGCAAAGAGAAATGCGCCAGTCTGACGAGCTGCAAACACAGCAAAACCGATCATTGGATTTTCTCTTTGGAAAATAACTAACAAATTTAATTTACGTTCAGTGTGCTTGAACTACTCACCTCCAGACAAAATTATGTCACCAAAAATATACACCGAATGTAATAGTTACGCATACACCCGTTTATTCTACTAACTTTTAATTTAGTAACCCAAATTAATTTTTTTAAGTTCTTAGAAATTTTAAGTTTTTTTGCTTTTGTATCGATCTTTTTTCTAATGTTAGCAATATGTGTGTTCTGGTAATCTGTGGTCATCTTGTTAAAGTTTCGTAGTAACAGAGTAACATATATTCACAGTTAAAATATCGATTTGAACTTATTATATATTACATTAAGGGCATGACACGCACAATGTAACATTGCAAATGTCTTTAACACTAGAACTAAAATCATTTTAGTCTGTAAAGTTGTGGAATGAGTTTAAATGTTACGCCTTCGCAAAGAATACCTGGGTCAGGTGAGGGTGTAGATGTTTGTAAGTAGCCTGGCAGGGTTACGCTGTATATAGTGCTGCACTTCGTAGTTGTGATTGCAGTCGAATTTCTATAGCTTTGGCACCTAGCGTTTGGTGGACTGACGTTGGTGTACGGTGGCTTCCTTGCTTAGTAAAAATTAAACCGGGTTGATAATAAAATGTTCTCAATCTGCGTCATGTGTTCTAGGAGGTGGTTTTGATAGTCGAGGCTTTGCCAGTGAAGTCGGTTATGGATCCTCTTTCTGTAGTGTTATTAGAGTTCACTTCATTTTATCCCATTAGATTTGGTGGTTACAGTGAGATAATCTGCACGAAGAGATTGGCGACTTCCATCTTGCACTATTCTTAACTTCCATCCAAGAAGTTTGGTGGCTTTCTTAAAGAGAGAACAAAAAGAAGTTATTGGCTCTAGCGTTTGGAACTCCTTTTATACATTGTAATGAAAAATACTTGTTGTTCACGTAGTTGAACATCAGTGTAAAGAATTTATCTAATTCTTCCTCAGTGTCAAACGCTAATATTGTGGACACCTGTAATTTCTAACAATCATAGATGAGCCTAAGTATGGGAATTTAAAGGCGGTTACAAAAATAGGATTAACTCATTACTTGCGGGCTAAGTTTAAGAATTACCTTAACCGGAAAGACATGAGCTAGGGTCATGGACAATTTTGTTGACCAAAAGAAATTCTAGGCGTAACTGCATTTATGTAAACATGAACAAAGTTGAACCCACAAGGGAAATGTAAAAACCCTCATATAAGAACAAAAAAAATTAATTATTAACCCGTCTACTATTCCTATTTTAAGGACTGTATATGCAGGAGAGGAACTAACAGAGTTAGAACAAGAATCAAACATTGAAAAGGATGGCTTGAGATATCCTATACTTAGAGATGAGTTTGAATTAGCATTAAAGGGTCTGAAAAATGATAAGGCATTTGGACAGATAAGGTGCAAGCAGAAACATTAAAAGCCGCCGGACAAGCAGTAATAGAACATCTCTTCCAACTTGTAAGCTATATGTATGAGACAGGCGAGAACCCAAAGATTTCAAACGTATCATCATAGTCACTAAACCAAAAAAAGAGGCTCGGATAGATGTAAAAATTTTCGAACACAATATTAACTAGAATTGTACAAAGATGAAAGGCAAAACGAGCTGAAGAAGTATTAGGAGAAGATCAATTTGGGTTTTGACAAAACAGGGGAACACTCACCCACGTGTCGAATATGTTGGACCTATCACACACTTTTTAGGACCGCAGCTGGGCAGCAAGACCAGGACCACGCAATTGGTGCCATATAAAAAGTGGCGCCCATTGCCTCATCAATTAGCTCCAAGGTAACAGATAGGCCTATCCACCGGAAGATGCTAGAATGGTTAAAAGTGAAATTAATTTATTGTCGTCGAAAAGTATAGATTTGTAAAACCATCATTACCTACCATGTTGTATTGCGTGCGCGAAATTCCCACAAAGAAAACGTAAACAGCAAAAATATAACGAATGTTTTTATTGTGTATAAGGAAAAGTTAAATATTATTGTAAAGCGGGCTTATGATGAACAGGTAAAATAGATAGCACGTTGATAAAGGATTTTAGAATAACAACGGAATTGATTTAACAAAATTATTGTAAAGCGGGATTATGAATTAACAAGAGAAAAAGGGGTATTTAATTTATCCCGAAAATAAACGTAACACATTTGTGGACTAGTGCGGGATATATTACAAGCAGAGATAGGAAAAAGTAAGTACAGGTAGTCCTGGATCAGACTGTTGCACAAAGATAGTGAAAGATGCAGACTGTGTAAATTTCAACAAAATGTGTAGGTTAGCACAGAATAAGAAACAATGAGCGTACGTCTTTAACCAGTTCCAGGACTAAAGATCTAATGATAATGAACCCACCTCATCAATAGACCCACGGCTAGAGTGTGTATAAAAACTGGAAAATAAACAACATATTTAAATTATCAATGAGGAAACACTATTTGCGTTCTAACAATACATATTTTCTTTCAGAAATCATTCGCACTCAGAAATAAAATTTAGATATTTGAAGTGGAAAATATGTATACAAAAATATTTATTTCATAAGCATGTTTAATTTAAAAAATAAGTTTAAGGATCAAAAGTCATTCAATTCTTGAGATATGCTAAAACAAAAAAATTATTTATAATAAACGTTACTGCAATTAGACAGGTCTGGCTTGTTTGGATCACAAATAAACGAGTCAAGGACAGAACCTGCTGTTTATTACATGATAAAATTTAGCATCTGGACAACAAATAGAAAAGCGTTTCTTGGAAAATAAGGCAAAGTTAATTCTGCAAAAATAAAATTCTGCATAAAGCAGCTGCAAAACCTCTAATTTTAAAACTTATTTCATTTGGCCGAACCAAAGGCAAGTCTACTCATAACAGGTAATAAACCTAAACTTACATATAGGACAGTCTGTCCTGTCAAAAAACATTTAGATATTAAAATGGCAAATAAATTCCCAGAACCCTTAATAGTCTATAAAACTAACATCAACATAATTTAATGTTAACATTCCAAAACGATAGTGGAAAATATTGTACATCTAAGTAGAACCATACGCTTATAAAAGCCAAGCGGTTGGCTGAAACAAGGACAATACGTTTGAATAAATGCATACACTGCAATTGCTAACATCAGGCATGCAGCTAATATGGTTGGATTTCCATTTAAGTAGGTTAATGCATATTTATTTAATACACTATTGCCCGAAATAAACAGTACTGAAATTGTAATTGTTTTGTATTTTTAAAAAATACATCTTATTGACACTTTATTATATGTTCTAAATGTGCACCTCCTCGTTCGAGACAGACTTCATAACGATGTTCTAAGTTTCTGGTCATGTTATTGAATAAGGGTTGTCTCAGGGCTGCGAAGAAGACTCTAACGGCATCCTTTAATTCATCGATGGTTTGTGGTGCCCGTTTGAAAACGGCATTTTTAGCCATGCCCCAAATGTATGCGTCTGGAGGTGTGAGGTCTGGAGAATGTGAAGGATAAGGGAAGTCAGTAAATCGTGATATGAATTTGCTTGGAAAATGTTCTTGAAGAAATTGACGAATTGCGGCAGCAGTATGGCAAGTTGCCCCGTCCTGCTGAAAAATTGGTTTCGAAATGCCAAGTTACGTGCACGACAGAATTGACGTAGATCAGGGATAAATCGTGTTAAAATTTATCTGTACCTCTGTTGATTAAGTGTGACTTGCCTACCATTCTCTTCGATAAAGTACGGACCAATGATTCCGTGTCCAGAAACAGCACACCAGACACTCACTTTTTCACTATGTAAAGGAACCTCTTGAACCTCATCGGATCTGGCAAAGCCCAGAAATCGATTTGTGCGACGATTCACATAGCCTGACAAGTGAAAATGTGCTTCGTCTAAAAACCAAACATTTTTCAAAAATTCAGGATTTTCATACTGTAACGCGAGAATTCTGGCGCAATATTCCACTCTACTGCGATATTCCCGAGGATGTAGTTGTTGATGTACCTGAATCACATACGAAAATGTACCCAGCTCCTTCAGGATTTTTTGAAAGGAAGTTCTTTTTAAATCAAGTTGTAACGCTGTCCTTGCCTGGCTGACTTTCGGATTTTCTAAGATTTGCTCAAAAACACGTTCATGGTTATTGTTGTTGTTAACTGTCCTGGGACGCCCCGAGTTTCCTTTTCGTTGGCACAATACACTACCTGTATTTCTAAACTTCAAAATTACAGCATTACTTGGAGAACGTTTATTAAACCTTTGTGTGAATTGATCAGACACGTATAGCAAACTTGCACCATTACGTCGGCCGATTCCGTATGAACGAAAATAATGCTCTACCAGAAACACTTTCTCCTCTGTACTTAACACCATTTTTAACAATTAGGCCCTACTAATTACTTGTTTGAGGTTTACTTGACAGGTCTATACTAGCTAACTTGAGCGTGACAGCGCACGCATAAAAACACCTCCAACTTAGTTTCAGTACTGTTTATTTCGGGCAATACTGTAGTAAAGTAGAGCTACTGAAAACGTACCACAATAACAAGAATGGAATTGCTCTACCATTTAAGAGACCCGTTTTAGAAACCACTACATTAGTTCTGCATTTGCATTCATCTTCAGTATAATTATCACTGTACAACCGATGTTAATAAGCAAATTTATCATAACTAGAAACCAATTTTTCTTGTAAAGGAAAAGCTCAATTCTAGTACTTTTTTTTGCACCACTCCAGTATGTATGAGTATCAAAAGTAAAATATCCCCCCCCCATTCTGTTGTTTATCGTTTTATTTACCAAACCCTACCCCCGTACGCTTGCGCTAACGCCTGACAAAACGTACAACTCAAAGGTTACACTGCTAAATCCAATATTACAAATTCACCTGACTTGAGACGCAATAGAAAATAAGAACCAATAGCAAAAGACAAATTATTAACTACAAAATACAGAACAACGAAGTTTATCACGATAATACCAGTATTTATATTAACTGTTTAACACTTAAGATGGACTATAAAACTAAATCAGCATAATTTAATGTAGCAACAGCGCAGTTACATACCAAAATTTGCCTCAAGACTTTAACATATTACAACCTTTATACCGAGGTTTATTTGTATTGTACATTTAGACAGTTCTATTTGTATGCCGAGGGGAGTCGAGCGAATTCATTATTGATTGATATGCATTGTATACTTGTATGATATTTGTTTGCATTCTGCGTGCTTATGGGTCAGTTAGTTTAGTGTATGGTTGGTTACATACTTCTATATATGTTTAAATAAAAATTGTTTGGTTTAATTTATGATTAATAATGTTTAGTTGCTTAAATAATGTGGCATTTATTGTATATTCTAACTCATTATTCAGAGGGGTACCAAATTATGGAATGGCACGCGGGCGGCTTTTGACCGCACGGGTGCTCCGAAGGATGCATTTTTGAGTTAACGTACAATCCAATTCCTTAAACTGCCCAACTGTTTCAGGAGTCCCCTCTAGAAGTTTGTATTTATTAAAGTTCAAGCATAAAGTACTAGGCGAATGCAGCCCAATATAAAAATTACTTTGATTAATCAAAGTCAATTCGCTTTTTTATATATAGTCCTGCAATCATCGTAACACGGTAAAACAAAATTTCAGAGAATAAACAAGTTTCACAATCAGTAAATTAAGTTACAATCACGGATCAAGAATGACGGCGAAGAGCAACAGCTCCAGAACGGAAGATAAGGTTCGTTAAACTAAACAAGTATTTGTAGAGACCGGAAGCTTTTTCAATATCCTGCACCTATAGAAACGGATTTCAAGTGAGCCTGAGCGTTTATTTAAAACGCTCACTCTTACTGAGTTTTCATTATGTCCGAAGTCTACAATTTCTTTAAAAATTTTATTTGTTTTCGAGTCAGAATATATTTAGGGGGTTTATGTAGTTTCACACAAGAGCGATTTAATGGGATTCGGCGATGCTGTGTATTCGTTTAAGCAATAAATGCACGTATGAGCTTAAATTAATGGTATCCCATCATTATTACTAGCTTAATTGTAACTAAAACCGTCGTTATTAGTGGTGATCTTTTCTAAGAAGTCATAGTGTACAGTAGATAAGCTGAGTCTGTACGAGGACAAAAGGTGCAATTTTCTAACGAAAAAAACCGGTTTTCCCATGTATTTTGAACATTAAAGTCTCAAAAAATTTAAGGTTCGTTCTGGTCATTTTTGTATCATACATTGAATTCCCCATAACAGTCTTAAAAATACTCGTCGCATACAAGTAGGGGAAGGGGCCGATCCTGGAACAGAGCCACCAACCCTCCTCCACTCGATCCACCGATCCCCTTCCACCCGATCCACCGATTCTCCTCCTCCCGATCCACCGATCCTCCTCCAGATTCACCGATCCTCCTTCTCCCAATCCACCGATCCTCCTCCACTTGATCCACTTGCATTCTGAAAATTATCTAGGAGGTACTAACATTACATGTAAATTCCCTTTAGGGGGATTCTGCTGGGGGAAATTTTCTCCTTGCTCCTCCCTGTGGGGGTTACATTTTCTCCTTGTGGAGGAGGGATTTTCTTTTTACTTTATTTTTATCCCCACCATTCCTACCCTAAAAATCGGTAACCTAACCCCTAAAATTTAGCACCAGCACTTACAACCACCATATAGGTAAAACCACGACTTTGCTATGCTTTCGGTTACCTAGTTTCGGCTACTTTCCAAGGTCGTGGTGACGTCATAGCCTTTTATAACTAAAGAGCAATCTAATGCTATTCTAAAATTTTTATTCTGACATTATACATAACAAAATTGAAAAATATTTAACGCCAAACATGGAGCCATTTAAACTTAATTTTAATACAAAGTTATACATAGAAGGCAGTCCTTTCTTTATGTTTGTTTGGAGTGGTTTTAATTTTATCTAATTTTATTCGCAGCTTTAAATTAAAATCGACACCCAAGTCCTTTATCTTTTTTTCTAGCCAATAGTTTGATACATAGAGACTGTCTAGGTTTTCAAATTGTAAAATGTATCGAAGTTTGTCTCTATATATAAAGTCTTTGATTCCACCGATAACCATATCCATTCCTTCGTGTAATTCTATCAGCTTGTGACAATCTTTTAAGCGCGGTTCTCCCACTATATCCTGCATATGTTTCATGTTAGCTTGATCGACTTTTTCTTGTCGGTATTGGAGGGAACCCTTATTCTCCCACTCACTGTTGCGTAGTTGCATGTCCACCACTTTTGAGAATATATGGTCGTTATAAGGTGCAGGACCCTCGGTTTTAAATCATTCAAAAGGTTCTTTACTAGGCAAATATACAATGTTTAACGAAACTCCTTTGCGCGTGGTCTACACCAAGGTTACAAAACCCGCATTCCTTAGTTCGTCTATGTTATCTGCCATTTTGATAATACGTTTTTGGAATAACCTTTAAAAAAAGAATGGATTAAGTACTATCTTTTTCCGCAAGGACGCTTACATAACTAAAAGAGTCTCTCCTACTAACCACAAATGCATACAGCTTGTAGAACCCGGATGTATCGAAGTCAGTCTATCGGCACATAAAATAATCTTTTAATTCTTCCTTATTTTCTCTAATAAGATGTTCTTTTTCTAACACATCCTTGTATTGTTCCCGTATTATTGCAGTGTTTTCCATGTAGTCCAACTTTCGCCTTTTTGCATCCATTTCCTCTAATTCTAGCTGTGTTTTTCTTCCACTTGAAGCGTATGGTGTGCATAATGGGGCAATTTCCTTTAGCGAAAACGGATAGAGTTTACTGCCAATATTTACGCGTTGTCGTACAACCTCTGAGCGAATGTTTGGCGTATTTATCAACCCCAATTCCGAAATGACTATTTCTTTTGGAATTGTAGAATATATTGTTGCAAATTGTGTAAAATATATACTACCTGCTTTTTTGTAGCACTTGTGTTAGATTTTTATTTTATCTTGGCTATCTTCCTCCTCTACTATCTCCAAATAATTTACAGGTAAATAGTTAAAATTAAAAACCGAAAGCACATACTTTATCAATTTTTCCCTTTCCTCTGGTTTTTCGGACAACTTAATTTGCAAGCACGTCAATTTCTTTGTATTGCCATTCCCCCAATACACGTACTGTAGTAGGTTATTATACATTAAACAGCAGCTATTTTGTAGCTTGTCCGATAGCTTACTCCACATTTTGGCAAGTGGTACCGAGTACATTGGCGCCTTTAGGAAGTAAAACTTACTATCTTCCAATAATGTTAAGCAGTCTTTTAAGGGTTTATACACCCGTTCCGCACTGACATAGTTTCCAATTCTACAGTTGTATATTGTCGCTTCCAATCGCGTAATACCATGTTCTTTGGCCAGAGTAGACGCAAATGTTTCCCTTAAACGTACATCTGGACAACGTAAAAAATCTAGTATATGATTGCCAAGTTGTTTATTAACACCAAGACTTGTTATCTGATACACAAATTTGTTGTATATCTTAATTCTTGCATTGGTTGTTAACCATGTTAAACAATCAATTCCCACAGTTTTATCGTTGTCAACTATAATATTACACTTTTTTTCGTATTCGCCCTTATAGCAAAAGTTATGGTTTGTAGTTAAATAATTACCCATCTCAATCTTGCTAAATATGCCAGCAAAATCTTGGGTTACATCCATGTCAAAAAGATAGTAATAATCTTTTTCGAGGTCGCATAATATATTTGGTAGTTCCTCCAATAAAGTTTCCAACTTAACATCTGCTAGTTCCACTTTGTATGGAACACATATAGGATTTTGGAATTTTTATTAACGCATTCGAGGTCTTCTTTTCCGATAATTTCTTTTACTCTCTGGCCCACCTTGTTAGTGCTTTCCAGAGAAAACGGAAGCTTAGCTTTAACACCATGCCTAGCGGAAACAGATTGGTCGAACTTTCTTCGTAGAAAGCTGTTAAATGCACCACAAATTTCTTTTATTAGGATAAAAATTCTTTTGTTTGCAGATGTTTGCTCGGCGTCAGAATGGTCGCAAATTTTAACCAATATTATATTGTCACAAAATGGTTCTGTAATTGGTGTGTGTAGTCCACCAGTCAGCATCTGTTCGCCTTCGACATAACAAATATTACCAATATCTGTCACCAGATTATTGTTGCACATATTTTCTGCCAACAGCCATAATCCAAGTCGCTCATTTGTCGGTTTCACTTTATTCCCAAGAAGTTGAGAAACGTTAATCACTTTGGAGACGCTCATGTTTACCGTTCTAGCTACTGTTGAATGCTAAATTAAATACGAAAAATTGTCCCCTTATGTATCCTACAGAGTGGCTGCGCATCGACATATGTCAGGATATATGTCGGATATATGTAGGATGTTAGGTTGGGGTGAAATTGCCCCATAGGGTGAAATTGCCTCCGACCTAGGTTGGATGTGGCCTTGTCAGGAGTTAGGTTAGCTAGTGTTGCCCGGAGTTATGTCAGGAAACTGATAACTGTTTAAAATTTTAAAAAGCCGCGGTTTTGAATATTCTAAAAACGTTTGAAAATGGTTTATGGTTTTAAATATTAAACGTTTATGGCTTATAAAAAACTCATTTCTAAAATCCCTCCGGTTTTAGATTTTTCGGGAAATGGTTGTTTAAAGCATGCAAAAATTTTGAGCTTTGGGAGTCTTTAAAAGTGTAACTTTGTAAAGGGTGGTCGGATTTTAAATCTGTTTGCGGATTCAAATTCTGCGTAAAATTTTAGGTTAGCTAGATGTGTCGTATGTCTAAAAAATTTATATGGACGGTCAGAAATCGCTAGCAGCGAAAAATTTTAAAATGAGGGTAGCTCCCTGGAGGATGATGCTATCTAAAAAATTCCTAGAAATTCGGGTAGGTGAGAAAATGTTAATATGAATTGATACCAAACAAGATAGGTTTATCTCAAAAGATGCAATGGCTAGTCGAAGAAAACTATTTGTTAGGTTTGCTTTTAGGGCAAAGAGCAAAATTTAGAGGTTTGGAGCCTTTAAAAGTGTAACTTTGTAAGGGGTGGTCTTATTGCAAATCCGTTTGCAGATTCGAATTCTGCGTAAAATTCTAGACTAACTTGATGTGTCACATGGCTAAAAAATTTATAAGGATAGTCAGAAATCGCTGACGGTAAAAAATCTTAAAATTGGAGTAGCTCCCTGGGGGTTGATGCTATCTAAAAAATTCCTAGAAATTCGGGTAGCTGAGAAAAATCTAATATTAATTGATACCAAACAAGATAGGTTTATCTCGAAAGATGCAATGGCTAGTCGAAGAAAACTATTTGGTTCAGAATGTTAGCGGTAAAAAATCTTAAAATTAGGGTAGCTCTCTGGAGGGGTGTTGCTATATAAGAAATTCCTAGAAATTCGTGTAGCTGAGAAAATTCTAATATTAATTGATACCAAGCAAGATAGGTTTATCTCGAAAGATGCAATAGGGGTTACCGATTTTTTAGGGTAGGGATGGTTGGGGGTAGAAAAATCCCACAAGGCGGCCTACAAGACGTGAGCAGGAGGAGGTTCATCTCCCTCATTTACTCCTTATGGGAATTTACATGTAAATGCGGCGGCGGCGGCTCTGTTTTCGAAGGAACATCGTCCTTTACTTGGTCCTGCCCGCCCACCCGCCCGCCCGTCCAAGGGCATAGTGGTGCAGCATATTACCATAAGGGAGGTTAATGTAATACTTTTATTATTTTAACAAAACAATATAAAATTTTATACAAAATGTATTGAAAAATATATACAAAGACCCTCAATTGCTCCTTATGGGAATTCCTATAGTAGGTCAAAAAATGACCAGAACGGACCTTAGATTTTCTTATGGGAAAATACATGTAAAAATGGTCGATTGTGTCCTAGAACGAAGGTAGTATATCTACTACCGATTTCAAAGATATCCCCCTACATTTGACTTTCCAGTACTTTACCCGAAAGTAGCACATTGCTTTGATGATATCCGTAAAACGTGACACCTTTTCTGAGAAAATGTAATAATTAGCAAATTGCGACATTTTATCTGATAATTCAGTAGACCATGAAATCATGATCATGAGGTCAGCAATAAAGCTTAAACATCGACGATTCTGCGATATTAACGTACAAAAGTCCTGAGCCTAGAGTATTTTATAAAATATAAACACTGTGCGTTTTCTGATTAACATGAGAAGGAAGTAAAGTGAGACGTTTCCTATTTTTAAAACAAACCTTTCAGATGCGAATTTGAAAATCACAAAAACACGCTTGTCTTTATTATTATTAACTGTCATCTAATTATCAAGTTTGAAAGTAAAGTAGTGGATGGTTCATTCATTTTATGTACAAAAATGATTTCGTATGGGATTTAAATCAGTTTTTATTTTAATAATATTTACAAATACAGTATCCGTAAAAAGATCGTAAACTTTAAATTGTATTTGCGGATATTGCAATAACAGTGTGCTACTGCAAAACGCCATAAACGTCGGAATACTTTCGTAAATTATTAAAAAACGTATGCTAAATAATCGTTGTCTATAACCCAGGTCGATACGCCTTGCAGGATATACAAGAAACAAATCAGTAACTACGAGACACAGTCTCTTTGCGTTCATTTTTTTCCATGATATGTATTTTTAACTTAACGGACTTAACAATTTTTGTATGTAAACATGATCAAAGTAACATAATTGCCAGATCAGCAAAAATCACTGTAGATAAACTAACAGACATAAATATGGGCTATCAGAATTTATAACAACAAATGAATAATGAATGTGATGCTCAAGCAGAGAACCGTGAGAATAAACAAGTGACAGTCGGTAAGTTTTTCAGTATCCTATGGCTATAGGAAATAGAACTCAAAGGGATTTCCTTTTGTTGGAAGGGAAAGGTCCAAAACTTCATGAACTTTGCTTACATCGAGCGTTTGCTTCGTCAGAAACCCCAGAAAATCTTGTGCGTTTGTTGTTGAGCTGAAAGCACTTCAAAGGGCTTCGTTAAATATTGAACAATGGTTGTATTGATTATATGTATGGGTTCCTTTAATGTAATCAGAGCTTTACTGATTTTATTTTCATGTCAAACTTGAAATTTTAATAAATTTAAGGGTTTTTATTAAATAGTGAATATATCTGAAAACAAGTAGGTATGAGAAAACGTTGGAGAAAGTGTTGTATTGTTCAAGGCTGATTTGAGAAACATTTAACGTGCGAGAATTGTTAACTGAACTTACTTTTTATTTAGCGAATTCTTGAAATTTATGCAATTTTGTGTACAAACTGTCTTGATCGTTTTCTACAAAATAACAACTCATTCCTAGTTTATTTACTAGCGACACTCTGAACGTTGCTAACAGGTTTTGAGAACACAGTTATCAAAATAAAAACGCTGAAAGTTGACAGTTAACCTATATCGAACATGAATATCACCATAAATAACAATAGAGAAAATAACTAAGCTCTATCTATCTAATGTGCCACATCTGCAAGCAGCTAAACAATAAAGACAAATTATCAATGATAGACATTCAACCAATTTAATTTTTAGATTATGCGAAAACAATTTTTCCATGTGAGATTTTCTGTTTACAATATGCTTTAAATAAGCGTGCACCAACGTAATTGCCCTTCTTAATAATAAGTTCTGCACACCCTCATTATTACCACCAATCACAATTATGCATACAAAACAATATGTAGTTTTTATAAGATAGAAAATGAAAATTCAAAAGACCTAGTTTTGTCTGCCCTAAAGAAAGCAGAGTCGACATTTAAGGTGCAGAAATGGCTGCAGCTAGATTAATTATTCCAGCTCGAGGTTGAGTGAAAGCTTCCGACACAGGTCACTTTCACGATTAACCGTATTTTTATCAGCGTACTCTTGTTCGCGTTTGGACACTAACCGTTTCGGGGTTTTTAATACTGTAACTTGCCTGCAAGAAACAACGCTTAAATCTCATGATACCTTCGCTAGTAGGAATTATATAATAATATATGATGACCCGCCTGCTAGTGGAACAAGCGCAGGGGGATCGTAATCCTGATCAGAAAGGATATTGCATATAGATCTTTGACAATAACTACCCAAATAAGGCAGGTGCTAGAACACTTGTAGCAGAATCAATTACTACCATAGGCAATATATACATATCACAACCTACATAGACCATTGCAGAACTGGCGGAAAAAGTAATCTAAATGGGCGATTTTAATGCTCATAGCCCCTTATGGGGATCGAAAACAGCAGATAAGAGGGGAACAACGTCGTAGATTTTATAATAAACCTTGATCTAGCACAATGGAATAAGAAACAAAACACATATCTAAATCTAAGAGGTAAAAAACTATCTGCAATTGACCTAGCATTATGCCCATCGTCTTTGTGTCCTAACTACCAATGGAAAGTAATCCATGATACACACGGAAATGATCACTTTCCTTTACACATTTGGGTAGACGGTAGTATTTATAAAGCACCACATAAAAAAAATGGATTGCCAAACGAGCAAATTGGGCGAATACTAAGAGGTGTTGAAAATTCCAGAAATTACGGAGGACGTAGGTCAATCTGTAGGAAACCTCAAGTTAATTCTTGACGCACGTTAAACAACCGCGTCCTTATCAACCTAGTAAACGCTGAAAGATATGCGTTCCTTGGGGATCACGTGAGATAGACTTCCTAATACAAGACAAAAAGCGATGTCTTGTAGGTTTTTACAAGAACAGCATTATGGAGAACTTGATAATATTCAAGAAAACGCAAGGTACTGTCCGAAGAGAGGTAAGAGCAGCTAAAAAGCACTGGTAGGAAACATGTTGCAAGTCTTAAACCAATACCGCATATACAGGAAATATGAACAAAAATTCGAAACGTAACAGGAAACACTACATACACAAAGATAACTCACCTAGAAGTCAACAATGAAGTTATAACTGATAAAGGGAAAATAACAATAGCATTTGAATCAAACAGTAGTTCTGAAAACTATAATCTGTGCTTTATGACAATCAAAGATGGTCTAGTAAAGAACCGCATGTGTTTTGATAAAGATGCATTACAACCATAAAACCATGCATTTAGCATGATTGAATTGGATAATGCCTTAGATCTGGCAAAAGAATTAGCACTTGAAGAGGATGAGATTCTTTACTTCATGCTGAATAATATGTTTATCAGGATGAAACACGAGCTACTAAAGTTATACAACACAATATGGAAAACCCACAAATACCCAAATAAGTGGAAAAGTGTAATAGCTGAGACCATATGCAAACCTGAGAAAGACCATATACAACCAGAGAGGTACAGACCAATATACCTCAATTGTCATGTCAGTAAGATCCTTGAACGCTTTGGTAAATGTCAAGCTTACTACTTGTTATAGTTACTGTGCCACCCCTAACAGCATTAAAATATTTCTAGTGTTAAGTTATGTGCAAATATACGCACTACCCCTTATATTATGGACTGGTCTAAGTGGCGGTTGTTACGTTCTGATCCGTAACCAACCCGGCAGTCAGTATCTCGAGAACTGTCATTGAGGATAAAGTGCGTTGTACTTACTAAAATGTAGCGGTAAACTATTAAATGTTAATTTTCGCTTTAAACGGGTGAATTCTGTAAATAATCTATTAATCGCAATAAACTAAATATGTATATCGACGTGCATTTATTTAAATTTATTATTTTGCAGTTCACTAAATCGAAGGAATTTCTCCGCAGCCATTTGGCTCTATATCTGGGTTACTGAACCCAATGCGGTTACTTTGCCGCCTCAATAAATAGGTAGTCTACGCAATGAAACTTAATACGGTTGTGCTATCTACTAAAACAGTACTTGAAACAAAAAAGCTTTTTGCTGAAGAACAGAGTGGTTTTCGTAAAGTGCATTCTACAATTGATCATCTCATAAAGACCGACACCGCAGTAAGAGAAAATTTTAAAAAGAGAAAACATACTGTATCGCTTTTCTTTGATGTAGAAAAAAGCATGAGATGACTTGAAGAAGAGGAATAGTAATTAAATTACATGAATTTTAACTTAGAGGTAACTTACCACAATTCATTGAAGCGTTTCTCAATAAACGCAGCATACAGGTCCGCGTACAAAACTCAAAATCGACAAAATATTGGTTCGAAAACGGTATACCTCAAGGGTCAACTCTCAGTTGTACGTTGTTCAATACAGAATCACTTCCTCAAGCTTACAATGTGATGCGAGCACTGAACCGTTATTCATCAGGCGAGTTCGACTGACAATGAATAACGTTCTCAAGAGCTTTATCAATTTGCAACCTTCCACTGCAATATATCATAACAAGTAGTATGCAACAGAACACAACTACTTTTCAAATCGGTGTGTTATAGCGTGAGGTAATTTGAGTTATCAGAGTTATTCGTGTATCCAACTTGCTCGTACTCGACGACATTATGAACCTCTAGAAACCTCACATATCTATACATGCCAAAAATCCTACATGAAAACTCTAGCCCCATTAATTGTTATGAATTCGAATTCTCTAGAATTTTAAACGCCTATTTAACGTACGAAGTAATATACACTGATGGTTCTAATTCCAACACAGGTATCGGTTCTACATTTGCACATAACGATCAAACAGTACCCTGGCATATCTCAGACCGTGCAACCGTGCTATTAGCACAACTGTTTGCAATCTACCGTGTTTTGCTTTATGTGGAAAGCCAAAAAATTTACAAACGCATAATGTGTAGTGATTCTATAAATGCAATAATTGAATAGAACGTTGCAATGTCAGTTGTAACATTATTTTGAAATGTTGATTTATAAACAGATTAATTGATTAATTAAATTTCAATAACTTGCATAACTTATAGACAAAATTCCACGATAAATTACCGTTATATTTTAATAAGCTTATCTTATAATAAAGACTAGGTTTAAAAATAGCTTTACCCTTAAATATTATAAATTCCAGGGGCTGTCATCATAATTGCATCACTTTGCAAACCGAATACAATAACCCTTTTAAAACTTATGTTGGTAATAGATTGACGAATCTGATAAATTTAAATGGAATAGTACCTTTTAACGTAAACAAAGAAAAGCAATTTTCAGTTGTAAAACTTAATTTTCTTAATATTTTCGTGATTGACAGAGGGTTTCAGAAAACGAAACATTATAAATAGCCAAACTATTTTCTAATTTGATTTGTTCAAAGATTGCAAGTAATTTTAGATAGTCTAGAGACATCCATTATATTAAAATTCATTTTGGCTATCCGGTCTTTTGTAAATAGCAGACAACTGTCGCCAATAGATGTGGTCATCAATTTCAGTATTAAAATTCCAAGAAGGTACAACATAGTTATACTATTAGAAACATAATTGGCATTCCTGGCCCTCATTTCGAAAGGCGCTGGATTTGGTTTCTAAAATCTTGCTTTCGGGAGGTTCTGTTAATAGTCATTGGATAACAGAAATATGACGTAAAATAATGGTTTAAAGTAGGAATTAATATATAACTTAAGGTTTTAGTCAAAAGACGGAGATTCCAATGGGGTTGTCCGTTGTCAAAAGCTAGAAAGAACCGTAGTTAGAGAAGTTCGCTGGTGGCGTTCTCCGGCATCACAGATATGATATCGAACTTAGTATCACGTTAGTAAAAATGGAAAGGAGTAAGTAACTCATCCAGTTCGCGAGGGTTGAGGCCCGTGTGTTCGCGGATTATTAAGTGATATTAAAGTATATAATAAAAAGCTTGTGTGCGTGTGGCGCACAAGTTAAGTTATCAACAAGATCCTGCCGGGTCCGGGTGCCATTGAATTATTTCATAATTGCGAAGTACAAGAGCAACAAGCGAGATCCTCTCCCCCAATTTAAGAACTGTTCTGCGTTGGAAGTCAAGCCATCAAACAATTGACGATTTTTAGTAAGCTGTATAGTTAAACTAGCATGACGAATTTTTAGTTAATTTATTTGTTATGACGTTTTGGCAATAAACCGTAGGATTAATTTGGTGTAAAATGTATAAGATAAGTTTTTTCTGTATAAAGTATTTGGGAATTACTTATGTACGTAAAATTATCATAATTCCATATCAACCATTCAATTAAGTTTTTAAATTAAAATCTACTAATTTCCTAATGTCAGAGGTTCACGTTTATTGCTCTGTTAATTAAATAGTTTTTGTTTGCCGTTGATTGAGTCAGTAGTTTTTTATTTTTTTAATCATGAAAGTTGCATAAGTAGTCAAAAAGGTAAGAAATGATTAAAAGAAACAATTGTCCTCTTTGGGATGACAAGTCTCCCAAGGTTTTGCATGAACATTTGGACATTCTCGACTTGTCTAGCGCCCTTGGTAATTGTCATTAAGCCACAATATTTATGAAAGGTAAGTGCCAAATTTTTTTGTTGTATAAAATATATTAATTTAGCCCTTTCTGCAAAATTTTAACCCTCTATATGATCCACGACCTTCCGCTAGTTAGTGCCGGTGACCTCCTTTAATTTTGTTTTACAGGCCGCCCCCATTTTATAGTTTTAATAAAAAAATATATACTTAGTAGCTTTTCCGTCTGTAACACAGTGATGAAATGGTTGTAAAAATTGTAGAAACTTTACATCGAATCCAAAATTATCGAATTATGTATATTTCGATACCGAGTCATTCTGGAGTTCCTGGAAATAAAGCAGAAGACCAAGCGGCAAGAATAGCATCGAATCAGAATTATCCACTACGACTTGAAGATTACAAAGCTGTACTTAAAACTAAAAGTAATGAAACCTGGCAATCCCAATGGACAAACAGTAGCAGTAAGATGAACGCGCTTAAACTACAAGTACATAAATGAAAACCGCTGACACAATTAGCAGTAGGGAACAATCAGTAGTAACATGACTACGAATTTGACACACAAACATAACACACAGGTATCTACTGACTTCGCAGCAACTACCTCAATGTGAGACATCCCACGAACCAAAATATGTAGATCATATCCTCACTAAATGCAAACGGTTTAAAATACAAAAATGGCAAAATAGGCTATCTGATATGCTATGTGATACGCTAAACAATAATTAAGATGATATTGTTCGATTGTTCAAATATCTAAGAGAAACAGGGCTTCAGTTAGTGGCATGTCATGGGCGTATGATATAGTATGACTCAAGTGCTACAACTACAACGGTATAATGTCTGATCTGTTATAAAAATGCATTAGTGGTAGTGATGTGATAAAGGAATTGATTATCCTAATTACGAAAAAGCAGTAGTGTTAGTTCGTAGTATATAGTAGATATAGATAAAGAATTTTAAATTAGCTGATGGAAGTATTATACAGGTGGCGTTAAAAATTAGTATTCTCAGCAGAGCGAGTGAAGTTATCAAGAGCGCAATATAAAAAATAGGAATACTAAAGCTAGAGAAGTCGAAAACTTAGAGATTCTTTATCGTCATTCCTTAAAAACGAAGAACATCCGTCAATTCCGTCATTATCAATCACATCAACCGGGCTTGAACAATCAACATCTATACCTTCAAAATTTCTTTTACCACAACCAACTACTACCCGGTTTCTACTTCCTATAGTATCGACAATGACCGAAAAGAAAATGCGAAAGGCTATACATTAGAGTCAAGCGAGAAATCCACAATTACGCCAGGTTTAACATTATAATGTAATTAAGAGCCGCTATGCTTGCGGTCACGTTCCCAATGCTCCACCCGAACGTACTACATTGGGTTTAAACGTGCTCCAAATTTAATCTAACTTCAGGTTAATCAATACTAAATAAAAATCTAACAAACTGCAACTGAAAATAGGGTTTAAAGAATGGTATCCCTATCGTTGATTCTGGAGTTAGCCCGATCCACAAGACACACGCAAAAATGAATCGAAAGGGATCCGTAATACAGGATAGCAGCTGCTTACCAGTTCGACATGAAGGGTCGTCTTAAAACTATCAAAATCTAGCTAGCTATTATTAAAAATGGATTCAAATTTTCTAAGCATTATTTTATTTTCTTTATTTATTTGCTGATTTAAATTAATTAGGGTTAACTGATTTATTTTGTTGTTATTTATTTGTTTTAGTTTATTCCCGATTCCGATTTTTCCATGCGTATAAGATGGGACAGTGATTGTTTTAGTGGTGTGGGGTTTGTCTTGCATATTAAATTTTGGTTATTGATTTTTGCTTTAGTTTTTGCTTTTCATTTTTTTTCTGTATTTTTTTAATTTTATACAGGTTTTGGTTATATCATGCTCATGTCCGTTTCTCAAACCAAGTCAAAATCAAAAATTTTCAATTCTCCCCTACCCCCTCTGATTTACGTGCGGTTATCACCGTTCAATCTGGCGACCCTTCCCAAAAATTTTTTGAAGACCCAGGCTTAACAACAGAAAAATGTAAAGAAACACCTGCTACATACCTGAACGTAGCCGAAAGAAAAGTAAACACCAAACTAACTACCAACCGCGAAAAGTGGGGGATTCGTCTACATACCAAAAAAAAACAAAAAAAAATAAAGTACATCGCCCACGATTATCTATTAACAGATAAAAAAAAATTAAATAGATAATTCGGTACAAACAAGAGAACTCAATAAAATAAGCATTATCATTTCAACGCCAACAGTTATATTATACGGACAACTTGGGTAGTGGATCCATAAAGTGCGCATTTCGCGGCTAACATGTAAAAAAAGGAAAATTAATGCTTAAAATTTTTCAATCGCAAGTATGTTAAATTTAGGTATTAAATGTAACTCTACTCCCTAGCAAGTATGTTAAATTTTGAAGTATTAAATGTAAATTTAGGTATTAATTGTGAATTTACTCCCTAACACGTATGTTAAGCTTTGAAGTAGTAAAGGTAAATTTAGGCTTTCCATCTAGTACAGTTGTTAAACTTAACCATTAAATACAGTCCACGTTGTACCAAGAATAAACAACGTATAGTCAGAAGCACCAACTGTTCAACAAGTATGGTGGACTGGTTTAACACCATTAACCGTTGATAAATAAAAATCCTAGACATACATAACAGAACACAAGGCACATACATACCTCTCTGTGTCCGGATACTTAACTTGCCAACCGCCGGGGGGAGGGAGGAAATCAGCATAACAACGTAGCTACCATCGTAACTACAGCAACTGGTTCACGGCAAAGAACAGGTGTGCTACACCCAGAAAGAACGTCTTTGGCCTCCAGCAAAAAAAAGCTAAAAATAGAATCTGGTTAGATGGGGTAAGCGCGGGAACACTCACAATACACGACAGACATCTCTAATTGGCAGAACAACAATAAACGTGCATTGCTTTTAAAGTGATAGAACGAGTAATGTAGAACATATTTCGTCGCACGGGCTGAAGAATCAAATTCAGAATGAATTTAAATGACACCAATTCTAAATCCAAATATCCGTGTTATCAAAACGCAATTCAAACTGGAAAACACGGTTTTACCGGAGAATATTAGGATATATTCCTTCGACAAATCTTTAGGTGAGAAACCTACTAGAACGAAATTATACGTTATCGGAAGGTATAACGCGCTCACAAATGCACAACAAGATGTTGACTTATTTAATTATAGCATAATAAACTTTACGTTTCAAAGAAAATAGATTTAAATTGAGGAATTATTCGAAAGCGTATTTATTGAAAAAACCTAAAATATACAGGATGTAAACTATTTAATTGTAGCATAAATTTGTCGTTTTTAAAGCAAAAGGGATTTGAGTTGAAAATTATTGGACCGCATATTGATTATTAACCGGTAAAAATGTACGGGATGTTTAAAATAAACGTAACATACCTAGAACTCTTATAACTAATATTGACAGTAAAATTTGTTGGAAAAATCTTGACTTTAATAATTCTGTTACTTGGAGTACAGTTATTTATAGAGGTGGAAAAGTGAAAGACCTAATTGTAGAAAAAGGGCCTATCTCTTGTGAGTTTAGCAAATATTGAAAAGCTAAAAGGAATTGGGTGATATACTCTAAAGCACAACATTGTGTGTATTGCTTATGTTGCAAAGTGTTTACTGCAGTAAATAATAGATTTACATCTGGATGCAGTGATTGGAGGAACATAAGCCAATCTTTGTCCATAATGAAAAACCTGCATTACATTTAAAGGTATTTTCGCAGTGGGTAGAATATTTAAAAAGGTTATCCTCACATACCTCAATAAATGCTAAGTATAAGGCAATTATTAATGAGGAACAATTGTACTAGCGTAATGTTCTACACCGAATTACAAATGTATGCAAAACAATAGCTCAATTAAATTTACCTAATAATAGAGTATTTTTAAAAATTATTGAACTATTTAGTGAATATTAACCGATTTGAAAAGAAAATGTAAATAGAATAACAAATTGAAAAACACAAATGTAAATTAATTAACTATGAATAATGAGCTGGCGCGTCTTATCATTTGAATGGACTGTATTGCGAAAGATGACAAAACGCGAGCTTTAGATACGAGATCTGTATGCATGTAAAAGACAAACAATAATGCATAAAGTCACTCACCAATATTGTCCTTGATGTGTTGTCCTCTTCGTTGTTGCTGCAATGCCCCCGGGGAAATCGGTTGAATGCCCTGGTTACAAGGCACTATAGTTCATTGTTTGTAAAGGTTTGCCGGTAACTTGACACAACCGTTCCGGTGCTGGGTGGGAAGAAGAGTCGTCGACAAACTTGACAAAACTACCTTCGCACGCGTTACACTATAAGAGGCGCAAGCGCATTGCACAGTTTTATTCCACAATATAATTTCTAAGTTTAATTATTACGAAACAACACGTGTATTATATAAGAAAAAACATTCAAAATGAGGTAATTCATTTACTGGCAAAAAAGCCAAAGATTAATCATAAATAAAATAAAATCTGCATTGTATTACTCCGTAATTTTGAACTGCACTCCTGAAATAAGCCACGTAGATCAACTTTCTATTATAATATGGTCTGTTTCCGTTGAAAAAAAGGTTCAGGTAGAAGAACATTTTATAAAGTTCTTACTGGTGGGAAACACCACTGGCAAAGGTTTAAGGGATTTATTTTCTTTTGAACTTGGAGAATTTCCAAGGGCAAGATTAATATTAGTGCAAACATGAAGGGAAAAGATATTGGTCTTCAGAAACTTATTATAAATGGAAATCTTCGAGTATTTTATGTTCCTTGTAGCAATCATTTATTGAATCTGGTTTTGAACGATGCTGGAAGCTGCAACACTGACGCTGTTATATTTTTGACAATATTCAGTCACTTTATACATTTTTTCTTCTTTAACAAATCCACGGTCTTTTTTTAAAACACATCTGAGAGGTTTAACTTTAAAGTTTTTAAGCTCAACGAGGTAGGCGAGTAGAATAGAAGCTATGCGTCCTCTACGATCTCATTTGGAAAAAATTTATGATGTCTTAATAGAAATAATTGAAGATGGAAATTTAATTGGCACTCATGCTACCAAAACGAGGAGCGAAGCAACAAGAATTGCTACAAAACTGAAAACGTATACATTTATATCTCATTGCTTACATGGTGCAATGTGCTCAATAAGTATAATGTTACAAAGTGTAACATGCCATCCAGAAGATACTACCAAACCGTTAAAAATGTTATTTTCAAACTAAGAAAGATAAGAAATGGTGCTCAGTTAAGCTAGACATTGCAAGATTGTCAGAAATCAAACCACAGTTAAAGAAGATGTTTTGAGTACGAAGTCCATGACGATTAAATATGAAATCAAAAACAAAAATTTAAAGTGATGTGTATTTTTTCATATTAAATATTGCCCTCCAATCAGCAACAGAACGTTTTGAACAGCTCTACGAACATAAAAAGCATTTTGAGTTTCTCTGTAACATAGCAAGAGATTTGAAAAACGAACAATTGCTCTTGCTTTGTAGTAATTTAGGAACTATTTTAACAGACAATGATTCTAAAGATGTGGATAGAAAGGAACTTTATGAAGAAATTAACTTTATCTCAACTCAGCTTAAGAACGGTGTCGGACCAATTGAAGTGCTAGATTATATAATTCGCAACTTATTATACCCCCGTCGTGCGGGTGCGCGAGCCACTACAGTCAGTTGGTAGCAATGTTAAATAATTGTAAAACTGACGCACAGATATAAGCTTACGTCACACAATATTCAAATTATTGCAACACAATAAAAAAGTTATACTAATGTTAAAGAAACCCCAAGGGGTACTTACGTAAACATGTAGGGCGACTCCAGCGCTACTCCATGATGACGGGCTCCGTTAATCTTTCGGGCGTGGGTATTCGTTGACCCGGTCGAATCCAAATTCAAGTTGTCTTTTTTTATTTGTAGAGGGGCGACACGAAAACTGGTTTAAGGAACGATAATCAAAGATAAGGGCAAAAGGAACCTACATAACAAAAAAAGGCACGATAAGACACAAAGGTAACTACGATTGTTTGACTCTCGATCACCAGTCCCGACACGACTCTCGGAAATCCTCCCTTCCTCTTATTGGCACCCCGCGTCGGCGCAATCTCGCGCAACGCACTCTTTAAAGTAACGGAAATACGCGCAAGTGTTCTAATCCTTGGCGCGAAATTCTTACAAATTAAAACTTGAATTGAAAACGTTTAGTGCCGATTTCGGCACGTAACAATCGCGACAAAGCCATAAAAGAAAAAACTTAAAAAAAGAAAATGACTGTTAGCACAGTAATATCTTAAAATCTAAATCCTAACTAACCGACATAATTCCTACAAAATGTTTATTTGAGGCGCCACCTGGTTTTTTCGAACGATAACACGTCTTTCGGATTACCAGGAAACGGGAAAGTGCACACACGAGTCCTTGGTGTGGCGCAGTTATAATCGACAGCACAAACTTGTCGGGGAGCATGAAACACCACTTAAACTAAAACAGATGCGACAAGTCGCTTAACCTATAATATACTAAACTAAAGCTAACATTACAGTTTCCTAAGTGCAACCGCACATAAGCGTTGCATCTAGACTGTTTCTTTGTTGGCAAAAAAAAGCCCAAATTTAAAAATGTTCAAAAGAGTGAGTTATTCTACACTCTAGCAAATTTTTAGTTACTGGTACTCTGGTTTAATAAACAATACACATCAAAACTTGTCCATGACATGCTTGTGAATCAACAAATTTACCAAAAGTACCACCTTACTAGTCCCTTACATTGCTAACCTAAAAAATTACATTTCTACCATCAGGTTAGCTTTTTCACTTAATATTCAAAAAAAGATAATTCCCACGTCTGGTCATAAATACGAAACGTTAGGAAACTTAAAAAAGATAAAGCAAAATCTCAAGTTATTATCGAAGATAATAGATAAGATAACGATATTGAGCTTAAGTTATTATCAAAGGTAATAGGTAAGATAACAATATTAAGCTTTAGTTATTATTAGAGATAATATGTAAGATAACGATATTAAACTAAAGTTATTATTAACGGTAATAGGTAAGATAAAGATATTAAGATAAGGTTATTATCAAAGATAACAAATAAGATAAAGATATTAACTCAAGTTATTATCAAAAATCATAGGTAAGATAACGATAAAGTGGCTCCTTGGGGCCGTTATATGGGAATTTCTCGTGCGCCCTAAAAAAGGCGACCTGTGAAGCAGGCCCGTTTGCAGTAAACGGCGTGAGGGACCGGCAAAGGCATTTGGGTGCGTCCCTGCACCCGGCGTTAATTGATATCGGTGATATAATCACCCGATATCCACACGATATTTCTACATACACTCACACATTCACACACTCATACATACATTCACTGTCAGCGGCCATGTGCGCTGACAGCGGCACCGCATGACCTCTCGAAAGATTCCCAGACACGTGGTCAGGGTGTTTGTGAAAAACCCTTGCGCAACCACACGGTGACTAACGGAAATGAAAAGGCAATAGAAATAGGAACGATAGAAAGAGGGAGGTGGGTATTTGGAATGCATAGGAGGCACTTTCAGGTAGAAGAAAATAGAGGAAGGGCTTGCATTGAGCTAAAGAGACAGAAAAACGTGGATAGCAAAGCACTACTCAACCAGCCAATGTGGTCAATAGCCCGGAGTGAGGGAAAAACCACTCTTATGTGGTAGAGGGTGTTCCGGGACGAGAACAGGTCTACCGAAAGAAAGATAAGGCAGAAATGGAGACAGCAAGATATGAAAAAGTAGAGTTTTTGGACAAGCGTCCGAGAGAAGGTAGAGAGTTGTCCCTATAAAACACGGGTCAGTCTGAAGGACCACCTGCGATATTAATCTGACAAGTTAAGGTATATCATAAGTTAAAAAACTAGACTCACTAGACTCTTAAGAGAACTAGTACAATCATTTTCCTACAAGTGCATCCACTACGATAAGAAAATTAGACAAAAGTTGACACAACAACTTAAAAGTAACACTACAGATACATTCACACAAAAACCCAACTGTTTCAAGGTAATTTTTAAAACGGTAACGTCCTAAACACACAAAATGCCTAATTATAAGGAGTTAAATACAGTCACACTGTCCCAATATGCTAAAAAACCGAGAATTTGATAAGATATCAATAAAAGCGATAGCACCTCACCACAAAGTTCAATAAAAACAACGAAAAAAAATGTTTATACGTTATAATGATTTAGTAGAAGGAGAAACAAATAATGATATAGGATAATGTAGGCGACTGTAATAATTCAGAGGAATAACGCATGGAATAGAAAGTCCTAGTTTTTTACAACTGTGAATATGAACTGCTTTTTACAATGGCATAGGCCGCGTTTCCTATGTGAGCCCAAAGAAGAAAGCATCCACTCTAACATCAGCTAAAACCAATCATAAAAATTCAATGAGTTATTACAACCAAAGTTACGACAATTACCACACAATTAAACAATGTAAAATAAATATTGAAACCAAAATAATCTGTTGTAGGAAAAGTTTGAGGATTTATTAAATAAAGCGACAGAGTTATAGTGGGAGACCTAGAGAATAAAGCGATATATAACTAACGGTAAGTTTAGGGAAAAGTCAACCAGAAGCAAAAATATAAGTAGTTTAAGGTAAATAAGTTACTGTGTAAACGGTATATGCTGTATAAGAGAGGGAATAAATGATTTAAGTTAATTAATTGATAGTGGGGACTAAAAACATTAGATAAATCGTTAAGAAAATGAAACGTGAAAAATTTTGGATGTACGTAGGGTTGAAGGATTTTAAAGATAATTTTATGCCATCTAGTGTAGTTTAAATAGATATGTGAAGAAATAACAGTAATCAAAACTTGATTTACTGATAAAATTGTTGAAAACAGAAAGATATCTTCTAACACATATATTTGCTAGGATGACAAGCTCTCGTTTGAGCTTCACCCAGACTAATGAAGAAAAATTCCAACATCATTCTTAAAGAAATGATTTACAAATTGCTAAAACGACAAACTTACCAACCAAATTCTTGTCTAGAGTTACGTAATGCTGAGCGGCCGGGCCTTCATGGGTCTCGTCTAGACTTACATACAGCTGGGCGACCAAATTCGACAGTAAATCTCGCTTAATAGATCTTAAAATGCTGCGTTGGAATATCGATGTCTAAAAAAATATGTTATCAAAACAAAATCATACTCGCTACACAAAAGAAATATTCTACGATACATGTATAGAAAACAGTATTCCAAATTGTTAGAATATTCTTTTAATATCGCGGAATTTATCAACAACTATCGTAAATGAGCTTAAATACAAAACGTTAACAACAACTTGATTATTGTAGTGCTTAGAAAGGGAGATATAAAAAAATCTGTGTATTATGTGTTTAAGTGAGGTTATCTTATGTAATAAACACTCCTGAAAGATATGCACTTTTAATTTTATTCCGAACAGAATTAGGTACTTATTTAAGAGAATTTAAGTTAGAAGCACACTATTTTTTATAATATTACGCGAATTAATTAAATTTGCAATACATTTTAAAAAGTATCCCAAAAATCAATAATCAATATGGCAGCTCATGTTAAATTAGCATAACAGCTGTCATTTTATTTCATGTCATTAAGGTTGCTATAGCAACAGCAGTACTACCACTCTAAATTTTTAATTAACAGATACTAAAAAATTTAAATAATTATTTATTTTTTAAATGAAAACGCTACAAATATAGTTAATTAATACATTATAAGACATAAGAAGATACAAAAACAAATGATTATCAACCTAAACACGTTGGATGCGTCACTATTATACATCCGTCGTGCGAGTACGCGAGCCACTACAGTCAGTTGGTAGCAATGTTAAATAATTGTAAAAATGACGCGCAAATAAAAGCTTACGTCACACAATATTCAAATTATTGCAACACAATAAAAAAGTTATACTAATTTTAAAGAAACCCCAAGGGGTACTTGCGTAAACATGTAGGGCGACTCCAGCGCTACACCATGATGACGGGCTCAGTTAATCTTTCGGGCATGGGTATTCGTTGACCCGGTCGAATCCAAATTCAATTTATCTTCTTTTATTTGTAGAGGGGCAAAAGGAACCTACATAACAAAATAGGGCACGATAAGACACAAAGGTAACTACATTTGTTCGCCTCTCGATCACAAGTCCCGACACGAGCCTCGGAAATCCCCCCTTCTTCTTATTGGCACCACGCGTCGGCGGAATCTCGAGCAACGCACTCTCTAAAGTGACGGAAATACGCGCAAGTCTTTTTAAATTCTTGGCGCGAAATTCTTACAAATTAAAACTTGAATTGAAAATGTTTAGTGCCGATTTCGGCACGTAACAAACTATGCCCAATATTTGTATCCAAAGTTTTTCGTGACCCTTTGTATTTTGTTAACTTTGCCCATGTCAGTGGCTAGTGCCGAACGTTGTTTTTCTAGACTAAAACTGATTAAAAGTTACCTGTGCTTGTCTAAGACTCAAACAAATCCAAAGGATTTAGAATGCTAATTGAACATGCGTAGAGACCTTAGGGCTTACAAGAAACAGTAACGTACTTTGTGTTAACGATAATAATTTACTTTTTCTTAAAAGGTCCTCCAACTAAACTAATAATGCACATCCTTCATAATAGCAATTTATACACTCTTTGGACCCTTATGACCAAAGTATCAATACACTGTCTACTATTTTACATAGAGTTCTTTTTTTTTGTTATATTAATCTAAGTTTATCAAATTTTAGGTTACCTATATTCATTTATTCTTTAATGCTGTTAGATATAGAAATGTAATGATCACGATGACTACATTCTTCCGTTTTACAACCACATATCTCTTATACTTAAAAACATTTTTAAAAGTACAATATCAACAATACAAACAACTTAGTCGCCTTTTAGTCAAAACCAAACCCCAATATCTACACTAGACATATATAGAGCATAATATGTTGTATAACCAAAAATAACATTAACTTAAAGTTGAATATTAACACAAAAAATCAGCAGTCGCCAATCATATAGTAGCATATAACTACATATTTTAGTATTCTCTATGTTGAAAATAACATTGAGACCTTTGTATAAATCCTAAAGATCATAAAACTATTAACGAAATTATAAAATTTTTCTATAATTATTTACTTATTCTTAAAAAGTCTTCAAACTCACCAATAGTGAACTTCCTTCATAATATCAATTTATATACTTTCGTGGCTCCTTATGATCACAGTTCCTATACACTTTCTTCTATTACATATTGTTCTCTTCTCCTGAAATACTAATCTATATTTGTCAAATGTCTTGTTACCTTTATTCTTTTGTGGCTAACTGGTCGCGTGTCGTTAGTTATAGTAATTTAATCTCCACCATGACTCTCATCAAGAATACCTTTATTAAACTTAAAATATTGGATTTAAAAAGATGATTTGGTTATCATGGGCAGAGCTATATATCGCTCCTATTCATAGTTGTTAAATAGATGTTGTTCAATTTTGTTAATTATTTTCTCCTATGGTAAGTCAATTTTTCCATGGTTTTATATACCTATATAAGTTGTTTTTAGTAATAACTGTTAATCTTTGTCACGTCTGATGATGGTGTCAGTGTAAATACCGAAATTGGCAGCGATGTATTAATTTTAAATTAAAAAAGATCATTAAAGCTATATGGGGAGGTTATGAGTTTGTATTCTTAACATTCACTGTAGTTGAAGTCGCATGACCTTAGAAAAAATGCCGTAACTATTGTAATTTTATTGTCTTATTTCAAATATTTCTTGTTTCCCGCCAGTTGTTATTACACGCTCTCGTGGCAATGTCTCACACTTTAAATAAAATAGCAGAATATGACTGCTTTAGATTTGTTTCCTGTTAAATTTAATATTTAATAGTTGGAAATGAGTTCAACATACTAATCTTTAAGCATTTTAGTTACAAAGAAGTTTAAGCTGCAATTATCGATCCACTGTACTGTGCAACAACCACAATAGTATAATTGTGCATTCCAGTCAAGACAGAAGATTCTCATCAATTGTAGTGAAATCTCAACAGTAACCTTAACTACAAGATTTACAACCTTATCTGTACGGCGATCGACTTCAAAGCTCTGCTCTGCTGCTTGGTTTTGAATAACTAAATATGAATCTCCCCTTATTTATAATTCGTCGGTTTTATAAGTTTCCACGCCTTAAGTTATTACCTGATTTACTCAATCATACGAACTGTGCGTTTAAAGCTGTACTATGGTTGAGATGAATGCCGTTTTATCTATGTGAATTTTTCCCACGATTGGTTTTATGATTCTTGTAGTTGTACGATGTGTTGGTCCAATTTTATTGTTCAATAGTTTGTTTTTGAACTCGTGTGAATGTGAACAAATAAACTTTGCAATTCCCTGATAATTTACCGAAATTATCTGTATTTTTCTAAATTTAATATAGTGTAAAGTCTCGATTTCTATTACTGTTTGTATTTAATATGTAGGGTATCTTCCTGTTTATTTCTGTATCCTAATTTAACATTACATTGAAATGGTGATGTTGTAAAATATAAACTGTCATAATGTATAAATTTTGGTAGGTTGTCCTCGTACCAAAAGTTCATTTAACTAACTAAAATTAATAAATTCTTTCCTAATGCTTAATGTTGATTTACGTATGTTCTAGCCTTACACAACTCTTTGCTTTATTAAAATGATGTACTATGATGGGATTAAAATTGAACGTCCACAGGGCTTTATGTAAATTTTGAAATAATTTAATATTTCGTTACTTTCGATGAACTCAAACGTTTCATTCATATAATGTTGAATCAAGCTACTTAAATTACATAAAAAATCACTATTACTTTAAATTACCGTTGCAATTTATATAATAAATAAATTACGATTAAAGGAGAAGTTGCGCTGCCTAGATACAGATGATTTGATACACATAATCAACCGAGTGGCTAACGTTTTTTTTTTAAGTAAATGCGTATTTGTAATACAAGTAGTTTTTTAATGTCATCTGTAGGAGATTTATACAACACGTTCATTTTTACTGGCTTTGATTCTTTGTTTGGTCAGGAATATGCAGTATCCTACAAATTTTCCTCCCTAAAAAAGTTTATTGAAAATTGAACAGCCCCTGAAATAATCAAGCTAATGGGTTTCATCGATTTAATCAAAGCTTTAATAGCTTTTTACGTTCTAACTTTCAGATATCAGAATATAGTTGATTTTTATCATGAAATGTGATTAATTTTTTTTAAATGTATGAATGTTAAAATGAGTATTTTGTAAAAAGCGGAAGCTCCATTATATGTATAGCGTGTTTTCTTTTTAATTAGACGGGATGTAAAAATTTACATACAAAGTTAATCAAAAGTTTGACATCAAACTAAAATAATTTCCCAATGGCACCCTGTACGATTTTATTGAAAGTCACCACCATTATTATTGTTTTAAATTAAAGCACCCTAAAATAATGTGTATTTGATTCATCATCATTTTGTTATCGACCTTACTTAAGGTCGGTTTGACGCAGCTCTAACTTCTTTTCTATTCTGTGCTAATCTAAAAAGCTCTACATACCCTTCACAACCTAAATTTCTAATATTTTGACTAATATAGTTTGGTCTAGGTCTTCCTATATCCTTCTATCTTTTCCTATCTAACTGGCTCTACATAGATATTAGCAACCTGATGGTTGTTAAAGAACTCTAACATGTTTGCATGAGTACCATTTATAAGGAAATGAAATATAACCTGGTTATCCGCTTCAAAAGAGGAAAAGTGTTAAATTATATGTTATGGTAAGGCTTAAGCAACGAATCGCTACCAACATGCCAGACCGCTACCTAATTGTGAGTTATGATATGGTGACGTTTATTTGATTACTCCGTTAATTTCTATACAAACTATCTGTTCCGTCTTTATGTAAATTAATTAAAACCTAAATTTTATCGCATTGAGTTGTTGCTTATTGTTCAATCCGATGCGCACATTTAAATTAGTTTAGAGTGGAAAATCCTTGAGTTTCCGAAAGCATACAGCCAGTGCCGTGAGTGTCGGAGTTCTTGCTAGCGCGCATCCAACAACTGGATATCGATTTGGAAAGTCCACGTTCTACACAAGTTAGTTTTCGTCGCTTGAATCGATAAGATTGATCGATCGTGCACGTCCAGTAAGAAGCTTCTTGTTTCGTTGTGAAAACTGTTCGTGATGTTATGTGTGTTGGAACCGCAATGGATTAACCCGCTTATAGCTTTTTTCAACATTCTACATGCTGAGTTTCCACTACGCCGCCTGACTTCACACATTTTACGTGGAATTAATTAGATGCTGCATCGTTTCTTCGCATTGGAGTCACATTGTAATCAACCACAGGTGAGTGCTATCGTAACTGCTTTGATTGATTGATTTTTGTGTAAAAGACATTTAATTATTTGTTTGTTGTTCACACCTATTAAAATATACAGTCCTCTAATCTCTACTAAATTGAGCTTTCGAAGTTTCCCCGCATGTTAAATTTTTTTGGTTGCCTTCTCGTCGGATTTAGAATAAACAACAACCTCCTAATTAATTATACCGCTCATCAAAGCAAGGACCGCCAATTAGTATAGTTGTATCGTTTTGTTGTTTACGAGCTTTCTTATCTCTGCTGTACAATCAGCTTCACCTTTGTTATCGCCGCGAGGCAATTAATATTGTCAGGTTTTCGTTCTTTTTATCCGCATTTGTTTTATTCATATTGAACCATGGCACATAAATTAAAACGCACTTGTTTTCTTCGTAATATTGCTATTAATTCGCTTGATGAAATGTATGATATTGCTCAGAAATGTACACAAGACCCCGCGTTTTTAGATGTATTCCGCGCGAAATTTGACTCATTGGAAACTGCTAAAGACAACTTTTTTACGCATCATAATTAGATCGTGGGTTCTATTTCTTTCGCTGGCGACGCGGCGGAATAATTTTTACTCGAAGACGTTATACGAAAACGTTTTACAGTAATTATTTTCAGATAAAACCTCTATATTATAAGTTGTTTAGTACTCAATCTTTTCAGGTTGAGGTTTCCTCGCCACCGTTAGATACCTTAAGATCAAAGGTATTATTACCGCCGCTGTCGTTGCCTACATTTGATGGGGAAACCACGTTGTTCATCGACCGGTTTGACAGCCTCGTTCACTTCAACACCGACTGGTCTGACATAGATAAATTTTCGTATCTTCAATCATCATTAAAAAATTCCGCACTTGCAACGATTAAAAATTTTGATTTAACCGGAGCTAATTATACTATTGCATATACAAAACTTCGTGACAAATATTGTAATATTCGCCGTATCACCGCTACTCTCTGGAATAATATTGATAAATTTCCTAAACTAAACTCTGATAACCCCGCCGGTTTACAAAAATTAGTGGATACTTTTGTGGACAACTTACAGGCACTTAAAAAATTTGATCTTCCCGTTAAACATTGGGATTTTATTCTTGTACAAATGATATTGAACAGGTTGGATATACACACCGCTCGGAGTTTCGAATTACATCAAGACGCTACCACAATCCCATCTTATAAAAAGTTAATTGCTTATCTCGAAAATACCTGTAAATCCTTATCTAATTTGTCGGTAAATCATAAAACTGATTTAAATAAAGTTATTCATTTTAGCAATCCGTCTAAACCTCGAACCGCGTTTCTATGTTAGTTCAAACAAAAACTAACTATAATAAATGTCCGCTTTGTAAACAAGACCACAATCTTTATCGTTGTACTGATTTCGTTAAACTTTCCTCGCAAGAACGCTACAACTTTGTCAAAAACTAACATCTGTGCATTAATTGCTTTAGTAATTCTCACATTTTAAATAAATGTCAGTCTACTTTTTCATGCCGCCAATGTAATCAACGTCATCATTCGTTATTGCATTTCGATCGCGTTTTCTCTAAACCCGTTTTCGCTGCTAATAACCAGGCTCGCTTGAACCCGGACACCGCCGCCTCTAGGGTATCATCTCGTAGTATTCCCGCAACTCAAGACCGCTACAAGCCTTCCGCCCTTCGTGCCTCTGAGGAATCATCGACTTCGTTCAGCTGTAGTGGTCCGTCAACTTCAAACGTAGTTTTGTTTAATTCTTTAGCTAAATTTTCTGTCGTTTTACTTTCCAACGTTCAAGTGGAAATTGCTGATTGCTCTGGTTCTTACCAGCAATTTCGCGGTTTACTCGATTCGGGAAGTATGACTTCTTTTATTTCGCAAAGTAGTGTAAAACGTTTAGGTTTTTGTACTACTCCACATTCGCTTACTCTTAGTGGTTTAGGTTCCATGCGCCCTGCTGCTCAGCATGGTACTGTCGCCGTTTCGATCAAACCAATAGGTGTTTCTTCACCGATTATTAATTTTTAAGCTGTAGTACTTCCCAAAATTTGTGAAAATTTGCCTACTTCTAATATTTCCTTGGAACATTTCAATCATCTGGCTAACCTCAAGCTAGCTGATCCGCTTTTTGCTCAATCTGATTCCATTGATTTTTTGCTTGGTGCGGATATTTTCCCCCAAGTGTTATTAGACGGTCGCATCCAGGGTGATAGTGATAAACCTGTTGCTATTAATACCATCTTTGGTTATGTTTTAATGGGAAACATACTTTCCTCGCCCGCTTCTGAAATAAATGGTTTGTTTTGCATGACAGATTCTACTTCCCTATTGGAAGATATCGTCGCTAAGTTCTGAGAAGTCGAAGCTGTCCCCGCCGCTCAACCTTTCACACCTGAAGAAACTCTTGTGGAAAAACATTTTGTCGATACATTTCGCCGCAATGAACAAGGTCGCTATGTCGTCTCATTGCCGTTTAGAGATCATGAACCACTTTTTCCAGGTAGTCGTGATCTTGCCTTACAACGGTTTGCCGCTTTAGAAAATCGTTTACTCAAGCAACCTCGTGTTTACGAACAATACGTTTTGTTTATGCGTGATTATCTTGAGTCTCAACATATGCAATCTGTTGTTATTGGGTCTTATTCAGACTTTTCTTATTACATCCCGCATTATTGCGTTGTGAAACCCGAAAGCGTAAGTACGAAATTACGAGTGGTTTTCAACGCATCCGCTAAAACTCTTTCTCAATCGTCCTTAAACGATCACTTATTTGTTGGGCCGAAGTTGCAACCCGATATTACCGCCATTTTGTTACAATTTTGTTTACATCCTTATGTCGTCACTGCCGATATTCGTCAGATGTACAGACAAATTCTTGTCAATCCCGCTTAGTGTGACTATCAACGAATTGTTTGGCGCTTCTCCCCTGAGAAGCCCATTCAAGATTTTAAATTAAATACCGTTACGTATGGAATCAATTGTGCTCCCTTTCTTGCCATACAAACGCTTCAGTAGTTGGCCGTGGACGAAGGAAATTCTTATCAGTTAGCCGCGTTTGCACTTCGCTACTATACTTATATTGATGACATCGCTACTGGTAGAGATTCTATTGAATCTACCTTCGCTCTACGTAACCAACTAATTGCTCTTTTAAAACTTGGTGGTTTTGAACTTCATAAATGGTCAAGTAACCACCCCGCATTATTAAAAGACCTTTCCGCTACGCAACAATTCGCGCAACCCCGCTCTTTTGAGGATCCTGACACTCAACCTTTAAAAGTTTTAGGTCTTCAATGGAATCCCGCTTCAGATAATTTTTGTTTTCTAGTTCAGCCACTAAGTACCTCCTGTACCAAACGCAACCTACTTTCTAACTTAGCTCGTATTTTTGACCCCATAGGACTTTCATCCCCTCTTACTTTTTTGGTAAAACACTTGATTCAATGTTTATGGTCATTAAAATTAGATTGGGACGCTCTCCCTCCTCCTGACCTTCTCCGTTTGTGGGAGAGATACTTGTGTGAGTTACCGCTTTTTTCGGATTTCGCTTTACTCCGCTTGCTTATTGCGCCACAGTTTACTACGTGCGAAGTTCACTGCTTTGCTGACGCTTCCGAACGTGGTTACTCTGCTGTCGTTTATTTTCGCTTTGTTACTCTTTCCGCAGTTGAGGTTCGTTTAGTGTGCGCTAAGTCTAAAGTCGCGCCCCTTCGTACAATCTCTTTGCCTCGACTAGAATTGTTGGCCGCCACCTTGGCATCAAAATTATTAATTTTTGTCCTCAAAACTTTTGATTCAAACCTTATTTTTCATAAAATTTGTTGTTGGTCTGACTCCATGGTAGTCCTTTCCTGGATTCGTTCCCACTGCAGCGTTGGAAAACTTTCGTCGCCAATCGTGTTGCTTACATTCAGGACAACACGTCTCGCGCCTCTTGGCATCACATCCCCTTCACCGAGAATCCTGCCGACGTCGGGTCACGTGGTTTACTCCCTACCGACTTGTGCCAATGATCTCTATGGTGGGCGGCTTCACCGATCTTATATGGGTCTTTCGAAAACTCTAGCCCATATATTCCGCCTTCAGATACTACTGAAGTTCTTACTGAACAACGCTCTATTGTTTTATCCGCTGTCGTAACATTTAATCAATTCTAGAAGATGACTCTTCCTTTCCTTTTATTATTCGCATTGTTGCTTGGATTCTCCGCTTTCGTCATAATTTACGTCATCCACTCGAAAGATACTTCGGACCTTTGTCATTTTCTGAGTTGCACAATGCTTTGACCGCTTTGCTTGTGTATACTCAATAATCTTATTTAGCTATCGAACTTACACCCGGTCATTTTTTAACTTTGGCTCCTTCAACCGCCATTCCGGAGCCCGCACTTTCGCATCTATCGCTTAACCGCCTCTCTCACTGGCAACTGCTCCAGCGTATTAACCAAGATTTTTGGTCCCGTTGGTCCAAAGAATATCTACACTCGCTACAACAACGCTCAAAGTAACACACCCCGTCTCCTCAAATTGATTTGGGTACCTTAGTTCTAATTAAGGTCGCTAATGTTCCTCCACTTCGTTGGTCCCTCGGCCGAGTTGTGGCTGTCCATCCTGGGACAGGTGGTGGTGATCACGCTTAAAACCGCTCATGGCGAGCTTAAACGTCCTGTGGTATAGCTCTGTCCATTTCCCGCAATGAGGAACAAGAATTCTTTTTTTTTTCTTTGTTTTTTATAGATCCTTTGTTTTCTTGTTCGTTTTTTCTTTTCGCTTGGTCACTTCGCCCCCTATATAATTATTTTTCCTTTAAAATGCCTTGCATTTTGGTGGTCGGTATGTTCCGTCTTTATGTAAATTAATTAAAACCTAAATTTTATCGCATTGAGTTGTTGCTTATTGTTCAATCCGATGCGCGCATTTAAATTAGTTTAGAGTGGAAAATCCTTGAGTTTTCGATAGCATACAGCCAGTGCCGTGAGTGTCGGAGTTCTTGCTAGCGCGCATTCAACAACTGGATATCGATTTGGAAAGTCCACGTTCTACACAAGTTAGTTTTCGTCGCTTGAATCGATAATAGATAAGATAACGATATTGAGCTTAAGTTATTATCAAAGGTAATAGGTAAGATAACAATATTAAGCTTTAGTTATTATTAGAGATAATATGTAAGATAACGATATTAAACTAAAGTTATTATTAACGGTAATAGGTAAGATAAAGATATTAAGATAAGGTTATTATCAAAGATAACAAATAAGATAAAGATATTAACTCAAGTTATTATCAAAAATCATAGGTAAGATAACGATAAAGTGGCTCCTTGGGGCCGTTATATGGGAATTTCTCGTGCGCCCTAAAAAAGGCGACCTGTGAAGCAGGCCCGTTTGCAGTAAACGGCGTGAGGGACCGGCAAAGGCATTTGGGTGCGTCCCTGCACCCGGCGTTAATTGATATCGGTGATATAATTACCCGATATCCACACGATATTTCTACATACACTCACACATTCACACACTCATACATACATTCACTGTCAGCGGCCATGTGCGCTGACAGCGGCACCGCATGACCTCTCGAAAGATTCCCAGACACGTGGTCAGGGTGTTTGTGAAAAACCCTTGCGCAACCACACGGTGACTAACGGAAATGAAAAGGCAATAGAAATAGGAACGATAGAAAGAGGGAGGTGGGTATTTGGAATGCATAGGAGGCACTTTCAGGTAGAAGAAAATAGAGGAAGGGCTTGCATTGAGCTAAAGAGACAGAAAAACGTGGATAGCAAAGCACTACTCAACCAGCCAATGTGGTCAATAGCCCGGAGTGAGGGAAAAACCACTCTTATGTGGTAGAGGGTGTTCCGGGACGAGAACAGGTCTACCGAAAGAAAGATAAGGCAGAAATGGAGACAGCAAGATATGAAAAAATAGAGTTTTTGGACAAGCGTCCGAGAGAAGGTAGAGAGTTGTCCCTATAAAACACGGGTCAGTCTGAAGGACCACCTGCGATATTAATCTGACAAGTTAAGGTATATCATAAGTTAAAAAACTAGACTCACTAGACTCTTAAGAGAACTAGTACAATCATTTTCCTACAAGTGCATCCACTACGATAAGAAAATTAGACAAAAGTTGACACAACAACTTAAAAGTAACACTACAGATACATTCACACAAAAACCCAACTGTTTCAAGGTAATTTTTAAAAACGGTAACGTCCTAAACACACAAAAATGCCTAATTATAAGGAGTTAAATACAGTCACACTGTCCCAATATGCTAAAAAAACCGAGAATTTGATAAGATATCAATAAAAAGCGATAGCACCTCACCACAAAGTTCAATAAAAAACAACGAAAAAAAAATGTTTATACGTTATAATGATTTAGTAGAAGGAGAAACAAATAATGATATAGGATAATGTAGGCGACTGTAATAATTCAGAGGAATAACGCATGGAATAGAAAGTCCTAGTTTTTTACAACTGTGAATATGAACTGCTTTTTACAATGGCATAGGCCGCGTTTCCTATGTGAGCCCAAAGAAGAAAGCATCCACTCTAACATCAGCTAAAACCAATCATAAAAATTCAATGAGTTATTACAACCAAAGTTACGACAATTACCACACAATTAAACAATGTAAAATAAATATTGAAACCAAAATAATCTGTTGTAGGAAAAGTTTGAGGATTTATTAAATAAAGCGACAGAGTTATAGTGGGAGACCTAGAGAATAAAGCGATATATAACTAACGGTAAGTTTAGGGAAAAGTCAACCAGAAGCAAAAATATAAGTAGTTTAAGGTAAATAAGTTACTGTGTAAACGGTATATGCTGTATAAGAGAGGGAATAAATGATTTAAGTTAATTAATTGATAGTGGGGACTAAAAACATTAGATAAATCGTTAAGAAAATGAAACGTGAAAAATTTTGGATGTACGTAGGGTTGAAGGATTTTAAAGATAATTTTATGCCATCTAGTGTAGTTTAAATCGATATGTGAAGAAATAACAGTAATCAAAACTTGATTTACTGATAAAATTGTTGAAAAACAGAAAGATATCTTCTAACACATATATTTGCTAGGATGACAAGCTCTCGTTTGAGCTTCACCCAGACTAATGAAGAAAAATTCCAACATCATTCTTAAAGAAATGATTTACAAATTGCTAAAACGACAAACTTACCAACCAAATTCTTGTCTAGAGTTACGTAATGCTGAGCGGCCGGGCCTTCATGGGTCTCGTCTAGACTTACATACAGCTGGGCGACCAAATTCGACAGTAAATCTCGCTTAATAGATCTTAAAATGCTGCGTTGGAATATCGATGTCTAAAAAAATATGTTATCAAAACAAAATCATACTCGCTACACAAAAGAAATATTCTACGATACATGTATAGAGAAAACAGTATTCCAAATTGTTAGAATATTCTTTTAATATCGCGGAATTTATCAACAACTATCGTAAATGAGCTTAAATACAAAACGTTAACAACAACTTGATTATTGTAGTGCTTAGAAAGGGAGATATAAAAAAATCTGTGTATTATGTGTTTAAGTGAGGTTATCTTATGTAATAAACACTCCTGAAAGATATGCACTTTTAATTTTATTCCGAACAGAATTAGGTACTTATTTAAGAGAATTTAAGTTAGAAGCACACTATTTTTTATAATATTACGCGAATTAATTAAATTTGCAATACATTTTAAAAAGTATCCCAAAAAATCAATAATCAATATGGCAGCTCATGTTAAATTAGCATAACAGCTGTCATTTTATTTCATGTCATTAAGGTTGCTATAGCAACAGCAGTACTACCACTCTAAATTTTTAATTAACAGATACTAAAAAATTTAAATAATTATTTATTTTTTAAATGAAAACGCTACAAATATAGTTAATTAATACATTATAAGACATAAGAAGATACAAAAACAAATGATTATCAACCTAAACACGTTGGATGCGTCACTATTATACATCCGTCGTGCGAGTACGCGAGCCACTACAGTCAGTTGGTAGCAATGTTAAATAATTGTAAAAATGACGCGCAAATAAAAGCTTACGTCACACAATATTCAAATTATTGCAACACAATAAAAAAGTTATACTAATTTTAAAGAAACCCCAAGGGGTACTTGCGTAAACATGTAGGGCGACTCCAGCGCTACACCATGATGACGGGCTCTGTTAATCTTTCGGGCATGGGTATTCGTTGACCCGGTCGAATCCAAATTCAATTTATCTTCTTTTATTTGTAGAGGGCAAAAGGAACCTACATAACAAAATAGGGCACGATAAGACACAAAGGTAACTACATTTGTTCGCCTCTCGATCACAAGTCCCGACACGAGCCTCGGAAATCCCCCCTTCTTCTTATTGGCACCACGCGTCGGCGGAATCTCGAGCAACGCACTCTCTAAAGTGACGGAAATACGCGCAAGTCTTTTAAATTCTTGGCGCGAAATTCTTACAAATTAAAACTTGAATTGAAAATGTTTAGTGCCGATTTCGGCACGTAACAAACTATGCCCAATATTTGTATCCAAAGTTTTCGTGACCCTTTGTATTTTGTTAACTTTGCCCATGTCAGTGGCTAGTGCCGAACGTTGTTTTTCTAGACTAAAACTGATTAAAAGTTACCTGTGCTTGTCTAAGACTCAAACAAATCCAAAGGATTTAGAATGCTAATTGAACATGCGTAGAGACCTTAGGGCTTACAAGAAACAGTAACGTACTTTGTGTTAACGATAATAATTTACTTTTTCTTAAAGGTCCTCCAACTAAACTAATAATGCACATCCTTCATAATAGCAATTTATACACTCTTTGGACCCTTATGACCAAAGTATCAATACACTGTCTACTATTTTACATAGAGTTCTTTTTTTTTGTTATATTAATCTAAGTTTATCAAATTTTAGGTTACCTATATTCATTTATTCTTTAATGCTGTTAGATATAGAAATGTAATGATCACGATGACTACATTCTTCCGTTTTACAACCACATATCTCTTATACTTAAAAACATTTTTAAAAGTACAATATCAACAATACAAACAACTTAGTCGCCTTTTAGTCAAAACCAAACCCCAATATCTACACTAGACATATATAGAGCATAATATGTTGTATAACCAAAAATAACATTAACTTAAAGTTGAATATTAACACAAAAAATCAGCAGTCGCCAATCATATAGTAGCATATAACTACATATTTTAGTATTCTCTATGTTGAAAATAACATTGAGACCTTTGTATAAATCCTAAAGATCATAAAACTATTAACGAAATTATAAAATTTTTCTATAATTATTTACTTATTCTTAAAAAGTCGTCAAACTCACCAATAGTGAACTTCCTTCATAATATCAATTTATATACTTTCGTGGCTCCTTATGATCACAGTTCCTATACACTTTCTTCTATTACATATTGTTCTCTTCTCCTGAAATACTAATCTATATTTGTCAAATGTCTTGTTACCTTTATTCTTTTGTGGCTAACTGGTCGCGTGTCGTTAGTTATAGTAATTTAATCTCCACCATGACTCTCATCAAGAATACCTTTATTAAACTTAAAATATTGGATTTAAAAAGATGATTTGGTTATCATGGGCAGAGCTATATATCGCTCCTATTCATAGTTGTTAAATAGATGTTGTTCAATTTTGTTAATTATTTTCTCCTATGGTAAGTCAATTTTTCCATGGTTTTATATACCTATATAAGTTGTTTTAGTAATAACTGTTAATCTTTGTCACGTCTGATGATGGTGTCAGTGTAAATACCGAAATTGGCAGCGATGTATTAATTTTAAATTAAAAAGATCATTAAAGCTATATGGGGAGGTTATGAGTTTGTATTCTTAACATTCACTGTAGTTGAAGTCGCATGACCTTAGAAAAAATGCCGTAACTATTGTAATTTTATTGTCTTATTTCAAATATTTCTTGTTTCCCGCCAGTTGTTATTACACGCTCTCGTGGCAATGTCTCACACTTTAAATAAAATAGCAGAATATGACTGCTTTAGATTTGTTTCCTGTTAAATTTAATATTTAATAGTTGGAAATGAGTTCAACATACTAATCTTTAAGCATTTTAGTTACAAAGAAGTTTAAGCTGCAATTATCGATCCACTGTACTGTGCAACAACCACAATAGTATAATTGTGCATTCCAGTCAAGACAGAAGATTCTCATCAATTGTAGTGAAATCTCAACAGTAACCTTAACTACAAGATTTACAACCTTATCTGTACGGCGATCGACTTCAAAGCTCTGCTCTGCTGCTTGGTTTTGAATAACTAAATATGAATCTCCCCTTATTTATAATTCGTCGGTTTTATAAGTTTCCACGCCTTAAGTTATTACCTGATTTACTCAATCATACGAACTGTGCGTTTAAAGCTGTACTATGGTTGAGATGAATGCCGTTTTATCTATGTGAATTCTTCCCACGATTGGTTTTATGATTCTTGTAGTTGTACGATGTGTTGGTCCAATTTTATTGTTCAATAGTTTGTTTTTGAACTCGTGTGAATGTGAACAAATAAACTTTGCAATTCCCTGATAATTTACCGAAATTATCTGTATTTTTCTAAATTTAATATAGTGTAAAGTCTCGATTTCTATTACTGTTTGTATTTAATATGTAGGGTATCTTCCTGTTTATTTCTGTATCCTAATTTAACATTACATTGAAATGGTGATGTTGTAAAATATAAACTGTCATAATGTATAAATTTTGGTAGGTTGTCCTCGTACCAAAAGTTCATTTAACTAACTAAAATTAATGAATTCTTTCCTAATGCTTAATGTTGATTTACGTATGTTCTAGCCTTACACAACTCTTTGCTTTATTAAAATGATGTACTATGATGGGATTAAAAATTGAACGTCCACAGGGCTTTATGTAAATTTTTGAAATAATTTAATATTTCGTTACTTTCGATGAACTCAAACGTTTCATTCATATAATGTTGAATCAAGCTACTTAAATTACATAAAAAATCACTATTACTTTAAATTACCGTTGCAATTTATATAATAAATAAATTACGATTAAAGGAGAAGTTGCGCTGCCTAGATACAGATGATTTGATACACATAATCAACCGAGTGGCTAACGTTTTTTTTTTAAGTAAATGCGTATTTGTAATACAAGTAGTTTTTTAATGTCATCTGTAGGAGATTTATACAACACGTTCATTTTTACTGGCTTTGATTCTTTGTTTGGTCAGGAATATGCAGTATCCTACAAATTTTCCTCCCTAAAAAAGTTTATTGAAAATTGAACAGCCCCTGAAATAATCAAGCTAATGGGTTTCATCGATTTAATCAAAGCTTTAATAGCTTTTTACGTTCTAACTTTCAGATATCAGAATATAGTTGATTTTTATCATGAAATGTGATTAATTTTTTTTAAATGTATGAATGTTAAAATGAGTATTTTGTAAAAAGCGGAAGCTCCATTATATGTATAGCGTGTTTTCTTTTTAATTAGACGGGATGTAAAAATTTACATACAAAGTTAATCAAAAGTTTGACATCAAACTAAAATAATTTCCCAATGGCACCCTGTACGATTTTATTGAAAGTCACCACCATTATTATTGTTTTAAATTAAAGCACCCTAAAATAATGTGTATTTGATTCATCATCATTTTGTTATCGACCTTACTTAAGGTCGGTTTGACGCAGCTCTAACTTCTTTTCTATTCTGTGCTAATCTAAAAAGCTCTACATACCCTTCACAACCTAAATTTCTAATATTTTGACTAATATAGTTTGGTCTAGGTCTTCCTATATCCTTCTATCTTTTCCTATCTAACTGGCTCTACATAGATATTAGCAACCTGATGGTTGTTAAAGAACTCTAACATGTTTGCATGAGTACCATTTATAAGGAAATGAAATATAACCTGGTTATCCGCTTCAAAAGAGGAAAAGTGTTAAATTATATGTTATGGTAAGGCTTAAGCAACGAATCGCTACCAACATGCCAGACCGCTACCTAATTGTGAGTTATGATATGGTGACGTTTATTTGATTACTCCGTTAATTTCTATACAAACTATCTGTTCCGTCTTTATGTAAATTAATTAAAACCTAAATTTTATCGCATTGAGTTGTTGCTTATTGTTCAATCCGATGCGCACATTTAAATTAGTTTAGAGTGGAAAATCCTTGAGTTTCCGAAAGCATACAGCCAGTGCCGTGAGTGTCGGAGTTCTTGCTAGCGCGCATCCAACAACTGGATATCGATTTGGAAAGTCCACGTTCTACACAAGTTAGTTTTCGTCGCTTGAATCGATAAGATTGATCGATCGTGCACGTCCAGTAAGAAGCTTTTGTTTCGTTGTGAAAACTGTTCGTGATGTTATGTGTGTTGGAACCGCAATGGATTAACCCGCTTATAGCTTTTTTCAACATTCTACATGCTGAGTTTCCACTACGCCGCCTGACTTCACACATTTTACGTGGAATTAATTAGATGCTGCATCGTTTCTTCGCATTGGAGTCACATTGTAATCAACCACAGGTGAGTGCTATCGTAACTGCTTTGATTGATTGATTTTTGTGTAAAAGACATTTAATTATTTGTTTGTTGTTCACACCTATTAAAATATACAGTCCTCTAATCTCTACTAAATTGAGCTTTCGAAGTTTCCCCGCATGTTAAATTTTTGGTTGCCTTCTCGTCGGATTTAGAATAAACAACAACCTCCTAATTAATTATACCGCTCATCAAAGCAAGGACCGCCAATTAGTATAGTTGTATCGTTTTGTTGTTTACGAGCTTTCTTATCTCTGCTGTACAATCAGCTTCACCTTTGTTATCGCCGCGAGGCAATTAATATTGTCAGGTTTTCGTTCTTTTTATCCGCATTTGTTTTATTCATATTGAACCATGGCACATAAATTAAAACGCACTTGTTTTCTTCGTAATATTGCTATTAATTCGCTTGATGAAATGTATGATATTGCTCAGAAATGTACACAAGACCCCGCGTTTTTAGATGTATTCCGCGCGAAATTTGACTCATTGGAAACTGCTAAAGACAACTTTTTTACGCATCATAATTAGATCGTGGGTTCTATTTCTTTCGCTGGCGACGCGGCGGAATAATTTTTACTCGAAGACGTTATACGAAAACGTTTTACAGTAATTATTTTCAGATAAAACCTCTATATTATAAGTTGTTTAGTACTCAATCTTTTCAGGTTGAGGTTTCCTCGCCACCGTTAGATACCTTAAGATCAAAGGTATTATTACCGCCGCTGTCGTTGCCTACATTTGATGGGGAAACCACGTTGTTCATCGACCGGTTTGACAGCCTCGTTCACTTCAACACCGACTGGTCTGACATAGATAAATTTTCGTATCTTCAATCATCATTAAAAAATTCCGCACTTGCAACGATTAAAAATTTTGATTTAACCGGAGCTAATTATACTATTGCATATACAAAACTTCGTGACAAATATTGTAATATTCGCCGTATCACCGCTACTCTCTGGAATAATATTGATAAATTTCCTAAACTAAACTCTGATAACCCCGCCGGTTTACAAAAATTAGTGGATACTTTTGTGGACAACTTACAGGCACTTAAAAAATTTGATCTTCCCGTTAAACATTGGGATTTTATTCTTGTACAAATGATATTGAACAGGTTGGATATACACACCGCTCGGAGTTTCGAATTACATCAAGACGCTACCACAATCCCATCTTATAAAAAGTTAATTGCTTATCTCGAAAATACCTGTAAATCCTTATCTAATTTGTCGGTAAATCATAAAACTGATTTAAATAAAGTTATTCATTTTAGCAATCCGTCTAAACCTCGAACCGCGTTTCTATGTTAGTTCAAACAAAAACTAACTATAATAAATGTCCGCTTTGTAAACAAGACCACAATCTTTATCGTTGTACTGATTTCGTTAAACTTTCCTCGCAAGAACGCTACAACTTTGTCAAAAACTAACATCTGTGCATTAATTGCTTTAGTAATTCTCACATTTTAAATAAATGTCAGTCTACTTTTTCATGCCGCCAATGTAATCAACGTCATCATTCGTTATTGCATTTCGATCGCGTTTTCTCTAAACCCGTTTTCGCTGCTAATAACCAGGCTCGCTTGAACCCGGACACCGCCGCCTCTAGGGTATCATCTCGTAGTATTCCCGCAACTCAAGACCGCTACAAGCCTTCCGCCCTTCGTGCCTCTGAGGAATCATCGACTTCGTTCAGCTGTAGTGGTCCGTCAACTTCAAACGTAGTTTTGTTTAATTCTTTAGCTAAATTTTCTGTCGTTTTACTTTCCAACGTTCAAGTGGAAATTGCTGATTGCTCTGGTTCTTACCAGCAATTTCGCGGTTTACTCGATTCGGGAAGTATGACTTCTTTTATTTCGCAAAGTAGTGTAAAACGTTTAGGTTTTTGTACTACTCCACATTCGCTTACTCTTAGTGGTTTAGGTTCCATGCGCCCTGCTGCTCAGCATGGTACTGTCGCCGTTTCGATCAAACCAATAGGTGTTTCTTCACCGATTATTAATTTTTAAGCTGTAGTACTTCCCAAAATTTGTGAAAATTTGCCTACTTCTAATATTTCCTTGGAACATTTCAATCATCTGGCTAACCTCAAGCTAGCTGATCCGCTTTTTGCTCAATCTGATTCCATTGATTTTTTGCTTGGTGCGGATATTTTCCCCCAAGTGTTATTAGACGGTCGCATCCAGGGTGATAGTGATAAACCTGTTGCTATTAATACCATCTTTGGTTATGTTTTAATGGGAAACATACTTTCCTCGCCCGCTTCTGAAATAAATGGTTTGTTTTGCATGACAGATTCTACTTCCCTATTGGAAGATATCGTCGCTAAGTTCTGAGAAGTCGAAGCTGTCCCCGCCGCTCAACCTTTCACACCTGAAGAAACTCTTGTGGAAAAACATTTTGTCGATACATTTCGCCGCAATGAACAAGGTCGCTATGTCGTCTCATTGCCGTTTAGAGATCATGAACCACTTTTTCCAGGTAGTCGTGATCTTGCCTTACAACGGTTTGCCGCTTTAGAAAATCGTTTACTCAAGCAACCTCGTGTTTACGAACAATACGTTTTGTTTATGCGTGATTATCTTGAGTCTCAACATATGCAATCTGTTGTTATTGGGTCTTATTCAGACTTTTCTTATTACATCCCGCATTATTGCGTTGTGAAACCCGAAAGCGTAAGTACGAAATTACGAGTGGTTTTCAACGCATCCGCTAAAACTCTTTCTCAATCGTCCTTAAACGATCACTTATTTGTTGGGCCGAAGTTGCAACCCGATATTACCGCCATTTTGTTACAATTTTGTTTACATCCTTATGTCGTCACTGCCGATATTCGTCAGATGTACAGACAAATTCTTGTCAATCCCGCTTAGTGTGACTATCAACGAATTGTTTGGCGCTTCTCCCCTGAGAAGCCCATTCAAGATTTTAAATTAAATACCGTTACGTATGGAATCAATTGTGCTCCCTTTCTTGCCATACAAACGCTTCAGTAGTTGGCCGTGGACGAAGGAAATTCTTATCAGTTAGCCGCGTTTGCACTTCGCTACTATACTTATATTGATGACATCGCTACTGGTAGAGATTCTATTGAATCTACCTTCGCTCTACGTAACCAACTAATTGCTCTTTTAAAACTTGGTGGTTTTGAACTTCATAAATGGTCAAGTAACCACCCCGCATTATTAAAAGACCTTTCCGCTACGCAACAATTCGCGCAACCCCGCTCTTTTGAGGATCCTGACACTCAACCTTTAAAAGTTTTAGGTCTTCAATGGAATCCCGCTTCAGATAATTTTTGTTTTCTAGTTCAGCCACTAAGTACCTCCTGTACCAAACGCAACCTACTTTCTAACTTAGCTCGTATTTTTGACCCCATAGGACTTTCATCCCCTCTTACTTTTTTGGTAAAACACTTGATTCAATGTTTATGGTCATTAAAATTAGATTGGGACGCTCTCCCTCCTCCTGACCTTCTCCGTTTGTGGGAGAGATACTTGTGTGAGTTACCGCTTTTTTCGGATTTCGCTTTACTCCGCTTGCTTATTGCGCCACAGTTTACTACGTGCGAAGTTCACTGCTTTGCTGACGCTTCCGAACGTGGTTACTCTGCTGTCGTTTATTTTCGCTTTGTTACTCTTTCCGCAGTTGAGGTTCGTTTAGTGTGCGCTAAGTCTAAAGTCGCGCCCCTTCGTACAATCTCTTTGCCTCGACTAGAATTGTTGGCCGCCACCTTGGCATCAAAATTATTAATTTTTGTCCTCAAAACTTTTGATTCAAACCTTATTTTTCATAAAATTTGTTGTTGGTCTGACTCCATGGTAGTCCTTTCCTGGATTCGTTCCCACTGCAGCGTTGGAAAACTTTCGTCGCCAATCGTGTTGCTTACATTCAGGACAACACGTCTCACGCCTCTTGGCATCACATCCCCTTCACCGAGAATCCTGCCGACGTCGGGTCACGTGGTTTACTCCCTACCGACTTGTGCCAATGATCTCTATGGTGGGCGGCTTCACCGATCTTATATGGGTCTTTCGAAAACTCTAGCCCATATATTCCGCCTTCAGATACTACTGAAGTTCTTACTGAACAACGCTCTATTGTTTTATCCGCTGTCGTAACATTTAATCAATTCTAGAAGATGACTCTTCCTTTCCTTTTATTATTCGCATTGTTGCTTGGATTCTCCGCTTTCGTCATAATTTACGTCATCCACTCGAAAGATACTTCGGACCTTTGTCATTTTCTGAGTTGCACAATGCTTTGACCGCTTTGCTTGTGTATACTCAATAATCTTATTTAGCTATCGAACTTACACCCGGTCATTTTTTAACTTTGGCTCCTTCAACCGCCATTCCGGAGCCCGCACTTTCGCATCTATCGCTTAACCGCCTCTCTCACTGGCAACTGCTCCAGCGTATTAACCAAGATTTTTGGTCCCGTTGGTCCAAAGAATATCTACACTCGCTACAACAACGCTCAAAGTAACACACCCCGTCTCCTCAAATTGATTTGGGTACCTTAGTTCTAATTAAGGTCGCTAATGTTCCTCCACTTCGTTGGTCCCTCGGCCGAGTTGTGGCTGTCCATCCTGGGACAGGTGGTGGTGATCACGCTTAAAACCGCTCATGGCGAGCTTAAACGTCCTGTGGTATAGCTCTGTCCATTTCCCGCAATGAGGAACAAGAATTCTTTTTTTTTTCTTTGTTTTTTATAGATCCTTTGTTTTCTTGTTCGTTTTTTCTTTTCGCTTGGTCACTTCGCCCCCCCCCCCCCTATATAATTATTTTTCCTTTAAAATGCCTTGCATTTTGGTGGTCGGTATGTTCCGTCTTTATGTAAATTAATTAAAACCTAAATTTTATCGCATTGAGTTGTTGCTTATTGTTCAATCCGATGCGCGCATTTAAATTAGTTTAGAGTGGAAAATCCTTGAGTTTTCGATAGCATACAGCCAGTGCCGTGAGTGTCGGAGTTCTTGCTAGCGCGCATTCAACAACTGGATATCGATTTGGAAAGTCCACGTTCTACACAAGTTAGTTTTCGTCGCTTGAATCGATAAGATTGATCGATCGTGCACGTCCAGTAAGAAGCTTCTTGTTTCGTTGTGAAAACTGTTCGTGATGTTATGTGTGTTGGAACCGCAATGGATTAACCCGCTTATAGCTTTTTTCAACATCCTACATGCCGAGTTTCCACTACGCCGCTTGACTTCACACATTTTACGACGAATTAATTAGATGCTGCATCGTTTCTTCGCATTGGAGTCACATCGTAATCAACCACAGGTGAGTGCTATCGTAACTGCTTTGATTGATTGATTTTTGTGTAAAAGACATTTAATTATTTGTTTGTTGTTCACACCTATTAAAATATACAGTCCTCTTATCTCTACTAAATTGAGCTTTCAAAATTTCCCCGCATGTTACACTATCATAGCAATTATATGGATCCCTTTAAGTGCTCAGTTGACGTTATGCTTTTGAATTAATTTTATTCTGCAAGGACGGAGTGATGTAACAGTAAAAATAGTGCATCGGCTATAAATGACTATAAATGCAAACACAAATTTCTTTGGGGTATACAAATTGCAATTTTCTACTAAATCTCTACACGTTTACCTTGAAAAATCGTTGAACTCCTTATTTATATAAAGCCTTAGAGCGCCAACCCACGTGAATAATTTCCAAATTTAAATAAACCCGCTCGAAAAGTGGGTGTTCGAGAACCTATTTGGGCACCTTTTGCTGCTAGAGGTTGATGTAACCTCGATTACAACTTTCTTATTGTCTACTAATTTTAACATAAACCAAAAAAAATTCGATCCGTGTACATTTAACGTATATTGCATGACATAATTTTTAAGTTAATAATTAGCAAAAACAAAAATAGACAAGAATTATAATCTACCCTAATTTGTCCAAATCCACATTTATCTACAAAATTTAGGATTATTGATTAACACAATTTTGTGAAAATTTAATCAATATAATTTATACTGGCTAACATACTTTTAGACTAACCAGGGGGTCAATTTTTGAAACGTGAGAATTTTATTCCCATGGAAAAGTGACCATATTTTCCAATGGAAATAGTATAACCTTATTTTTCAATTTTTCATGAGAATACATTCCAATAAAAGTTGTTGGAAATTTTATCTCTGGTACCTTAGTGTGGGAATAATTATACACAAAGTGGAGAATCAATTTCAAACCTTACAAATAGTTCAAATGGAAGGTTTAATAAATGTTAGTGCCATAAACAATATTGAAATAGCGGAAGAAATAATAGAAGTAATGCGTAGACAGCTTAATTGCCACAACCCTTTTGTTCTAAGCGGAAATGCGTTTGGAAAAATATGTAGATTATCTAAAGAGATGGCTGACTACTTAATTGAACTCCTAAGTAATCACCTTCAACCACCAAGCAGAACTTCTGCCCAAGTCAATGAACCAAGGTTAATTAAAATGTGCGCTTTTGCGATCATAATAAATAAGCTGTTGTAGGTTCTTGTAGCTTTAGTATTTTTTGCTTCTGGATGTTACCAAACAATGGTGAGTTTATAATATCTTCTGTGGTGTTAGCCAAAGTAGTGTGAGTAACTGCATTGCAGAAGTTGTAGAAGCCTTTGCTCGTCAAGAAATATTCAACGATTGGATAGCATTTCTCAGAAATCGTCAAGAGCCATTGGTCATTTACGATACTTACGTAAGAGGCATGCAATATCTATATATAATCGGTGTTTTAATAGTGTAAATTCCTAGATTCTACAATTCCTAGTATTATAGGAGCTCTGGATTGCACTCACGTTTATCTTTATTTATCGTTACATTAATTTATGTACATCAAACGTTTATTAGTACCGAGTTCAAACTAATACTAATGTAACGAATTTCGTCCTATTTAATAATCTTTTGTTCAAAAAAAATACAGAGGAATCTAAAATATGAGTCATCTAACTTTCGAGAACAACACTATATTAATCATCCCTCTTATCGTTAGACCGATACGATTGTAACACGATACGAATAAACCATCCTTCCTTATTGCTAAACAGATATGTAGCCGGTTTAATAAAAATCGAATAAGCGAAGTATCTAGAGAGCTCTATACACTTCTTAATTATTGTTGCACTACCACCTTTTAAAACTGTTCTATCCCAGAACATTTCTCGGGCCGAATACTGCATGTTCCTGTGAACATAAGAACAACCGGAGCCCTTGTTATATTTCCCATTTTGATGGAAGTAGCAATGGACACTCTTAATAGCAGGCGCCCTCCTATTTGAGTTAAAGTCTCATACAAAGATTTTAACCAAAGTCGTCTGGAATAGTACCACCAGCATGTTTCGTACTACACACGTCTAATCTCTCGAGCTCGCAACCAATCTTAGGTATGGTCAACTTCTTGTCCCGAAACTTCTTCAACCAGTGTTTGAGACCAACTAATGCTTTCCATAGGTCCTGGTTACTGGTTTATCAAAGAACATTTACTTTGTCAATAGATAAGAAATGCAACGACGTCCATCTCTAAGGTGTGTAGCTTTTCCCATTGTTGGAGAAGCTGGTGCAGACCACCAAATTTACTTTTGACCACAATAGCGATCTCTCGGGTCATATTGAAATCTACCGTTACGCAATATGCAAGGGAGTATTTCAACGGCGGGCCAATTAGATTCCTGTTAGCTTCATCAGTAATCCAAAACCTCGTCTTCCTGGTACCGCTGTATGCGGACGTGAACCATTCATATTTAGATCCGTTCTTAATGTGTATGTATCTCAACTTGCTCTACCTAATCACGTCCTCCAACATTGTTGTAGTTGTCACTGTCGTAAAGGATCAGGTTGTTAATGGGCACTACTATTGTCCTGCTCTTTGGGAGCTGACGAATCTTGTATACTATATCGTTGATTCGTTTCTGTACTTCGTAAAAACCTTCTCAATTTCTCTGTAACTTAGGCGATGATCCACGCCTCCGTATGTGATTATACAACGGTACACGGTCTCCCGTTTGAAAACCAAACTCTTGCGCATACCCTATGTATGTTAGTTGTTGTTTTGCATTGTATTTTTCGTAATCTTCTTTGGGAATACAAACTCTTGCACCTTGATGTCATACCTGGTTTGCATCCGGTCGTTTGCAAACTGAATATTCTTTCTTACGTCACCATGGATGTCATGCACGTTTCGCTTGAGTCTTTAGACACAACTTTTGTTTACTCCAGGTTTACTACCAAACAGATCTTGTGACCCAGCATAGCACATGCAGAAGTCTGCCAAGTACTCTCGTGAACTGCAGATTGATAGGTAAATAAAAATAGATGTATGTATTGGTCCCAGCCCCTTTGATGTTTAGAAACTACCTTAGAGAGATACTTTCCCGAAATGCGGTTCAAGCATTCTATCATACCATCCACTTAATGGTGTAACGGTGTCGTTCTGGTTGCTCTCGCCCTCACTAACTGGCAAATTTCTTGAAGTATTACTGATTCAAATTTTCTGTCCTAGTCAGTGTGCTGCTCCAAAGTTATTCCAAAACGACAGAAAAGTTCTTTGACTAATACGTCGGCGACGGTTGCTGCTTCCAGGTTGGGAATGGCATACGCCTCAGTCCATTTTGTAAAGTTGTCCTTGGCCACCAAATTATATTCATTTTTAGAGTCTCTTTTATTTCTCCAACCAATTTCGCGGCCTTTCCAAGGTTGGTCAATGGTGACATTCTCGGCTGTTGTCTTATTGGTCGGACATCTTCGGTATCACTTTTGTGCTAAACTACCACGGTTTTTCCCGACTGACCCGACAATAGAAAAATGGTTAAATTGCTTTTGTCGCAAAATTTTACCAACCTATTTCCCTTGTCGTTTCTCGTGCCTAGTTCAAATAAACCTACTACCGTTCTTTCCCTCCTCTCACCTACCACTGCATTTAAATCCCTCGTAATTATTAAATCTTCATTTCCTTTTACGCATCTTATTATGTGTTCGATGTCTTTGTTGATCGCTTCTATCTCTTCCTCACCGCAATTAGAGGTGGGCATGTATTATTACCGTAATTTCCGGTTTAGATTGTAATTTAACCAAGAGTACTCTTTCGTTCTTTTGTAAGTAGTTTCGCATACAGTGTCCTATCTTTTTTCACATAACTATATCCACACCCGAATTTGCTTTCTCTGATCCTATATGAATTACCTAAAAGTCTCCGCTCCAAAAGTCCCCCGCCTCTGGTCATCGAACTGCGCTAATCTTTACTACGTATATTACTAACTCATCCATTTCAATTTTCAAGTTCTCTAGTTTACCTGCTTGCTTCAAATTTCTGACATTCCACCCTTTGGTTCGCAAGAAGTTCCAGGCTGCTCCTCGAAGCTTTTCGATCACATCTTCTAAAGCAGTTCCCTTAAAATTCGAATGGGGGACTAAGTTAGCAGGCGGCTCCGTGGCATATTGGTATGCATGTGACTACTATGCCCAAGTTCCTGGGTCAGATTTCGACACGACCCGCTTGAAAAATGTTAGGCAAGCATTTTTCACAAAAATACGCCTTCTTTCGGATGGGAGGTAAAATAGAGTGCCTTTGTGTGAGTGTTGTCACAACGTTAAAGATCTGTAACTTGCTTGGAACAGCAAGTGTTCTACAAAATTCAAAATTTTCCAGGTAAAAAGGAACTCGCTTCCTGACCAATGTGGTGCCTTTGGGTAGAGCATTGGAAACTCGAGTGTAAGGATTATGTTAACTGCGGAATGTATAACCCCAGAGGTTGCCATCATCTTAAATAATAATTTAATTACGCTCTGTACTTGGGAGTTAATGTTGTGGCTTCCCGTTGCCTTCCACATCCCAGTAGTGTCTTAGAGTGTTTACCGAATTTTATGGCTTCTGCCATTGTGTGTTAGTCCGGTTCCTCACTAAAAACCTCACTAATTTGTTTAATATTATAATTCGGCTCTTTAGCTATCTGAAACACGCAAGCCATTTTACCCGTTGTAGTAATCTAGGACTTATTCAAGGCGCAGGTCCATTCAAACGGAAATGTAAACATGACACAATAAAACATTCCACTATAAAAATATGAATAACTTTTGACCTGAAGGTGATAGAAACATTTTGTTGATACATTCTTAATCAGCGGGTAAACCTTATAAGAAATACTTATCGCACATTAGGAAATAAAAATATTACAATTTGTTATTCAATTTTATTATTAGTATTGTAAGATGGGGCTACTTTAAACATTTTTCTCGTTAATTTTGTAATAACTTTTTTTTTTAAGTTTTTTTTTATCGTTTAAACGCTAAATTTTGGGTATCAAGTAGTAGAAGCAATCTAGAAAATTTGAGTTTGATAAAATAATTGCTTCTATTTTTTGTTTTTTAAATATGGGTGTTCAATGTTACCCCGCCATCGGGGCTACTTCGAACACACGTGAAAACTAAATCTATGATATGTTACCTCCTTATGAAAGGGTTTAAGGATTGATTGTTAAGATTGTTTTTGAATTTCAATAATATTTTAAGCGATTATTAAGCAGGTTTTAGGCAAAGATATTCCTGTGAATTAGCACTGCAGTCAATAATTACAACATGGAAAAAGCATTATATAAAGGATATGTTGTTGGTGAGGTATTTGTTGATTTCATACGCACATTCAAAATAGTAAATCGAAAATGAGAGATATTGGAAATAGAGGAACTGTATTAAAATGGTTTGAACGATTTTTATGAGATAGATATCAAGCTACCCAATATAAAAGTTTAATTTCTAGTAAATTAAAAACAATCTATGGAGTACTGCAAGGATCGGTATTGGGACCATTATTGTTTTTAATATACATAAATGACACTACGACAATATTGGACACCTGCCATATTCAAATGTTCGCCGATGATTTGTTGATTTCTCTTTTTTTGTCCTCTCCATTATCGACTGTAGAGCTAAAATAGCCTTCTATGTTCCCATGCTTTGCCTAACTCCAAATTGATCTTCTCCTAGTATTTCTTTAGTTCGTTTGTCCATCCGCATTTCTACAATTCCAGTTAATATTTTAAACACATGTGCTGTCAAACTTATTGTTCGAAAATTTTCTTTGATCTATCAGCACCTCCCTTTTTTGTTATAGTAATGATAAGTTTGAAATCTTTGGGTATATCGCCAGTCTCATACATATAACTTACTAGTTGGAAGAAATGTTCTATTACTGCTTGTCCAACGGCTTTTTGAATTTGTGTTTGCACTTTATCCATTCCGGGTGCCTTAATAGTTTTCAAACTTTTTATTGCTAATTCAAACTCATCTCTAAATATAGGATGTCCCAAGTGATCCTTGTCAATGTCTGATTCCTGTTCCCATGTTACTAATTCCAGTCTTGTATATAAATTTCCTGTATATTCTTGCCATCTAATCACTTTTTTTTACATTTTCTATAATGATGTCCCCTTTCGGTCCCATTATATTTTTGCTATAGGGTTTTATATTCCTAAAATTTATTCTAATTAGTTTGTATGCTTTGTCTGTTTTCCTATTTCCAGCGTAGTTTGTACCTCTTTGCACTTTTCATCAATCTATTGTTTTTTAGCTTTCCTACATTTGCAAAAAATTTTCCATTTTGTTGCTTTGTATCTCTGTTTTTCTGCTTCATCTTGTCTGTTTTGTATGTTCCCCTTTCTTCTATTAAGTTCAGGATATTCTTTGTTATCCATGGTTTCTTATTTTTTTTGTGTATACCCCAAAATATCTTTGACTGCCATGTCTGCTGGATTTAATGTTTTTCCTTTCTGTTTCTACTTCCTTCAGTAGTTCATTTCACTTTCTTTTAAATCTTTTATGGATATCTTTATCTTTCAGTTATTCGAAGTCACACTGCCTTTTTCCGTTCCTAAATTTAAGTGTGGTCTTTATAATTACGACGTTGTGGGTTGTATCTATATCTGCTTCTGGGTAGCTTCTACAGTCTTTTACTTGATTTCTAAACATTGTCTAATAAGAATGTAATGTATTTGATATTTTTCTATATCCCCTGGTATCTTCCACGTGAATCGTCTTCTAGCATGATGTTGAAATAATGTGTTTGTGCTAGTCTATTTCCCCTGTCGTTTCTCGTGCCTAATTCAAATAAATCTACTATCGCACCTTCCCTACCCTCACCTATCACTGCATTAAAATCCCCGGTATTTATTATTATTATTATTATTATTATTATTATTATTATTATTATTATTATTATTATTATTATTATTATTATTATTATTATTATTATTATTGTTATTAGTATTATTATTATTATTGTTATTATTATTACTATTATTATTATCATTTATTTTCATGTCCTTTTACGCATCCTAGTATGTCTTCGATATCTTTGTAAATTGCTTCTTCATCCTCCTCACTGCAGCAGAGGTGGGTATGTATATTTGTATTATTACTATATTTACCGGTTTAGATTGCAATCTAACCATGAATACTCTTTCGTTCTTTAGTAAGTAGTTTTCTACACAGTTTTTTCGCATAACTATCCCTACACTCGAATTTCCTTCCTCTGACCTTGTATGAGGTACCCTGAAGTCTCCACTCCAAAAATCCCTCGCCTCTGGCCACCAAAGTTCGCTGATTCCTACCATATCTAATGCTAACGTATCCATTTTAATTTTCAAGTTCTCTAGTTTACCTACTTGCTTCATACTTCTACCATTTTACGCTTTTGCTCGCAAAATGTTCTAAGCTGTTCTTTTAAGCTTTCCGATCACATCCTTCAAAGTAGTCCCCTCTCGCAGATCCGAATGGTAAACTATCTTAGCAAGCGGCTCCGTGGCGTAGTTGGTATGTGTGTGACTACTATGACCAAAATTCCAGGTTCAAATTCCGACACGGTCCGCTTGAAAAATGTTGGGCGAGCGTTTTTCACAAAAATACACTCTCGTTCGGATGAGAGGCCAAATGGTCGTCCCGTGTGTGGGTGAACGTACGTTAAAGATTCCTATCTTGCTTGGTACAGGAAGGGTTCGGTAAAATACAAAATTTTCCAGGTAAAAACGTGCTTCCTGAGTAGTGAGGTAAGGCCGGTCTGAATTCAAAACGTACCACACGTATTTTACATATGTAAAATACACGTGCACCGTTTTGAATTCAGACCGACCTTATATACTTTCAATGTAAAATACTTGTGGGCACGTTTTAAAGTCAGACCGGCTTTATATTACTTTAAATAGAACATACTTCAAAACACACACACGTATGTTGAAAAATGTAAGTGCAGAGAAAAATGTGTAGCTGTTTTGAATTCGGTTTTCTAGCGAGAAGTTACACGTGCACCGTTTTGAATTCAGACCGGCCTTATATACTTTCAATGTAAAATACTTGTGGGTACGTTTTGAAGTCAGACCGGCTTTATATTACTTTCAATGGAACATACTTCAAAACACACGTATGTTGAAAAATGTAAGTGCAGAGAAAATGTGTAGCTGTTTTGAATTCGGTTTTCTAGTTAATCCTACACCTGATGTAGAAATAAGCTTTAACAAAGTTTTATGGAATATGATATTGGCTCAAACAATTAGACTGCATCGGCAGTTTAAAAATTTGATGCCAAACATCACCTAACAACAAGTCCAAACAAACTCGTTTTTCTTGTATTTAAATCCCTGAATATCAATTATATACATGTTTGTATATGTAGGTATGTAAATATATGCAGTAAACTTCGACTAATTAAATTAATATTAGGAGCAATCTCCTTATATAGCAGATTACCACCATCTGCGTACTTTGCCAACCCACTTTTTAACCTATCACAAGAGTGAACACATTTTGAATTGAAACCGGCCCATGTGTATTTGCAGCCTCTAAACATAAATCAGAATCCACTTTAATTAAACACAATTGACTTGAATGCGATATTTTGCATCTGACATACTTTATAACTTCTCGCTAGAAAACCGAATTCAAAACAGCTACACATTTTTCTCTGCACTTACGTTTTTCAACATACGTGTGTTTTAAAGTATGTTCCATTGAAAGTAATAGAAAGCCGGTCTGACTTCAAAACGTGCCCACAAGTATTTTACATTGAAAGTATATAAGGCCGGTCTGAATTCAAAACGGTGCACGTGTATTTTACATATGTAAAATACGTGTGGGCACGTTTTTAATTCAGACCGGCCTTACATCACTACTTTCCTGGCCAATGTAGTATCTTTGGGCGGAGCGTTGGAAAATCAATTGTAAAGACTATTTTAACTCTGGAATGTTTGACCCCAGAAGATGCCATCATCTTAAATTACAATTTAAGTGCGCTCTGCACTTCGGAGGTAATGTGGTGGTTTCCCGTTGCTTTCCACATCGCAGTAGTGTATCCTAAAGTGCCTCGAAAGGGTCGCTGTCCTCTTTCGGGGACCAGTCTTAGTTTGATTCCTCATTAAAAACCCCACTAATTTGGTTAAACTTTGTTACGTTTACTTTCCAACGGTAAAATTAAAACGTACCTTTTTTGTCTTTTATTATTCGTTTACGTAAATTCTGCTTTATTCTTCCAACACCATCTTGTACATTTTGCCTTTCTACAATAAGTACGCTTGTAAATAATTTCATTTAAACCCATTTGCTGCGAATTGAAAAGTTCAGCGATAAGATAAATTGTCCGCACCTTGTTTTAGGTGTCCGTTGACTTGTTGCACATTGCTATAGAGCGTAATTACTCCGTATATTACTTCAATCTAGAAACTCGTTGAAATAATGTATCGTATTATTTGATAAAGCGTGTTTCAAGTTTCTAATCACATTCGGAGGATTGAATTTTGAATTCGTGTTATTAAACGATTCCATTTTACTTGATTCTTTCTGCAACTATACGATCAAGCATAATTGTCGTTTTCGTTGTTTTCTAAAAACTTTTTGTGCACACACCACTGTGTGCTTTTTCCGGTGGGTAGAACCGTTTGTTGCATAAGCCCTGGTTGATGAGGCGGTTGCCCCTTTTTTTATGGAGAGAATACACGGGGTACGTGACCTCAATTCCATCTGCTCCGCCCTGCCCTTAGGGTAGATGTGATCCGTCCTACGCTGCGAACTTGAGGGTGAGTGTTTACTCAATATTTTCTTATATGAGTACCTTATAATTGTTGAAACAACATATGTCCACGGTTCTATAGATGAATGAGCTTGTTAGTTTTTTGTGGGAAGATATGTGTAGTCAATATTATAATATTTACTGATTTATTTATTGTGATAATTTTATGTATTTAATTCTGTACTTACAATGCTGATTTAGAGCTGTTGTTTTTAAAGGGGTAATTTTGTTTTTTTTGTTTGGAAATTAATATAGGGTAGTGACCTGAAAACTGCAGCTCGCCATTTTGAGAAGTGATTTTTCTCTTGTGTTTGCTAGACCACCTACTCACCAACTGAGCCCGGGCATTCTGTCATTGTTCTGCCAGCTACGCCAATGTACGTAGCAACCTATAGTTCGGTTCTTGAGCTCACTGAAACACACAAGGCATTTTACCCGTTATAGTAATCTAGAGCCTCTCAAGGTGCTGGTCCATTCAGAACAGAAATGTAAACATTGTTTAATAAAACATTCCACTATATGAATATGTTACGTTTATTTTTGTTCCTAAATTAAATACTCTTTTTTTACCCCTGGTTAAGTCATTACCCGCTCGAATCAATTCCATTTCTATTCTTAAATTCTCCAACAATATCCTATTTATTTTACCTATTCCTCGTAAACTTGCGGTAACATAATTTTAACTCAAATCCCTTTTGCTCTTAAGACGAAAATTTATTCGATAAATTCAATAGTCTATACCTTGTTTTAGGTATCCGGTAATTTGTTAAACCTTCCGATAACATATAATTGCTTTCTCTGGTGTTTCCCATTTAAAGATCTGTCGAAATGATAGATTCTACTATTATTTGATAGCGTGTTTTCCAGTTTTACTAATCGTGCTCCAATAACGCGAGGATCGCAGTTCAAACTCGTGTTATTTGAACCCATTTTGAATTTGATTCTGCAGCTTGTGCGTTGAAATATTTTCTACATCATTTGTCACAGTACTTCAAAAGCAATGCACGTTATTTTGTTCGATATGTAGGAGATATCTTGTGTGTATTGGTGAGTTTTCCCACGCTTACCGATTCTGATCAGATTCTCTTTTTAGCTCTTAGCTGGAGGCCAAATTGGTCCTTTTTTGTATGTAGGCCCAACTGTTCTTTGTCATAGATCAAGTGCCGTTGCCTGTAGATCGCTAGTACCGGTATGGTAACAGGGTAAACAGATTCCGACGACCGTGGTGATGCTGTGCTGACTCACCCCCGACGGGTTGCAAGCTAAGTATCCAGACATATACAGGTATACAATTTATTTCTTTTGTGTATATCAAAGGCATATTCCGTATCAGCGCTTGGTGTAGTTTCGTGATAGGAAATGTAACACTGTAGAACTATTATTTGTAGCTGCGAATTGATATTACCGCTATACAGGTGTAATGTACCATTGTTAAAAATGTTTGACAGAAACACGCTTATTCTTTTCTACTGATTAGTTTATTTTCCAAAAAGTATTAGGTGCAATTTCAAAAACGCTTAACCAAAGCTCTCACATGTTTATTTACTACTGATTAATTTTATGTTGTGTAAAATACGAGATGCGCACTTCGTATCTAAAGTACTAAATTGTTCATATCACCTAATTGTTTGCTTTGAAATAGTAACGCTTAATTTATTTTCCCTTTGCTTGTTTGTACAGAATCCTTTATTTATTTTTATTTGATAATAGATAATCGTGGGCGACGTGTTTTTTTTGTTTTCTTGGTATGTAGGTAAATCCCCCCACTCTCCGCGTTTGGTAGTTAGCCTGGTATTTACTTTTCTTCCGGCTACATCTAGGTATGTAGCAAATAACTTTTGACCGAAGGGTGATAGAAAAATTCTGTTAATAGATTTGCAATCATCCGGAAAACACTTGTCGCACATTAGGAAATATAAAATTACAATTTGTTGTTCAGCATTGTTATTAGTATACAACCAGTTAAGGAGAAGTTAATAAGCCGTGGACATGAGCAGTTTCATCGCTCTATCGGCTTCAGGATCAAAACCACTGTAATCGAATGCCAAAGCCTTCAGAAGATTAATACGCAAGATTGGGTGACAAACCCTAGTAGACACCGATTAACGAAATCCTTGTTCAAGTCACCTTTCAAGATTTTGGTTTCTACACATCAGCTGCCTTATTTTGGATCCTCGCGGCGCTAATTATTAAATATATAAAAGCTTCGTTAAGCTCGTTCGTCGTTTGTTACCGTCCATAATCCATATTACATGTACATATTTGTTTACTCACTTTGAAATTTAAGTTTGGTTTATAAAGTGCAATTTGCACTGTCACAACATTAAAAGTTTTCCTCAGTGATACCGGAATTACTTAATAATAGAAAAATTGCTACAAATTAACATAAAACGAGTTGAAGAAGTACTTCAGTTAACTGCTTTCAACAACTAACGAAGTATACACAATTCTTGTTGTCAATATTTGCACGAACGCGAGGTAAAATTTACAAACTGCATTACTCGTATGCTTTGCTGTAGAATCGATGAAACGAACCATTTTAAGCTATACATAAATAATGTTAATGAGATTGCAAACTCAAAGCATATTTGCACGTAAGCGAAACTAATATTTGTCAATAGATTTGATACCCTAGGATTAATTAGTGTGTAAATTGCTGAATGAGAGGTTCGCGAAATTAATTATCTTGTATATTTTGTGTTTGTTGGATAATTAGAACAACAACGTTTTGGAGGATTGTTGTTGTTCTAAACAAATCGTAATTAAAACATGCTTTTATATTAGGCGCTGCAGCGTACTATCGTATTTTATTGATTCGAGTTGCAGTACATAAATATTAAAAACCGCCAGCACGGTTTCATATGCAGTTAACCACAGTATTAACTCTGACCTTTTGCTTTAATGAACAACGCCGCAAATCCTGTTTCACTAAATAAAAGCTATACAAAGACCGCTTGTTGTTTATAAAATGTATACAGTATACTGTTTTAATTCTTAACCGCCGCCGTAGTTCAATTGTTATTACATTGTCACCGTGTCGGCGTCACACAAACGTCGGTGGTTTTCTGTCCTTCATTAATAAAATACGTTAATAACGATTTAGTTATATCTTTTAGAAGTTATTAGAAGGTATATCAACCAAACTTACGAAGTAAGTTAGGTTAATATAATCGGTACGTCGTCGTCGTCGCCACCGTCGTCCGTTGCCATATTCCCATAATGATACAATAAATGATATATATTATGTACCTTGTTTAGTTTTTTACGCTGATTACAAATATGCTATACACTTTTCGATATCTCATTTAGTTTTCGAGATAATCGAATTTATTTGATTTGAGAAATGTTTACAGTACAAACTAATATAAACTTTAATAGATGTCCAAATGATTATTAAACAATAATATAGTCTAAGTTGAGTTTTGTTTAATGAGAAAACATAGGAACTCACGTAGGGATGGCCACGGGCCCGGGCTTTGGCCCGGCCCGAAGCCCGACCCGAATATCAAGCCGGGTTCAGGCCGGGCGGGCAAAATTTTTTTTGGACCCAAGCCGGGCCAAGCATGTGCCGGGCCAGACTCCTCAAGCTTTTCGGGCTATTTCGGGCCGGCCCGAAGTTTATGTAACGAAATATAAAATTTATTGATTTAGTAAGACTTCAGTTAATGATATCTTTAATTGCCCCTTAAGCAAAATTATAATTAACGCTCCTCCTAATATATCGCCCAGGTACAATTACACACATATTGATAGGTGTGTGATAATGGAAGTAAATCGAAAACGAAAATGTTTTGATTTACACCGATTTGTGAATTTCGATTTTTTCCGATAAATAATATTCACTTCTTTCCACTTTTTCAAGAAATTTGAAATAGAAAGTGTCCTTGTTATATTTAATTAATTTGAACGAGTATTGCAAAGTATGTTAATTGAGCTGGTTTATTTTATTATACTTATTAATTAACTTAATATTGTGGCCCTGCACTGAAGATTATTTATGAATAAATCGTAACCACTCACTCTGTATATGTAAAAATATTTAAAACTGCACGATTACAAAAAATAAGCTTAATTATATTTAATTATTTGAATGTATCTTTTGTTGAAAAACATATCGAACACAATGCGATTAGTTTTTCATAGCTATAAATAACAGATGGATATAGAAAATTAAAATGTAAATACTAAATACTATTGTATGTTGCGGTTCCTAAAGAGGTATAAAGAAAAATCGTGATATTATAAAGGGTATATACAAAAATAACGAAATAGAGTAAATATTATTTTAACAGTGGCGTCTCTAGCTGCTGCTATCTGCAAAGCCTAGGCCAATAATGAACACCCATAAAATTTATAATTTGCATTTTAGGTCGCATATTTTAAACAGCTGTAGTAGTTGGTACGTGCGGTAGTAGTTTAATTTTAGAGGTTTTTGCTTCATCGAACTTAATCCTATAACGACTTATTTTCATCAAATTTTGCAAACTAGCAAGGAATGTACTTGATTCCAGTGTGATGGGTCAAAAGTTTTGTTTTTTTTATACATCGTGGAAAACTTATTTCTATTTGACACTCTGTAGGATGTATAATTAATTGCTTGCTTGATATTTACTTGTATAACCATATAGAAACACTTAACTATACAGGATGCCCCAACGACAAACTTTCATTAAAGAAATCTCAAAACTTGCAATTCCTGAAAAACTGAAACTTTGCATGTAGGAATTACCCAATAAGGCAAATTTAGCTAAGATATTTCCAACCTTGTAAAACTTACGGTTATATCGAAAGTAACTGTCAATTTCATTATTTTAAATGGCATACTACACATTTTATTCCTTATTTGAATAGTGCACGAGTAGATTATTATTTTGTTATTAAGGTTTGTAAAACTATTTTCAATTGTTTTGCTTCCAGGAATTTTTCCTTAAAAAGTGCACTTTGGAGGATCAGAGAAATGGTATTAATAAACATTTTATTAAAACGGTTTATACGTTGTGTTTGCATAACACCGTAACAAATGTTTCTCAATCTCAATAAGAACACTAACATAGTTTTTACAATTTAATAACGCGAATTTAAAAACTAATAATAAGTTAGAATAAGCAATGAAATTCTTTAACAAATATTTGTACTTTGCTTGAGCTCAATTTATTAAAAAAATTATGTATAACTATAATTTCCGCAATAACATAAACGAAAGCAAAATTAAAGAAAATTAAGCACAAACCGAAATTTGGTATAAGTTCAGTTTACTTCGAAGATTCGGATTTGAATGCCCTTTGGCCAGGATGTTCCTTTAGTGTGTATAAGTCGATATCAAAAGGAAATAGAGGCAGTTCGATGTCCAAACCGCCATGGCGGGTGCCCAAATCCGCCAAAGACATATTTATGTTTTTCATAAAAAATTATGATCAAATTTTCAACATTTTGGCGCCAAAGTGATGGTTACCGAAGATTTTGCGAGTCAGATGAGTTCACGCCGTGCATCCCGCCCGACGGGTACAAAACCCCGTCAAAATTAAATTTTATAAAAAAAAAAAAAATAATTTTCTCTTTTCGGAAGCGTTGAAACATCCATTTTTCAAAAATAAGAATTGTGGCACTCTGAGATTTTCTCATATTATACTTAATTGGTGAGTTTTCATTTTCGAAGTTGTAAAAGCGTTTGGAGCTGTCAAACCAAACAGTAGTTTGTTATCTTCTCAAAATTTACATTTTAGCTTTTTTCGAAGCAAACTTAGGGGTAAGCTGAAAGTTCAACGTACGTACTATGTGTTAGCGAGATTCGTTTCTTATAAGGGCCGCGAAGCGGCCAGGTTAGACGTAAAAGATGTGAGATATAACTGATGTTCGAACCATAGACCTCGGTTAGTTGTCGTGTCGAATTTTCGTTGTTTAGAATTTTTCTTGAAGAACTCTCCAGTGTTGAATTTTCTTTTATTGAAGAGGATTTTGTACGACTACGTCATTGAGGTAAGAACGATTTTACTTTTTAATCGCGTTATTCTTAGCGAGTTACACTTATCATTTCGAATCATTTCATATCAACTTCGAACTCGTAAACTAGATTACTAGACGTTAAGAAAAATATTCTGATTGAATTCAATCCTTGGTCTGTTGCTTGTAATAATTTCACAGGCAAAATGTCAGTGGCACAACAATCAAGGAAGAATCGCCCAATAATTCTTCGTGACATTTTTCAGCTGGGGTGGCCTAAGCTAATTCAGTTACTGCAAGATTGGAAAGCTATTGGTATAGAAGGCGAATATCTATGTCCAGAAGAAAGTTGCTGTGGAAAATTGCATCTTCGAGCAACTTATAGTGTGAGTTACATTGGCAAGTATTTGTGGAGGTGCAATAATAAATACAAAGTTAACAAGAAAACAGTTACATGCAATAAAACAGTTTCGATCAGAACTGGCACATTTTTTGCCAAATCGCACTTGTCTATAATGCAAATCTGGCCATTTGTGCGCTTATAGATGAAGCATGTGGAGATTGGAACAATTCAAGAAGAGTGTGAGATTGGAAGTAAAGCCACGGCAACTGATTGGAATAACTTTTGCAGGGAAGTAGTCATCTATTCCTGCTTTCATCAGAGTACGGCCATCGGTAAGAAACACGATCACTATTTCATTTTAAATTACACAACATTCTGCTTATTCAGTGGCGTAGCTTATGGACATGTGTATTAGCATAACGATGAGTGTTCATGAAACCTAATTCCAGGCGTCTTTTTGATTACAGGTGGTATTGGAAAAATCGTTGAAATTGACGAAAGAAAATTCGGAAAACGAAAAAATTATCGTGGCCATCTAGTAGATGGTCAGTGGGTGTTTGGTGGCGTCGACAGAGAGAGTGGAAACTTCTTTTTGGTACCAGTGGAGAAGAGAGACAGCAAGATGTTGATTCCTCTTATGAAAAGTGGATATGGCCCGGAACCACCATTATCAGTGGACTGTTGGAAGCCATATGACATCTTTAAGGATTTGGACTATGAACATCTGAGGGTCAACCACTCGTTGACCTTCAAGGATCCGGAGACGGGGGCTCATACCAACACCATCGAGGGTCTTTGGAGACATGCTAAGCATCGTATTCCCGAGTACAGACGGGTGAAGTCATTTTTCCTAGGTTACTTGGCTCGTTTTATGTTCATATCGCGACGTAAGCGTCAAAATTTGGACCCAACTGTTCAGTTTATGAGAGCTGCTGGACGTTTGTACAATCCAACTCACCCAAGGGAAGACGAAGACGAGGGTGAATATGATGTAGATACAGAACTTGATAAAGAGGATGATATATTTGTGTAAATACAAGCGTCCAACAATTTCGAAGTAATTTTCTAAGATTCTAATACCGTATTAATTTTGAATATAGAATGGATTTTCTTTAATTAAAAAATTAGTAGAAATTTTTCTATGCAGTGCTAATAATAATAGTTGTAACACCATAGTTTTGGTGACGTTACTTAAATGCATTTTGTGTTTGACTCATTGTTAACACGTAATAAAGTTAATAAAATAAAATAAAGTGACTTTGTAAAATAAAACAGAAATTAATAAACTGTACATGCTTATCTCTATATACTATACACTTAATGTTACAGTAAATTTGAAATTTTAGACATAAGTAGGCTTATTTATCAAATTTTATTTTTGAAATCTCAGAATGCCACAATTCTTATTTTTGAAAAATGGATGTTTCAACGCTTCCGAAAGGAGAAAGTTAATTTTTATTTTTTTTTAAATTTAATTTTGACGGGGTTTGGTACCCGTCGGGCGGGATGCATGGCGTGAACTCATCTGACTCGCAAAATCTTCGGTAACCATCACTGTTAAATAATCTCATTAACTTTTTGTTAACCTAAGTCCGCCAGTACAACGAAAAGAATACCCGTTATTTCTTATAGGAATAAAGTGTCACTCTTATAACAGTATATTCAAATTCCTACAATTTTAGGTTTAGAACTAATTGGAACATATTTCTACTTACAATTTGTCCTCGCTTTATAAGTAATTTTTTAGAAAGTCAAATTTTGATAGATCTCTTTAAACAATGCTCATTGATTTCAAATCCTACTAGATCAATCATTACAATATGATATTTTCATTCTACCAACTTATTTTAAATTAACGTAAATACAACTTAAACTTTTAACAACCTTTAGTAACAATCACTTTGGCGCCAAAATGTTGAAAATTTGATCATCAACGAACTTCGTTCGTTTATGAAATCGATTTGTCGTCCGTCTGTCGGACATCAATGTGTGATACATCAATCGATTCAGCTCAGTGTCCTGAGCTTAAGTTTTGATGTCAGTTGAAATCGGGCCACGGGGACAACGTGCCCCCGCGATATTCCGTCGAGAAAATTAAAATTTCAAATAGGTCCAAAATTAATGTGCGATACATATTTGGACTCCCCTAACATAGCTGAGTCGAAATATGGTACCCCCCACAAAATCTGACCACGGATACCCGACCCCCCCGGGAAATTAATTTTTATTTTTATCTGAATACTTATAATTATTACAACATAATAATTTTAATTTCTTTAAATTGTTTTAAAGTAAGTCTACATTTGGAAGTTCGTTGCGACAATGCCTTGCATTTTCAACTTGTTTTTTATGAAAAACATAAATATGTCTTTGACGGGTTTGGGCACCCGCCATGGCAGTTTGGACATCGACCTGTCTCTAATTTCTTTTTATCGATGTTAACAAAGTTTTTTTAAAGATTTTTGGAAAAAAAAATTTGAAAAAATCAGCTTCGGAGTAAACTGAACTTGTTCCTACGTTATAATCTACTTAGACTACTTAAATATTGATCGGAAATAACATTCCAGTTAGGACTAGAAATTTCCTACATCTACAAGGCTTGTTCAATTGAAACCCATCTTTGGTTCATGAAACATTTATCGACAACTAAATTTAGAAATAATTACCACTACGATTAAGGCATATATCCCATTGTTTCGTCAACCTATGTATATCCCTAAGAATGCCTAAAATTAGTTTTTGCAAATATCTCCTGTGGCTTCGCTGTCAGATTATCTTTCACTCGTTTGACTGTTCTTGTCCGAACTGAAAACCGGTTAACGCTTTCTGGACTTTTCATGCTTATTGTTGATGGATTGTTAAAGTTTTATTAAATTTGCGTTGAAATGCACCCAAGGTTCTGTAAATTCTATCAACAAGGCTCCTTCATGGTCGAAAAAAAATGTCAACATGACCTTACCGGCAGAAGGTTGAACGTTAAAGTTCTTTGGTGGCGGAGAATTTGAATGTTTCCATTGCATCGATGACAGCTTACTAAATGGTTCAAAATAATTACACCAAGACTAGTCGCCAGCAATTATTGACGAGAGAAAATGTTACCATTTTGTCTGTATTTCGTTAGGTGTTGCAAAGATAAGCCCATTCGCAAGCTTTTTGGTTCTCTAAGAAAAGGCGAGGAACCCATTGCGCGCAAACTTTGCTGTAGCCTAGTTTGTGTACGATGCTATGAACAAATCTGATACTCACCAACATTTTCTGAAATTATTCTGATTGAAACTCGACTATTTTCTCTAATCAGGCTTTCCACACTTTCCATATTCCTGTCTGTTGACGCAGTACACATTGCAACTGGTCGAGGCTTATCATTCGTCCCTTCGCGTCCAATTCTTAAATTTTCGACACCATTCCTTGACAGTTGGATACGCAAAATATGCGTTTTTATACACTGCTTGCATTCGTGTATGAATTTCCAATGGTTGTAAATCTTCGGCACACAGAAATTGAATGACTGCACGCTGATCACATTTGGTCGGATTGTTAACACAAACGTCATTGGCAAATATATACGAGAGAAACTGACCAGTGGAATTTAACAAACACCACTAACGTTGTAAACACGTCAGTTGGCTGATTACAATTGTTTTCAAGGTTAGCCTGCCTAAAATGGGTTTCAATTGAACAAGCCTCGTAATTATTGAAGTAAAGCTTGTAACGCCAAAAAGAATCAATACAAAGGGAAGTGGAGCCCCACAATGTTTAGAGATTATTGTTAGGACCTAATTAGGGATGTTACAGGGGTACCATGCAAACGAAAAGCACCAGCAAAAAATTTTGAGATTCGGTAGTAACATGGTATGCATAATTTGTATTATAACAAATTTAAAAAAAGTTCCTTAATAAAAAAAATAAATAACTTTTGACTGTATGGCGATAGAAAAATTCTGTTTACAGATACGTAATCAGCGGGAAAAATTCTATAAAAATTTACAATTTGTTCTTCAGTGTTATTGACGTTTATGTGTAGGTAAAGCAATTTCATGTTCAATTTTTTACGTTATTTTGAACCTTCTATAACTGTGTTAACTATGAAGTTTTTCTTCAAAAGCAATAGTTAAATTAAATTTTGACATTTAGTCTTTAAAATTTTCTTATTAATTTCCTTTTTATTGAAACACCACGTTCCATAGATGTATAGTCATTCAAATGCTGTAACTGGGTGTACATAAAAGCGATTTATATATTTTACAAAACCCACCAAATTTGCTCAAATGTTACTGCATTCAATATTTACTTAATAGCCTATTTCGAAACCAATTTCAAAACCTAATTTATCGAATGTAATTTCATTTCACCATTCATACGTAAATTAATACAGAAGCTGAAATTCTGTTGGTAAATTTGTAATTTACATACCTGAAAATATGCTTTACTCTTGGACACCCTATTTGCATAATTTATACCCACTTTAACGCTGTATCCTATTTGTTGGTCGATAATTACATGTGGGTAATGTGTTGTTGATAAGGGTTTGTCCTAGATTACATATTCATCAATAATGCTTTATGCATGATTTCATAGTAGGACAGAGTTGAGCCCTAATCCATGATCAATAGACTTTCTGTATTGAGATAGAAATCCAAGGTAAGGGAGGGTATGAGTAAAATTATTTATGATTTCAGGACCGCACTTCCTTTGTCACAAAACACTGTTCAATATGTGTTTGATAATTACAAAAAGCACAACCACGAACTGAAGTTCTTAGCTAACTCCCTACCGTTTTACGTAAAATGTGGTAAAAATCGCATACCTACAACGGGCGTTGATGAATCAGCGCAATATTTCGGATATTAAAACCTATCTTGATCAGGAGTGATTGTGATTTTGAAATAGAAAAACCTCTTAAAATTCTACCATTTGTTACATACAGTTTTGGCCCCAAAATATCTAGTCGGTCATTCACAGAAAACTCGGTGTAGTATTCCGTATAATTTGAATAAGGACCGTTACACTTGCGGCCACGTACCCAATACTCCACCCAAAGGTACTACATTGTGATTAAACGCGAATAATTATGTGCTTAATATAAATCTGACTTTGAAATTAATCGTTAAATATAATTTATAAACTAAAACTAAAGTTAGTGTTGGAAAGTATTCTGCTAAAAATCCTGATTCGGTAAAATACCAAAAACATCGATTGTACTAACAAAAATGGTTGCGATTAACTACGTACCGGATGGTGTAAGTGTTTGAAGAGAGTTCCAGAATACTATCGGAGATAAAATATGTCTGCGAGATTAGGTGGCATCCAAGATATGAATCACTTCACTGATCTCAGATTTTGGCAGCCCTAGAATGAATAACCAGGGGCTACCAAAATTTGAGTTCAGTGGAGTGATTCTGGTTTAAAAATGTACATGATAAATTATTAAGGACACTATTAACTCACCTTAAGCACAAGAACAAATAGATGTATTTAAAAAGGCTAGCTGAAAAGACAGTTTCAATAAGTAAATGTTAAACGGCCTGGATATTCAATCACGCTTCTAGGTAATTACAGAAAAATTTATTACAGCAAAACTGCAACTATACCGTTACATTAATTTAAAAAATGAACCAACTATAAACATATCATTACGCTATTATACACGATTTATTTCTAATTATGCACACTTACGTTTTCATTTCAAATACATTATACAATCTTAAGCAACTATTAAAAATCAAATATGTCGCAAATTTATTTAACTAGAATCTCTACTTAAACACACGTACGTTTCCTAAGTTCATGCATTACATTTCATATAATTATTTAGTATAAGCATTTGCTCCTGGTATATTTTCAGATGGATTTATAAATACATGATGAGTGATTGACTGTCGTTAAAGTGCCTAAAGGCACTTCGCCATACTCAGCATGTTTATCTTCAACACAAAGTTGTTAATCTAGAAACCAATGTGCCTCTAAAATAGATATTAACCTACTTGGTAGGGTATTAGTCACATGATTAAACTACTTTCAGTCCGGTACGATAATCTTATAGTCAAAGGTAACTGACCTATAAAGTGACATGTTGATGGTTTGGATGTTAGGTACGAAGTGCTATAAAAAGTGGATTTTTCCTTCATAACATAATTCGAGACATATTCGTCATAGTTCGTACGGATGAATTAAGACTGCAAAAAGAAAATACCTCGTGTTGCTTTTCCATCTAATATGCATGCACAACTAACTTACGAATATCATGACTTTTACGAGAAACTAAAACTTTTTATTTATTTGAGTTTGCACAAATCTACCCGTAAAGTCTTCACGTCTAGCCGATGAAATCATCGAGGCGCCAGCGCAATACATTATTAATCAAAACAAACGAATCGCAAACTGTACTAATTTAAAATAAAATTACGAAGATGACATCATTTTTAACTTTTAAAACTGACAATAAAATTGACAATTTTTGTGTATAAACCATATATGTTACAAAAATTTTTACCTTAGACCAATATATAGTAATCTAATATTTATATTTCTTACAGATAATAACCTAATCCTATTGGTGGGTTTGACTAATACAGAAACTGTTGAAATAAAATATGATTATAAGTATCTCAAAGAACGCCACACATTCTTTAATCAAAAGCATTACAAATTTTGAAATTAAAGTATTATTTGACTTAAATAAGTTAAAATGAATGTGCACCCTCAAAACAAAACAAAAAGAGAAAAATTCAACCCAGTAAAGAAAATTTCTAAAAGTAGTGGGATACAATATAATACACGAATATTTATCAAAACACTAAAAGAATTAAATTCCAAGAAAACCACTAAAAGTAACCGAATAAAGTACCAAAATATCAACAGGTAGGAAGGGAGAATAGGAATAAGAATATGGCGCCGGTGTTTTCAACTTTCTGTACTAAAAATACAAATTACTAGAAAAACACAAATTATGCAATCTGGTGTGAAATTAACATTGAGGACTGTTATGCAACAGATGAAAAAAAAAATTGGCTAATATTGCAACGGGTTTATTGAAAGATGCTATCGAGGCGATACGTTGGATTGCCGAAAATCGAAAAAAAATTATACCGGAAATGATCAGTGCCATGCACAGAAATTTACGCAGACCCGGGTATTTATATACGTGCAAACCACCACAATAGACTATCCAGCGGCGGATTTAGACGGGGTGCGAAGGAGGTTTGCCCCCGAGAAAAACTCAGTTGCTCAGCTGTAGGATATGTATTAAGCAATACCTAAAGATAAGTACTTTTTAGAGTATTATGTTTCTAAGGCGCAACACAAATATTTGACTTTATTGCAATAATGAACAAGAACGGTCAACAGTTTACTATTTCTCCACTGTTCGGGGAGCTGTGACAGAAATTCAAAAATAGCAACAAATGCAGTTTTAAGTCCTTGATTCAATCATAAACTAAATCTGTCGATTTCTAAAATTGCAAACTTAAGGAGTGTTAAAAATATTATGGGTATAATACAAGAGGTGGTTACATTATTCAGTGCTTCAGGATAAAAAACTTTGTTTTAAAGAAATATTTAAAAAATAATTTAAATAATCCATGTGCAACTAGGTGGATTGAAAGGCACGATTCCTTACTGTAATTCAGAAATGACATGATGAAAGTTTGTGACGTTTTAAATAAAATTACTGATTGGGAGGAAAGTGCTTCCTTTAGTAAGGCCCACACTATATTAAAAGCAATTTGCGGTTGTGAATTTGTTTTGACGGTTTACACGCTTTCCGAAATATTTAACGTTACGTTGCCATTAAGAATCCTTTTACAAAAGAAAAATATCGGTTTGGATGCAGCTGTTTCCCTTGTAAAAAATGTAATTGAAACCATGAAACAAAAAAGGGCCAATGCAGAAAATAAATTTTCCTCAATTATTGACAATACTTTCAAAATCATGACTACTCTTCACATTCCATTAATGTATACCTCGTCTGGTATCAAGGCAAACTCAACGAGACAATACGCCATCTTTAAATATTGTACATTATTGGAAAAAAGTAATGTTTATCCCGATTTTGGATTATTTATTAGCAGATTTGTCTAGTAGATTTTCAGAAACAACTTTAAGCTGTTTTTCTCTTAATGAATTGATTCTTACTAATCTGCAACATTTAAGGGAATATAGTAATCTGAAGGAAAAGATAACTTTACTCTGCAACCAGTTTTAAGATTAACTAGTATTGATGCTGTAACGACTGAATGCGCGAAGTTACTAGGTGAAGCACAAATATTCCAAAAAACAATAAATGTAGAATCTACTTGGGAAACTGCTATCAAAACACTCGAAAATATAGATCACATCTTTTACCAGACTATAGTTAAATACTTAAAATTTTTTACTACACTTCCAATCTCAGTGGCAACATCCGAACGAAGTTTTTCAACTTTGAGAAGAATATAAAGTTGGATGCGACCGCGCATGTCCAATGATCGATAGGAAGGGTTAGCCCTATTGCATATTCATAAAGATATTGATGTAGATGTTGAAAGAGCCATCAATAGATTTGCAAAGGATAGTAGAAGAATCGAGTTTGCCTTGTAGTAGTAAAGTATGAACGTTTTTTATAGTCAAAGTGTGTTTGATAATTGTATTATTATTATTATAGTATTGTAATTGCTATGACAGTTTTGTCCACATTTTTGTATACGAGTTGCGATCATAAACATGTGAATAATAGAAAAGCCAAAATTTCAAGAAACAGGTGTTGAGTTTGGGTACTTTATTTTGAATCTTTGTGTGTTAAATCGCCCCCCCCCCCGAAGAAATTCCTAGATTCTCCCCTAAGACTAACAGGATGCCCTGGCTAACTCTAGTCCAAGATTGGCTTAGGGAGGAGAAGATGAAAACCAAAACAAAGAAAATAAAATAAGTTCGTCCGGTTGAAATAAGAAGATTATCTTCTGATGTCTTTTTTGTATTATAAATTCTAACCATAAGTTTTGCTTGTTTTCTCTTCAGTACTACATATTTAGAAGTAGCAAGACAAACTTGCAATAAGAGCGTGGTTTAAAAAACATACTCAGGTACGCTACTACAAAGCACTAAGAGTACGTCACGGGTACAACCAACACTAGAATTAACTTAAACAGTAGCTAAAATTAATGAGCTTGTTGAACGCCAATCTAAATATTATTTAAGGAAGAGCAGAATATTTTACAAGCAAGATATCACAAACGACAGATATACATGACTTTAGAGATAGCTACTAGATACCCAAGACAAATCTGTAGAATAACGCTTGTAACGCAATTAACTGGTACCACAATTATGTTGCAGCAATAAAAAGTTTACGTCAACAAACTAGCCCGTCATGCTGCATTTAACCACAAATTCCCTTTTCCTAGCCCATCAAAATACAAAGTTAAGTAGCAGATTAGGTTTCTCATTTACACATGATTTCTACCTTTGATCATAAATACCAAATGTTCTAACATCAATGATAAGATGAAATTTCAAAGATAATTTCGAAAAGAAAGGTTTTTGGTTTAGAATATTAATTAGATATGGCGGAACCCCTAAGATATTTTTAAAGACAAAGAGAAATAACTATCTCTTTGTAGTTTGAGTATTAATTAGATAAGGTAAGATCTGAAAACTAATTTTAAAAAGAAAGAAAAGAAAAAACGATTTATATGGTTTAGGCTTCCCACTCCTGACGAGACACATTGTCCTTCTATATATAGATAAAATGAAGGGACCCCAACGGAGTAGAGTGATCTTGTACGAGATTTTCCCCTGTCTTCCAGAACAAGTGGTTTTGCAAAGCGGCAACCGTTTATGAGAGCAGTATGAGGGATTGGGTGGGAGTGGGGATGCGGACCCAGCGCCCCTGCATGAATTAGAAAAAGAATAGCCTTTACTTCTACTTATGAATGTTCCATCCCGTGGAATTTTTGAATTTTGCCAAACCATTGCTATTTCAAGCAAGGTGGAAATTTTTATCGTACGTGACAACACTCAAACATAGAACCTAGACTTTACCACTCATCCGAAAGAGGGCGCACTTTTGTGAAAAATGTTCGCCCAACATTTTTCAATCGACCCGTGCCGGGAATTGAAACCTCGACCTTGGAACAGCAGCCACATGTAAACCTGTCTAATACTTGCAGCTGCTTAGAGGATCAGCCCTATACATTTGATTTTCCAATGCTGCAAAAGAAGGTAATACATTTGCTAGGAGGCAAGTTTTTTTACATGTGATACACATGAGACGAGCGCGTCGGAAAAGAACGAAATCGGTAACTGAATGCTCGCCCAGATCACAGCAATCAAGAAAGGAGCTTTGACGACTGAGATATTCGGCTGCCGATGGTCTTGGTCTTAGAGGGGGAACGTAAGACGGACATCAACATCACACACATAACACACATTCACGCAACCCTCACACACACATACACACATAACACATGCCGTCAAGCGCGCGCGCACACACACACACACATACACACACGTCTTACTGACGGTTACTTTCTGTGGGGAAGCCAGGTCTGCTTAAATTTCAGGTAGCAGACTACTGAAACGTTGGAACAAATAAATAAATAAATAAAATAAAAAATCAAGAAAGGAAAAGAGAGAAAATGAAAACCACGCTAACACAGAGGTGGGAGGGAACAGACGAAGCAAAAAAAAAACAAGCCTATATATATATATATATATATAAATATTTTAGGTAGTAAATTACACAAGGTAAGTTGATAAATACTATCGTATTATTTCGAATAAGATGAAATAATAACTTAGACTTGCATGCAAAGCTCAAATGATCATTTCAAATCAAGCTAGTAATTGAAAGATGGAAAATATAAGGTCTTAGACAGAACTTGAACCTGTATCCTGGTTTTGCCGGAACCATGCGTTTACCAATTACGCCACCGAGATCGATGACAACAATTGGGAAATTTAAAAATCTAAATCGTGTACACGACGATACATCAACCTAACTTTCAATTACGTTTGGCATTTTTGTCAATCATATCTGACATTGTCAATTTTTGACTTATGCCACTTATAGACAGGAAGCTACGCTACAACTGACATAAGTCAAAAACTTTACAATGTCAGATATGATTCACAAAAATGCCGAACGTAATTGAAAGTTAGGTTGATGTATCGTCGTGTACATAATTTGTAAATTTCCCAATTGTTGTCATCGGTATTGATGGCGTAATTGGTAAACGCATGGTTCCGGCAAAACCAGGATACAGGTTCAAGTTCTGTCTAAGACCTTATATATATATATATACATGTGTGTCATCGGTCTCGGTGGCGTAATTGGTAAACGCATGGTTCCGGCAAAACCAGGATACAGGTTTAAGTCCTGTCCAAGACCTTATATTTTCCATCTTTCAATTACTAGCTCGATTTGAAATGATCATTTGGACTTTGCATAAAAGTCTAAGTTATTATTTCATCTAATTCACTATATATATATATATATATATATATATATATATATATATATATATATATATTGCTGTGAAACCTCCAAAATCCGTGAACTACGCTTTTCGCCTCGGCTGCTCACCTAATTTTATAAATCTCCTCATTCATAAAAATTAAACACATTCCTACCACAAACATCAACGTTAACTCTATTTACATCAATATTCAGAATACATTAAATTTTCAAATTAAATTTCAGCATAAAATTCAGTTTTTAAAAGGAATTTCAAAATTAATTTTATTATCACTTTAACGTGCATCCAGAATTCAAGTCCTTGTTGGATGCCTACTAATTAATATAACAATATAAACAGACCGAGTCTGAGTACAAAGGAGCATCTACCACCCCTTTACGTTAATTAACCAGGTTTGTCTAATTGAGCTCAAAGACATACCCAAAGTTTCATCATATTCCCGAACATCAAAACAAAATACCCTTTTTACTTAAACAAGCAAATTTCATCTTAAAATTAAACTTTTATGGTTAGAACAATTTCACTAATGTCCATTTAAAGTAAATCAATTATAAAGTCATTCAATACACACAAAATGTCAAACAAAATAGTATAATTTACCTGAAGGTTACTGTCCTCGTCGTTTCAAGGTATCGTTTCTTTAGTTAATCACACCATTCAACAGGATTATAATTACGGCTTCTGATTCTCTACGCTTTTAAAATTTTCTCCATCACCAGTTGTTTCTGGGCTTTTCCGGAACTCATCTATGTATATCTGACCCTTGTTTCGTGGATCCAGACACGTATTTGAACCATTTAATTATTAACACCCCGAAAATAGCAAATAACTTCATGCTTCTGTCACCAATATACGCCAAAACTGCCTACTTGTATCTAAGTGCACTGAAGTACATTCATGTTAACACGTAAATAACAAGCTATTTTGAATCACTAAAATATACTAGCAAACTTTAAATTATTTAATCAAACTAAAATGCACGGTTTAACATTTTCAATCAAGTCGCGTATGTACGAGCTTTTAACGCATCGAATCGTCAAAAGTCTCAGAGAGCTTGTTTATATTCATCTCGGTATATATAGCAAAAAGCCTGTCTGTCGGTCGAGTCTCTAAAACGGGTAATTCTAAAGAATTTCTCATGCCATGTTCCCAGTCTGCCGCTCACGCGTCGATTTTTACGAATTTTCACTCGCCCCATTCAAATCTCAGAAAATTTCCACACGGCACGCAAGCATGTCCGAGAAAAACTAATTGATTTTGTACAGAAATTGTTGTTCTACCTCTGATATTTGCATCCTATTTTAACCAATTGTGACCCCGTGACGTTGCTTGAATCCCGCCTTTTACAATATGTGTCTTTGCTTGACGCATTTCTCTTTCCTTCTCTACCGTGTTCTTATTGGTGCAAATTGACACTCTTCATTATCGATTATTTTAGTCCACATGGAGTGTGAAATAACCCAGCTTTAGCAATTCTCGTAACTATTATGCGACGTTTTCCCAAGATTCTTTGAAACATTAATTATCTGCAAACTTTACGCCGAATGTGACATTTAAACTACGCAGGTGTTCAAAATAATATTAATTCTCAGAGCTTTAATCCGTGGTATTTTAATCTTGGGTTTTTACAAGTTTCTATAGGTATTATATGTTATTAACGGTTTAATTAACTCCAATTAAAATTGATTTCTATCCTTTTCATTTTTAGCGAATACAACTTAAATATTAATTATTATAGGTACACTTTGTTTTACTACCGGTTACTTAAATAGAGTTAATTAAGATAAATTTTGCACGTAATTTCTCTTTGTTTAGAAATAATTACATTACACGCAGAGCTTTTCAATACTGCTTCTTTTGATATAAAGCGTCTTATAAATAATTTAAATTTCTTATTTTACTGAAACAACCGAGTTTATTTATGCTTCATGGTTTTAATAACGCGTATTATTTAATGAAATTCCTTATACACGGTGATTAAAATTATTTGATGTGATTATTTAATTTTCTATCCTGGTCTAAATATGAGTATTTTCCCCCTATTTGAATACAAATAATCCCACTTATTTGAATGCAAATATAAAGCATTTAGACAAAACAGTACAAAAAAATTGCCTATCTCTCTCACCCTTATCTATCTAACTTACCTACTTTGTCTCCAATCCAAAAAAAATATTTACAGCTATCCTATATCCCTATCCTATTCCTAACTTTCACCTAATTCTATAAACTGAAATTATCCCTAACTTCATCTTACTCATCCATCTAATCCTATATACATCCTATATAGCTATCCTATTCCTAACTTTTAACTAATCTTTACTATACTTTACTTCCCCCTACCTAATCCTATATGCCTATCCTACTTTTACTCTATTCCTAACTCTCCACTAATCTTATATGAATTATCTACACTTAACCTATCTTATTTTCTTCCTACATTTACTCTTTATTCTCATCCTAAACCTATTTCTAATTATCTCCCATATTTATCCTATACCTAGCTTTATTTTCTATAAACACTTACTTCTACTTTTCTATATACACCTATTCTCTCCTATCCTATTTAAATCTAACTCTCTTCTTGACCCTCCATGTCTTTCTTCTTACCATCCTAATACTCTTCATCCCTATCTCTCCCCCTTCTATATCTACACTTAACATCCTTGTTATCTCACATACCATAAACTTATCATCCCTATTATCCTGACTCTTACATATTGCTTCTTCTTCATGCCCTACACTTGTCTGTTTCTCATTTATTATTGTTTCCCTTTCTGCCGACAAACCAAACGATACTACCTTAACATTATCGATTTTTCTCTACGGAAAATCCTATGTACCTTCTAGAATTTTGTGTAACGGAATCCGCCAGAATGAATTCCTTAAATCTAATTTACTAAAAATAAATTTGCCACTTAATCTCGTCAAAAATTTATTTAATTCTGCCTTCACCTGCTCCCTGATATGCTGCTGTTGCTTCTACCCCACTACTTCTGCATGTTTTGTACTAAAGCTTGCACCTCTACTCTCCTATCCTCTGGACATCTTATTGTGTTGATCTGTTTAACTTCATCATCCTCTACCTCTACTACATTAATACTAAACCCAGTGTCATCCTCTGTGACTTCATAACTGCCCTTCCATGGCACTACCCTATCCTTAATCCTTACTACCTTCCTTTCCATATCTATCAAAACCCCTAACTTCATCATACAGTCAACACCTAAAATGCTCTGAAACTTCAGTCCAGGTACAATTACAAACTCCTGTTCACAGCTTAAACCTCCTATATCTATCCTAAGCACCACAACACTATTTACTACAGCAAACTTCTTTTTATTTGGAGCTACTAAATGGCTACGTTTTATAGGCATAATTCTATCACAAACCTTATCCCTAATTTTGCTGACGAATTCCTCCGATATTAAACTCGCCTCTGCCCCTGTATCAAGTAATACTTCTACATTATTCTCAAAAATTTCTAAATTAATAATTGGCAAATATAATTTTTCTACAGTTTCTGGCTCTACTTCCTCCTCAATTTTGAAAAATTCACGTGGATGTTCGTATACATTTACACAGAAATCTAGTGGTCTGTCACGTTCTAAAAATCCTGTCTCATCCTGTTTTCCGTGCTTGGTCCTGGTTGTCCTTCTACAACCTGTGCGTACGTCCTCCTCGTGTTAATATCCGTGTCCCTGTCTCTATTCGGCGTGCTGGTCACAATCCTGTTTACTTCCGGTAAACTGTTCTGTCGCGTGTAACTAGGTCTTGGCGTCGGGTCCCCTAGTCGCACTATTGCTCCTGTATTCCTGTCCTCGTCGTTCCCAATTCGGTCGAAAATTTCTGCTGTAGTCAGGCCGTCTCGGATAATTCGGTGTCCTGTTGTCAAACCTAACTGTGTTAACGTTTCGTTCTCGTATCTCTCTTGTCCGTCCTACACATACATCGTCATATCTCTGCAAATACTCTAAAATGTCTCCCGTTCTGTGATGTTTTGTAAGGCCACGTGTTGTCTAATTTCCAGTTCAAAATGTCGTGATAGGTACTTAATAATCTGTCTGTCCGTCAATGGTGGATTCCGTTGTTTGGCCACACTGTACTTGCGGATGGCATATTGCTCCTAGAACCTGCAAACTCTCCCTTAAATTTTCCTGTAATCAAGTCGTCCCTAATCTGATCCTGTTTGTGATCACTCCAGTAATGTTGTAAAATTTGTCTTCAAAGTCGTGATACGTGTCTATGTCCTGTCCTACCAAATTGTACCATGCTTCCGCGTTGTCCTTTAATAAAGCCTTTATCGTATTTAGTTTGGTCTGTTCGTCAAATAAATTTCCCACTAGATTTCTTACACTATTTATAAAAATTTGTGGATTTACCCTGTTATCGCCATAAAACTTCATGTGTTGGTCCAATGATACTCCACCTGTATAAAATCTGGGACCATCCCCCGTTAAATTTGACATGTTGTATTTAATACTACTAACTTCACGTTCTACCCTGCCTAACTGATCCCTACATGAGTCCGTTACTTCAGTCATTTTTACGTTTATTTCTTCTTCACAGAAAATGCGTACTTCGGACCTTAAATGTCCCATTTCCTGTCGAAGACCTGTAATATCACGTTCATTTTTTTCAACCCTATTTTCAACTTCCCCCATCTTTACGGTAAGACTATTTTTAAATTCTGAAACTTCTTGATTCGTCTTATCTATTTTCTGACTAATTTGTTCAAACTTACGATTCGATTCCTCACTCATTTCTCTAATCTCTTCTAACTTCCTGCTCGATTCTTCCCTAGCTCTATTAGATTCATCGCTTAGCTGTTCTAATTTTCTATTGGACTCCTCCATCGCTCTATTCGATTCTTCCCTAGCTCTATTAGATTCTTCACTCATCCTCTCTAACATTCTCAATATCATCTCGTTTCCTTGATCCCTGATTACGTCCTCGACTGATCTCTACTGCCTCCAGCATCTTCCATTTTAGAAATTTTCTCACACAATGCACTATCGTCACTTCCAATTTCCACTCCTTGACTCCTTAACCACTCTTTTCTCTGCATACGTTCTAATCACTCACACACACTCTAAAATACTCTTAAATTTATACACACACAAAACTCTCTCTCAGATCGCCAGTTTCCTGGAATAAAATCACAAAATTTTATTTGGAACTCGAGCCTCACTTTTGGGTCGCCAAATTATGCTGTGAAACCTCCAAAATCCGTGAACTACGCTTTTCGCCTCGGCTGCTCACCTAATTTTATAAATCTCCTCATTCATAAAAATTAAACACATTCCTACCACAAACATCAACGTTAACTCTATTTACATCAATATTCAGAATACATTAAATTTTCAAATTAAATTTCAGCATAAAATTCAGTTTTAAAAGGAATTTCAAAATTAATTTTATTATCACTTTAACGTGCATCCAGAATTCAAGTCCTTGTTGGATGCCTACTAATTAATATAACAATATAAACAGACCGGAGTCTGAGTACAAAGGGAGCATCTACCACCCCTTTACGTTAATTAACCAGGTTTGTCTAATTGAGCTCAAAGACATACCCAAAGTTTCATCATATTCCCGAACATCAAAACAAAATACCCTTTTACTTAAACAAGCAAATTTCATCTTAAAATTAAACTTTTATGGTTAGAACAATTTCACTAATGTCCATTTAAAGTAAATCAATTATAAAGTCATTCAATACACACAAAATGTCAAACAAAATAGTATAATTTACCTGAAGGTTACTGTCCTCGTCGTTTCAAGGTATCGTTTCTTTAGTTAATCACACCATTCAACAGGATTATAATTACGGCTTCTGATTCTCTACGCTTTTAAAATTTTCTCCATCACCAGTTGTTTCTGGGCTTTTCCGGAACTCATCTATGTATATCTGACCCTTGTTTCGTGGATCCAGACACGTATTTGAACCATTTAATTATTAACACCCCCGAAAAATAGCAAATAACTTCATGCTTCTGTCACCAATATACGCCAAAACTGCCTACTTGTATCTAAGTGCACTGAAGTACATTCATGTTAACACGTAAATAACAAGCTATTTTGAATCACTAAAATATACTAGCAAACTTTAAATTATTTAATCAAACTAAAATGCACGGTTTAACATTTTCAATCAAGTCGCGTATGTACGAGCTTTTAACGCATCGAATCGTCAAAAGTCTCAGAGAGCTTGTTTATATTCATCTCGGTATATATAGCAAAAAGCCTGTCTGTCGGTCGAGTCTCTAAAACGGGTAATTCTAAAGAATTTCTCATGCCATGTTCCCAGTCTGCCGCTCACGCGTCGATTTTTACGAATTTTCACTCGCCCCATTCAAATCTCAGAAAATTTCCACACGGCACGCAAGCATGTCCGAGAAAAACTAATTGATTTTGTACAGAAATTGTTGTTCTACCTCTGATATTTGCATCCTATTTTTAACCAATTGTGACCCCCGTGACGTTGCTTGAATCCCGCCTTTTACAATATGTGTCTTTGCTTGACGCATTTTCTCTTTCCTTCTCTACCGTGTTCTTATTGGTGCAAATTGACACTCTTCATTATCGATTATTTTAGTCCACATGGAGTGTGAAATAACCCAGCTTTAGCAATTCTCGTAACTATTATGCGACGTTTTCCCCAAGATTCTTTGAAACATTAATTATCTGCAAACTTTACGCCGAATGTGACATTTAAACTACGCAGGTGTTCAAAATAATATTAATTCTCAGAGCTTTAATCCGTGGTATTTTAATCTTGGGTTTTTACAAGTTTCTATAGGTATTATATGTTATTAACGGTTTAATTAACTCCAATTAAAATTGATTTCTATCCTTTTCATTTTTAGCGAATACAACTTAAATATTAATTATTATAGGTACACTTTGTTTTACTACCGGTTACTTAAATAGAGTTAATTAAGATAAATTTTGCACGTAATTTCTCTTTGTTTAGAAATAATTACATTACACGCAGAGCTTTTCAATACTGCTTCTTTTGATATAAAGCGTCTTATAAATAATTTAAATTTCTTATTTTTACTGAAACAACCGAGTTTATTTATGCTTCATGGTTTTAATAACGCGTATTATTTAATGAAATTCCTTATACACGGTGATTAAAATTATTTGATGTGATTATTTAATTTTCTATCCTGGTCTAAATATGAGTAATATATATATATATATATATTGCTATGGAAGTCCTCCCTGGATTTCTGCCCCACGCTTGGGCCAACATAAAATATTGCTGTGTATTACCCTTAAATCGAGCCCCAGCGTTGGTCTGCATAAAATATTGCCGTGGATTCCTGGAGAAAAACCCTTTTTCTTCTCGCCCCACGAATTGAGCACCATAAATATTTAGTGAATTACTCTTAAATCGAGATCCAGCGTTAGGCCGTCATAGATATGCAGTGAAATTTTCTGGTTATACTCCTGCAAAAGTTGCATAAATTTTTTTCTGAAAAATAAAAAAAATATTTCAATCTTTGGAACGCCCCCTTTATTTCCGCATATTACGGCTAGCTCTAAAACTTGCTTCTTCATAGATACTTACCATTCTAAGTTCGCTCTTTCTCACATATACTGCCAAATAAAATTACCACGCAAATATTGCAACGAAACATACCACCTTTTATTCATACAAATTAAAATTTTCCATTACCAAGTAAATATTTACACATTCGGATATACAGCTTCATATAATATTACAATCACAATCATTAAATTTTTTTAAAATTTCATGCCTTTAATTTATTTCGACAGTTTTTATTTTATGTGAGTAGATGGGCCCGTCTTGAAACCCTAAATTGACGTTTACTCTGGTCTATGGTGAGCTCAGTATAAACCCAGTTACTCTAAATGCCTAAATATATCGCATCTTTGTTATAACAACTCTAAAGACCCGTTTACTCTTTACATTGAATTTTTATGTCATTTATATACACCTTTAAATAATAAATACAAATTGTTCTCTACATATGCCCTTCAACTGAGCTTTTATGTTCATCAAATACACACCCAATGTGTCAAATCACTTTAGCACAAAATGTTCAAGCAATAGCAATAGAAATAAATTTCGTTACCTGGAGTAAGCTTTTTCGTCGTCACCTCTGAAGATGTTGTCCAACAAACCTCGTCGATGCTTCCATATACCTTCCTGCTATGTGTAGATCAAACTCATTTCCAATCGCTATCCAAGTCTTTGCAGACGCCTTTAATGTCCCGACCCAGATAATTGTCCAAACCAAGTTAATCACTTTCCACATCAACCAAACACCAAGCATCCTCGTTCCAACAATTTCTCAGCACGCTTACCTTAGTAACATCCCTCCGTTAGTTCTTTGAATGTAAGTACAGCACCGTCGACTAAATGGCACCAACTCGTGCAATTCACACTGTTATTTGACCTTCGACGGACTGTATTAACACCGTTTTATAAAATTTTAAATTTGGATATTACTGTAAAAGCTAAGCGAAATCAAACGGATAAGCGAAGTAAGAGAGCTTTATTGCGTCTCCTAGTGTATTTATATCCGTCGATCTTCGATCTTCTGCCCCTATTTCAGTCGAAAAGCTCCCCTACTGTAATTGATTCTAAAATTTTTATACGTAACGAACTTGTAAAACTGAGAATTCTCACTCCATCGTCGCTTTAACCCAAAAACTGGTCAACAAAATACAACGGTCGCGAGCTTCTTTTAAATTTTCTAGCACACACATTTCTCCCATTCTTATGTCCAGCCTTCAACTATGTTACCCTTGTCTAACACATATGTGTTGCCATTTTATAATCCCACTCAAGCAACAGAAAATCGATATTGTGGTTGACCTCCAAACTTGTCGCGTACTTTAAACTAGTGTTCTACCTAACGTCTATTATATGTGATCTCTGTCTGCTTTACGCTATTGATATCTTGTCTTCCTTTGCTTTCAAACCATTTGTTGTTCTCGTAGCTTTTGTGTCGACCGTTAACTAAATTTCTACAGAATTATGTTATAACGTACATTCATATTCCTTGACTTCTTTATTTATCTGTCAGGCTTTTCTATGAAGCAACTGTCCGTTTGAAATCGTATTTTCCAAGTTGTTCAACTTATAGAATTTCTTAGGATTTGTATTTAACGAACACTTTGTTTAGTTAAATGGAAAATATGCGTTTACATTATTGATTTCATATACCCGAAAGCTCTTATTATTATCTGATGTACTTGATTTACAACTTTTAAAATATTAAAGCTAATTACATTCGTATCCTTGAGTTTTCACGTACTACAAAGCTTCTACACTTATGCAAATTTAACACTATGATTTATAAATACAAAAGTATGCTATTATCCGTCCGTTTTCAATGTCAAACCTAATTAATTTGGCGCGTAAATAAATTATTCCTATTTCCTATATACATGGTCGATACGAATTTATTTTCTTGACACTTATCTATGCCTCTTAACCTATAATTAACACGATAATAATTTTGTGTAATAAAATTGTAGGGCCAATTTTTATTGATGGAAACTTGACTGCTGAAAAGTATTTGCACATGTTAAATGAACAAATAATTCCTGCTATACCATAAATTGTTGGAAATGCATTTGGCCATGTATGGTTTCAACAAGATGGAGCTCCACCACATTACGCTGTTCTTGTTCGAAATTTTCTGAATAATGTTTTTCCGGAAAGGTGGATTGGACGAAGAAGTGCAATAGAATGGCCACCAAGGTCACCTGATTTAACTCCTCTTGACTTCTTTTATTGGGGTTATTTAAAAAGTAAAGTCTATGAGACAAAACCGGCAAATATTGATGAACTAAAAGAGAGAATACGCAATGCTTCAAATTCAATAACTCAACAAGTATTGGAAACTCTTTCTGAACAAATGTATTATTGGTTAGCACTTTGCCAAGAGCAGAGAGGTGGTCAATTTGAATACCTTCGGCGGTAGTTTCGTTATGTATGAAATAAATAATTTATTATTTTACTTCTTTTATTTTCTAATCCATCAATTCTTCTAGAAATAGTTAATTTTGTCGATTGCAGCGCCATCTGCAAAAAACCTAAAAAATTATGACTAACATTTTGTGGCGAATCCGAATCTGCAATAACAAATGGGGGTTTCCACTTAAACTTTTAAAGTTGCCCCACCCCTACTCCCAGGGGGTGGGGGTGGGGGTTCAATTTTAGTGTCATTGGATAGCTTTTAAAAAAATATTGAACACGTATTTTTTCTTTTTTTAATGCGATGAGTATTTCCCAAAATATTTGACCGTTCCGGGACTTTTCTACCACTCTGTATATATATATATATATATATATATATATACGCTGACAGAAACATTAGTCTATGCAATACAAAAATTACCAGAATAATTATGGAGTCCATTACAAGATTTTTACATGTCGTTGTATACCGTCTAGTTATATCTCGTAATACATATCCGTAAGAAATATATCACATATAAATATAAATAGAAATATCGCATGTAATATAAATACGGCTAGGATCCTACGTACCTATTTGCTACATTGGCGATAACAAGCTCGACCCAAATAAAATCTACTATAACTTAAGGAAACAAAGTACATATTTACAGTAGTGGCTTGAGGAGCAATCAACACCAATAACTAATCAAATACCACAGCTGACGGAAATTTGTCAAGTTTATATGTAATTTCGAAATCAATTCACTAGGTTACCATCAACATGAAAACAATATTACACAAAACCTACACTAAGATCACTATTCTAATAATAACAGCATTAAACAAGCTAAGTGATTTACTCAGTTTAATATTTAAATAATACAAGCAAAAACTCACACACCATAAAATAGTAATCCGATCGTTATTTGTCGACCATATTGACGAAATGTAGAAATGTGTTGTAATGACAAAGTGAGGCTTCTATGTTAAGGCAATCATTGGTTGAGAGAACTTAAAAATGTAGATTAAAATCTGGGATAAAAACGTGGGACATAATAGCGAATTGGGATTGTTGGAAACTAATTCGCTCTGACGAAGCTTAAGGAAGTTGGAACCGGTCCGTAGATGTTTCCGTGCATTGTAAAATAATAAAGCTATTGTTTTGTAATGGCTATACAACTATTAGCTCGATTTGTATAGGTAAATACGCTTTTATGATTTCCATAAGAGTTTGTTTACAGATACATCTTATTTTTTATTATATATATATATATATATATATACATATGCTGTGATTCTCACAAAAAGCCTCACCAGAGTAAAAAAAAAAATTCGAACCTCTCGAATTTGGCACCAAGACTTGCTGTGATTCTCGCCCTGTTGACTCTTTTCTGATAATCGCCTCTTTACTCTTTCCGCCTCGGCTGCTCTCCTAGTTAAAACTTTCATCCTCATTCATAAAAAAAACAAACACATTCCTACCACAAACATCAACGTTAACTCTATTTACATCAATATTCATAATACATTAAAATTTCAAAATTAAATTGTAGCATAAATTTCAATATCATAAAATTTCAAGATTAAATTTGTCATCACTTTAATTTGCATCCAGTATTAAAGTCCTTGTAGGATGCCTACTAATTAATTTAACAATATTTGCAGACCTGAGTCTGAATAAAAGGGAGCATCTTCCACCCCTTTACGTTAATTAAACAGGTTAGTCTAATTGAGCTCAAAGACAGACCCAAATTTTCATCATAATCAAGAACATAAACTGCTAAATACTCCTTTCTACTTAAACAAGAAAATTTTACCTCAAAATTAAAAATTTGTTGTTTGTACAAATTCACTACTGTCCATTTTTTAGCAAACAAATTATAAAGTTATTCAACACACACCAAAACATCAAAATTCGAACAAAATTGTATAATTTACTTGAAGGTTACTGCACTCGTGGCTTCAATGTACATCGGACTTGTTAATTCCACCATTCCGGCTGGTTTATGTTTACGGCTTTAGATTCTGAACGCTTTTTAAAATTCATCTACAACACCATTCGTTTAAAACGTTTCAGGGCTTCTCAGGAACGCATCTATGTATATCTAAATCTTGTTTGTAGATCCAATCACGTTCACTAATAACATCTGATTACTCACTCCCGAAAAATAGCACTGAAATTTATACTTCTTTCACGCTATACCCAAAACTGTCTACTTTTGTTTATTCATTTATCGTAACAAATTTGGATAATTGGTACAGTAATACTCGCAAGTATAACTAGACTTTATTACCTTGTATCTTCTTTTCCAAGTGCACTAATGCATAATAACTTGTATCGTAGCACGTAAAGAGCAAACCGTTTTAAAGTATTCAATAATCACCAAAATATAAGAGCAAACTGTTTAAAGTATTGAATTAAATCGAAAATCTAAGAGAGAGAAACTGTTTAAAGTCCGGGTTTATATAATAGCTCGCCTGTATGTCGGTTTTGTCCGGCGACGACCAGTTTGTAGAATTTCGCATTCTCTGATCCCTTTCGACGGTCAGGCACAGCGATTCTCCTAAATTTGCACACGTCCAAGTTGAAAATCTAAGAAATTTTTCACACGGCACGCAACGCGTCTCCAAACAACTAATTAATTTTGTATAGAAATCGTTAAGTGTACACCTCTCATATCTGCATCTTATTTTCACCAATCGTAACCTCGTGACGTTGCTCAAATCACGCCTTTCAATAACCGTGTCTCTGCCTTGCGCATTTTATCTGTCTTTTTCTAACTTGGTCCTAGTGGTGCAAATCGATACTCTTTACTATCGGTTATTTCAGTCCACGTGTATTCTTATTTGGGTTAAATAACCCCGTATCTAGCCTTCCCGTTAACATAAGCTACGGTTTATCCGACCGTTTCCAATATACGCAGAATTCTCATGTTTATCCAAACAAATTAAACTGAAATTGACTTTTAAAAATACGCAGGTGTTCACTCGTAATACTTTAAATAACACTTCTACGATTTGAATATTATTGGGTTTTTTAAAAGCTTTTATGCCTATTATACCTTAATAATCTTTCAATTAACTCCAATTAAAATAATAATGAATGGCATTGACTTCTACCCTTTAATTTTTAGTGAATCCTAATTAAATATTAATTATTATTTGTACATTTTGTTTAATACTCGTTACTTGAAACTTGAATTAATTAATATAAATTTTGCACGTAATTTCTATTACTTTCTATTACTTTCTTTACTTGGAATAATTAACTTACATACAAGTTGAGCATTTTAATTCTGCATCTTTTTATAGAAAGCGTCTAGTGAATAATTTAAATCCCTTATTTTTAATGAAACGAATAAATTTTTATGCTTCACGGTTTCTGATAACGCTCATTATCTAATAAAATTCCTTATACACGGTGATTAAAATTATTTGATGTCGTTAATTAATTTTCTACCCTGGTCTAAATTTGAGTAATATATATATATATATATATATATAAATTTATCACAAACACAGTAACCTTCTGACTTTGAGCATGCCACAAAGTTCCAATTGAATGGAGGAATGACTCACCAGGTATTACCACTTTGTTTTCAAACGGTTACCGCACTCGCGTGTTTATCAACCCACCCTGTCAATTACAGATGTATTTCATTTCAAATGTAGATCGCCGTCTATGCTCTTCGGGAATACAATCGCATTTTTGTTAAAGCTTCTATGCATTCAAACTCACATATACCTTTAGGTTATATCAAATCCCCATATAAAATTTCACTTCTATTAGTACTACATTTTAATGTTTTCAGGCAATCGGGTTCTATATAACTAACTTTATATCTTTTTCTGCTGCGTTCAACAGAACTATTGTACATCCACTGTAAATCATATTTTATTACCAATAGGGTCTGATTAGTACAATGATTCAATGTTTCGAGTTTAGTCTATGCTTACCACGCAAATTCCCACGCATACAGTCTATTATAATGTATTTATCAGTGGAAAATGTATACGCAAGTGTTTGTTACATTTCGATGTCTTTTTTGTGTTTGTTTGCCATCGCCTTTCATTTTTACCATGCAGTATTTAAAAGGATAAATTTGTACTTTCTTATCTAAGTTATTTTTATAGATCACGCTACAGCAACAAAAATTAAAATATCTTGATTAATTAAGAATGATTATTTAAGAAACTTTTTATACAAAGTGCACCCTATCCTTTGTTCCTTCAAAATTAAATTAAATTTTTTTCACATCTAATTTATTGTTAACCCTGCGAGTGTATTTTCCTGCTACATAATTATTTAAATAGTAGGTAATAAAAAATTTTCTCACACGTTGTTCAATAGTTATATAGAGAATGGATTTACTACAACGTTGAAAATGGTTTGTTCTACATTAAATATACATCAATGATCCGTAATGCATAACTTCCTTGGAGAATCAACTTTACTGCTGTTGAGGTTTACGTATCCTAGTAGTTTCCCACTTGCAAAACAGTTTGTTTGAAGTAATTTTGCAAGTTTGATTGGACTCTGCAATTATTATATGTAGGGGTTTAACTTATGATATATTGATGGATACGTACATAATGTCAGTCTGCCAATAACCTTACCCCTAAAGATGCTTGTGAATCCCGCTGTGTATTTAAAGTTTTAGGATTTGCTCTCGATTATTGAATATAATAGACTTTGTTCAATGCCATAAATGAGCATTTAATCATATAGTTGCCGAGGGAACTTTCTGAAAACTGTATACTTTATGCTAAGACCTGTTTAGATTCTAAATCCAGCGTTTTCTAATATTTTAGTTTAAACTAACGAGTGTTTCAAATTCCACCGGTTTTTTTAAGAATAAGTAAAATATAAATGGCGCACTGAATTCGTATGGGTATTTTGACATTTAAAAAATGTGATGTATTACATTTATAAAAATGGCTTCGTACACGATACAAGAACACGTTCAAATTGTTGAATTATTTTATGGAAATCAGCGTTTTGTGAAAAGTGTTTTTAGAAAACTGCGTGAATTTTATGGTTTACATAATCGTCCAGCTGAAAGCACTATTGGTCGAATTATTAAAAAATTTCAAGAGACCGGTTCGGTGGAAGATAAAAAAAGTGAAAAATACAGTCGTAGCGGTCGTTCACAAGAAAATATTGATTTGGTTTGTGATAGTGTTGCTGAAGATCTTAAAATGTCCATTAGACGACGTTCACAACAAGTTGGACTTAGTGGATCAACAACATGGCGTATTTTGCACAAGGATTTAGCTCTGAAGGCATATAAGGTTCAAATAACACAGGCACTAAAGCCATTAGATCATTTAAAACGTCATTCTATTGTCAATTTCATGAATGAACAACAGGTTGATTTTTCTCAAAAAGTCATGTTTTCCGATGACGCACATTTTGAACTTGGTGGCTATGTTAATAAACAAAATTGTCGTACCTGGGGTGAGGAAAATCCACGAATTATTCATGAGAAACCTATGCATTCTAATCGAGTTACTGTTTGGTGTGCATTATGGTTAGGTGGTGTAATTGGACCTTACTTCTTTGAAAATGCTGCTGGTGAAGCTGTAACTGTCAATGGTGATCGATATCGTCGGATGATAAACGAATTTTTGTGGCCTGAATTAATGAATATTAATCTAGAGGATATTTGGTTTCAACAGCATGGCGCCACATCTCACTCTGCACAAGAAACAATTGCTTTATTGAAAGAAACATTTCCTGGACGTGTAATCTCAAGAAACGGTGATGTTAATTGGCCACCAAGATCATGTGATTAGACTCCATTAGACTATTGTCTTTGGGGTTATGTGAAAAGTCAGGTTTATAAAAACAATCCACAATCGGTTTCTGCTTTGAAAGATGAAATTATTGGTGTCATTCGTGAGATAGAGCCTCATTTATGTGAAAATGTTATTGAAAATTTCATCTAAAGCGTGGACGTCTGTGGAGCTGCAAGAGGAGTCCATTTGGTACATATTATTTTTTGCATATAAATGCCATTAATGATACTTCAATTACCAAAAAAAGGTTTTTGAAAATGAATGTAAATTATGTGTCTTGTTTATTGTTAAAAAAACCGCGATATTTAAAACATCCTATATATAAAGATCGCATAAGAAAAGACAAGAGTGCCTTCTCCACACACGCTTCCAGAATATTCATCAGAGACAATTCTTCCAAAACAGTTAAAATACTGTTAATCGAACTGCAATTCAACGAAACAACTATTCATCGATAAATAAATTAACTGAATTTATAATAATACATGCTCCTGGTTAAAACTGTGTCATACTAGAAACTAGTAGGTAGACATTTTGTTAGTTCTTGTAAGGGGCAACATAAAAACAGGACGTGGAACACTTCTAAACATGTAAACTTTCTCGCCTAATTAAGCCCACAGCTTTCTTACAGCAAAGAAATATATGCGAAAAATTATTTCTAGACTAGCAGACTCGCTAACCCAATCAGCTCAAAAGGTGTCTTATACCAAAGGAACAAAAGAAAAATGGTAAAACTGGAGTTTATATAGGACCCATCACAGTAAGCACGGACAAAGTCGCAAATAGTTGTTACAATCGGTCGTCGGATCTGGAACAAATGATTGAGCACACAACAAATATAAAACTTTATTAGTGTAGAATGTCAATGCGAGGCAAATATATTGTCGGTGTTTTGTTAAATAGGCGAATCGGCCATTTGACAAATTTTACAGGATAACCGTTTTTCATTTTTGACATAACTACGCTATTTACCAATATGTCAATTTTTTAATTTATAGTCATCACCATTATGTCTTCAGTCCTGGAACGGGTTAGACGCGCACCTTCATTGTTTCCTATTCCGAACTAACCTATACATTTCTCTGAAATTTGTAGTCTGCATCTATCACTATCTGATATAGGTCTACCTCTACCTCCTTTTTCCTATCTCTGCATTCCATACTATTCTCCAAAAATGCCTCAAAACGTATTCTGCCTGTCTATTTCTCATATTTTTTTCCACAGGTATCTGTATTCTCCTACTATTTCTATAACTTATTTGTTATTGACTTTATCTGTCCATGCTATCATCCTCATACATCTAAAGCACAACTTTCCAAAAAGTTGCTACCGTTTTTATGTCTGCTTTTCCTACTGCCCGTATTTCATAGACATACTGCGCTGTGCTCCACACATACGCCTTCAACAATTTTCTTCTTGTTTCTGTGTTTGTTGTCTTTGATAATAAGTGCTGTTCTTTCTTGTTAGATGCAGTTCGGTCCCTTCTATCGTTTTACAATTATATACCCTATTTCTCGACATTCCGTTGTTGTGAAGGGGGGTAAGCGCCTGTGGCTGCCAAGGTCTCCAGCACTTCAACATTTGCCGATTTAATATTTTTTCTAATATATCTTTTCGCACAGTTGCAGATATTTCACAACCAACACTTGTAGTTGTTTATAATAATCATCAGATCATACGGATCTCCGTCTCAAAACTGGTTGGACACGTACCTCCACTTAATTATATTCCGAGTTAGCCTACACAGTTCCCTGAAATTCCCACACAGCCTATATACAGCTCGGTTCCCCTTCAATTGTTTTTTAATTATATGCCCTATATCATCAAGATTCAGTGGTATGTGAAAGGGTTTAAGCAGCCTGTGGCTGCCAAGATTCCTAACACTTAGACATTTGCTGAATTAATAGCTTTCCAGTAAATCCTTTTACATAATTAACATTATTCGAGAATATTGCGCAACCAATACCTGTAGTTGCTTGTACTAATCATCATGTTTAAGTACAGTAATTTTTTTCGTCATTAGTTTATCCATCTTAGGACTGGTTGGATACGTGCCTCCATTGATTTTTATTCTGAGCTAACCTACACATATCCCTGAAATTCCTACAGCCTATATCTTTCACTATATGTGTGCAATAGTCTAACCTAGGTCTACTTCTACTTCTCCTTTTTCCTATTTCTGCTTCTAATATATTCAACACTATTCCTTCATGCCGTAGCATGTGGCCTATCATCCTATCTCTTCTATTTTTTCCCGTTTTCTGTATGAATTATCCTGAAGTCTCCACTTCCAAAATCCCCCGCCTCTGGCCACCGAACTTCGCTGATCCCTACTATGTCTAGTGCTAACCTATTCATTTCAATTTTCAGGTTCTCTAGCTTACCTACTTGATTCATACTTCTAACATTCCACGCTCCGACTCGCAAAAATGTTCCCGACTCTTATTCTGAACTTTTCGATCGCATCTACCGAAGTAGTCCTTCCCAGAGATCCGAATGGGGAACTATTTTAACTAGGCGTCGCCGTGGATCAATGTAGTAACGGATCCCAAGGCCCTGGGTTCGAATCCCGACACGCCCGACTGCTAGAAAAATGGCAGGTGAGTATTTTCCACAAAAATTATGTTCTCGTTCGGATGAGAGGTTAAGTGAAGGTCCCGTGTGTGAGTGTTGTCACGGGCGTTAAAGATCCCTATCTTGCCTGAAACAGCAAGGGTTCTACAAATTTCTACCAGGCAACAAACTCGTCTCCTGGCCAATGTAGTACCTTCGCGTGGAGCATTGGAAATGTAAATGCACGGACTATTTTAACTCGGAATCTCTTACTCCAGAGAATGCCATCATGTTTACTACAATTTAGGTACGATGTGTATTTAGGAGGTAATGCGGTGGTTTCCCGTTGTCTTCCATATCGCGATAGTGTCTTATACTGCCAAACCGACCCCTATCGTTTCTGCCAATCTAAGTACCGAAAGGGCGGCTCCCTCTTTCGGGGACCCGTCTTAGTCTGGTTTCTCACTAACGACCCTACTACTTTGGTTGGACCTGTAGTTTGACTATTTAGCTCATTAGAACACGCAGGTATTTCACCTATTCTAGTAATCTAGAACTTCAGCAAGGTGTAGGTCCATTCGAAATAGAATTTCTAGTACTAATTATACATATTGGTCCTATTACCGATATTTTGGGTATATGGTTCATTAACAAATGTATTTGTAAAAAGACTTTTTAACCAAAAATTGGGATATTTACTCTTTAGGTACATCATTATCCTCAAGTTTAGAGTATTCAAGTTATTTAAATTCTGGTATTCAAAACATCAACAGAGTCAGTAATAGTGTAATAACTCTTAATAATAGGTAAAGAATATTTAATATTGAGTTTTTTAAATTAAATTTATTACATTAAGCTTGTAATTGAAAAGACAAAAGAACATTAAATTCGCCATCCTCATCATCCTGCGGCAGTTGTATGTGGAGCTGCTTTATAGCAATTATGAAAATTTCGGGATATAACATGTTACAGGCGGAAAAGCTACTAAGTATATATTTTTCAGTAAAATTATAAAATGGGGGCGGCCTGTAAAACAAAAATTAAAGAGGGGTCATCGCCACTAGCTAGCGGAAGGTCGTGGATCATATAGAGGGTTAAAATTTTGCAGAAAGGGTTAAATTAATATATAATATACTACAAAAAAAGATTGGCACTTACCTTTCATAAATATTGTGGCTTAATGACAATTACCAAGGGCGCCAGACAAGTCGAGAATGTCTAAATGTTCATGCAAAACCTTGAGCGACTTGTCATCCCAAGGAGGAACAATTGTTTTTTTTAATCAATTCTTTTCTTTGTGACTACTTATGCAACTTTCATGATAAGAAAATAAAAAAGCTATCGACTTAATCAATGGCAAACAAAACTATTTAATTAACAGAGCAATAAACGTGAACCTCTTACATTCATTGATTTTAATTTCGACATTTAATTGAATGGGTAAATATGGAATTATGATAATTTTGCGTACATAAGTAATTCTCAACACTTTATATGGAAGAAACTTATCTTATAAATTTTACACTAAATTAATCCTACGGTTTATGGCCAAAAGGTCCTAACAAATAAATTAACTAAAAATTGGTCATGCTAACTTAACTATAAAAACTTACTTCTAAAAATCGTCACTTGGTTGATGGCTTACCTTCCAACGCAGAACAGCTCTTAAATTGGGGGAGAGAATCTCGCTTGTTGCTCTTGTTGTAATTATTAAGTAATTTAATGGCACACACACCCGGCAGGATCTTGTTGGTAATTTAACTTAACTTGTGCGTCACATGCATACAAGCTTTTTATTATTACTTTATATCACTATAAATCCGCGAACATACGGGCGTAACCTTCGCGAACTGGAAGAGTTAATTACTCCTTTCTAATTTCACTATTGTGATACTAAGTGCAATATCATATCTGTGATGCCGGAGAACGCTACCCGCGTACTACGTTTCTTCCTACCTTTCGACAACAGACAACCCCATTGGAATCTCCCTTCTTTTGGCTAAAACCTTAAGTTATATAGATTAATTCCTACTTTAACCATTATTTACGTCATATTTCTGTTATCCAATGACTTAACAAAACCTCCCAAAAAAAAACAAGATTTTAGAAACCAAATCCAACCCCTTTCAAGATGTGAACCCGGGGATAGCAATTATTTTTCTAATGGTATAACTATTTTGTATCTTCTTGAAATTTTAATTACTTAATTGTGGACCATATCTGTTGGCGACAGTGGTCTGCCATTAACAAAAGACCGGTTAACCCACTTAAGCCAAAATGGATTTTAAATACAATGGATGTCTTCAGGCTACTTAAAATTACTTGCAATCTTTGAGCAAATGAAATTGAAAAATAGTTTGGCTATTTATAATGTTTCGTTTTCTATAATCCGCTGTCAATCAACGAAAATATTAAGAAGATTAAGTTTTTCAACTGAAAATTGCTTTTCTTTATTTACGTTAAAAGGTACTATTCCATTTTAATTTTATCAGATTTGTCAATCTGTAACCGACATAAACTTTAAAAGGGTAATTGTATTTAATTTGCAAGGGTAGAGCTTTAAATTATGATGACAGCCGCTGGAATTTACAATATTTAAGCCTTAAGCTATTTCTAAACCTAGTCTTTATTATACGGGATGCTACTAAAATATAAAAGTAATTTATTATGAAATTTTTCCTATAAGTTATGCAAGTTATTGAAATTTAATTAATCAATTGATCTGTTTATTAGTTAACATTACAAAATAATGTCACAAACACCTGAGTGCCAAAGTGATAAGAGTTCGTTATATTTGGAATCAGATATCGGCAATCTTGTACTATAACACCTAAGGAGATGACATCCCAATCCAGATCTGTTTTTTCTTGAGCTTTGTGTGCTACATACAAGAAAATAGTTAAAAACTCTTTGTCATAGTCGTAACGACAGAGTATACGGTTTTCTTCAAATCACAACCATTTTATTTTTAAATATACTACGTTACCTTCAGAATATTTTTTCATATTAATCATCGAAGCAATTTGTTTCCAATCGATAAAATCATCATGGCTGTATTCGATGAATTCTTAATAAGGCGAATGATTCCTCATTGCCATTTGACATACAACCATTCAGCTGGAGCATTGACGGTTATATTTTTCGGAGCAAGTTCGATTGTAGAATGCGATGAATCACCTTCTTGCTGGCAATAGTCTGGTCCATAAAAAATGTGATCAATATGTTTTATATTTCGCACATCGTGGAGGCAAGCAGCAGCAAAAAATTGGTTACGATTTTGACTTCCACAGCTGTCAGTCATAAAAAAGAAGTGTTTACTATTGGACTGCTTTTTTATATAATTATCCAGGAAATGGCAACTTCATTAGATCCACGATTGCCTTCCATTTCATTCCATAAGTTGCATGTGCAATGATGGGAACAATGTTGTAAATTGTTAGATTGTATGTTGCTAATTTTCGTTTGTAAAAAATTCATGAAACATTTACTTTAGGATATTCTAACACAGCTTGCATGTCAAAGTTTAGTATGCAGTCTTGATTTGGTTCCATTTCTTTCTACACAGCTTCATTTTTAATTTCACGTGGTGTCCTTGAGCTTTAAGGGCGCGATAGCATCCCTCTATTTTCATAACACGAACTAATTTTAAAATAGCCGCCTTTGTGGTATGACTTTCGCATGATAGAGGAAACTACTTAATTTTAACTTTAGTAGTTTAGTGGTTCGTTTCCAAGTTAGGCAAATAACGGTTGCTAGGATACGGTACGATGCTGGTTTTTCTCCATTTCTGTAACTATTCATCGTAAATGACCTTCAGAAATTTCGAAGTTGTTGAACACCAAGCAAAGCGTTAGATATAGTTGAAATCAAATAAAGTCAAGCATGACTCATCGTTGCGCATATGAATAAAACACAGCCACAATATTGTTATGCTACTCTATTACCTGGCTCTTCCCCATCTAAAAAGGATAGCTAGAAAAATATTCGTCGGCTGTATAATTCAATGCAACCACTTTGAAGGTATGTCCATAAAATATTTCCGTTTGTAATTAATTGTCAAACATTTTTAAGGTTAGGTTAGAATTTGTGCTTTGTTATTTCACTTGCGATTTTCTACTTTTCTTTTAAAGATAATTCTGATATACAACAAACAGTTTTTTTTAAACTAAGAACCTTCTACACATTGAATAGTGTTTGGTCAACACTTATCAAAATGAACACGCTTCGTAACAAACATTTGAACTTTCAAGCTCAGTTGTTGGTGATGAATGTTCTAACATTTTTTGAAAGAGAATGTGATAATCATGGAACCTTGGCCCCATTTGAGTCAGTATTGCAGGTATAATCAAATTTTCAAGTGATATGTTGTGTTTTAACTGTTGCTTATTGTTAGCGAACATCTGAGGCTTGTGGGATAGGACTGAGTTCTCTTCGTTCCATTAAAAAAAGAGAGTTTTAGAAGCCCGAAAAGAAAATAAAGTTCCTGAGTCACCGAGCAAGCACCGAAAATTCAACAAGTCTAAATCGTCTGATGTAGATGGTTTTGTAATAGATGCGGTTAAACGAAAAATTTACGAAATGTATTCCAAATGTAATATAGTTTTCATAACAATTTTATTTAGTGTTTTTTAGTATTATGCTTTTAGGGCTCCATGTAACTGTTAAATATTTACGACAAGAAATTGTAACCGCTCAAATTTTTAACTTCAGCCAGTCTAGTCTGACGAGACTTCTTTCAACAATTGGTTTTTCTTTTAAATTGGACGATGGTAGAAGGGCTGTGCTTGAACAGGAACATATTGCTGCTGCACGAGTGAAGTTTTTAAGAGCATATGAAATGTACAAACAATTGTAACTTTATGATCCTGTTTTCTTGGATGAGACGTGGATTTTTAGTCGAGGTTCTGTTAAGAAGAGTTGGCATAATGGTTCCAAGCTCAGTGTAAAGAGAAAACCTCCTGGAGAAGGGAAACGGTTAGTATATTAAAGTTAAAATTACATTTAATAGAAATATTTTTTATTACAGGTTCATAGTCGTACATGCAGGCAACAAAACTGGATTCATCCCCAATGCAGCACTTTTGCATTCTACAAAATCTCCAGGTGCTGACTATCATGGAGACATGAATGCAGCATTATTTACAAAATGGTTTGAAGAACGTTTAATTCCTAATTTAAGCAAACAATTCTAAATATCATTGATTACTTGATTAAACACAATGTTAGTTGCGGCAGTCACACGTTAAAAAGGGAACTATTATCATTAATTAAAAAACATCCACAACCAAAAATTTATGAAATAGATACCCTAGCAGAAATGTACGGACACAAAGTTTTGCGGCTACTTCCGTATCACTGCGAGTTTAATCCTATAGAGTTGATATGGGCAAACTATAAAAAATATTACAATAAAAATGTTGGACGGCTTAACCAACTTTATAATGACACAAATGTCAACTTGATATGGCAAGAATCTTTGCAAAGAATAGATGGGTCATATTGGCAAAAATGTATCACACATGCAGAAAAATGTATGATGGAATGGTGGGCTATAGTACAGCAGTTTGATGTTGTCGAACCTTTAATTATCAACGTGGGTGATACAAATAGTGATAGCAGTGGCTGTGATACTGATCAGAATAACCAGTATTACCTACACGGTAATTTTAGTTGGTTTTGTTAGCACGAGACCAACACAAACACAATACACAAGTGTATGGTAACGGTCACCAAATTACATTATTTATTGTGCAATATTTATGTTAACAAATTATTAATGTTTAGCAATTGATGTTTAACCATTTATGACCTGCTAGAGTTTTTATACAAGAAATTTAGATTTAAGTTTCATTGTCATTATTATTTGTGCAATGAATTTATATCGACTTGTTTACAGAAAACTTGTTTGCTTTCAAAAGTTAAAAAAGGATACAATCATTACATCAATACCACCAACGTGACACTTTAAATCGGCCAAGTGTGTTGGCTACCACAAGGAAAGGTCCAGGGGGTGGGGTTGGTGTGTACGTAAGGAAGGAACTTAAATGTCAGGTTATTTTGTTTGGTTTGCAATTGACTCGTATACTTGAATATATTTTGGATAATGTTTAAATTAAATCGCAAAACTTTTACTGTAGGCACAGAATACAGATCCCCAAACTCTAATCCGCTTAGTTGTGTTGACGAACTAGATAATATATTATCTTATTTAGCACCAATGATGGATAATATAATATGTTTAGGTGATGTCAGTGTAAATCTTTTCAATTTAAGTAATATTATCACACACTGCATTGATTCTTATGGATTCATCCAAGTAATAAACGAACCTACGCGCATAGTAAATAACAGCAGTACTCTTTATTGATTCCATATATTTATCAAGTGATGAATTATTTGTTCGTACAGGTACTATTGATGCTGATATTGTTTCGAATCACAGAAAATTAGAGATTGTGCTAAGGATAAGATAAAAGTCATAATTAACAATACCTCTATTCCATTAGTTAGTTCTCCAAGAAATTTCTGTTTAATACTTGACGATGATCTACGCTTTAAGTCACATGTTGCAAGGTTAATAAAAAGGTCGTATATAGCACTTAAACAACTATATGGCTGTCGGTCTATACTAACCTTACAATTGAAAAAGCTGTTGTCGGAAGCTAGTTTTGTCATTATTTAACTATTGTGATTTTATATATGGTCCAAACCTTGATAGCACTTCTATGACACAAATACAAAGGATTCAAAATACTTGTTGTCGTTTAGTTTTGGACTAAAAAAATTTGATCATGTATCGCATAAGATAAAAGAGTTGCACTGGTTAAATATGGATAACTGCAGGAAACATCATTTGTTATGTTTTGTTCATAAAATAATTATAAATGACTTCAGAGGATATTGCTAAAATATTAATGACACGCTCCAAAGTGCATTGCATCAATATTAGACACACTAAAACTTTAACAATTCCCAACCAACTGACTGCTATGTTTCAGAAAGATTCATCTATAATGCTGTTTCTACTTATAATGCAATTCCAGATGGATATAAAAATCTTTTTTACTTTTACTGCATTCAAGGTTCAAATCAGGGCGCATATTTTTGATAAGTAGTAACATAGCCTAATTGTATATTTTTCAATTATTGTGTAATTATTCATTTGCTTCACTCATTTTCCTTGTAGAGATATGTAGTGGTTTATGCAGGTTAAGTGTAAGATAGTCTATGACTAAACTTTGCCTGTATGGACCTACAAACATGCCTTATATACTAATATTTAATGTAATATTAACAACAATAAAGTCAATTTCAGTTCGAAAGCTGTTCGTATATTTATTACTAAACGTTTATCTATTGACCTTAAAATGTGTGGTTTAAAAAATATTATTTACTTCTTTTCACCAATAGTTTTATATCATTTACATTGCTACGTATTGTGTAGAACAGTGTTCCTTTTAAGTTTTTGGTTGGTAATGACTTACTGTTCAAAAATACCTATATACACATTGTAAATGTTACAACAATTGAACCTATTTTTAATTTTTTAGTTATTCATTAAAAATAAAACATTTGTAATAATTTTGTTTTAATAAAGCACACTTTACAGGTAACAACTCAAAGTTTTTTTGCATTGGAAATACATTTTTCGATATTAGCATTTGATGAAAAATATTAAACCGAAGACCCCAAATATTCTATTAGTTTGAAATATTTATTGAAATAAACGTTTAGTCGTTTTTGACAGAGTCGATTTAATGTAACAAAATAGCTATTTTTGACAGAATAAACCAAAAAGGAATTCTTTTATGGTTTATTTCTAATGCCTAAAGTTAGGTCTAGTTTCGTAAATTGTTTAATCCTAAATAAACTTTTCCATTTTTATTTTTAATTTAACCTAAAATATATTTCATAATTAGTGGGAGTTTTGAAGTTTATTGTTTGTTATAATCATTTTTTGCCGACAGCACAATTTGAGAAAATGTTATTATCACATCTATTGACGTTACATGTGAACTATGTATGACCAAAAAATGACGGAAGTCTGCTACCTGGGGGTAAAGAATGGGAACACTAATAAGTTGCCTATATATTTAAAGCTGATTTTGACACTTTTCAAATTGAAAATATCCATTGCAGACCCCTGGTGAAGATACACAAGACAATGAACGTCCCCAAAGTGAAGTGTAAAATGATGTAGAAAAAATTATCGTTTTAAGAGAACGTCTTCCCTCAGATCGTTCAAATTTGAAAATCATTTTGCCGAGTACCAAACTCGCAACCTAATTTGTGACAAAATGTATCTTATTTCCCTGCAATGGTTCCACTAAGATATTTTAATAAACATTACTCTTGCTAACATGATGCAATATTTTGCTTATATTGAATATTGTAGAGTATCTAGTTACGTTTTGGGATACGGCACACTACCCTTTTTTTTTTTTAAAAACTATTATAACATAGTATAAGCTTCACAAAGTAACACTGCTGTAATAATTTACTTATCGCTTGTAAACATAAACATGAAAGTTTACAAACAACCATGGATGTTGAGGTTATGTCATTTTTGGCTTCATAAATATTCGCAATTAATCCAATCATTATTATATTACACTTATCAAAAGGTAATTCACCATATATTATTAGTTTACTTCATTTCAATGCGACAAAAACAAAGTCCAAAATAATTCAATTTGAAATATTCTGGTTTTAAACCTTATTCTACACATCATTAACAGTGCCATCCTCGGAGGAAGTCGTGAACAATTTCTATTAAAATGTAATAATTCAATAAAATCCATTCAGTACACTACGGCTATCATGATCAATATTTTTGAAATTTTTTTTAACAGAACGATTATATATGTATTCTGCTATCCAGCGAATGCTTTTTTTTATATACAAATTGATTATGTTAGATGTAGTAACTAAAATAAAGTAAGTGAATTTTAACATTACTTTTAACAGCTATTTCCTGCTTAGCTGCACTTTAGAAAAAAAAGGCAAACCTTCGTTAGAAAGTTCAAAGTTTTGTGAGTCTAATGGTGAAGTTACATTTTGCATATTTTCAATCCAAGAAAAGTTATTTACCAAACAGAATAACCTGTTTTTTGATGGATTTTAGGCAGCCAACCATACTTCCGATCGCGCCCTTAAATGATTGTTGTATGCATCCGATTCCACCAATTTATTCTGTACTGAAAGATTTTCGAACTTCTGACAAGTGTTACAGGTATCTTATACGAATAAAAGTATTTTTTATACACAGATGTGGTTACTGCGTTCTTGATATTGTTAACACATTCACCTTTATTCAGTAGATACATTTTGTTCAAATTTAATTCTGCCGGCAGGTATTTCTTTGTGCTCGATTTTCGACAATAGTGGGACTGTACTGAGGTAATGACAATATGTGTTTCCTTGCAAATTCCTCATTTTTAACTGGCGGTTTATGTTGATTTTAATGACGGCCTCATTTGTCCGACTCTATTATTTCAGTATTGTCTACTCTTTTCTTCACGCACCTACGAACAAATTTTTCTGATGTCATGAACAAATAGAAAAAATGCACAACACTCTCTAACTCTCTTGTTATTGTATGAGACAAGGTATTCCAGTGTGTTCCGTTTTCTCGAATGTTTTCACTGCGTCGCCTTTCTGGGTCTCTAACTATCAAATGATCAGATATGAATTGCTGCTGATGATCTTGATTTAAAATTTCTTCACCAAGTTACCAAAACTGATGAAACATTGTGTCATTTTCTACTTCCGAGAATTTATCGCTACATTTAAATAAGCATTTTTTGTAGAAAAAGGTGCGGCGTTTTTGGCAAGGTACATCTTTACCTTTAGTAGTTTTATATTGTGCTACGTATAATTACGTAGTCAAACAAAAGAAACAAGGAAGAAGAAAGAAAGAGAAATTGACCGGGCTCAATCGGTAAATGGGCGGGGTAGAATATCTACACAGATTAAATCACGCCTGAAATAAAAGTAAACAAATAACACACTCCTAACCATAATCATACAATTTCTAATTAACAAAAAAAATAATAATGAATTACGTACAAAAGCATAATGGTACCACCAAATAAACTATCCGTAATTACAAGTTACACATATTTACAAGATCAACAGAAATCTTCCCTAACATGGAGAGATGCGGTTTTTAAGTGCCTACCTTTTACGTTATTTCGCAACACAACAAAACCCAGAAAGAACACTAAAACCCACAGCTCTTAATGGTTGTAAATATAAAAAGTACACACGCGTCATTGGCAGGACAAAATCCTAACTAATAAAAATTTAACACAAAAAAATTAAAGCACATGGTAACCCAACAGTTACAACTTATCCTCGTACGCCTACGAATACTTACAGTAATCCCTTTAAAGCCACCAAGTGTGGTTACCAATTGCTGTCAATTAGTACCTACGCACTCACCCTCGAGTTGCTGCCGTCGGACCGACTCCTACCGTACCTAATGGTGGGGCGAAGATAAGGGGCGCATGATCCCATCTTGCGGTTGTCCTCCCATTACAACATAGCGCGACCATCCATCGTGGCTTTAAGGGCCACCGGAAGAAGCTATAGTAAGTACAAGTAAAATTAATTTATTGATGTCGAAAAGTGCAATTTTACTAAACAATAAATACAGAACACGTTGTAAGGCGTGCGCGAAATTTTCATAAGGAAAATGAAACGAAGAAAATCAGAACGGATGTTTTCGTCGTGTGAGTTGAAAAGCAAAATGAATATTAATTTCGTTTAACTAATGACCAGAGCTCAACGTAATATTGTTGCTAAGGATTAGAACTGGAAAAACATGATTTTATCGGATAGTACGCAGCTTTAGTTCGACGAATCTTTCGATGGAAACACACAAGAATCAATTATCGGATACTTAGAGCAAGTTATTGACTAGTTAATTATAGCATAAACTTTAGGTTGAGGAATTATGAGAAAGAATATTTATTATTAATTAGGCGGTAAGATGTAGCAACAGAAACAGAATTTATACGAACGGAGAATGCATTAACAAAAAAAAGGGTTATTTTAATTTACCGAATAAATTTTAGTTCTTAAAGCAAAAAGGATTTGAGTTGGAAATCATTAAACATTATAATTTGAATTAGGGCCGCTATAATTGCGGCCACGTTTCCAATGCTCCACCCGGAGGTACTACATTGGGTTTAAACGCGAAAATAAACGTGCTTTTTATGAATTCTAACTTCATAATTAATCCACCCTAAATAAGAATCTAAATAAAAATCTAACAAACTGAAACAAAAACTAAAAACAGGGTTTAAATAATGGTATCCCTAGCGTTGATTTTGGAGTGTGCCCGATCAACAAGATACAAGCAAAAATGAGAGGGGGAGGGATCCGTAATACCGGATAGCAGTCGCCAGCTCTGCTTACCAGTGCGACCTGAAGAGTCGACTTAAAACTATCCAAATCTAGCTAGCTAATTTAAAATGGATTCAAATTTCTAAGCATTTGCCAAATGTATTAATAGTGAATCCAGCTATTTTGCCTGCTTTATAAATTTACAAATTCGTACTCCCTGATCTAAGTATTTTATCCTAAATTTGTCCCTAACGTTCCCTATCATTCCCTAACTGACATATTATATATACAATCTTTTTTTCTATATATACTGCGGCCAAAAATTGGCGACAGAACGTCAAACGAATCAAGCCACAAAACAATACAATGCAGGCAAAAATATAAGTGTAAAAATAAATATAAATATAATATAAATATATAAATAAACATATAATAAATATATAAATAAATTTCTGAATAAGCAAAATCATGTAAGAGTGCATTAATCAGCAAAAGCAAATACATTGCACACGCATGACCATTATCTCGACTAGCGCCATTACACAAAAAACGCGCTTGTTGGATTATTTCAAAATCTGTTTAAAATCACAAATCAATGCTCGTGCGAGTACAGCCACCACAATTTTATTCTTACCTTCAATATAAATTTCTCCAGCATCCAAAGATCTGGTCGTCTACTTATATCTATTGGTTTTCTACCTTTATGGGAGAGTTGGATATGCACTGTTAAAGTCCTGGTGGATATGCACTAAATGTTCTGGCGGGGATCACAATCACTATCACTATCACTTCACTTTCAAGTCCTTGGGGAGAGGGGGGAATGCGTGGTTTCACTCTATTTTATTTTTTGTTTATTTTATTGATCTAATTTAATTAGGGTTTCTGATTTATTTGTTATTGTTTATTTGTTATTATTTATTCCCGATTTCCCGATTTTCGGCGCATAATTATGAAGTTAGACAGTGATTGTATTAGTGGTGTGGGGGTTTCTCGTGTATATTGGTCTTTTGGGTATAATTATCATGTTAATTTTTTAATTTCTTTTTTAATTTTTTTTTCTTTCTTATTTTTTTTTAAATCAGGTTTTGGTTATTTCAATGCTCGTATCCTTACTCACGCCAAGTCAATCTTAAATTTTTCAATCCTCCCACCAACCCAACCGAATTTACACGCGGTTGTCACTGTTTATTCTCGCGACCCTTCCCGCGAATTCTTTTAAGGCTGTCCAGAACGCCTTCTGGTTAACCACTTCCCCGACTTCCTCTAGGCTCTTTGGCCAAGCCAGTCCTAAGATAGCTAGTTTGCTATCAGTCAACCCTCGATTTCCCGCCTCAAGCGGGCAGTCGAAGAGCACGTGCTCTGCGCTTTCCGCGCCCTCGCCGCATTCGCAGCGGTCGCTGTTGGTTAAACCGAACCTCTGTAAATACGTCTTCAGGGCGCCGTGCCCTGTTATCAACTGCACCATTTTGTGATCGAGCTTAACCTCGATCCTACCTCTAGCTTCTATGCTCGGTATGAATTTGTGGGTCAACCTGCCCGTGGCAGCGTTGTTCCACCTCTCTTCCCATTGTCGAATTGATTTTTCGCGCAGTTTTCTTTTAATTTGAAACCTTGGTATCGACGAATGTGATATCCAAAAGTCGCCCGTCGCGGCCTCTTTAGATAATTCGTCAGTCCTATCATTTCCTAGGTTACCATCGTGCGACCTAACCCAACAGAACTTTAAACGTCGAAACTTGAGCGCTGTATGCGCTATTATCCAGACGTCCAACTGGAGGTCTGTCGAGGTGTTCATGTTAGTTAATGCCGTCAGCGCTGATTTACTGTCGCTGATTATATAATAATCGTCTCTGCCTGTGTGATTTATTACGTAATCGATAGCCTCTCGTATGGCTACCAATTCACACTGTAAGATAGTGCTCCAGTTCGCGAGTTTGGTTTGAAACCGGAACACCTTCCTTTCCTGCTTAAATAAGACAAACGCCGCGCCTGCTTGCTCGTCATCCATTCGTAAACCGTCCGTGTAAATTCTGATACCCGTCGCGTCCCGATCACCTTCGACAAACTCGATTCCTCTAATATCGGCCGGGTGCCCTAACTCTGATACGACAATCTTTTTCTCTGCCTCCCTATTGCCAAGACAAATGTCTTCGATAATTTCGCGTACTTTTCCGGTATCTACTAACCTTCTATCTCGAAACTCCCTAACGACATATTCGATAGGGAGAGTCTTACTGATAACCAGGACCGCCTCCGTGGAGGTGGTCCTGTACGCCCTCGCCGCCTTCACCGTGGTAATGCGTTGAACGCTCGTCAATTGACGCATCTCTCGAACTTTGCAACCTTCTGCCCATACAGATGCTGCGTACAGCATTGCCGGCTCTATCGCTCCGGCATAGACCGTCCTCAGCGATTTGCCTCTGAAACCCCGGTTTATTTTCGCCGCCGCCATCATTTTATTTGATAATTCGCCGCCTTTGCTTTTTACGTATTGTACCTGCGCTTTCCAATTTAATTTATTGTCTATTTTGACACCGAGATACGTGATGGCGTCTTTGAACGGGATTTTCTCCCCTCCTAGCTCTAGCCTAGGGGATCGCTGTCAGGGTTTCTTCCCGAAATATAGTGCTTTCGATTTTGACGTATTAAATTTCAATTTTACCTCCCGCGACCATTCGTGCAATTTATTTAGCGCCTCGTTTGGTTTTGTTCGCATGTCCATTAATAATCTCCATCTGATAATTAAAAGCGTGTCATCCGCAAACCCAACGGTTGAGCATCCTGCGGGCAACTTGACCCTAAAGATGCTCTCATATAACAACTTCCAAAAATTGGGACCAGAGCATGACCCCTGCGGGCACCCCCTTTCCACCTCGCGCGACAAAACTTCACCCGGAATTTCAACCTCTGCCTGTCGCCCCGAAAAATAGCTCTTGACTAACGACATCAAGTTCCGCGGGCAACCCCTACGATCTAACTCGCAAACGATTAATGGCCACCAGGCAGCATCAAATGCTCCTGAAATGTCCAAAGCAACAACAACTCAGTACTCTTTAACATCTCCCGCCTGCTTAATTTCTACGACAACGAATTCTAGTGTGTCGATAGTCGACTTTCCCTACATAAAACCGAACTGTCGGTTATTAAAACCACCGTTGTCTCGCACTAAGTGCTCAGCTCGCGTAGTCATGACGCGATCCAAAGCTTTCCCCAGCACCGATAGGAAACTAATTAGACGATAGCTGCCCGGATCTGACGCATCCGCCTTTTTAGGTTTAGGGATAAATTTCACGTTCTGGACTTTCCAGCAACGCGGAAATACATCCCTCTCTAAACAAAGATTAAACAACCCGGCAAACACACGGGGTTAACAGGCACGCCTTTAGAGCTTCGTCCAAAGTGATTCCGTCATGCCCCGGTGCCTTCTTAGGGTTCATCCTCCTAAGAGTCCTTACAACCTCGTGAACTAAGATTGCCTTATCGGCACCTGTTCCTTGCGCCTCTCGGAATTTCGCGTGCAAAATTCTTTTAATTTATTTGTTCGCGTTTCTTCTATTAATATTTTATATTCGCGGTTACTTTGATTTTATTCGAGTCTCCGTTGTTCTCTTATTTCTCCCGAGGCGCGTTGATATCGGCGCTTTAGGTTACGCGTTTCTGCCCGCTTGGTGGTTAGTTCGCTGTCTTTAAATGTTTTCTTTCGCGGCATGAAGTACGATGACGCGTCTACCACAGCGTCGTTTAATTTTTTCGTGAGTGTTTCTATTTCGTCTGCCTCTTGGCAGTTTAATAGCTCGTTTTCGAGCGCAGGAATGCTTTCACCAAATTTTTCTTTAAACCGCTCCCAATTTGCTTTTTTATTACAGAACCGCTGAAAAATAGTTAGTTGCTCGTTTGTTTTTTTTCATCATCGATATCCCACGTAATTAATTTATGGTCAGAGAGTGTTATCTCGTCCGACCTAAGTTCCCAATTATAAATTATTTCTAGCATTTCGTGCGAGGCTGCAGTAATATCTATAAAACTGCAGTGCCTCTATGCCCCTCAAACGTAGGTAAATCATTAGTGTTTATCACACTAAGACCCCACTCCGTAAAGAGATCAGCAACCTGCGAGCCCCTATCGTCTTCGATAAAGCTACCCCATAACGGCGACTTAGCATTAAAATCTCCTCCAATTATTAGTTTTTTTATTCCTTCCAATTTTGCGAAAATTACCTTCGATTTGATTTATTAAGTCCTCGGTTTGAGGATTTTCCCGCCGGGAGTCGACTGGAGGAAAGTACACACTTATTACGTAGAATGTGTTTGTCCCGGTTTTTATTTCCGCGGTGGTTATAAATTCATTAGACAAATTATTTAGTAAAATACCGGCACACGTCCCATTATTTATTATTATTCCGCTGCGCGGTCGTTCGCTATTCGCGTTTAACTCGGTAACCCCCCTCCCAAAACCTGTTATTTTGTGGCTATACAGGTGCCGTTCCTGTATGAACCCGATGTTGATTCCATTTTCTTTTATTATTTTGACGAAATTATTGGTGGCCTCTTTACCCTTGCCAAAATTGATCTGCGTGCATTTGATTTTCGAGCTCCTCAAAATATCATCTATTGGCCTAGCATCCATAGTCGATGTTTCTGGCGATGACTGCCTTCAACCGCTACATCGTGGGGGACTAGCTGGACTTCGCATCATGACGAGTGTCGACCCTAACGCTACCAACCCTGTCGTTCGACCTCGCACAGACAACACAACAAGAAACTGCCCGCCTACAGCTCTTAAATTCATGCCCCACTTCGGCGCAGTTACCGCAAAACTGCACCCGCTTCTTACACTCTGTGGACCTGTGGCCGAACTCGTAGCAACGAAAGCACTGGATCATTAAGGAATGATCCCGAGCCGAAACCCTACGCCAACCCAAACAAACTGCCTCCGACAAAAAATACCTCCTAGCCGCCGGCGAAACCTCAAAAACGACGCTGGCCAACGGATCTCTGGGTGCCCTGCCACCAAACCGGAACTTCTCCTTTACCTCCTCCTCGAACCTAATCCCCCTGAAGCGGGGGTTCTGAACAATCAACCTCTGCTGGAGCTCTTCTTGTTTTATCTCCCTCTTTACCCCAGGGAGCACGATGCGCGGCCTATTCTTCTCGATGATCCTTGCTGTAAGACCCTGACAAGCCCCACCTACTGTCGACTGCAAACGCCTGGCATCCTCCTTACTAGCACACTCGACAACAACGCCACCTCTACGCGTCCGACGTGCTCCGACAATAACAATCCCATCCTTGGCCGGGTCAACCTTCCTCTTCAACGTCACCATGACGTCGTCCTTCATCCTTGGATTGGCGTTGACACGAACTGCGGTCTTGTTGATCGGGTACACTCCAAAGTCGGCGCTAGGGATACCATTATTTACAACCCTGTTTTTAGTTTTTGTTTTTAGTTTTGTTTCAGTTGGTCAGATTTTTATGTTTGTTAGATTGTTAGAGCTTGTTAGGTTTGTTAGATTTTTATTTAGTTTTTTATTTAGGGTGGATTAACTACGAAGTCAGAATTAATCAGAAGCACGATTATTTTCGCGCTTAAACCCAATGTAGTACCTCCGGGTATAGCATTGGGGACGTGGCCGCAAGTATAGCGGCCCTAATTCAAATTATAATGACACGAACTGCGACCGTCGACGCTGTCTTCCTAACCACTGCTCTAGCATAGGACATCACACCCCTTGGTCTCCCTGCCCTACCAGGACCTGCTCAGTGCGTGCTGCTGCCACTTCCGCCACAGCCTCCTTCACCTCGCCACTCACCATCCTAAGACCCCTAACCATCTCTAATAGCTGATTCGCAACGTCTCGGAACTCGTCCGCGGCGTTGCGAATCACCTTCCTGTCGTCTACGGTGATGGTCGCCGAAGTGGCAGGGACCCGCTTATGTATAAAGCCGTGCGCCCTCCTCGGAACATCAAGAGATCCAGCTCGTCTAAGTTGCTAGCAGCAACGCTTCCGTTGCTGCCAGTCGACCCACGGCGCTGTCTTCTCGACGTTGCGGGCGACTCAGGCTCGGCTCCACACACAAAGGGCGCCGGCCTCTCCGACTCCACCACCGCAGACCCAGACTGCCTCTGCGACGCACCTACCTCCCCGTCGGACTGCGACACCAACCTATCTACCGCAACTACGAGCTCCTTCTCTCCGACCTTCTCAACCGACCCAGCCTCCGACTGCTCACCCCTGACCGACTCCGACCGACCACCCCTCTTCTTCTTCGGCAACGGCTCCTCATCTCGATAAAAAAAATCATTAGACATCGTATTTATTATTAATTATGAATTAATGATTTTATTTAACGGTAGGAAAAGAATTTATTCGAACGGATAGCGAATTAACAAGGGAGAAAAAAGGTAATTAATTTGTGCTGAAAATAAACGTAACAACTGTTTCCCTGTAGCTTCAATTTTTTCCTTTCTTTCCTATTGGTTGATTTCGGCATTTGTGTCAGTATTAGTGAATGCTGTTAAATATTTGTAGACAGATTATTTTCATTTGGATATTTGTTTCCACAATTATGACAAATGAACGCTCTTAACAACTCTCCAGATACTTCATCTAAAATTACATGATCACAGTTCCTCTACACAAGCTCTTCAGTAAGGTGTCTATCAACATGTAGCTTATCTCCTGTTTGACTTAGTTTGTGGATATTAATAGTTACATCTGCATCCATTGAAGTTACAACAGTGTAATCATGGTTGGAATAGTCAAAGGTAATTGTGGTGAAAGCACATACATGTTGTCAAGTTCAGTAAAGATCACAGGAAAGCCAGCTCGAAGCGCAACCGTGTTAAATTTAGGCAAAATATTGGTTCTTTAGGTTCTGGAATGGACAATTCCATAATTCAGGGTTATTCAAAATGATGGACTCATTTTTAGAAAGATGTATTTATTAAAGTACAAATCCAAAATGAACAGTCGTTGTACCAATGAAAAGAGGAAGTTTCAAACTTTTTTTTAATACATTATAAATGTTTAATGTGTCCACCGTTTGCTGCACGGCAAACATCTACGCGATAGGTAAACCTATCCCACACACGAGAAAGCGTATCTGCTGTTATTGAGTGCACGGCAGCAGTGATGCGGTTCCACTTATCAATGGCGGACCGTTGTGATTCCCTAAGCGGCCGATTGAGTTCACGCGGCAATAGGCCGTCATTTCGTTTCACTGTCAGTTATGAGTGAGATGGCTACTGTGGAGCGCAAGATTTTCTGCGTTCTTGAGTTCGCAAAAAGTGAGTCGCAAATTGTAGTGTACCGGGCATTTCGTGCAAACTGCGGTATTGAACCACCAACTAGAAGAAACATTAGCTGATGCTTTAAGCAATTTCGACAGACTGTAAGTGTGTGTAAAGGAAAAAGCATGGGCCGACCGCGTGTGTGAGGGGATGATGTTAGACAGATTGAAAAAGTTTTGTTCGCAGTCTACGTAAGTCTACCAATAGAGCTAGCAGAGAACTTGGAACACCCCAACCAACTGCATGGAAAATTTTGAGACGACGTTTGCTGTTCAAGCCATACCGATTACAATTTCTGCAGACTCTTAAGCCTATTGACAAACAGAAGCGTTTCGAATTTTGTGGTTGTGTGCTGCAAATGATCGAGGCTGACGCGATTCTACGGCGTATAACTTTAGCAATGAAGCGACTTTCCACATCAGTGGAAAAGTCAACAGACTCAATGGGGTTTGCAAAATCCACATTCAACATGGCAACACGAAAGAGACTAACCGTAGATAAACGTGTTCTGTGCCTAATACAATACAAAGGTCTATGGACTTTTTTCTTTGTGGAAAGAACAATAACAGTAAATAACATACCTGGACATGTTGGAACAATGGCTGTTTCCCCAAGTTATGGAAGATTCACAGGATCTTATTTTCCAACAGGATAGAGCATCGCCCCATTGGCACCTCAATGTAAGATGATTTTTGAATGAATCCCTTCCTCAGAGCTGGATAGGTCGCAGGGGAAATGAAGACCTGGTTTTACTCTTCTAGCCACCGTGATTTCCTGGTCTCTCCCTATGTGACTACTTCTTACGGGGTTATGTTAAGGAAGCTGTTTACGTCCTGCTTCTACCAAAAACTCTGAACGATTTGCTGCCATGCACTCAGCAACAGAAGATACGCTTTCTCATGTCTGGGAAAGTTTATCTACCGCGTAGGTGACTTGGAGGACAGCTGATTGTGGAGATGGCAACGTGGAGAACGCCTCGGAGATGGTGACGTGGACGCCTTGGTGATGGCGACGTGGCGGACTGCACATCGGGCCAGACGTCGAATCGGCGCTCACAAAATTACTTCAGAGTTCTTGGCGGTGTTGCCATAGATCTCAATCTGAATTTCCTTGTGGTGCCGAGATTGCCACGGATTTCCAGGTGATGTTGCAGTTTGACTTTGACTTTGACATAATCCTTATTGAACTTTAATTAACAAATTTTACGCTTAATCTAATGGGATTCTAATAGGATTCTGATGAAATTTTGAAATTTAAATATTACATTTTAAATCTAACTAATAGAAAAAGAAATGCGGACTTAAAATATTTCAACCATACTTAGATCCAGCTGAAAAACAAAGAGTTATCTATGCTGTCTCAATGAGAGTTTAATTAAGATATGTTATTTTACAGATTTACTAAGCTAATTTAAAACTACCGTCTTCGGTCTGCGATGCTTCATTAGTGCGGTCTCATCGTAGTACACTGCCGTCTGACGAGGGGTTATAAAGAACCATTTCATCGAAGATTTTCCTTGGATCTGCCTTGATGAATTTCACATCATCGGAGTGAATCTAGTCGTTTCTGATGTACCAGGGAACGTTGAATGGTATGTGTAGATTTTTTAATAGGACGATTTGTAGCCTTATGATGTGAGACTTAGTCTGAGTAGCCCTACGCTGCTGATGCGTAGATCAGGGTCCATTTGATGACAGCTCTAAAGAGGTGGATTTTGTTTGTGATGTCAAGCGGGCTTTTCCTGTTCAGCAGTGGCTACACATTGACGTTGCTGCCTTGGCTCGTGTGGTACAGGTTTTGAAGTGTGCTTTCCAGTTTTTGGTCGATGGTCATTTCCAGGTATTTGACCACGGTCTTTCACTGGATGGTTTCGTTGAAGATGTCTTTGTCTGGTCGTTGGTGATTTCGCTAGGATGACGCTGCTATTTAGCTGGTTGGCGTCGGAACCATTCTTCCAAGCTGGCGTCAGCTTCCTCAAGTCTTTTTGTCACTAGTCGAGGCTAGTGACCTAATGACTACCCAGGTGTCATAAAGGTAGAGAGGCAGGGAGGTGTCTCTGGTCTTCGGAATGTCGTAAATGAATAGCGAGCAGAGCATCTGCGAGAGAGTTCTGGATTGATATGGCACGTCGCCTTCATATGTAAGACTCATGAACGGGAGCTGCCAATTTTTACAATCTATGCTGGTCCAAATGAGCCTCGCCAAACCTAGATGGGTATTCAAATCTATTGAAGAGCAGTCCATGGTGCTATATTCTGTCGAATACATTAGCGACGTACAGAAATATGATTTCAGTTGTCTGTTTCCTATTGAATTCATTGGTGGTGAACTTGATCAGACGCAGCGTCTGTTCTGAAAATAAAATTCGCGTTGGAGGTGCCCTATCCCCGTTCGATTTTGCTATGAAACCGTCGAAATAAGGTACCTTCCGCTATCTGACCGAGAATAGATAGGAGGCTGATGGGTCGGTGTTTCTGCAGGAAGGCCGCAGACTTACAAGGCTCTGAAACATTATTATGTCTGCGCATTTCCAGGGGGCAGGTAAGTAACGCAGACGTAAATTGGCGTTAAGTATGGGCTGTAACATGGCTTTCGATGTTACCTAAAGAAGTTTGACGGCCTTGGCAAAGACGTCTCCAGAACCTGATGCCTTCCTGGTACTTTTCTTTTGATGAACTCCTCCAGTTCTCGTGGGATCACGTGTGGAAGGTGCTTGTCGTCTTCGTCTACGTTGTCTAGACATTCACTGGCTGCACCGTTGACGTCCTCTAACAAGTCAAAGTGCGCTTCGAAATAGTTCAGGAGGAACTGTTGTTCCAGATGGCCTACGAACGATTTTGGCTTTGTCTTTTTCGGTGTAAATCATTCCATTTCCGCTATGGATTTCGTAAATTGGTGCTGACTTCCTTTCAGAATCTTTACCATACCCCCCGAAGAAAATGGACTTCTTGTTCTAGAGACTAGATCTTTCTTCTCCACTGCTCGTACCAGTGTTTCTGTAAAAAGACTCTTATCCGGTTTCATGACCTCAGGAGCGTTGGTAGTTCTTCCTGCCACAGTTCTTTTCCGTGATGATTTGACTGATGTCGTCCGGAATCTTGTGGTGCTATCTGTGTACCATAGTTGTCTTGGTTGCCGTTCCCAAGGATGATCGAATGACTCCCATCTGTAGTTCAATTGCTGCTCCAATTCGTCCGTTGTGTTGAGGAATGGTAACAGTGGGACCGTTTTCTGCAGGTGGTCCGTGAATGCTGCTCAACAGGTTGTCTTCTTAAGTCGTTCCTTCTCCTCGGTGAAGTCTACGTCTGCACTTAGTAGCACTGGGTAGTGGTCTGAGTCCAGTTTGTTGAGTGGGTTGAGCTTGACTGGCAACGCAAGGTTTTTAATAACTAGAAAGTCTAAGGTATCTGTTCTCTTATCGTTGTAGCAGTAATGGGTTTGGTCCAGTGGATTCCGTTGTTTGTGCTGCTGTTTGCCTGTTGCCTGAGTAATTTAAAATCTATGGAATAGCTCTAGAGTTACTAGGATACTCTTACGCTGCGCAAAGCTTTCCACAGGTTCTTCCGTTTTGGTTGGATGTTCTGCAGTTCCAAGCTGGGCGGTTGGCGCTGAGGCTTCCAGCCAGTATCATTGCTGGTCCCGTGAGTAGAATGGTGTCCAGTTTCACTTTTTAGATGTGCCTGACTGGTGGGTTGTGGCCTATAAAACTAACGTATCTACAGACGCTCTCCTAACTTCCACGGGCGGTTACTTTCTGAGTCTGTAATATGCTATGCTTGGGTTGCCAGCTTTCCCGGAATAGCCCTTGTACACTATAACGATGTCTAGAATATACCTCTCAGCAAACTCTAGTAGCTGGTGTTCCTTCGCTAGGAGGTCGTGGCGTTCTAGAACGCTACCTGCTCCCAGCTCCCCATTAAGGTTTTTCTTCTGTCATACATAAACTTACTTACAGGTTAAAGATGATGTCTGGTATACAGCTGAATAACGCTGTGGCAGCTTCGTGGCGTAGTTCATATGTGCGTGACTACTATCCAAGGTCCCCGGTAAGAATCCTGACACTTTCGTACGGATGAGAGGTAAAATGCAAATCCCCCGTGTCGATGTTGTCACACACCTTAAAGCTCCCTACCTTACTTGGAATAGTAAGGGTTTGGCAAAATAAAAAATTTTCCAGGTAAAAAAACTTGCTTTCTGACCAATATAGTATTTTCAGGTTTCGAACATTGGAAAATAAGAGAAATAAAATAAATTGTTAGAATTTGTCCCGTTTTCTTGGCTACAGTGAAGGCAGCGGTAATTTTCTTAATGACTTTAGTAATAATCCTCAGATCCACGGAAGCCAGACGTGACAACCCTGAAATGTTTATAATCATCTTTCGTTTTAATAGTTTCTATATTTTGTGCATTCTTGATCTAAGGAGGGATTAATTTTACATCTTATATTGTTCATGGTCAAGGGTTGTCGATTCATTTTGACGGTTATAAATCTTAGAAATGATACAAGCCATGCTGCTTTGTATTTTAAAATTATTGCAGTTATGATTAATTTGTTTTGAGTAATAATGTATACCACTAACGCCTGTGACCTTATCGGTTGAGAAAGACGTTTACAAACAAGTTTTTTCTAAGTCAAAAGATGAAAAGTTCCTTTTTTTGGTTTTACTTGATCTTTCTATAAGTTAATTTTACATATATTAGATAGAGAAAATAATACAAGTAGTTTCAATTACCAGTCTTAATTCATCTGTCTAATATCTAACGAAAATACCTCGTATTATTTTATGAAGATAATCAGTATCATGTGCACTTCGTACTTAACATCCAAACAACGAACATGTAACTTAAGTAAGTTAGTTAACCTTTAGAATTGGTAGAGAAATGACTAAAAGTAGTCAATAGCTTGGATAATACCGTACCAACCTGGTTGCTTTTAGGGATAACTTAGTTCCCGTCATATTGACAACTTTATGCTTTACGCTTTCCGTTTGGGAGTTCCAGGAGAATATGGTAAAAGAATACAGAAGATAAAGGCGTTTAGTGGTGTACGTTTCAAGTGAATGTCACACAGAAGGGACATCAGTTGTCTACTTCCTATCTCATTCATAACGGCAACGGCTGCGGTTGGTGTCGATGGAGACCGCTTGGCTGCTGATTGGACAGAGGCGGTTATAGATGTACTTGGGTTCGGCTCCCCAGGGGTCGCCTAGATGAAGGACATGGCAGAACTTACCTTGGCTGCAGGTGGTCTTCTCGTGGGAAACAGATAAGAAGATACATATGTCGCAGAGAATGAATTCAAAACAGCACACGCAAGCACCGGTTTAATAGTCAATAGGACAAATATTACATAATTACGATGTCCTGCAAGTCCACTTGTATTTCTGGTAAGTTCCTTACTCTACCTGCGATTGATGCTTTAGGCCAGCTGGAGGGATAGGTCTACGCTTCACCAAAATCCAAAGAAAAAAACAACATTTGCAAGGCCTCTATGCTATTATATAAAATTATGTTATCGGATACTAAAAATTTGTATGGCATTCCACTAACTCTAATCATATATATTAAAGAGTAAAGCTATTACAATTCAGATTTTAAGTCATAGACAGTCAAGGAGTTCCTTTTTTACAGGTAGTAAGTATCATTATTCGAATTAGCGTCTAAGTGTAGATCTGCGCTATGATGATAAGGTCTCTATTGTGAAAGTAGATTAGGTTGAATAAATTTACTGAACAAGGTATTTGACTTACATTAATATCGGTGGGCATAAAGCTGTAAAGTTACGGAGCTTTGCAGGAAGTTACGAAAATTTATCGAGTTGAGTGTCGGTTTTATCGGATAGGATTACTCGTTATTACCAAGTTAGTTACCAACTCCTTATTAGTTTATGAAATACGAAGCAAACAATTTCTCAAAGTTTTGCGCTTAATTTTATGTCAACATTCACAAGAACGAAATGCGTATTATCCGTTTCCAATTCCTTTTAATGCACCTGGATTACGTGTTGGAAACATTTATCAATTAGATTATACTTTTAAATTCCAAGGTGGATGCTTCGTGCTCTTACAACATAATGTAAATCTACTTGAAGCTGGTGTTTGTAAAAGCTGTTTGCTAAAATCTTCTTCAACTTAAGTTTATAGCTGAACAATGTCATATATTTTCTGTGTTTGCATGTCTTCACGATCCATGATTATAGCGAAGTAAAGTGTCTGGGAGCTTTCAAGTCACTCAAATTTTTGAAATATTTGACTAAACGTCAACTTTAGGAAATGGTATTGTTCGATGCACCGATATTTTTTGAAAAATGTTTAAATTATGAACTCTGTCAGGTGCTAAATCAAGAATATATCTGTAAGACTTTTTATACGAGAGTCTTTTCGCAAACGTTTTCGTACACGAGTCAATTTTAAAATTCCTCAATTTTTTTTAAGAATGCATGCTCAATAACTTTTAAGAAAACTAGATTCAGCTTTTTCCCTCCAAATTAAACGAGATAATATAAGGGGTAAGCAGAGGGGGTGCGTCGATAATAATCCATTTCGAGAACAAAACGAAACATTGGAATGGAATCGTAGTTATTGATCATCATTAGGTCTTCAGTCCTGGAACTGGTTAGACGCATACCATCGTTGTTTCCTATTCTGAACTAACATACAGATTCCCCTGAAATTTGCACAGTCTGCATCTATAACTATATGATCTAGGTCTACATCTACCTCTTATTTCCTGTCACTGCTTGTAGTATATCTCATACTATTCCCCTAAAATGCCTTAGAACGTATTCGGCCCTTCTATTTCTCTTATCTTTTACCCCAGATATCCTTGTTCCCCTACTATTTCTATAACCTATTTGTTATTATCTTTGTCTGTCCATGCTATAGTCCTCATACATCTGAAGCACAGCATTTCAAAAGGCTGCTACCATTTTTCTGTCTGTGTTTCAGACTGCCCGTATTTCATAGGCATACTGTGCTGTGCTCCACACATATGCTTTCAACAATTTTCTTCTTGTTCTATGTTTATTGTCTTTTCTCATAGGCGCTGTTCTTTCTTGTTAGATGCAGTTCGGTCACCTTCTATTGTTTTACAATTATATACCCTATTTTTCCGACCTTCAGTGGTTGTGAAGGGAGGTAAGCAGCCTGTGGCTGCCAAGTTTCCCCAACACTTAACCATTTACCGATTTAATATATTTTCCAATATATCTTTTCGCACAGTCATCATTAGTTGCAGATATTTCGCAACCAATAACTAGTTGTTTATACTAATCATCAGATTTATCTGCGCTTATTTTTTCGTCATTAGGTTTTCCGTCTCAAAACTGGTTGGACACGTACCCGCACTTATTTATATTCTGATCTAGCCTACATAGTTCCCTGAAATTCTTACACAGTATGTGTATACAGCTCGTTTTCCTTCAATTGTTTTCGTATTTTATGCCCTATTTCACCGAGATTCAGTGAAGGGGGTTAAGCAACCTGTGGCTACCAAGATCCCCCAACACTTAGACATTTGCCGAAGTAATGGTTTTCCAGTAAATCCTTTCACATGCTTAACATTATTCGACAATATTGCCCAACCAATTCTTGTAGTTATAATAATCATCATGTTTAAGCACAGTTATTTTTTCGTCATTAGTTTATCCATCTTGGGATTGGTTGGATGCATACCTTCATTGATTTCTATTCTGGGCTAGCCTACACATCTCCCTGAAACCCCTACAGCCTCCATCCTTTACTATCTGTGTGCAGTAATCTAACCTAGGTCTGCCTCTTCTTCTCTCTTTTCCTATCCCTGCTTCTAATATATTCCGCACTATTCCCTCATGCCGTAGTATGTGGCTTATCATCCAATCTCTCCTATTTTTGACCATTTTCCACATATTTTTTTCTTCCCCTACCATTTTTAGTACATCTTCGTTCTTAACTTTGTCTGTCCGTGATATCTTCATCATACGTCTGTAGCACCACATTTCAAAGACTTCTACCTTTTTCTTGTCCGCTTCTCCTACTGTCCAGGTTTCACAGCCGTACAGTGCTGTGCTCCACACATATGTTTTGAGCAATCTTTTCCTTGTTTCTATGTTTGTGGTTTTTGAGCACAGTAGTTGCCTTTTCTTGTTAAATGTAGCACGACCTTGTGCTAATCTTTGTTTTATATCTTTTGCGCTTTTCCCATCTTGCGTTATTTGGCTTTCTAGGTAGCAGAAATCCTTAACCTCTTGTAAGTTCGTGTTACATACTTGTATTCTTGTTTTTGATTTATTTTCCCCACCTTTGCATACTAGAACTTTATTTTTAGTTTTGTTAATTTTCATACCGTATCTCCCTGTTAGAACAGTTTGCATTTCATTAAGAGCAGCTTCTAACTCTTCCTTGCTAAACGCCAATACCGCTATATCATCCGCAAATCTAAGCATATCAATTTTTCTCCCTGCATAGTAATTCCAAATGTCTTCCTGCATTTGACAGTATTCATTGCCTCTTCTATGTACAAGTTAAAAATCAATGGAGATAGGGCACATCTTTATCTCACCCTAAGCCGCCCACAAAGGGGGTCAATGGGGGTCGCCTGACCCCCCCTGTATATGTTCTTTTGTTTTTTTTCTCGTTAGAAATCGCAACACGAAGTGCACCTTCACTAGAGATAGAAGAAGATTACGATTTCACTATCGGTTATACTATTGTTTAAAAATAAAGTAAACCTAAATGTTGAGATTGCACTACAGGTATGCCTATTGTCTAACTATAAATAGACCGACTTTGTATGTCATTTTAAGCAGGAAATGCGAATTAATGCGATTACCTTACAATAGTAACCCTAACCGCCTATAACAAAACTATTATTTTCATTCTTTAGTATCTAAATATCTTTACCCTGAAAGTTTCTATTCAAACGAAATATAAATAAAGGCTTTCATAATGGTTTCTTTCTTATTGTACAGGTTCAGGTACTCTACAACTAAAACTTTGGAATGTTCTACAAATGTCTCATTGTGTTCTATTCTGAGAAAAAATATATTCTTTATCTATAACAGTAAAGTACTTCTATATCTTCAGTGACTTCAGTTTGTATTCAGTGTTTTTCGAATGCGGTGTACTTTTAATTTGTGACTTAGGAAACTTTATCTGACTGTTGAATTAGTAGAAGACGTGTATGTTGATAGATATTGATTGGTCATTTTCTTTGTAGTTATTGTTATCAGTGTTGATAAGTAGTGTAGTTACTGGTTTTGTTTTAAAGAAGGCCGAAGATTGCAGTTACAGTTTAGTTACGGATAGGATAGCAGTAAGTACTAATGTACCTAATGCCTGAGAATACATATTTAAAATAATATTTATTTGCAATTGGGAGATTCTTATTTTTTTTTCTTTAAAGTCTCTTTGATTAACAAATCTCTTCTTTTGAAGTATCAGAAAAGTAAAGCGTGTTATTTTTTTTCAGAAATTCAGATCTAAGATCAGTAACAATACTAACAATGGATATTAGAAAATTTTTCAAACGAAATGAACTAAAAAAATCATCTAGCATAGGCTGTAGTAGTAGCGGTGCTGGTGACAATGCTATTTTTGAGTGTAATAGTATAGTACATAATAGTGTCAATGATCTAAATAAAGCTGGTAGTTCGTCACCTAATACTTTAAAATCTCTCACATGTGAACATGACACCAATCTTTCAACTGATAAGAATGAGTACATGCTCGATTTGGGCAATTTTGTTAACTCGAATGAAACACTTTCCGACGATGTTCGCTTTTCATTATTAACAAATCCTTACAAACCAGATCCTAAATATAATTTCAAGAACGATTCCGAAGAAAGAAGACGTGCTTTTAGATATGACTGGCTTCAACAATACGATTGGCTTGCGTATTCTCCAAAACTCAAAGGCGCACTTTGCAAATATTGCGTAGTTTTTCGGCCAACTGTTAAAAGAGGGGTGGGTTCTTGGTTCTTTCATTGTGAAGCCCTTCACAAAATATCATGACTATGTCGCTTCTGCAAAAGCACATGCTACAACCAAATGGCATCGTGATTCAACTATTAAAGCTTCCAGTTTTACAAAAATTATTGAAGGAAACGTCTATCAATTACCTCTCAAATAAATGAAGCTGAGCGGGATTTGATTGAATTGAATCGCAAAAAACTTATACCAATAATATCCACCGTCATTTTTTGTGGTATGCATGATTTGCCATTACGAGGTGATAAAAAAGGTAATTTTGAGGATCTTTTACAATTTAGAATAGAAAGTGGGGATCACATTCTAAACGAGCACTTAAAGTTTTGCAAGAAGAACTCAAAATACACCTCTCACAGAACTCAAAATCAAATAATTTCAATTTGTGGAACATTAATTAGAGAAAAAATTGTGAAAGATGTGAATTCGAGTGAAGCATTTTCAATTCTGGCTGACGAAAGTGCAGATATTGCTGGGGTAGAACAGTTATCACTTGGAGTAAGATTTGTTAGTAATGACAATTCAGCCAGAGAAAAATTTTTAGGCTTTGTAGTCCTTACATCGATGAACGCAGAAGGTATAACTGCTGCAATTTTAAACGCTTGTAATGAATATGGTCTTTGTATGGATAAATTAGTTGGATTAGGATTTGATGGTTGCTCGACGATGGCAGGTCATGAGCAGGGAGTCCAAAAACTTATTAAAAATAAATATTCAAAAGCGATATATTTTCACTGCGCGTCCCATAGATTAAATTTCGTGATAAATGATTTGAACAAGATTCCGGATATTCAAAATTCAGTAGGTACCATTAAAGAAGTAATTACTTTCTTTCGAGATAGTCCATTAAGACGTAGATATGTTTCTAATATTCCACTATTATGTGAAACACGCTGGTCCGCCAAATATGAATCAATGAGGTTGTTTGCGGAACATTTTGCAGATACTATGAACGCTCTGGAAAATTTAGCTCATAACCGTGAAATAAATGCTCAGACAAGAAATAGGGCCAGTCAACTTTTAAATTGCGTTTCTTCGTCGAAATTTATTCTTTGTCTGTATATTATGGCTAAATATTCTAGCAAATTGGAACCTGTGTGTAATGCACTTCAGTCTAAAAGTATAAACTTATTTTCCGTTAAACAGCACATAGATGAACTACTCAAACTTTTTAAGACACGCCGTAGTGATCCTGAACAATATTTTAAAGAGGTTTATAAAAAAAGGTCTAATTATCATATGAGTAGTGTTGAAGATTACTTTCGAGTAAGCCTTTTTATTCCTTATTTGGATTCTGTTATACAGTCTATTTCCACAAGGTTTTCTGAAGATGCTACGACTTCTTTTTTACTCTCTGGATTACATCCAAATAACTTAAAAGACAGCAATATAAAAGGAGCATTGTTTAATAAAAAAGAAGAAATAGTCAGAAGTTACAACATTGATAACTTTTCAGAACAGTTGCAAACGTGGGTTGAACTTTGGCAAAATAGAGAGATTCAACAAGATACAGACTTTGTACATTTGCTTGATAATGAAGTTTCTTTTTTTCCGGCCATCAAAACTGCGCTAAATATTTTTTTGGCATTACCTCCAACTACTGCAACAATAGAAAGGTCATTTAGTACGCTAAAGCGGGTAAAATCGTGGCTTAGATTAAGCATGTCATGGGATAGATTATCAGTTTTATGCATGCTTAGTGTACATAAGGACATGGTAGGTAGGGAGAAACAAGCATTTATAAATGAAGTCCTAAATAGATTTGGTCAAGACCGAAGAAGATTGATTTTTTTTATTCAAAAATGATGATGATTAATAAAACTCGAGAACAGTCCTATTCAGCAGTGCCAGTTATAATAGTTTGTTGTACCCTTCTTAGTTCTTAGTCATGTTTGTTTGTGCAACAAATATTAAAGACACTATTTAAAGTGCCGGTCGGATATTTATTTACTATTAATTAATATCTGTGGTTTGTGGCCATTTGATTGACAATGTGGCTTTTCTGTTTCCGTTAAATATGGTTGTGTCGTGTCTGTATTTTTACATTTTCTTACGGGCGGCTTATTACGGGTATTGGAATAAGTCTATTCAATTTTCAATTAGTGTGTGTTAATGTAAAATCCAATCTTTTCCTTTTGCTACCCTGTGCATCATCAAGCCAAAAGAATCGATAGCCTGCTGCACCAGCAATTTACCAGATTGGTAAGTAACTTTACACTTTATGAAAATTCGATTAATTACAGAATGCTGCTTTTATTAAGAAACTATCAATCCTACGTTTTTCTTTCAATTTCAAATACTATAGCCGAAATCTCGAAAGAATGCATTCGCGTCATAGGTTTCTGACTTAAACACCAACATACTTTTAATGTATATCGCTTTTAAATTCAGTAACCTATGGCGTGAATGCATTCTTTCGTGATTTCAACTATAATATTAAAAAACGCTGTATTATCGATGGTCCTAACTGCTTTTGAGCTACTCTAAGGAAATAAGATTTTATGCCTTACATTACTTTCCAATACGTCCGATAACGGGGTTGCATTAACAGTGTTCATCCTTTGTGTAACATAACTAATATTTTTGAAAGTAGTCTTGACCCCCTCTATAAATTATTCTGTGGGCGGCCTTGATCTCACCCCTTTCCTAATGTTTACTTCTCTAAGTTTTTGCTCTAATTCTATTACTGCTGTTTGCTCTTTGTATAAGCTATGTACTATTCGTGTATCCCTCATTCCAATCTTTTTGAGTATTTCAAACATTTTTTTCCATTTTACATTGTCCAGATCTACAAACCCTATATACACGCTTTCTTCTTTTTCTATTATTTTCTCCATTATCACTCTCCGAGCTAAAATAGCCTCCCGTGTTCCCCTGTTTTGACTAAACCCAAATTGGTCTTCTCCTAGTATTTCTTCCGCCCGTTTTTCCATTCGTCTTTGCACAATTCTAGTTAATATTTTTGACACGTGTGCTATCAAACTTATTGTTCTAAAATTTTCACATCTATCCGCGCCTTTCTTTTTTGGTATAGTTACTATGATGCTACGCTTGAAATCTTTGGGTATCTCGCTTGTCTCATACATATAGCTTACAAGTTGGAAGAGACGTTCTGTTACTGCTTGTCCAGCGGCTTTTAGAGTTTCTGCTTGCACCTTATCTGTACCCAGCGCCTTACCATTTTTCAGACTCTTTAATGCTAATTCAAACTCGTCTCGAAGTATAGGATATCCCAAGTCATCATTTTCAATGTCTGATTCCTGTTCTAATGCAGTTAGTTCATCTCCTACATATAAATTCCCTATATATTCTTGCCATCTACCCACTTTCTCTACGTTTTCTATGATGACGTTTCCTTGTGCGTCACTCATATTTTTGCTATACGGTTTTATATCCCTAAAATTTATTCTAATTAAATTGTATGCTTCGTCTGTCTTTCCTATTTCCATCTTCGTTTGTACCTCTTTGCACTTTTCATCAATCCATTGTTCTTTAACTTTCCTGCATTTTCGAATAATTTCACATTTTATGGCTTTGTATCTCTGTTTTCCTGTTTCGTCTGATCTATGTTTGTATTTTCGTCTTTCTTCTATTAAATTCAGGATATCCTTTGTTATCAATGGTTTCTTATTTTCTTTTTGTGTATACCCCAGAATATCTCTGGCCGCCATCAGATATTTTCCCAATATCTTTGAGCAATTCATTTGACTTTTTTTCGAATCTTTCTTGAATATCTTTATCTTTTAGTTTCCTTAAGTCCAAGTGCCTTTTTCCGTTTCTTTTTTTCACATTCTTAAATTTAAGTGCGGCCTTCATAATTACGATGTTGTGGTCAGTATCTATATCTGCTTCTGGGTAGCTTCTACAGTCTTTTACTTGATTCCTAAACCGTCGTCTAACAAGAATGTAATCTATTTGATATCTTCCTATATTTCCTGGCATCTTCCACGTATATCGTCTTCTAGCATGAAACAATGTGTTTGTGATGATTAAATTGTTCTTGTCGCAAAATTCTACCAGCCTATTTCCCATGTCGTTTCTCGTGCCTATACTAAATAAACCTACTACCGCTCCTTCCCTACCCTCACCTACCACGGCATTAAAATTTCCCGTAATTATTAAATTCCTTTTACGTATCTTAATATGTCTTCGATATTTTTGTAGATGGCTTCTACCTCTTCCTCACTGTAGCTAGAGGTGGACATGATACTTGTATTATTACTGTGTTTACCGGTTTAGATTCTGATCTAACCATGAGTACCTTTTCGTTCTTTTGTAAGTAATTTTCTACACAGTATCCTATCTTTTTCCGCATAACCATCCCCACACTCAAATTTCCTTCCTCTGCACCTGTATGAGTTACCCTGAAGTCTCCACTCCAAAAATCCCCCGCTTCTGGCCACCGAACTTCGCTGATCCCTACTATGTCTAGTGATAACCTATTCATTTCGATTTTTAAGTTCTCTAGCTTACCTACTTGCTTCATACTTCTAACATTCCACGCTCCAACTCGCAGAATGTTCCCGACTCTTATTTTTGTCTTTCCGATCGCATCCTCCGAAGTAGTTCCCTCCCGGAGATCCGAATGGGGGACTATTTTAACTCCGGAATCTTTTACCCCAGAGAATGCCATCATGTTTGTTACAATTTAAGTACGCTGTGTACTTGGGAGATAATGTGGTGGTTTCCCGTTGCCTTCCACATCGCAGTAGTGTGTCTTAGACTGCCATACCGACCCCTATAGTCTCTGCCAATCTAAGTACCGAAAGAGCCGATGCCCTCTTTCGGGGGCCTGTCTTAGTCTGGTTCCTCACTAACAACCCTACTACTTTAGTTGGACCTGTAGTTTGGCTCTTTAGCTCATTAGAACACGCAAGCCATGTCACCCGTTCTAATAATTTAGAACTACGGCGAGGTGCAGGTCCATTCGAAATGGGGTTATTAATGTAAAGAAATATCTACTGTGTAACATGATACGATAATTTTCCGCTGATACGTGCTATAAACGGGTTGATTCTGAATAGTTACTGCTGTTACGAGAACGCAGAATGGGATTTGTCTTATTATACCTTACTGAAGACTGTACCAATCAGACAGACCAACAAGATTTTTGTTTCATGAAGTCTGATGCGTGTCAATATATTTTGGTTTCTAAAACCGAATCTGCACTCGGAATTTTCGTATCATTCTCAGGCATTAAGACAGTCGTTAAAGACGGTTACATTGTATAACACATTGTAACGAATGTAATCCGGGGAGTGGCACATTGTTGGAATATAAACAACCTCATAACGTCTGTGTTTTAGAAGTCGCTGGAAAGGCCGGGTTAAAATACGTAAGCGACGCGGACATAATAGGCAGCAATCGATATCCTAAAGGCGTCTATAAATAGATCATCATCATCGGGTCTTCAGTCCTGGAACTAGTCAGACGTGTACCCTATTCTGAACTAACCTACACATTTCCCTGAAATGTGCACAGTCTTCATCTTTCACTATCTGATCTCGGTCTACATCTACCTCTGCTTGTAATATATCCCATATTATTCCCCAAAAATGCCTTAGAATGTATTCCGCCCTTCTATTCGCCTATTTTTTTCCACAGACATCTTTATTCTCCTACTATTTCTATAACCTATTTGTTACTAACTTTGTCCCTACCTTGCTGGGAACAGCAAGGGTTCGGCAAAATAAAAAATTTTTCAGGTAAAAAAACTCACTTCCTGGCCAATGTAGTAGCTTTGGGTGAAGCATTGGAAAATCACATGTAAGGTATGTGAAGGGAATTAAACAGCCGCCTGTGACTGCCAAGATCCCCCAGCACTGACATTTGCTGATTTAAATTTTTTCCAATATACCTTTTTGCAGAGTCAACATTAGTTGCAGATATTTCACAATCAACCCTTGTAGTTGTTTATAATAATCATCAGATTTATCTGCGCTTATTTTTTTGTCATTAGGTTTCCGTCTCATAACTGATTGGACGTGTACCTCCACTTATGTATATTCTGAGCTAGCCTACACAGTTCCCTAAAATTCCAACACAGCCTATATACAGCTCAGATCTACTTCTATTGTTTTCTAATTATATGCCCTACTTCATCGAGATTCAGTGGTATGTAAAAGGGGATAAGCAGCCCCCATCGATTAGACATTTGCCGAATTGATAGTTTTCCAATAAATTTTTTCACACAATCAACATTAGTTGATAATATTACAGACCCAACACCTGTAGTTGCATATAATAATCATTAGGTTTAGGTACAATTATTTTTTTCGTCATTAGGTTTTCAGTCTTGGAAATGCTTGGACGCTTTCCTTTATGGATTTCTATTCTGAGCTAACCTACAAATTTGCTTGTAATTTCCACAGCCCATATCTTTGACTATGTGTTTGCAATAGTCTAACCACGGTCTACCTCTACCTCTAATATATGCTTCTAATATATTCCGCACTATTCCATCGTGTCTTAGTATGTGATATCATGGCGTCTTCCTATTTCTTACTGTTTTTCACTTATTTCCTTTTTCTACTACCTTTCTGATCTTAACTTTGTCTATCCATGCTATCATCATCATACATCTAAAGCACCACATTCCAAAAGACTTCTAACTTTTTCCTGTCTACTTCTTCTACCTATTGTCCAAGATTCATAGCCGTACAGCGCTGTGCTATACGTATATGTTTTCAGCAATATTTTCCTTGTTTTTATGTTTGTTGTCTTTGAACATAGTAGTTGCTTTTTCATGTTAAATGGAGCACTGCCTTATGCTAATCTTTGTTTTATATCTTTTGCACTTTTCTCATCTTGCATTATTTAGCTTCCTAGGTAGCAGCAATCCTTAAGCTCTAGTAAGTTCTTGTTTTCTATTTCTATTCTGGTTTTTAAATTATTTTCTTCTCCTTTACATACTAGTACTTTAGTTTTATTTCTGTTAATTTTCATACCATACTTCTTTGTTAGAATTGTTTCCATTTCATTAAGAGCTGCTTCTAACTCTTGCTTATTAGATGCTAATACCACTATATCATCTGTAAATCTAAGCATATCAATTTTTTGTCCATGCATAATAATTCTAAATGTCTCCCTGCACTTGACAGTATTCATTGCCTCTTCTATGTGCAAGTTAAAAATTAATGGGGATAAGGCGCATCCCTGTCTCACCCCTTTCCTAATATTTACTTCTCTACCTTCTTGCTCTAATTCTATTACCGTTGTCTCTTCTATGTACAAGTTAATAATTAGCGGGGATGAGACACATCCCCCTCTTAATCCTTTCCAATATTTACTTCTCCACATTCCTGTTTCAATTCTGTTACCGCTGTTTGCTCTTTGTACAAGCTATGAACCATTATCCGTTTATCCCTTAAACTCATTCTAGTCTTTTTGAGTATTTCGAACAATCTTTACCATTTTGCATTGGCAAATGCTTTTTCCAGATCTAAAAACCCTATATACATGCATTCTTCTTTTTCTGTCTTCTCCATCACTCGTAAAATGGCCTATCGTTTTCCTCGTTTCGCTTAAACCCAAATTGATGTTCTATTAGTATTTCTTCAGCTCGTTTTTCCATCCGTCTTTGTACAATTCTATTTAGTATTTTTAATACGTGTGTTGTCAAACTTATTGTTCGAAAATTTTCACACCCATCAGCGTCTCTCTTTTTTAGTATAGTGGCTATGATATTACGTTTGAAATCTTTGGGTATCTTGCCTGTCTCGTACATATAGCTTACAAGTTGGAAGAGACTTTCTGTTACTGCTTGTCCAGCGGTTTTAAAAATTTCTGCTTCCACCATATCTATACTCGGTGCCTTACTATTTTTCAGCCCGCTTAATGCTAACTGAAACTCATTTCTAAGTATTGGATATTCCAAGTCATCTTTTTCAATATCTGATTCCTGTTCTAGTGTTGCTAGTTCCTGTCTTGCATATAAGTTCCCTATATATTCCTGCCATCTAATCATTTTCTTTACATTTTCTATAAAAATGCCTCCTTCCGTGTTCGTTATACTTTTTTCTATAAGGTTTTATATCACAAAAATTAAATCTAATTAGTTTGTATACGTTGTCTATCTTTCTTGTTTCCAGTTTGTATTAGTTCACACTTTTCATAGACCCATTTTTCATAAAAAAGTATATATGCTTGTGCTTCGAGTACTTTCCTTTCGGGCACTTCTTTAACGTGGGAATCATTGACGTGACACCATTTCCCCGATAGAATTCCAATGTTAGGTATAGCGCATTTACACAGTGAAGATAAGAATGTTTTTGATTTCTAGGCAAGAACTGCGAATTCTATTGATTTTACATGCGTCATAAGGTTCATCAAGGATTGAACCGTTATGTTGGATGACACTATATAGTGCATATAACACTTGCATTTGATTAGAATTGGACGTTGCAAAGTATTGTCTTTGTTTTGATCAAAATCCTGTTAAATTCAATAGCATAGGAAACGAAACATGTGTTACGTATACTTTCGGCTTAAATTAATTATCTTATTTTTCTCCCTTGTTAATTTAATACCTGCTCGAATAAATTCCGTTTCTACTGTTAAATCCTTCAACGTAATTAATAATAAATACGCTTGCTACACATTTTCATTTTGAACTTATTTATTTCGAAACGACAAGTTTATGCTACAATTAAATAGTTTAAATCCTGTTTTAGGTACCTGTTATCTTGGTATACATTACGACCGCATATAATGGTTTTCTCTATTGTTCTCATGTAAAGATTTGTTGAAATAAGGTGGCGCACTATCCGATAAAAGCTGTTTTTTTCCAGTTTCAATCGCGCTTCGATAAGCGAGGGTTTGTAGTTCGAATTCGTGTTAGTTGAACGATTGTTGAATTTGATTCTACAGCTTGCACGTCGAAATGTTTTCTACAGTATTCGTCACCGTATTTCAAAAGCAATGCACGTTTGTTTTTTCTGTTCGACAACTAGGAGGTGTCTTGCTTTTTAGTTTGTGACCGAATTGATTCTTTCTTTATGTAGACCAACTGCTTTTGTCTATAGACCAACTGCTTTTGTCCGTAGACCGCTGCTGCGGTTATGGTAGCAGGGTAAGTGTATCCTGACGACCATGGCATTGCTGTGCTGTCTCACCCCCGACGGGTTGCGAGCTAAGTACCCGGACACCTACAGATATGCAATTCGTTTTCTTTTGTGTATGTCAATGGCATATTCCGTATCAATGTTTGGTGTAGTTACATGATACTGTAGGACTATTGTTTGTTGCTGCGATTCGATATTATCGCTCTACAGGTGCGATGTACTATTATTAAACATGCTTGTCAAAAGAACGCACACGTTTATTCGCTTTACTGAATAGTTTAATTTACAAAAAGTATTAGGTGAAATTTTAAAAACGCTTGACAAAAGCTTTCACATATTGATTTACTACTGATTAATTTTATTTTGTGTAAATACGAGATGCGCAGTTCGTAGCTAAATTTTTAAATTGTCCATAGAATATAATTGTTGGCTGTAAAATAGTAACGCTTAATCTATTTTCTTTTTGCTTGTTTGTACAGAATCCTTTATTTATTTTTATGTGTTAATCGTGGGCGATGTGTTTTTTTGTTCCTTTTCTTGGTATGTAGGTGAATCCACTCACTCTCCGCGTTTGATAGTTAGCCTGGTATTTACTTTTCTTCCTTTTCTTCCTCATACAGATGATCTGCCGCATTTCCAAGGAATCATGGTAATCCCATCAGATCTCTTCTTATCTTCACGAAAAATATTGTTCGTTCTAAAATGGCTGGGATATAAATAAAGCACGTTTAATTTTATACCTGGATTGGCGCCTTGCACAAAAACGACAACTTAAACCGTGAATTCCTGTTTCGTTTGCTAATGAATCACATATACATGTTTGCGCGATGCATAATTGAGCTCCTAGTCTGAGCCCAACTGCAATTTTAAAGATTCGTTGTCTAATAAAGAACCTAAAGTAGCTACTGGTAATGCTGATAGCCAAGCTCTGCTGTCTTTCGTAGTAACTGCATGAATTTGGGCCTAATCTTTAAAATTGGAGGCTGATTCTAGCAAGTTATAAGAAATGATGTTGAGTTTTGGCTTATCTCATTCCTTTTAGCAAGATTTATTGTGTTTAATTAAAGATTGTTGCACAGTTGACATCCATAAATTTTCGCCTTCAAGATATGTGGTATCAAAATCACAAGATTGTCCTGGCAAGGTTTTGTCCATTAAGGACAATGACGCACAAAAAGTTGAAGGGAATGCGAGAAGGGATAAAGAGTTTACCAAATGTATACCCAAATCTCCTTTATTAATTAGTAAAGAAGCCTGAGACCATTGATTTACTTTCAACTTAAAGTTAATAATTACTTCGATTGTGTAAGGTATTGTCGAAAAGCTTTAGAAATTTTAGACTTTGCCATGTGGGGCAACATTTGAGTAGAAACATGAGTTTGGGAATAGCTAAACAGCTTTTGTGAGAAGATAAATGATAAAATTGCAAACGAGTGGACATTAGTTTTAAAAAAACAACTTTTTCATCTAGGCAATAATCCATGGGCTCTGGATAAAGAGGAGCTCCTAATTAAATCTATTAATTTTTTTAGGTGGCAAAGATTCGTATTGCTACCAAATTTTCGTTGTGGTGGTTTAAAAGTAATTCGCATTTTAAGTTCTAAACCTAAATTTCTTTCATAAAAATAACGTTCTCTAGAGCTTTATTAACTAATGTTGCATCTCCATCAATGGAACCGTTATCTAAGTACCAGTACTTAAGAAAATATTCTGTATATAACATTGACAGATAAAGGATATAAATCAGGAATTGTATTTCTGAATGTAGTCTAAAAGTACGTTTTTAATCTTTGCACATGCTATTTTACAACCAAACGACGAAAAACGTTTCCTAGAGTAGACTAATTTACAACAGCGCGAAATAGGTTTTGGGCCTCTTGAGCGGCTTTTTAAAAAGACTTCTTCCAAAAAACCCTTCTATCAATTTTATTTAAACAGAAATTACAGTATGAATTTTAATAACAGGTACGTTATATTCAGTAACGTATTGAAATCAAAAATGTTTTAAGTTGACAATCACTATTCAATTTAACTAAAATTATGGCGAGTAGCTGAACAACCAACAATGCTAATGCTGTGAAGCTCGAGACTGACTGACCCTCCTATCCTATTTCTGTAAAACATAACGTTTTCTTCCTCTACTATCATATTCATTGCTTTTTCTAAATTTTGGGGATGTTGAAATCTTATTTTGTCCAATAACCGTTCAGGTAAATGCATTGATGTATGTGTCTAAAACCATTTAGTCGTACATCTTCGTCTTTAATAAACGTATATTTTGGTCGGTTTCTTCGATTTTCAGTTTGGTTAAGATTAAGCTCCTCACATCTTGGCATCTCATACCAAATTAGTAAGGTGGTTGATTGGGTTCCATTTGACGGTTTATTTGGTCTCTCACCAGACATTTGATATTTCTCTGGTTGCCGAAATACGCTTGAAGTCATCCCACTGTTCGAAGTCATCGCGACTTGCAATTAGTGTTAATGTTATGCCGGTTAGTTTGCTGAGAATCAGGCGTAAAAGCATAACGTTGCGGTCAATGTCGCCTTCTTTATAAAGGGATTTTAAAAATGTTTCACAAGCAGTGCTACAGATGCCTAATATTGCTGGGTTCAGTCATATAGAGGAATTGAATCGAGATATAACCGCATGTTTTCTATGTTCATGGTTTTTATATAAATTAATTCTTTAATTTTTCAGTCCAGTTTGTATTGTATTAAGATTGTATTAAAGTTAGTGTTCATTTATTTAAACAACCACTTATCTTTTACGTATATTATATATGCAATTATGAAGTGTGATAATTATATTGAAGAATTCTGCTGAGTAATTGTCTTTTCAGTTACATTAAGGTGTATATTTATAACTTTTGTAGAAATTATAAATTGATGCTAATTGAATTTCAGGTTTTTTGTGAATAATTTTATTTTAGTAATAGTTTCCTGCAATAAATTGTCCAAGAAATGCGTTATAATTATACGCTTTTCTGTTAGACTTTTGCTGAGTAAATCGTTTCAATAATAGAATTGCTAATGAATTGTACATAGACTTGTGCATTTATACATCTTTGTTATAATTAATTTTTAGACTTTTTGGAGATTAAATTCTTTCATTAATAAATTGAAATAAAATGTAATAATGAATTGTGCAAAAATGCGTGTATAAAATTTCCTTGTTAAAGTAAGTTTGTTGAGTAAATTCTTTCATAAATAGCAATAATAATAAATTTGTAAAAATTCGTTTGTTTCTTACTAACTAATATCAATATTTCGTTGATAATGGTTAGGAAAATGAACTTTGGTACTTACAAGAGTTTGTTTGCCAGTTCCATTATAATCTTTTCCTCGTTGTTATTGGACTTGGTCTATTCTTGTGCTTTGTCCAAATTTTTTTCTGCCAGATGAATAAAAATTCAAGACCACCAGTTCCTCGATTTTGGATGCTCTAGTGCCTTTCTGGGATACTATCGACTGCGCCAGATAGGTTTTGGATATCTTGGAGCGACTTTGTAAAAAGGCTTCTCCCAAAAACTGTTCTATCAATTTTACTTAAACGGAAATTATAGTATGAATTTTAATAAGAGGTACGTTATATTCAGTAACGTATTGAAATCAAAAATATTTTAAGTTGACAACCACTATTCAATTTAACTAAAATTAGGGTGAGTAGCTGAACAATCAACAGCGCTAAAGTTGTGATGCTTGAGACTGACTGACCCTCCTATCTTATTTCTGTAATACATAATGGTTTTTTGCTATACTATCATATTCATTGCTTTTTCTAAATTTTGGGGATCTTGAAATCTTATTTTGTCCGATAACCGTTCAGGTAATGCATTGATGTATGTGTCTAAAACCATTTCGTCGTGCATCTTTATCTTTAAAAAACGTACATTTAGGTCGGGTTCTTCAATTTTCAGTTTGGTGAAGATTAAGCTCCTCACATCTTGGCATCTCATACCAAATTGGTAAGGTGATTGATTGGATTCCATTTGAAGGTATATTAAGTCTCTGACCAGTCATTTGATATTTCTCTGATTTCCGAAATACGCTATCAATAATCGTTTGAAGTCCTCCCACTGTTTGTGATCATTGCGACTTGCAATTAGTGTTGATCCTCTGCCGGTTAGTTTGCTGAGAATCAGGCTTAAAAGCATGACGTTGCGTTCAATGTCGCCTTCTTTATAAAAGGATTATAAACATGTCTTACAAGCAGTAATAAGATACCCAATATTGCTTGGTTTCCGTCATATAGGGGGATTGAATCGAAATATAACCGCGTTTTCCATGTTCATTGTTTTTATATAAATTAATTCTATAATGATTTGTCAGTCGAGTTTGTATTGTATTAAAATTGTATTAAAGTTGGTATTCAGTTATTTAAAGAATCACTTATCTTTTACGTTATCTTTTACATTGAAGAATTCTGCAGAGAAAATATTTTATCAGTTGCATTAAAGTGTATATTTATAACATTTGTAAATATTATAAATTGATGCTAATTGAGTTTCAAGTTTTTTTTCTTAATAATTTTATTTCAGTAGTAGTTTCCTAAAATAAATTGTACAAGAACTACGTTATAATTATACGCTTTTGTTTCAGACTTTCACTGAGTAAATTGTTTCAATAATAGAATTGTTGTAATAAATTGTACACAGACTTGTGCATTTATACATCTTTGTTAAAATTAATTTTTAGACTTTTTGGAGATTAAATTCTTTCATTAATAAATTGCGATAAAATGTAATAATAAATTGAGCAAAAATGCGTACATAAAATTCCTTTGTTAAAATAAGTTTGTTGAGTAAATTCTTTTAGAAATAGTAATAATAATAAAATTGTAAAAATTCTTTTGTTTCTTACTAGCTAATATCAATATTGCATTGATAATCGTTAAAAAAATTAACTTTGGTACTTACAGGAGTTTGTTTGCCAGTTCCATTATAGTCTTTTCCGCGTTATTATTGGACTTGGTCTATTTTCGCGCTTCGTGCAACATTTTGTTTGTTCTTCCAGATAAAGAATAAAAATCCAAGACCACCAGTTTCTCGATTTTTGGATTCTCTAGTGCTTTTCTGGAATACTATCGACTACGCCAGATAGGTTTTGAGCATCTTGGAGCGGTTTTTTAAAAAAGCTTCTTTTAAAAAAATTCTTCTATTAATTTTATTTAAACAGAAATTACAGTATGAATTTTAATAACATATACGTTATATTTAGTAACGTATTGAAATCAAAAATAGTCAAAGTTGACAATCACTATTTAATTTAACTAAAAGTAGGATGAGTAGCTGAACAACCGACTATGCTAAAGTTTTGAAGCTCGAGACTGACTGACCCTCTTGGGGTTCTCAGGGTATTTATGCTATCCCTGCTCTTACATCACTTTGTTTGAAATGCAGATCTCATGTCTGCTATTTCTTGATACAATACAAAGTATTACATTTTAATAACCATAATTCTAACAATTGCTGTCTACTGTGACCTGCACCTGCAGTGTCATATTACGTCTAGAATACACTGTAACTGTTTCCGTTCTCATGTCTGGTTTGTGAACTTTCATTAATCTTTCATTATGTCCTTCAATTATACAATGAAACAATAATAATTCTTAATTCTTAATAATTTCGTTTAAATATACATATATATTGATTTTAAGGATATATAACTCGCAGCATCTAGCAAAATCAGAGGGGGGTGTACTCGTAGTTATTCTATTTGATAGGTGTTTTATATATTTTAGATTTCTTGCAATAACTTCCCACTATGTATGGTTAGGGAATTCCTCATGATCACAATTTCTTCAAATATTTAACTCTCCACTATATGCTAGATTTTATAAGTTTTTAAAGTCATAGAAGAGTTGTATATTTGGTAAGGTATGAAATGCAATGGAGCCAATTAGCAAGCCACAAAGTTGCAAGATGTAGTGCCCTATATATTGATCAATTGCAGCATACCAAAAAACCCACTCTATAAATACGAAAACGATAAAATACTCAAAGCTAACTGTTATCCCTCCCTTATCGAGACGATTTTGCGCTTCAGCAAATAAATACTACGCTTGTCCAAAGTTTAGTTTGTACTAATAAATTTCTAAGACCATTATTCCTTATACCACTCTCAACATGCGATTTAAAAGTATAATTTAATTGATAAAAGTTCCAAGCTGATAAAGCAAGTGTGCTGAAATGTATTGGAAACAAATGGATATCCCCTTAGCGCAGGCAACCGCAAAATGGAAATTTACCGATCGAAAAGGAAATTTTAATGAATAAAGAACGAAGGAACTTCAATGGAAACAAATTGTGGATAAACTTCAGTTTTTCACATGGAGACGCATTTGCATACTTTGGCTTTTATGTTGGTGATGCGCAAACACTTGGGGTCTAACACTCGATTCGATTTAGGTTCACTGACATGTTTCAGAAGCCATTAGGGAAGTTTTTCAAACTGAAATGAATTGCCTATAACTTTTATATAAGATTTATCAACGCGAATACGTGTACCCTAAAAACTAAATTATTTAAAAATTGTGAAATATTAAACATTACCTTATTTTGTATTAAAGCAAAGGTACGAAAGCTGGATGAGTTTAATAGTTTTTAAATTTTCTTACGTTAAATGGTAGTACTCAACAGTTACAAAAAATAACCGTTAGCGAATTCTTTTTTATTTTTATTTTGTGCATTGACAACATTGGCCATTAACGTTCATTTTCAAATTCTAAATAACATGCTTGCGACTAATTAAAATAGATTGTTTGCTATAGCTGGTTTGTGACATTCCCTCAGAAACAATTATAATCACATTTTATTTTAATAATTTCCGTATAAGTAAAATTCACTAATAGAGGTTATTTCCTTTAGGAAATATAAGTTTCAGGCTTCTATAAATTTCAATTTAAAAGAGAATTATTTTGCATCCAATTCAATCCATAATCAAAGGTTATAAAATTCATATGTCAGTTTTTAAAAAGGTCAGAGGTGATGTTATAATGGTAATTAATACAGCCTGATTTTGTTTCGCTTAGAAAATATACAATAGCGCCAATGATCTCATCTTTTTAGAACAAAAACCTACATATGTGGTGATTCAGATTCATGTAAATCCCAAAATATGTAAGCTTAAATATATATTGCTATGATAATAGGGTTATTTAGGGTCAGAAGGGTCGCAAACTACATGTAAATAGAACTAAAAGCTAGAAAATTAAACAATTTTATCATAAAAAGTACGCAATTTGCAAATTTTGCAAAATGCAAACATATAATACACTGTATAAGGATCACAGTTCACTTTAATTAATGAAGGGAAGCGCATCCTTCAATAATACAACCACATTCAGTAAGACAAATAACTTAGTACGCAATCAAATTCATTTTAAACCAGCAAACCATTCATAAATTCTAAATAAATACGCATTAAGAACATCGAAAGCTAGAAAATCATGATACAAATTCTGTTAAAATAAACACACCTTATAAAACAAACACGTTTCAGAAACGCAGGATGTAAATAAACGTATTTCAATTTACGTCATTATATAAATTTTGCATACGTGATTTTTAACATGAAGTAAATTCAAAACTCAAAAATAATCTTGACAAAAATAAAAGCCATAAGTTGTCTACGTAAGAGGTCGAATTAAAATTTCCTACAACAGAACAAAACAAGACAAGACAAAGAACTTGAATGCTACGTCACCGACAACATCGTTCCAACAAGCTTTTATCAAATTCATACCGAAGAAAAACCCAAGGTTTGGACAATAACCTATAGCATGCCCTAAACTTTAACCGAAGGACGCCGATAATTAATAATGTCGATTAAGGGCGTTGTTTCAAATACCACACAAATTTGATAAACAATCAGTTTTCCTTCAACAAGAGCACGCTTCATAGCAGTTCAAATAAAAAATTTACGTAAAGTGAACACAGAAAAATTAAATAATTATATTTCGTGGAAGTTGTGATAGAAAAGTTTTTTAAATAATAGTGAAAATATGCGAAAAAAGTTTTGCCGTTAACTGAAAGACATAAGTGAAAGCTTATTAATTAAACATAATTTTAATATTTATAATTTAGGGCTCTGGAAAAAATGTGGGTGAAAATCTAGGTAAAAAATCTAAATTAACACATCTAAATTGGTACATAAATCTAAATTTGCAAATAAATCCGAATTTAAATATACATTGATCTAAATTTGCATAAAAACGTTGGTTTGCATCTACGCATCGGAGCACTAAAAAGAGGATCGATCTAAGCATGGAAGGGTGTTTGGCCAAGCGCTACTATAAAATCAACAAGTGAACTCAACTGAAAACAATTAAGGGGTACTGGTCAACAGCACGCACATCAGATCCAAGAAAAAGGAGAACACGCAAGGAAAACTACAGGTCAGAATATTATCTAATAGCATAAGGCATTATTTTCTTTTTTATTGAACAATTGTATTGTTTTTTTATTATACCAGAATATTTATGTTAAGAGTCATCAAAAATCTTTTTATACGTGAGAATTTACGTAAAGGGAAAAAGTCATTGAACGTTCAAGGGTATTTCCAATAGTATGCAGTGTTATTTTTGCTGACTTTAAGCTGATTAAAGAGAGCTATAATTTTGGGAATAAACAAATTTATATCATTATTACTTTGATTCAAAGATTTATTTTGTCGAATGGTAAATCATAGTATCAAGCTGTAAAGTGTATAAAATTTTCTTTGTCATTATACAAATCTTGGTCAATTTCGTTTTTTTCATTCAAGTAGGAAAGTGTTACATACAAAGGGGATAAATTCTTTGTTATCGTAACGTCGTATACACTGTGGATTAGACTGAGCTAGTCGGGGGCATATTTAAATTTTGAAGTATTTAGAGCCACAGAGCGGTTGCGGACAGCAGGAAACTGAACGTTAATTACATCGACGTGTGGCGTTATAATAGTAATATTAATATATATATATATATATATATATATATATATTGTTGTGAATTCAAAGGGTTAAATCAGTGGGCAACAATAAAATTTCAACAACCTGTATAGAGAAAAGAACAAATTATTTACGCGCAAAACTTATTTAATTCATTTAGGGAGAACGGAAAAGTATTGACGTATTTTTATAATTAATAATTGGAATGTTAAAATTACATAAAGAAAAAACAGTTTTAAAACAAATAGAAGTTCAATTATACGTATAATTAATTTTAATTTATTTTAATCCAACACGTATAAGCATAAGAAAACGTGCTTGCGTAAGAAAATCAATAATCCCAAGGCAATTGTAGTCGTTGTAAAAGCAAATGTATTAGTTTTATCAGATTATCAGATACGAAGAAATATAAAGTCTAGGAACTGTAATGTTAAACGTTTGATAATTAACAAACACCTGCGTTTTAAAAAGATTACGTTTGACAAAATTATGAGCATATTACGATAGGTTTTCATAGAAATTATGTCCAACCGTCAGTTTGGTATGAACAACAGGCTAACAAACATCTTAAAGAGCAAAGGAAATGCACTATCGGTTATATACAATAGATAGAGACAGATATAAAAACGTTGAGATTGAAAATGAACGTAGGCATACACGTGGAGTGGACATGAATGTCATCAATATCGATTTTCTATAAACTCAAGTGGGGTTTTGAACGAGACAGCAGACATGCATAAGACAGAGATAAATATAGTTTAGGTGGGATTTGTGACGACGGAGAATTTTATCATTGGTTAAAAACAGACAGTTTTCCAAACGTACGCACACGCGGCAGTTGCAAGCAAATCGGTGATGCAGCACGTAGCAAGCTACAAAATTTCGCAAATTTCGAGACGGCTGTATTCAAAATTTTGGGAATTAGATTTAAAAATAAGCTTTTCGCTTGAAGAGCGTCCACTAAGGGGGTTTTGAAAGCATATATATATACTCAACCTAAGTTATAGAAGGTCTCTTGTTTTCTTTTCGTTTCTAGTTTACTTTACTGCGATAAAGTACTGAATGCTGACCACCATAACAGTAAAGCTTTCTTATAAAACAGTAGTAGCGGACGTCTAATTAGTGACGTGAAGTACGAGTAGTGCATTTTAAATTAATAAAGGTCCGGCTACTACAATACAAAGCACGAAAATCAATAAATGGACGAATGATATATGTGGGGTAAGCATTACAAATAATCAACTTTGTATGCATGATATATGAAATGGTATTGTGAGGCGAGGCGCTTGGCTCGCAAAGATGGAAGATGGTAGAAGCCTGTGGATCCGCTGTGTAGCACGGTGAATGCAACCGAAGCCGAGGTGTTCTGGCAATCATCTTCGAAGGAAAGAAGGCCTGAAGAATTCTCCAGGTAATTTATTTGAAATTTCTGTTGTTTAATAAACATTTGTGAAATTGTGTGCTGCGTTGTTGACTTTTTGGGGTATATTTATGGTTGTAGAAACTTATTGAAAAAGATACATGTACTGCACAATTTATTGTGGTTAAATATTGAAAAGGGGTGTATTTAAAACATTGAAAATTTTATTCAAGATATAAATTGAATTGTAAAGGGTAAACGGTTCTGTTAATTATGTTTTAATTTATGCAAGGTGTAAAAGGCATATACAAACTAAACTGGGTTTTTATGAGCTCACCATACTCCGGTGTGCAGTCAATTTAGAGTAACATGTGGGGCCCATCTACTCATATCTCATTGAATTTGTTTAAAAATAATTAGAAAAATCAAGGACTTTAAAAACATACCATATTTTGGGTTTTATAATTAGTGTATCAAACTGTTTTTAACACATGTAAATATAATTTGTCTGTTAATAGCTGTAAATAAAAGCTTGTATGATTGTTGTACTATTTGGTAATTTTATTGAATGGTGTGCGAGTGTGAAAGAGGTATGGTTGTAAATTTAGGTATTTGAGAAGAGGCATAGCTGAGCTAGCCAGGGAAGCTGAAGGAGTTTGCAAGTGAAATAAAAGGGTAAGAAATTTTTTAAAAAAATTTTGAATCTTTGAAAATTATATGTTCACCCTGGTGGGACACGAGTTTTTCTGAGGTTCCACGGCACTTTTATGACGGCCCAACGCTGGGGCTCGATGTTAAAAGCTTAATCTCCTACTTCCACGGCAATATATATATATATATATATATATATATATATATACTATTCAGTTTTTCTTTTATGGGTTATAGGTCCTGTTTAAAAAAATAATAAAAGGCGTACTCTTTTTATTCCATCTGAATTTTCGAATATATTTGTACTCTTGGTCACAGATTACTAAAAATTACACGTTGTATATATATATATATATATATATATATATATATATATATATATATTACTCATATTTGGACCAGGGTAGATAATTAAATGATCACATATATATATATATATATATATATATATATATATATATATATTACTCATATTTGGACCAGGGTAGATAATTAAATGATCACATCAAATAATTTTAATCACCGTGTAGAAGCTTTGGGAAAAGGTACGCGTTATTGAAAAACCGTGAAGCATAAAATTCATTCGTTTCATTAAAAATAAGGAGTTAAATCATTTACAAGACGCTTGCTATAAAAAAGGAAGCAGTATTAAAAGCTCTACTAGTAAAGAAACAAATAGAAAATTACGTGCAAAATTTATATTAATTAACTCAATTTTAAGTAACCGGTATTAAACAAAATGTACAGATAATAATTAATATTTGATTAAGAGTCACTAAAAATTAAAGGGTATTAATTTTAATTGAAGTTAATTGAACCAGTAGGAACATAATACGCATCAAAACTTGTAAAAACCCAATAAAATGCAAATCGTAGAAGTGTTATTTAGAAGTATTATGTTTGAACACCTGTGTATTTTTAAAAAAGCTCATTCTGCGTAAATTTTGCAGATAATAAATGGTTACAGAGAATCTTGGAGAAACCGTAGCTTAATAGTTACTGGAAATGCTAAAGGTGGGTTATTTCACAGTCCACATGGACTGAAATAATCGATAATAAAGAATATCAATTTGCACCAATAAGAACAGGGTAGATAGAGAAAGATAAATATGCGCAAGACCGAGACACATATAGTAAAAGGCGTGAGTGGAGCAACGTCATTGGGTTGCGATTGGTTGAAAATCAAAGGCAAAATTGAGAGGTAAAAATAACATTTCTGTATAAAATTCAATTAGTTATTTCCAGACGTTGCGAGCCGTGTCGAAATTTCTGAGATTTAACTGGGGCGAGTGCAAATTTCGTAAAAATCGCATGCCGGGCTGCGGAATGGGAACATAGCATGCGAAATTCTGAAGAATTGTCCGTTTTGGGGACTAGACCGACAGACAGGCTAACCTCTATATATACCCAGGTGAATATAAACAAGCTCTCTTAGATTTTCGACTTGATTCAATGCGTTAAACAGTGCTTTTTAGTTTTCCGAGTTTGATAGAATAATTTAAACAGTTTGCTCGTATATTTTGGTGATTTAAAACAGTTTGTTCTTTACGTGCTACAATGAGTGTACTTTAGTGCACTTAGAAAAGAAGATACAAGGTAATAAAGTTAGTATCACTGTACTAATTAGTCAAAATTTGCAACGACGAATGAATACACAAAAGTAGGCAGTTTTGGCGTATATTGGTGAAAGAAGCATGAATTTCTTTGCTATTTTTCGGGGGTGTTGATAATTAAATGGTTCATAAACGTGCCTGGATCCACAAAACAAGGTTCAGATATACACAGATGAGTTCCGGAAAAGCCCTGAAACAACTTTAGATGAATGGTGGAGGAGAAATTTTAAAAGCGTTGAGAATCAGAAGCCGTAAATATAACCAAGTTGGAATGGTGTGATTAACAAAAGGGACGTGGTACATTGAAGCTACGAGTGCAGTAACCTTCAGGTAAATGATACTATTTTGTTTGAACTTTGATGTTTTCGTGTGTTGAATAACTTTATAATTTATTTACTTAAAATGGACAGTAATGAAGTTGTACTAACAACAAATTTTTAATTTTAAGGTGAAATTTTCTTGTTTAAGTCGAAAGGAGTATTTAGTATTTATGTTCTTGATGAAAATTTGGGTATGTCTTTGAGCTCAATTAGACGAACCTGGTTAATTAACGTAAAGGGGTGGTAGATGCTCCCTTTGTACTCAGACTCAGGTCTGCATATATTGTTATATTAATTAGGAGGCATCCTACAAGGACTTTAATTTTGGATGCACATTAAAATGATAACAAATTTAAATCTTGAAATTTTCTGATACTGAAATTTATGCTGAATTTTTAATTTTGAAATTTTAATGTATTGTGAATATTGATGTAATTAGAGTTAACGTTGATGTTTGTGGTAGGAATGTGTTTTTTTTTTTATGAATGAGGATGAAGGTTTATCTAGGGGAGCAGCCGAGGCGATGAACAGAAGAAAGTCAACGGACCAGTTAAGTTAATAGCTTTTAGTAGGTTTCACAGCATTCTTGATGCCCAATTCGTGAGGTTCGATTCTAATTAAAAAGGTTTCACAGCATTCTTGGCGACCCAAAAGTGAGGCTCGAGTTCCAAATAAAATTTTTGTGATTTTATTCCAGGAAACTGGCGATCTGAGAAAGAGAGTTTCTGTGTGTGTATAAATTTAAGAGTATTTTAGAGTGTGTGAGAGTGAATAGAACGTATGCAGAGAAAAGAGTGGTTAAGGAGTCAAGGAATGGAAATTGGAAGTGACGATAGTGCATTGTGTGAGAAAAATTCTAAAATGGAAGAAGCTGGAGGCAGTAGAGATCAGTCGAGGACGGAATCAGGGGATCCATGAAACGAGATGATAATGAGAATGCTAGAGAGGATGAGCGATGTATCGAATAGAGCAAGGGAAGAATCGAATAAGAAATTTGACCAATTAAATCAGGAATTAGGGGATAAAATAGAGCAATCGACGAAAGAATTTACAGAATTTAAAAATAGTCTTACCATGAAAATGGGGGAAGTAGAAAATAGGGTTGAAAAAAATGAGCGTGATATTACAGGTTTTCGACAGGAAATGGGACATTTAAGGTCCGAAGTACGCAGTTTTTGTGAAGAAGAGATTAATGTAAAAATGACTGAAGTAACGGACTCATGTAGGGATCAGTTAGGCAGGGTAGAACGCGAAGTTAGTAGTATCAAATACAACATGTCAAGTTTAACGAGGGATGGTCCCAGATTTTCTACAGGTGGAGTATCATTGGACCAACACATGAAGTTTTATGACGATAACAGGGTAAATCCACAAATTTTTATTAATAGTGTAAGAAATCTAGTGGGAAATTTATTTGACGAACAGACTAAACTGAATACGATAAAGGCTTTATTGAAAGACAACGCGGAAGCATGGTACAATTTAGTAGGACAGGACATAGACACCTACACGGACTTTGAAGACAGGTTTTTAAAGCACTACTGGAGTGACCACAGACAAGACCAGGTACGAGACGACTTAATCACAGGGAAATTTAAGGGAGAATTTTCAGGAAGTAGGAGCAATATGCTATACGCAAGTATAGCATAGCAAAGCAACTGAACCCACCACTGACGGACCGACAAATTATCAAGTATTTATCACGACACTTCGAGGTAGAAGTAAGACAACACGTAGCACTACAGAACATAGTGGACAGAGAAATGTTTTAGAATACCTGCAGAGGTACGACGACGTAAGTAGTGGACGACCTCGGGATAATAGGGAAAGACAGATCAACACAGTTAGGTTTGACAATAGACGGGACAACTATGCTAAAAGGGGGAATAGTTACGGATACCAGCGACAGAATTGGGAACAGAGACGACCATACGTTAGAAGTAATAGTTTAGGAAGGGAACCTGCACCGAGACCGGAACCTACCAGAAGGAATAGTTCACCGGACATGAGGGGGACAGCTAATACAGACACGGAACGAGTGAAAACGCCTAGGACATACGCTGAGGTGACGGCTAGACCAGGACCAAGTAGGGAAAACAGACCTGGACAGGATTTTTAGAACGCGACAGACCACTAGATTTCAGTGTAAATGTATATGAACATCCACGTGAATTTTTCAAAATTGAGGAGGAAGTAGAGCCAGAAACTGTAGAAAAATTATGTTTGCCAATTGTTAATATAGGAATTTTTGAGAATAATGTAGAAGTATTACTTGATACAGAGGCAGAGGCGAGTTTAATATCGGAGGAATTCGTCAGCAAAATTAGGTATAAGGTTTGTGATAGAATTATGCCTATAAAGCGTAGCCATTTAGTAGCTCCAAATAAAAAGAAATTTGCTGTAGTAAATAGTGTTGTGCTGCTTAGGATAGATATAGGAAGTTTAAGCTATGAACAGGAGTTTGTAATTGTACCTGGACTGAAGTTTCAGAGCATTTTAGGTGTTGACTGTATGATGCAGTTAGGGGTTTTGATAGATATGGAAAGGAAGGTAGTAAGGATTAAGGATAGGGTAGTGCCATGGAAGGGCAGTTATGAAGTCACAGAGGATGACACAGGGTTGAGTATTAATGTAGTAGAGGTAGAGGATGATAGGGTTAAACAGATCAACACAGTAAGATGTCCAGAGGAGAGGATAGCAGAGGTTCAAGCTTTAGTACAAAAACATGCAGAATTAGTGGGGGTAGAAGCAACAGCAGCATATCGGGAGCAGGTGAAGGCAGAATTAAATAAAGATGCACGAAAAATTAGTCAAGGGACCAAACCGCAATTCCATTGTCCAACATCCATGGACACATTTTTGACGAGGTTAAATGGCAAGTTTGTTTTTAATAAAGTAGATTTAAGGAATTCATTCTGGCGGATTCCATTACACAGGGATTCTAGAAGGTACATAGGATTTTCCGTAGAGAGAAAAATTGAGAATTTTAAAGTAGTATCGTTTGGTTTGTCGGCAGAAAAGGAAATAATAATGAGTAAGAAACAGACAAGTGTAGGGACTGAAGAAGAAGCAATATTTAAGAGTAAGGATAATAGGGATGATAAGTTTATTGTATGTGAGATAATAGGGATGATAAGTATAGATATAGAAGGGGGAGAGATAGGGATGAAGAGTATTAGGTTGGTGAGAAGAAAGACTTGGTGGGTCAAGAAGAGAGTTAGATTTAAATAACTTGATGAATATATAGGAATAGAAATAGGTGTATATAGAAGAGTAGAAGTAGGTGTGTATAGAAAATAAAGCTAAGTATAGGATAAATATGGGAGATAATTAGAAATAGGTTTAGGATGAGAATAAAGAGTAAATGTAGGAAGAAAATAAGATAGGTTAAGTATAGATATTTCATATAAAATTAGTGGAGAGTTAGGAATAGAGTAAGAGTAGGATAGGTATATAGGATTAGGTAGGGGGAAGTAAAGTATAGTGAAGATTAGTTAAAAGTTAAGAATAGGATAGGTAGAAGGATGAAGTTAGGGATAATTTCAGTTTATAAAATTAGGTGAGAGTTAGGAATAGGATAGGGATATAGGATAGGTGTAAATATTTTTTTTTGATTGGAGATAAGGTAGGTAAGTTAGATAGATAAGGGTAGAGAGAGATAGGCAATTTTTTTGTAAATTTTTTTGTGGCAGTCTAAATGCTTTATATTTGAATTCGAATAAGTGGGATTATTTGTATTCAAATAGGGGGAAAATACTCATATTTGGACCAGGGTAGAAAATTAAATGATCACATCAAATAATTTTAATCACCGTGTAGAAGCTTTGGGAAAAGGTACGCGTTATTGAAAAACCGTGAAGCATAAAAATTCATTCGTTTCATTAAAAATAAGGGAGTTAAATCATTTACAAGACGCTTGCTATAAAAAAAAAGGAAGCAGTATTAAAAAGCTCTACTAGTAAAGAAACAAATAGAAAATTACGTGCAAAATTTATATTAATTAACTCAATTTTAAGTAACCGGTATTAAACAAAATGTACAGATAATAATTAATATTTGATTAAGAGTCACTAAAAATTAAAGGGTATTAATTTTAATTGAAGTTAATTGAACCAGTAGAAACATAATACGCATCAAAACTTGTAAAAACCCAATAAAATGCAAATCGTAGAAGTGTTATTTAGAAGTATTATGTTTGAACACCTGTGTATTTTTAAAAAAAGCTCATTCTGCGTAAATTTTGCAGATAATTAATGGTTACAGAGAATCTTGGAGAAACCGTAGCTTAATAGTTACTGGAAATGCTAAAGGTGGGTTATTTCACAGTCCACATGGACTGAAATAATCGATAATAAAGAATATCAATTTGCACCAATAAGAACAGGGTAGATAGAGACAGATAAATATGCGCAAGACCGAGACACATATAGTAAAAGGCGTGAGTGGAGCAACGTCATTGGGTTGCGATTGGTTGAAAATCAAAGGCAAAATTGAGAGGTAAAATAACATTTCTGTATAAAATTCAATTAGTTATTTCCAGACGTTGCGAGCCGTGTCGAAATTTCTGAGATTTAACTGGGGCGAGTGCAAATTTCGTAAAAATCGCATGCCGGGCTGCGGAATGGGAACATAGCATGCGAAATTCTGAAGAATTGTCCGTTTTGGGGACTAGACCGACAGACAGGCTAACCTCTATATATACCCAGGTGAATATAAACAAGCTCTCTTAGATTTTCGACTTGATTCAATGCGTTAAACAGTGCTTTTTAGTTTTCCGAGTTTGATAGAATAATTTAAACAGTTTGCTCGTATATTTTGGTGATTTAAAACAGTTTGTTCTTTACGTGCTACAATGAGTGTACTTTAGTGCACTTAGAAAAGAAGATACAAGGTAATAAAGTTAGTATCACTGTACTAATTAGTCAAAATTTGCAACGACGAATGAATACACAAAAGTAGGCAGTTTTGGCGTATATTGGTGAAAGAAGCATGAATTTCTTTGCTATTTTTCGGGGGTGTTGATAATTAAATGGTTCATAAACGTGCCTGGATCCACAAAACAAGGTTCAGATATACACAGATGAGTTCCGGAAAAGCCCTGAAACAACTTTAGATGAATGGTGGAGGAGAAATTTTAAAAGCGTTGAGAATCAGAAGCCGTAAATATAACCAAGTTGGAATGGTGTGATTAACAAAAGGGACGAGGTACATTGAAGCTACGAGTGCAGTAACCTTCAGGTAAATTATACTATTTTGTTTGAACTTTGATGTTTTCGTGTGTGTTGAATAACTTTATAATTTATTTACTTAAAATGGACAGTAATGAAGTTGTACTAACAACAAATTTTTAATTTTAAGGTGAAATTTTCTTGTTTAAGTCGAAAGGAGTATTTAGTATTTATGTTCTTGATGAAAATTTGGGTATGTCTTTGAGCTCAATTAGACGAACCTGGTTAATTAACGTAAAGGGGTGGTAGATGCTCCCTTTGTACTCAGACTCAGGTCTGCATATATTGTTATATTAATTAGGAGGCATCCTACAAGGACTTTAATTTTGGATGCACATTAAAATGATAACAAATTTAAATCTTGAAATTCTCTGATACTGAAATTTATGCTGAATTTTTAATTTTGAAATTTTAATGTATTGTGAATATTGATGTAAATAGAGTTAACGTTGATGTTTGTGGTAGGAATGTGTTTGTTTTTTTTTATGAATGAGGATGAAGGTTTATCTAGGGGAGCAGCCGAGGCGATGAACAGAAGAAAGTCAACGGACCAGTTAAGTTAATAGCTTTTAGTAGGTTTCACAGCATTCTTGATGCCCAATTCGTGAGGCTCGATTCTAATAAGGGTAACACAGCATTCTTTGACGCCCAATTCGTGAGGCTCGATTCTAATTAAAAAGGTTTCACAGCATTCTATATATATATATATATATATATATATATATATATATATATTAGTTTGGCAGAAACCATAGAGGTCGGTATGCCATTCTAAGACACACTACTGCTATGCAGAAGGCAACGGGAAATCAGCTCATTACTTCACAAGCATACAGCGTACTTTAATTGTAATAAACAAGATAACATTCTCTGGGGTAAAAGATTTTGGAGTTAAAATAGTTCCCCATTCGCATCTCCGGGAAGGGACAACTTAGGAGGATGCGATCGGAAAGTTTAGAATAAGAGCCGGGAACATTTTACGAGTTGGAGCGTGCAATGTCAGAAGTATGAAACAAGTAGGTAAGCTAGAGAACCTAAAAATTGAAACGAATAGGTTAGCACTAGACAGAGTAGGGATCAGCGAAGTTTGGTGGCCAGAGGCGGGAGATTTTTGGAGTGGAGACTTCAGGTTAATACATACAGGAGCAGAGGAAGGAAATTTGGTGGTGGGGAAGTTATGCGGAAAAAGATAGAATACTGTGTAGAAAATTACTTATAAAAGAACGAAAGAATACTCATGGTTAGATTAGAACCTAAACTGGTAAACACAGTAATAATAAAAGTATACATGCCCACCTCTAGCTACAGTGACGAATAGGTAGAAGCGATTTACAAAGATAAAGAAGATATATTAAGATACGTAATAGGACATGAAAATTGAATTGAAAATAGGCTGGTAGAATTTTACGACATGAACAATATAATCAACACAAACACTTTATTTCAACATCATGCTAGAAGACGATATACGTGGAAGATGCCAGGAGATATAGGAAGATATCAAATAGATTACATTCTTGTTAGACAACGGTTTAGGAATTGAGTAAGAGACTGTCGAAGCTACCCAGAAGCAGATATAAACACTGCCCACAACATAGTAATTATGAAGGCCGCACTTAAATTAAAAAATTTGAAAAAAAACCGGAAAAAGGCACTTTCACTTAGAGAAACTAAAAGATAAAGATATTCAAGAAAGGTTCGATAAAAAGTTAAATGAATTGTTGAAAGATATCGGGAAAAATATCTGAAACTAAGGAAGTAGAAGCAGAATGGAATAACATTAAATCCAGCCTAAACATGGCGGCCAAGATACTCTGGGGTATACACAAAAGAAAATAAGAAACTATGGATAACAAAGGATATCCTAAATTTAATAGAAGAAAGACGAAAATACAAAAATAGAACAGACAAACAGGAAAACAGAGATACAAAGCCATAAAATGGGAAATTATTCGCAAATGCAGGAGAGCTAAAGAACAATGGATTGATGGAAAGTGCAAAAAGTTACAAACTAAGATGGAAGTAGGAAAGACAGATGAAGCATACAAACTAATTAGCATAAATTTTAGAGATATAACAACGTATAGCAAAAATATAAGGGACGCGGGAGGAAATGTCATTATAGAAAATGTGGAGAAAGTGGATAGATGGCAAGAATATATAGGGAATTTATATGCAGGAGAAGAACAATCAGCATTAGAACAGGAATCAGACATTGAAAATGTTGACTTTGGACATCCTATACTTAGAGATGAGTTTGAATTAGAATTAAAGGGTCTGAAAAACGGTAAGGTAAGATAAGGTGCAAGCAGAAACTCTAAAAACCGCTGGACAAGCAGTAACAGAACGTCTCTTCCAACTTGTAAGCTGTATGTATGAGACAGGCGAGATTTCAAACGTATCATCATAGTATCTATACCAAAAAAGAAAGGATCGGATAAATATGAAAATTTTTGAACAATAAGTTTGACAGCACCCGCGTCAAAAATATTAGCTAGAATTGTACAAAGACGAATGGAAAAACGAGCTGAAGAAATACTAGGAGAAGATCAATTTGGGTTTAGGCGAAACAGGGGAACACGGGAGGCTGTTTTAGTTCTGAGAGTGAAGCCTGGACAGTGGGAAAAACGGACAAAAAAAAGGTAGAAGCCTTTAAAATGTGGTGCTACAGACGTATGTTGAAGATATCATGGACAGACAAAGTTAAGAACGATGAGGTACTAAAAATGGTAGGGGAAGAAAGAAATATGTGAAAAACGGTAAAAAAATAGAAGAGATAGGATGATAAGCCACATACTACTGCATGAGGAAATAGTGCGGAGTATATTAGAAGCAGAGATAGGAAAAAAGAGAAGTAGAGGTAGATCTAGGTTAGACTACTGCACACAGATAGTGAAAGATGTAGACTGCAGGAATTTCAGGGAAATGTGTAGGTTTGCTCGGAATAGAAATCAATGAAGGTACGCATCCAACCACTCCTAAGATGGATAAACTAATGACGACAAAAGTAACTGAACTAAACATGATGAACATTATAAGCAACTACAAGTATTGGTTGTGCAATATTCTCGAATAATGTTAATTGTGTGAAAGGATTTACTGGAAAACTATCAATTCGGCAAATGTCTAAGTGTTGGGGGATATTGGCAGCCACAGTTTGCTTAACTCCGTTCACCGAATCTCGTTGAAATAGGGTATAAAATTAATAATAATAATAATAACAATAATAATGTCTTTATTGCCCAACAGCAAATGCCAATTACAGGACAAACAACACAAAAAATAAATACAGTTACAAACATAACATTTTGATACAGTCAGTATACAGCATGTACAATATATGAGAATGAATAAAACATAGAGTATACTTCTACATCTAATAAATCTACCTAAGCCTATGTACCAAGTTAGAGTTACAGTACTAGTAAAATGGTGTAGCTCATCATTGTAAATATCACCATTGCTACAGAAGCTGTTACACAAAGAGCACATAACAGTTATGGGTGCTTTAAGCAGCAAGTTTGTACGGGCAGAAGCAACATAAAACACAAGTTTTCCTGTACTACCACTACGTGGTATATGGAACTTAATTTTAAATAATATATACATACAGTCAATATTATTGAGTAACAGCTTATGGAGGAATGTAATGGCAGCTAACAGATGCCTCGTATTAAGAGAACTCATGCTGAATTCATCAAGTAATGCTTGATTTGGAAACCCCCTGGGTGGATAAAAATGATGTTTTTTATACCATAAGTACTTTAAAAATCTACGTTGAGGACCTTCCAGAAGTAATTTATATCACTCATAAAAGGGATACCATACTACAAGACAGTATTCCAGACGTGATCTCACCAAAGCAAAAAAGTAATTTTAGTGTATTAATATTAAACTGACTACAATTGCGTAAAATGCAGCTAACTGTTTTATTAGCACATGCGATTATATATAAAATATGTGAGTTAAACGAAAGATCTCAATCAAACATGACACCTAGGTCAGTAATACTGCTACATCGAATCAACATAAAAGAACCACTGAGTAGTTGAACACTAAAGGTTGAATTTTCCGCGAGTAAGTTACCACTTTACATTTGGTAACATTCAAGCTTAGCTTGTTATTTATGCACCAATTATTTACAAGATTGTGTTATCTTGTAATTTAATACAATCGGTTAATGTTTCCACGACTACAAAAATTTTAACATCATCATTTTAACATCACAGGTTAATACCGAGACTAAGTCATTTATAGAAAACGATAGAAGGGAAACCGAGCTGTATATAGACTGTGTGAGAAATTCAGGGAACTGTAGGCTAGCTCAGAATATAAATAATTGCAGGTCCAACCAGTTTTAGATAAATCTGATGACTACTATATACAACTACAGGTGTTGGTTGTGAGGGCGTATTTTTGTGAAAAATGCTCGCCTAACATTTTTCAAGCGGACCATGTCGGGATTGGAACCCGGAACCTTGGGCGTAGTAGTCACACGCATACCAACTACGCCACCGACCCCCTCTCCCCCCCGCGCAACCACTGAATGTCGGAGAAATAGGGTATATAATTGTAAAACAATAGAAGAGGACCGAACTGCATCTAACACGAAATAACAGCGCCTATGATGAAAGACAACAAACATAGAAACAAGAATAAAATTGTTGTAAGCATATGTGTAGTGCAGAGCACAGTATACCTATGAAATACGGGCAGTAAGAAAAGCAAACAGAAAAACGGTAGCAGCTTTTTGGAATGTTGTGCTTCAGATGTATCAGGATGATAGCATGGACAGACACAGTTAATAAGAAATAGGTTATAGAAATAGTAGGTGAACAAGGATATCTGTGGAAAAAAATAGGAGAAATTGAATGGCAGAATACGTTCTAAAGTACTTTTGGGGAATAGTATGGGATATATTACAAGCAAAGATAGGAAAAAGGAGGTAGATGTAGACCTAGATCACATAGTGATAGATGCAGACTGTGTAAATTTCAGGGAAATATGTAGGTTAGTTCAGAATAGGAAACAATGACGGTACTCGTCTAGCCACTTCCAGGACTGAAGACCTAATGATGATGATACCATATAGTGAATGAAATACTGGATTGTAATATGGTGAAAGAATGAGTGTAGTGTAAGACTTGTAAAGAAGAATAAGAATTGTTTAATTTTTATGCCCAATTTCAATTAATGTTTTGGGATAAATTTAAAAAAGCCACTGGTAATATTTCGCTCATAGTTAGGCTTGTGTAGTAATAAGAAATAATGTGATAAAAATTCTTACGGTTGATTAAAATTTACAAACCATATTTAGTTGAGTTATTTTACCCTCAAACTTCTCTAATACACGTAAAATGTACTAAGTATGTATTTTGTTCATCATGGTACACATTCACAATTCACAAACTCCCATACGCAATTGTGAAGGAACAAAATTTGACAAGCTGCAATGAAAATGTAAATAAATAAAAGCAAAACAAGCTTTGACTACTTAAAAATGTAAGACATGCATTTTTATTCTACTAGAAGAATGTTTACTGTGTCCAATCCAGTACAAATTCAAATATATAATAGCATTGTAAATATATTGAAAATTTGTATTTTATATTTATATTTATTTTTAATTGTAAAATATTCACTTAAATAAAACATGCTTGGCCGTTGAGGCCACTTTCTTCATTATTTCGTCGTTAGAAAATGATAAAGGAACGAAGGTGTGATAACAAAAGAAACTACATTTGCGGCTTTTCACAAACTGTAATCAAAACCCACTTTACAGTTTATTTAATCATTTTTTATTAGAGATACGTTCAAACTATTATTCGGGTTTTTTCCATTTATTGGCCAACTAATTAATGCGACAGCTTTGTCAATTGCATATTAGAAATTGTAAAATAATTACGCGATGCAAATGTAGGATTGTTAAATCTTATAATTTCTTGTTCCCTAATAATTTTTTTTTACATTAGATATCGGAATTTCGGAGGTTTTCACTGGTTATAAATGTTAAAGAATATGTATAGTTAAAATATGAACCCCTCTACTTAGGACGTTAATCTTCTTATCCTTGCAATACTATAAAACTGTGACAAATAATCTCTAGTTAATAATGTTGCCGCTAGGGAAAAGGAGGATCAATTTTCTATTATGTCTTATGGCGCATTAGTATTAAAATCGCATTTTTTTATAAAATTGTGAGGTCTAATTAGACTAAGCTAATCATATTTTGTACTTTATAGCTGTGATAGTCAATTGTCTGTAAAACTTGAGGCCTATAACTTATCTATAGATATAAAATATAAAGCGTTGTTTTGTCCCGGGGTGCAAATTCGGATATAAATTATTCAAACACATAAGGAGAAGTATTTATTCTGCTTCCAAGGTATTTTTGATGTTTAGTGATACTATTGAGTTTCTAAATACATGTCTTTGTAGGATGTGGAAACATTAGAAAAGTAGAGACAAGCTATTCCTCGAAGTGACAAGGTGCTTTCATATTTGTGTGTATATTAATGTATAATGATATTTATTTTTATGTGCATTGGATGGTAAGAATTGTAATTTAAGTATCTACCTGAGCAAATATGTTTCTAATACGATTCTTGTTATAATAATACATTTTTATTTCTAATTAAAAGTGTGTATAAAAAAATTAGATATATTGTTGTTTTGTTTTGTTTAATATAATATTTTTTGCTTCAACAGAATCACTATTTTATCCCCAAAAGGATGGTCAGATTTTTGTGTGCTCAATGATACATGTACTTAATCCTTCTGTACCATCAAAGATTCTAAAAGTCTTAAAATTTCTAATTTTTATAATATAAGACTTAACTACATAAATTAATAATAACTTTAAATTGATCTCCTAAAAACTAGTCTTACCAGAGATAAAACATTCTGTATTTGTTTCATAAAATGCTTTAAAAGTGCTTTGAATAAATATTATTTATGTATGGTTACATTGCCCAGCATGCTATTTTGATTCTTTAATAAATTGAAATTCTTATAGGAATACGAGAGTATTAAATTGGTATTTGTTAAGAATTTGTTACGTTAATCGAGGCAGCCACGTTGGGCGCCAAATTTATGCTACGTTGACTCGTAGCCGAGCGTAACACCAAGAAAATCAAAGAAATGACCGGGCTCAATCGGAGATTAGAGGGGGGGGTTGTAGAAAGCAGACCAACATATAACGTACGTGGCTGTAAGGAATTAGTAACAATACCTGCAATAAAAAAAAAGTTAGAATAGCAAACCTGCAATAAAAAAAATTAGTCCTGCAAACCTGAAATAAAAAAAAAGCATAGCATGCTGATCGAGCATAGATTGTTCAGTACTTTGTAGAATGTAAAAGAAAACTGTTTGGATAATCTATATAATATAACAACGGTAACAGCAATACAAAAATTTTTAGTACAAAGTGAGGTAATACTGGGGAGTAGCGGAAACATTTCCTCACACACCAATTAAACATAAATCAGACAAAATTTTAACAAAAGATAAATAGGTAAGCACAATTGATATGAGTCATCCAGTATTGTTGATTTGTCTTTTTTTTCTCTTTTTTTTTGTTTTTTTTTTAAATAGCATGCAAGTCTATGGTAAAAGGTATCAGAACGACAAAGATATGGCAAAACAACGGGTAGATATTTAAAGTAATAACAAGTATGAAATAGTTCAACTTACAAAAGGTCCTTCAGTAACGCTTCCTTGCAATTGAAGTGTGGGATTCACGATGTCCGGCACTAACGAAGCACTTCACCCTTGACTGTGAGGATGTTGATGGAACTTATTACACGTTACCCTAATCACACCTACGTATTTCACTGGTGTTAGCAGCAGACATTATCACGCGACGGAACTATGTAGCATTGATAAATTTCTTGTTAATTCTATTTCCCGAGACAATAATTTCGAAATATTTTGTAGCACTAGTCTAATTTCAACTGGGACCAAATGTATATTATTTTCATAAACATCCAAAAAGCAGCGAGAAACTTCAACTAATACCTTTGTAAACCGGTAATCTGTTATATTTCGCCAATAACGAAATTTGCGCAAGCAATGATCTATTTTAGATTCTTTGTTGTTAGAAAATTCAGAAACTACAGTATCACTGTACTTAAATAATTCAAAGTATGCACTACTCTGATAAAATAAAAAAAGGGGACCGCGAAACTAGATCGCACACACAGTTTAAATATCAAAAGACAAAGCACCAAACAAAAAAATCACAATGAGTAAAACACGCGTACAGGTCGAGTTTAACAAGTTCTACCACTTTTATTTCCAACAGAAAATCAACTAAAAACAATTAGTAAGGCACGCGTAAACAATAAAACCGTCCGTCAAATATCCTTAAAACACACGTGCGTCGACCAAACACGTTCGCCTATAAACCATACTACTTCAATCGAAATTAGCACTACACTCCCTACAGTTAATATACAACTTTTATTTCACAAGAAAAACAACTAAGATCGTGCCGTGCTTGTTCAGGAACAATTCGAAAATTGATACGGCATTAAGGCTCACTATTGTCAAAGCAAACAGAAACAGTATTTTCAACGTAATTAATATATAGGAGCAAAGAACAAACTACAACTACTTATCTGTTTATATCAACTCGTTGCTATTACAACCTCTTATCGTTTATTATCTAGACTTGTATATCCACATATTATAATACGACGCATTCGCCAACGAGTTAATAAATATAAAATATAGAAATAGTAGTTACAGAGATGGATTTACGAATTGGGTAGTGTAAAATGTTAAGCCATAAAAATGCACGTTACAAATTTGTGTATGTTTCAACTTCTAAGGACTGGAATTTTGAATAAAATCTGAATTTATAATTATTTATGAAAAAAATAAGGGATGCTCCATAAGGCTGCATGTAAAAATCGCCCTCCATTTCCCTAGCGGCAAGTCGCGAACTACGAATACAGCGCTAAAATATGCACAGGTTTCTGGCCGAGAGTAATGTCCTAAGTAGAGAGGTCCATAAGTTAAAATATCTGTGAGGTTTATAACTAGATTAATAAGTTCCACAGCACTGCCGTCTATATGTGCTCCCTGGTACTTCATAAACCAAGTAGGCGGAGTAGTAACCTTTATATCCTTTTCTAATGAATATCTGCATCTCCACATTTCGTCCCGCCCTACAATACCTTACCCCAACCTGGGCTTTTACAGCAAATGGTAGGTAACCTGTTGTGATGAGCTCTTAATAACAACTCGACGAGCAGGCTCAAAACGCTCGGTTATAAAAACTGGCCAGCTCGGCTCGACTCGATAAAAATAAAACTCGACTCAAAAAAGTGTTGTTAACTCGGCTCGAAATCGAGCCGAGCCGAGCAAATCTCGAACTCGAGTCCAGCTCTAGTTGCTACTATATGGTACACTAATGGAATAATTTAAATTAGGTATCCAACTCATAGTATCTACTTCAACATGACTGCAGGTGTATGAAAAAGCAACTTTGCATAAGAAACCGAAAAATTGAAAATAGTGGACTTTGGTAGACTAGAAAACCGACTTCTCAAATATATATGAATCCGTGGTAAAAGTTAGACGGGTCTGAAGGTCTGATATTTATAAAGACGCATTGCGATCTCCCTTCATAAAGCCAACAACCAAAAGTAATCTTTTGATTGATGCTGATGCTGATTGCTATTCCTTTGTGTTTACACAGCCCTTTTTCAACTCGGTGATGGTTAATTTCCACATTTGCATCAGTTTCCTTCACTCCACTTTTAATGTTGAGTTCTACTGGAATTGCTTTCCATTTATTTAAAATTATTAATGTTTTCTTATCCATTTTCTCTCGGTTAGACAGACTACACATTTTATTGAACCGATAGTTGATACTTCTTGCTATCTACAGTAAATGAAAGCATATTTGCGACAAAAGTGAACTTCCTCTTCTTCGAATCTATCGTTTTATTGTTACACAGTTGGAAACTTAGCGCTCCTAGCGCGAGCTTTTATGACTCATGCATATTGAAATAACTTGGGGGTTTTGTATGCTCTAGTGTAATATTTTAAACCGATAGTGGTGTTATATTATGCATATCTAAGTTTAGAACAAAGGAAAGTATCGATTATGTAGGTCGGAATTATGCGTTCGGTGAACTTGTCTAGCAATACTACGTATATTTAATTTAATAAATCATACGTATTATTATATGTGTAAGATATTGTAAAGTTACAACATGGACATTCTAGGGATTAAAACTCCTTCAAAGCATTGCTCAAAGCTAATGTCAAATTGATATGAAATAAAATTGAAATACTATAGCACAAAACATAATACTTTCTTACTTAGTTATGATCTTGATTATCAGTGAAGTACACATGTGTTATTCTTGTACTTCTGAACAGCGAAGTGTATACGTGTATAAATTTATTTAAAATATTAACAGTTAGCCTACAAAGAGCGAATAACAAATAATCAAAATTAGAAGTTCATACAGCTTTAAAGCTTTACAGTATCAGTGTATTCTAATTAAAGTAGACGTGTTGCAATACACCTTGCATGCAAAATTAAAGTTGATCATACGTATTCCTCGTATGAAATGTACGCGATGATAAGGTGGCGTGTACGAGCACTCCAGAAAATAGCGATCAAGCTTATGTTACGTTAAATTTTCGCAATCGACTTATTTCTGCATCATTTATATAAATATTAAGTTCTAACTATTTAGTTCTTACGTTTATTAGGAAACGCCCTATATAATTTCTAACTTAAACGACTGTTATATATATATTTTTTAATCAACCTTAGATCACGCCCCAGACCATGGGCGGTAATGTAAGTTATCAAAAACGTGGTTGATTTTCTATACCTTTCGAGAATTCTTATAAATTGTAACAAGCCCAGGGTAAGATTGGATGACAAGCGGCTTATAGAATTAAAACTTTATGACTTGTAGCTAGCTGAGATTTTAACCCACGGTCGCATGAGATTGGGTCAGTGGATTTAATTAAAGTTAAAAAAAAAACAAGGTACTGGACGCCACCTAAAATTTTTATAAAGCAATTGACTAAATGAATTTGCTTAAAGGAAAAATTTGAAACCTATTACTATCACAAACCACTTTAAATACAAGATTGATTGTAAAATAGGTTACTTATTTCTTTCGCTCTAAAGAATGTTCTAGGATGGCTCTAAACAAAATTACTACTAGCAAACATGTAATTTAATTGTCAATAATTTGTGACTATAGAATCCTTAATTTTGTTTCAAATACTTATCAACTGAATTGTTCCTTTAAGGCATAAAACCTTTGGGAAAGATTAAATATTCATAAAATGAACTGAAGAAAATAGGTTTTATATTCTCATTTTAAACAATTATGTACAAGATAATGTAATCAACAAAACAATTTCTTAGAATCTATATAATTACGTTACTCAGGAGATGTAAATTTAAATTTGAGTCTGACTGCAATATTTAATTAAATGTATATTTTGTTTAACAATATCCATTCATATTAATAGCTCAGTAGCGCTATGAACCTTACAAGTGATTTAAATTCTTTATACATGCAGTAATGTATTGGTTAATTGTTCTCAAAGCAAATTACATTTATTAGAATGAAGGCACGCAAACAAGATGTTGAACTAAGATTTCGGTAAACAAGATAAGAAATAACATTTGTTTCAACAAATACTGCAAACCACATGTTACTATGATTGATGTAACTTAATTTTTTTTTATACATAGTTTGACAAGAATGATTTCTAAATTTGAACATCTGATTAATAAAATAAAATCATTCTATAGATTTTAAATATTGAACCGTTAAATGTTAAGCTTCTTTCTATTAATAAATATGTTGCTAAATTATCTGTACTGGAGGTATTTGTACATCAAAGCATAAAGTAATTTGAAATGAACAATACAATATTACGTCGATATATGTGTGTGCATACGAAATAAAATACGGCACATGCAGCAAAAATTTCAGGAAATCAAATGGGCTTACCCACCGACGTCAATGACCTAACAACTTGTCAGCACTTGTTGCGATATGAGCATCCAGCCACGTGTCGGTACTATCCAACAATTCCGCTTACCATTTTGTGCGAAATGAATTTCTATATAGATAAATTATTTGTACATCAACCAAATAGAATAATCTTAAAATTCCATTAGAACCATTGTAGTTTACTGAAGTTACATTATAAATTTCGGAAGTTGCACTGCAATATATAGTATTAAAATCGTAATCAATCACCTATAAAACAAGCCGTTTGTAAAGACTAATCACTTCATAACTTTCAAGTTAAATTTTTATTTGTGTCGGCGCTTACGCCAGGAAAACTTAATTTCCTGCAACATGTCGTCCGCTTTTATATCGCAGAGCAGTAACCTTTCGGCTCGAGGAGCAGACAAAAATTGAGCATTTGACATAATTCGACAAACAACATGAAGATCTTAGATATTCTACATACGAATAAGGAACACGCGCAAGATATGTAATAGTGTTATCAGTTATATTAATAAAATGCTTTAATTTTATTGGTTTATTAAATATACAAAAGTGTTGGAATTCATATTAGGTAAAGCGTTAAATAAATAAATGCTGAATTAACGGCTTTGTAGCAGTAACGTTGACGAATAATTCAGTTCGGAATTTTTACATGTTACACGACTCCGCAGTCTTTGTGTGATTTTGAGTCATTTGAATTTTCATTTAACAAGTTCGATTATCTTTTAAATTGAAATGACTACATATTCGAGCATCCTAAGTATTTAGTAACAACGTTAAATATGTGGAATCAATTCTATGTTAATTTGCTTTATTAAAAATTTTCGCTTAATCGTGCTCTGTTATTACACAGATGTTCACGGATTCAGATTGCGAGCAATTAAACTTGTCCACTTTTTTTCCTGGGTTTGGTAGAAGCGTTGTGCCTAATCTACTGGCTTGCTCGAGCGCTTCAATTGCGTGAAGAGTGTGCGATTCTTCGTGACTAGGAGGTGTGTCCAGGGTCACTGCGCTAAACTACCTTCTCCCTTCCTTCTAGTGATAGAATCCTGTGGAACTACCTATCTGCGAATCTACTACGGGAAAGTTCAAGAGGTATGATTGGTGGTTTGCCTTCCGTTAGGGGTTCTCTCTTTCTCTCTCTCTCTCTCTTTTGCTCTGTTCTGTCCTGTTAAAAATCTTGTTCACATATATTTCAATAGCTTTTTAGTGCTAAAAATGGTCACAATATCAGCAGTACCTGCTTGTTTCTTTCCCGATCCTTCTCAAATATGTTCCATAGCAGCCATAGCCGGTTAGAGCGTGAGTGATGTGGAAATTAACTTTCCTGTATTTTATCTTAATTTATTTTTGGATATCCGGATTAGTTTGGCAGTCCAGCGTCCTATTAGGAACTCTTTCTACTTCTCTTGCCATCGCTCTTATTCTTTTTTGGCTTCCTGCGTCTCTTTTTCTGGGTGGTCTCTTTTACACATGAAGAATTCCGCTCTTTTCAACAGCAGTAAGTGGGCTAAAGCCACACCACCACTAAGACTCGTACGTGGACACAGTCTGATAGGCGCTGCATACCATCATGGCCATAGCGCGTTGACAGCGCACAAGCAAGTTATGACACCTCTTAATTCGTACAACTTTGCTCCATATTGGTGCCGCGTACAGGATGGTAGACTGCATGGTGAAATGTAGTACTTTCCTTTTTTGGCGTTTTGGTCCGTTTATATTCGGCAAAAGTGTCCCTAGTGCCTTTATAGTCTTCTCGGCTTTAATTGTGCTTAGCAAATGTAAGGCCGTAATCAATTGTGACTCCTAAGTATTTAACCGTTCGGTTAGGAGCCACTATATGCTCGCCTATTTGAAAAACGAGGTATTTTGCTTTCCTACGGTGGTTTAATATTACCACCCTGGTTTTTTCGGGGCCAGCTTCTCAGTCATCGTTCCTCATCCACTTAGACTCTCGTCTGTTGTCTGATTCAAACGCTGAAAGTTTCTAGTCAAGTCCAAACTAGCCAGATCGTCTGTCTAGCACATTAACTGTACGCCAGTTGGTACCTCCACCTGCATCACAACGTCTAATAGTACGTTCCACAGAGTTGGGCCGAGTACTGATCCCTGTGGAACAAGTCCTGTTATTTCACGTCTACATTTTTTGTCTACCATTATCTTCCTTCCAATAAGTACGGATTACATTGTATTTTGTAGGTACAATGCACTACCCTTTTTACGAAGTTTTCTAATTATATTTCCCATAAGCCAGTGTTGAAGGCGATACGCACGTCGACAAGGATAAGTGCGTTCCACTTTTTCCCGTTCTATCATTTAGTTTTTTAAATTTAGCACCTTATCAATTGCGTTAACTGTCGAGGAGCCTTTCCTAAAACCATATTGGTTTTTATGCAACTCCCCGTTTTCATCAATATCGTGCACCAGTCTGGTTTTTATAAGTTTTTCATACAACTTGCCAGCACTGTGTAGACAAATGGGTCTATATTTTTTAGTCTGGGTCCCGGGTACTCTGTTTTTGGTATCAATACTAATTTAGCAGTTTTCTATGTGTCTGGAAACATATTTTCTTTGAGACATTCGTTAAATAGCTCCAAGAAATATTCTCTATTATTACTTGCAATGTCTTAAGTGTTTCGGTAACACATCGTCAGGACTAGATGCTTTACTCATTTTTATGTCCTTAGTGGTCCTTCTAGTTCGCGCATCTGAAATGGTTGGTAATCTGCTTCTCCTTCGCCAGTTGATACTGTAGATATTTCATCATCTTGCTTCTCGATGAACAGTTCCCAAAAAACTCTTATCTTTTCTTTTAATGACATTTCCGTTGTAGGTGTTGTGAGCTCAGTTGGTTTCGTATTATTCTGTATGCATCCCCAATCACATCTATTTTAAGCTGCTGACAGAGTTCCTGCCATTTCTTTCCTCTACCATTGATGAACATGCTTTTAATTGTTTTTTTAATTTTTCAGTATTGTACCCCTACGTGCATCCCGTGTTCCTGAGCCTATAGATGCCCTTTTGGTGCATTCGTCTTATTTGTCCTGCATCTGTGATTTGAGACTGTATTTATTTGTACCACCACTATGATTTTTTCCATTTGCGCTTATTATAGTGTTTCTATATAAAACCATAATTTTTTCGACACGATGTTGTTGTTGTTTTTGTTTTTTTCTATAAACGTCTTAAAATGCTGTACTAGTTTTTTTTCTGATTTATATTGCGGTATACCCAGCGGTGATTTGTTTCAGTAGTCCTTCTATTTCTGCTAGGATGAACTTGTGATCACTGTGCGTCTCATCGTCCATAATCCTCCATTTGGGGTTTGCTCGTAATGGCCCATTGTTCACGATGGTGAGATCTATGTAAGAGACGCCGTTGTGTCGTACTATCGTGGGGTCCGTTCTGTTAAGCAAGTTCATTTTCAAAGAAATTGCCCATTCTATAAGTATCCTACAACTTTCAGTTGTCAAATGCCCTACTCAACAGACATTTTTTGCATTGAAGTCTCCAGCGATAACTATGTCGTGTTTTTCATTTTTTTAACTGCCGCATATAGTTCGTCCAAATACTCATTATATACATCTATTCCCATATTTGGGCTGATATTGATGAAGAAGATAGTGTCCACCTGGGTTTTTACGCACACAAAGCACCGTGTACTCGCATAGGCTGCAACAGGTATTGTCTGGCTAAGATTTATATTTATAACTGACGTATTTGCATTTCTGCATTCGTTCTTTCTCGGTTTTAGCTTCTGACAACCGTTAATTTGTAACAGCCTTACAGTGGGCGTCTGCCTGCTCTTCCCTGTTCGCACGGGCACCATATGATCAATCATATTAGTAAGTAATTCGGTATATCAAGGTTAAATAAGTAGTTAAATAAATAAATTAATTAACTATTAATCAGTAACGTTGTATAATATAAATGTAGAATATCTCAGATCAAGTTTCTTTCACAGACGTAGCCGTTCTTAATTTACTAGTTTCTATAACAACAGTCTAGTCTACTATTTATCGATCCATATCGTTTAGAACCCTGTCCATAGCACTATCGGCAGTCTTTTTCATGGTCGCCTTCTCTCTGTAGCACTGCCCTTTTCGTAAGGTAATTGTTTCCTACTGTGTTGTAAAGCGCGATTATATGCATTGCTTCTTCTGCTTCCAGGTTTTTGTTCTTGATTGCAGGTTAAATACCGCTCTGCATTGTGACAATCCCTTGCTATGTCCTCCCTCATGCCACAATTCCAACAGTCTTGTTCGATCTGACCGTCGCAGTTTCCAGCTAGACGTCCGTACCCCCAACACCAATAACACTTTTTGACTTCTGTTCTCATATCAGTGCGACAAGGTACTAAACCTATGCGCAGTTCTTCTTCAGTTAGCTTCTTCGCATCCTGTTTGTTACAAAGGCGCTTACGCCCCCCCCCCAATCTTAGACTTAGTTGGCTTATCTTAATGGCTTTTCCATGCAGTCTGCTCTGTTTGCCTCCCCTAGTATCCATGATCACTTCTTTTTTTGTTAGGACATCCATCCCTCTTATGTGGATGCATCCATGCTTCCTTTTTTCTCGAGTTTTGGATTTCTAAGTCTTTGGAGGGTTCATAGATAGTCTGATGTATGTCTTGCAATGCGGAAGATTCCTCTTAGTTGTTATGAGGAGCTTTCCGTCTTTAGTGTTGCGTATCGCTGTAATGGCTTTTGCAATCTAGCTCTTTCAAAGGTTATATTTTATGTTTTGTAGAACGGTCTTATAGTTCTAGCACATTTGCCCCACAATAAGAGCGTAAGAGTTCCGTTGCCGTTCCCAATGTTTTTCATCCCGGTACCGATTGTAATAGGAGCCAACCCTCATCTTCGTGGCAGATGTGGACTCCAGCATCGCTCCATGCTCTTGTTTCGCAAGAATTGGTTGTTTTAACACAAATTGCTGAAGATAGTGATGCAGTGTTAAAACAAATATAAAAAGTTATGGCAATAATAACTATAAAAGTAAACATAAGCACAATAATTGTTTAACCGAAGATGCTCGCGTAAAATATGAAAAAATATAAATTTTGAAATTGCAACAAGAACTCCTTCAAACACAAATAGAATGTGCAAGAAACCAGTCTCAAGAAATCCAAAGAGAAAAAGAACTACACGAGTTAAATGTAAAATTGTTGAATAAGCAGATAGATTTATTGAATAATTAATTAATATAAATTTGCTTGGGTGTAGTTGTATGAATATTACTTTAAGCTATAAATATCAACAATTATAATAATAAAAAAAAGAATTAATCACATTGTTTTTATCATAATCATTAGGTTTTCAGTCCTGGATCTGGTTAGACGCGTACCTCCTTTCTTTCCTATTCTGAACTAATATACACATGTCTCTGAAATTTGCAGTCTGTATCTATCACTATGTGTGAGTGTTGTCACGCACGTCAAAGATTTCTAGTTTGCTTGGAGCAGCAAGGGTTTGCCAAAATTTAAAATTTTTTAAGTTAAAAAACTCGCTTCCTGGCCAATTAGTACCTTCGGGTGGAGCATTGGAAAATCACATGTAGGGGTATGTGAAGGGGTTAAGCAGCCTATTGGCCGCCAAGATCCCACAACATTTAGATATTTGCCGAACTAATGGTTTTCCAGTAAATTCTTTTGAACAATTGCCATCAGTTGAGAGTATTGCAAAACCAATACCTGTAGTTGCTTATAATAATCATCAGGTATAAGTACAGTTATTTTTTCGTCATTAGGGTTTCCACCTTCGAATAGGTTGGATGCGTACCTTTATTGATTTCTTTCTTAGGAAGCTTGTATGTGCAATAGTCTCACCTAGGTCTACCTCTACTTCTCCTTTTCTTATCTCTGCTTCTAATATATTTCGCACTATTCTCTCACGCCTTAATATGTGGCCCATCATCGTATCTTTCCTATTTTTCACTATTTTAATGCTAATTCAAAATCAGCTCTAAGTATAGGATATCCCAAGTCATCAATTTCAATGTCTGATTTCTGCTGTAATGCTGTTTGTTTATCTCCTGCATATAAATTCTCTATATATTCTTGCCATCTAACCACTTTCTCTACATTTTCTATAATCAGAAATTTTCCCGATATCTTTCAGCTATTCATTTGACTTTTTTTTCAAATCGTTTGTGGATATCTTTATCTTTTAGTCTTCAAAGTCAAAGTGCCTTTTTTCCGTTTCTTTTTTCAAATTTTTAAATTTAAGAATGTCCTTCATAATTACGATGTTGTGGTCAGTGTCTATATCTGTTTCTGGACAGCTTCTACAGTCTTTTACTTGATTGCTAAACCGTTGTCTAACAGGAATATAATCTATTTGATATCTTCCTAAATCTTTTGACATCTTGTACATATATCCTCTTCTAGCATAAAGTTGAAATAATGTGTTTGTAATGAATAAGTTGCTCTTGTCGCAAAATTCTACCAGACTATGTTCCCTGTCGTTTCTCGAGCCTAAACCAAATAATCCTACTATCGCCTCTTCCCTACGAAAAAATAAGCGCACTTAAATCTGATGATTATTATAAAAAACTACAGGTGCTGGTTGTGAAATAGTTTGAACTAATGTTGGTTGTGCGAAAGGAAATATTGGAAAAACTATTAATTCGGAATATGTTCAAGTGCTGGGGGAACTTGACAGCCGCAAGTGGCTTAGCGCCCTTCACATACCTTACATGTGATTTTCCAATGCTCCACCCAAAGGTACTACATTGGTGAGGGAGCAAGTTTTTTTTACCTGGAACATTTTGAATTTTCCCAAACCCTTGCTGTTCCAAGCAAGGTAGGGATCTTTAATGTGCGTGACAACACTCACACACGAGACCTCCATTTTACCTCTCATCCGAACGAGAGTGTATTTTTGTGAAAAATGACCGTCTAACAATTTTCAAACGGACCGTGTTGGAATTCGAACCCGGACCCTTGGGCGTACCCTTTGACATACCACTGAATATCGGGAAAATACGGTATATGATTGTAAAACAATAGAAGGGGACCGAACTATATACAACAAGAAAGAATAGCAGCTATGTTTAAAAACAACACATAGAAACAAGAAGAAAAATGTTGAGAGCGTGTGTGTGGAGCATAGCACAGTACGTCTATGATATAGGGGCAGTAGCTAGACAGAAAGATATAGAAGCCGTTTGAAATGTTGTGCTTCAGATATATGAAGATGATAACATGGACAGGCAAAGTTAGCAACAAATAGGTTATAGAAATAGTAGAAGAAAAAGATATTTGTGAAAAAAAATAGGAAAAATATAAAGGCAGGATACGTTCTAAGGCATTTTTGAAGAATAGTACTGGATAGGAAAAAAAGAGGTAGAGGTAGACCTAGATCAGAATCGCACGAAGATAGTGATAGATGCAGATGGTGCAAATTTCAGGGAAATGTGAAGGTTGGTTCAGAATAGGAAACAATGAGGGTACGCGTCAATCCAGTTCCAAGACTGAAAAACCTAATGATGATGATAATAATAATGTAGTCAATTTTTTTTTAATTCTTTATAACTGTTGATATGTACAGTTTAAAGGAATATTCATTTAACCACACCCAAGCAAACTTATGTTCATTTATTAGTCAATAAATCTAACTGTTTTTTCAACAATTTTACGTTTAACTCGTGTAGTTCTTTTTCTCTTTGGATTTTTTGAGACTCGTTTCTTGCACATTCTATTTGTGTTTGAAGGAGTTCTTGTTGCAATTTCATAATTTTTATTTTCTCATTCGCCATTTTATAATTTTTATAATTTCTTAAGCTTTTTATTGTTCGGTAGTTATAATCAATCTCTAAACTTTGCCAATCTTTTTCTTTCTGTGCCCAAGTTACGGTGTCTGTTTTTTACTTTGTAGCATATTCTGTCGTTTGTCTACCAAGCCCAATAAAATCTCAACCTCACTTCTCAGGAAATTGTTGCTTCTTTTTGATTTGTGCATATTACTTATTCTGTTTTTTCTTACAATAAAAAATTATACACACAGAACAAAAGTTAAAGATAATAACCAGTTTTAGTCTGACCTCGGTAGAGAGAAGACGCGTGTACCATAGTAGAAAGAATATTTGGATTATCGCTACGCTAATCCTAAACTCTAGCGACTGGGTGTATATCACGAACTCCAGCACTTGATGTACACTGCTGTACACTGGTTTTATCACGAAGGACATGAAGAGAGCTTCAGTTATCATCACGGCCGACACTTTTGACATAGACACCGAGAATTCTCAATTCCGTTGATGCAGTAGCAGTTAATCGGATTCGGAGGCAGATAATAAAAAACTAAAGAAATCCAACAGCTCTGATCCCAAATCACCGTTCAAGAAACCAATCAACCCGGATATAGGAGCTACGTCAACGGGCATAATGTCGCCGCCTCTTCTTCTAGGATGGAAATTTCTGACAGAGAAAAACAATCACAACAAAGCACTTCGACAAACACATTCCGACTATATTCATAGAAAAGTTTCCTAACTTCTTACAACATGCCAGGGAATTAAACAACAGACTTAAAAAGAACATCGACATCAGAGCTTCCGGAAAATGAGCGCTTGTTCTACCCACAGACGGTAACCAGTTCAAAACCTTACAGGCGTATCTCAAGGGCAACAATATTGAATTCCACACATACACGATTAAGTCTGAAAGCGTATTAAAAATCGTCATCAAGGGTCTGACTTCCAACATTACAAAAGAAGACGTCCGCGCTGAAATGACCGACAGGGATACACAATCACCTACGCCACTAAATTACGAAGCAAAGAACGTCAGTACAGTAATACCTTTCTTGTAGTACTAGTAAAGAACTCGACATCCTGAATATACGAACTAACAAATCTCTTATGCTGCAACGGAATTAAAGCTTAGTCCTGGGCTTAAAGATCCGTCAGTAAAATTCTGAGACAACCATGTCATACAAATTCCATACACCGTATTGAACCGATAAGATTCGAAAGATTTAGAGAATCATGATCTTAAGTATATACCTCGTTATGTCTTACTATTGATAATAAAAGAGGGCGAAATATTTGCTAGGAAAATGAGTTAGTCAAAACACCAGGAACTCCATTTATAGAAAAACCATAAAGTAGAAGTGAAGGGCGAAATTGCGTCAAGTCTGAGTCTTACATACACAAATTGAAATCCCTTTTTTCAAAGCTTACAGTTGAACGTGTTCCGTAGAGTGATTCTGATGCTGAGCATCCCTTTTCAGCTTTAATGCGTTTCTTTTCTTCCAATAAATGGAAACTTCTTGAAATACACAAATCTTAGGTTTATCCCAATGTAAGTTCATCCGATATCAGGACTAATTTGTATAAAATTTAAAGACTCTTCGCATTTTCTATTATTTCAACTGTAAATAACAAACAGTTAGACTAAGCACAGTTGCTCATTTACTCCTGTAGTTGGTAGAAAGCGCGTTTCGTACAAAGACAAATACGATCTTTTTAATCAGGTATTTTATGACTACAGCCCTGGAAAGGTACGTAGCATAGAATAGCTTTAAAACCTGCATATTGAAACAACTTGTACGTCTTGTGTGGTTTACTAAACATACGGTAATGCGATACATTACTAGATTTTTAATTTATTATCTCGAACAAATAACAAAAGTTGGTTTATCGATTTTACAAGTTTTAACAAAGTGGCCAGAATTTTTGTAATGAATTTTAACTTACTAAATTATTTGCAACTCTATGAAAAGCGGTTTGTACATTGTCCATGTTTAATGCAAGTGCAACTTCTGCAATGCAGAATATCGCAACGCTGGCCCAAAGGATTCATAAGATACTACTTAGTTGCGTGAGGCTTTATCTCAACAGTGTGCTCGGTGCTACGGCATCATACGCCGCGAACGTCTGGAGCCATCGTCTTAACACAATCAAACCTAGACAAAAAATTAACAGTACACAACGAAGTGTTTTACTGCGATTGACAGAAGCTTATGGGACTAACGCACTTGATGCATTTTATGTTTTGGTGGAACTATGCCCTTAGACCTAGTAGTGAATCATCGAAATGCAATGCACTATCTTACACTCAATAACAACCAACAACTACAACGCATCTTAAACACAAACCAATTGCCCACGACAAAAATGAAAATAAAAAACTACATAGTTGCAGGATTGCAGACACGTTGGGATCAAAGCACAACCGGTAGAAGGATATATGCATTGAGCCCAAATATCAAAGACCGCCTAAACGCCAAATACCTGGTGCCCAGTCAAAAATTTATTCATTACCTAACTGGCCACGGACCCTATCCAACACACAGAGAACGCATGGATTTAGTTGACATCATCTGCACGGGCAAAAAAATAGGAATACCGGTGCATCTAGTATTTGAGTGTAATGACTAAAAGCCAAATACCTGGTGCCCAGTCGGGGATTTATTTATTACCTAACTGACCACGGACCCTATACAACATACAGAGAACGCATGAACTTAGCTGACAACAACATATGCACGTGCGGAGAAATAGGAACACCGGAACATATAGTATTCGAGTGTAATAACTTACAACCGTACCTCTACGCACATACACAAACATTATTCAACAAGGTCCTACATGCGATGATTTGGAACGAAAATATTTTTCCACACTTAATGCACTCCATAACAACTACGACACTCGTCCACCAATGTTATCTTGACGGATAAAGGACACAAACAAAACTACCCGGACAGAGACATAAACGTACCACCTCTCCTCGGACGGAGGCTCTGCCCCGGAGCCGGAGACCGATCTCCTGGAATTCCTAAAGCTGCGCTCTTGATGAACAGAAGCAACAAGATCAAAACATTAACCCGACTTTGAAACAACCCAACCCCCTAATATGTAGAATTTGCAGGCTTCTATATATTAGCAACCCCGTCTTTAACAAATAATAACTAATAGTAGTAGTATACGTTAATAGTAAAATAGGGAATTTCTTCTCTTTTTACTAACGCTAAATTTTAAGAACCAAACTTACATATACCTGAGGCAAATAATACAGCAAACAAATCCTTTCCTCTGAAAGAACCTAGTTTTTTTATGTAATAGTATAAGTTCAAACGTTTACAAAATTATACCAATTTAATCCAACCTTTTAGTAACCTGGGCAAACATAAACACAAATTAACATTTCAAATCCACTTCAAGTAGATCTGCTAAGCATTCTTCTCAAAAGACTGAATTTCCGGCTGCGGATGGTCCTAGTACTGGGAAGGGTGGGGGGATGCAAGGCGGATGCAAATAACACACTCAAACAAAGAAAACACCTCTCAAACTGTACAAACACAGACACCTAATCACACACTTACTTTTCCTCTTCTGCATTTCCGGCTGCCGATGGTCCGGACTGCTAAAGTAATACCCGTTCAGCGTTCTTCCATGACGACTGAGATATCCGGCTGCCGATTGTCCTGTCCTAGAGGGAGAACGTAACACGGATATCAACATCACATACACAACACACACACACACAACACACGCATACACACAAACACACATACACACACACACACACACCCATCCACCCATCCATTCACTCACCCGTCTATCTATTTCTAAATCCGCTCACTTTGACATCGTCTTCGAGTCAAGTAGGATGGAAAATCGTCGATGCACAAACCCCCTGTAGGGCTGACAACCACAAAGACCTTATAATGCCAAATACAATCATGCAACAGCCAGACTATATGCCGTATTGAGCATCCTTGAGCGTATCCATTACGTACTATATCAGTCTGGGGGCATCGCCTTTTGTTACCCAGCTGGAATTTATGCTACACACAAACCTTTTTCAGGGGAATTGGACGTTATCGGTGCTATGCTCTAGACTTCACTCTAAGCGGTAGAAAGCAATGGTTCAGGGGTGGGAATTGATATAAAAAAAAATTACAAAATATTGAGCGCCACTACATTCAGAAAAAAGGAAATGCAGAACCCAAAAGTTGACTACAACGATGAGATACCTGAAATAAATTACAAGATTAAAAATATAACATATGAGGCAGCAGTTTGCTCCTCCAATATATTTCAAAATAACATGATATTGTAAGTACCTTTATATCTTGTAGCATTAATCTTTATGAAAGTATTTTATATACTCAAAGATTGTATACATTTTTTTGTTTAAATAAAAGTGTTCTAGGTTTTTTTGAAAAGTATAATGTAGTATAATATGCTTTAACAAATTTATATGTTATAGTAAAAATGGAACGTATTTATAATTCAGGTATTTAAAAATGTTTGTGCAATAGTAACTTAACTTTCTTCAAATATATAGAAAATGAAAATATAACTCTCTTGATTTTAAGTTTCACGTTAATACTAAACCTTAACGTTTGATTCTAATAAAATGCAACAATTATTATTTTATGTAGAAATCGGATCCGTTAACTACTCACAATTAGAATGTATAGATTTTAAGTACATTAATATAGTAAATAAATTGAGCAACGTTTCTTAATCACATGACAAAAAAAGCAAAAATATATTTAGTCAAAAATTACATCAGCTGTATGATTTATACAAGTTATTTATTAATATAATTTGAAGTATGGATTGTTGATAAACAAATAAGCTTCAATATAAACTTAGTAGAGTATTATAAGGTCTCTCTTTAATCATAATAAGAAATGATCAATATAAAAATTTACTTGATAGATGTTATATCAAGTTATAATTAATTAAACTAGGGTTATGTTTAAATGTATTGATCAATATTATCAAATCACATAATCAATACGAAATACACCCTGTTTCTAATTTTTAAATTTACTTAAATTTCATGGAATATTTATAGCCGTATTAGATTTTATAATACTATTATTGGAATATAAACAAAACGAAGTTGACAAGTGACATCTTTCGAACACAATTATAAAGAGCACGCACCTTGACAATCCAGTTCAACACCTGTTATACCAACCAGACTTATGTATCGATTACGTGCTGTTTATGAAACGAAGTATGGCTGATCAGACTTTGACCATGCATCTTCACAGATAATTAATCCATTTATTTAATTCAAACAAGGTGAAATCTTGCACTCTTGTACCAAGCAATTATACTGCATTGAAATTACGAGCATCCAAGATAGATGTAAATAAATATCACAGCGATTCTTCAAAAACCAGAATAACAATAATGTATGTGCATCTTAAACAAATTGTAATATTGAATTCTGGACTAACGTACCGAAAAGCGCATTGTTAATTCCCTAAGGAATCATCACGTAGATCATTTTCGACGCTTCACTCACCTCTTTTACTATCCCAATCCTAAGGTCAGAGGACGCTACACGAGCCATGTTAGTTTGATAAGAAGCGACCTTAGACTGCTCTTGCGATTAAGAACAAGTTGTCTTATAATACGACACATTCGTAACTTTGTATATAATACCGCAGATGGCTGCGCATATTACCAAATATTTCATAAAGATGTAAATTAGGAATGTATTTATTTATCTACATTATAAATGTAATAATGAATTTTTATTAAATCAAATAAGAATATAAATTGAAGGTTGTAAACAACATCTGAATCAATTGTTGAGATGTAATTATTATGTTACAATGTATTAATTATAGCTGATTAAATATTCCAAATGCGTAATAGATATTGTAAAGTGTGTTGCATATATTAGGGGTTATGTATGACTACATAATAAAAGTAATTATTGGGGTTATTTTGCAAACGTAGCACTTGAAAATGCTACAATGCATATCCAGCCTAAAGGTAGCACTTATTAGTTTGATAGTTTATTGGTCTATTAAATGATTTATTTATTAATTTTTTTATTTAAATTATTAATTTATTAATCCATTAAATCTCTAGGTTCCTTAGACCCATAGTAACGTTAGAAACTTTTTTTCAGGTTTATAACTTTATCCAGTAATCTTTCTAGTCTCTTAAGTCTTCTAATAGTTCAGGAAATCATAATAAAATAATAGATTTTATGGAAATAAATTCGTTATTAAAACTTTTAAGCGTTTGGCCCTAATTGCTTTGATATTTTTTTTTATTCAGCATTGGTACTGTTGTTTGTCTTTTTTTTAAACTTTTTTGCAGGGCAGTGTAACAATTTTTTTGCTGTAAAGAAAAAATTGTAAAATTGAAACAAATTAGACGTATATAGGTAAGGTTGAAAGGAAAACAATTAAAAAAATTCGCCAAAAATATTTGTTTGCAAAATTAAGTAGATTCTTAATTTTTAGTAAGTCTTTTTTCCCATATGAAAAACAATATGCTAGTTGTTATTTATTAACTTGGTGCAATTACACGGCCAACAATTTGTACCCACAATCAAGCAAAAAACAATTCAGCTGTTTTGAAACCTGGTTTGTAAGGTCATAAATAGCAATACTATCTTCCAAAATTCCATATAAACACCTTATCGTTCAAGAAATATCTCATGGTTTTCAAGCTGTTTCAACACGCGATGCGTGGACAAACCTTTGTTCTGATAAGACTTTCCCTGCTTTGCAAGTAATTTTGCTCACTTCCACATCATCTTTGAGTCAAGAAGCTTGAAAATCGTTGATGCGCAAATCCATTGTAGGGCGATCAACCACAAAGACCCCAAAATTCCAGCCAAAATCATGCAACAGTCAAACAATAGGTCGTACTGAACTTCCTCGAGCGCCTCCATCACGTACTACATCAGTCTGGGTCCATCACCTTTTGTTACCCACATGGATTGTGTGCCTAACCAGCCGAAAGATAACCGACAACAGCCAGTGGTTAAAGGTGAGTGATTTTTGGTAGATCCAAAAGGGCCTGTTAATTGTTTTTGCAACCCCTTTTATACAATGGATATGTCTCGAGAGGCCAAGAAAATTTTTAATCGTTCCAAACTATGAGACCCGGTACCCCACCATCACGAATGTTAATCTTATGTTGACTACTTAATTTTTTTTACTTAGAGTATACTTTCTCTTGAAAGTAATATTTGCTCTAAATCTAGTATGTTTAGAATTTTCAATAATAACAATTGTAAATTTAAATTACAGCTTTGCTTAAATTTGTACATGATTATTAAATCTGATTCCCATATAAATCGTAAGAGGGGAAATGTATTTTTTGATATCACTAACACATATGAATCTATTTATTTTTTTTATTGGCCAAAAGTTATTTGTTATATAATAGATACCTTCTGATTTTAATGTGTTACATTTTCTAAAAAGGGTAAATTAAATTAGAAATGTTAAGTGATCCACTACGATAGGGTGTCCGTATCTATCGTAGAATCACATGTGTTTGGTAGATACCGTGGCGTCCAACTTTACTTTATTCAGTTTTCCGTTAAACGAAGTATATTTTAACCTTGTCCTATTGATGATTCCCTATTGGGATAATAACTAATCTAGTCCCCGGCGCAGCAAGCTTTTATAGTACCACCTCGCACGCGTAAAAGGCTCAACTCCCTATGAATTCCGAATTGTTGTTCTACCTTCTCTCTAGACTGAAAAATAACAAAACATGTTATTTAAAAAATTAATATGGCCATATTGACCCAACAACGTGGGGTAAGAATAAATCCGCTACATTGTCGCCCAACGTTTTATGGCTCGAAATGAGTAATAATTTACGTACGCTATTTATATAAAAATTGAAATTTGCTGCACTGGCTCCGCATCGTGGGGCCTGAGTTGAAAAATAAAAATAAATTTTCTACACTAATGCTAACTTTTTATTTCTGCTCGTTTGTCAAGCCACCTTATCAGTGACAGAGAAATATATTTCTAACAAAAGTCGTGCAGAAGATGTTGATTTATCCGTATTAACACAAACTGACTTTTGTAAACTTCCGTATTAACTCTGAACTCTATCTTCAGCGGTTTTTAGGGACTATCAGGGGGGTCGCTAAATAAATACGGATGGGTAGAGCGCCACTGTACTAATACAAAGTATAGAAACAAGGAGTATCGCTAAGAAAAATACAGGAACCTCAACGAATATATTCTATTATTGGAATACAAGATTTTGTATTCATAGATGGTACAAATGTTTTTTCTGAAATAAAATAAAGCACATAGAATTACATTGGAGACAGCAGTTTGCGTCTCAAAATAATAAAATCAATAAATCAGACAACTTATATGTACTTTAATAGATTTTGCTACTGGCCATTGGTGCATGGACACTCTACTTACTAAATTTATGCACCTTTGGTTTATATAAGATTTATAGAATCCAAAAATATGGGTGAGGTAGTATACACACAACTTCTTCAGTTTCTCTTAAAATGTGATTAACCACTAAAGCTATAAAAAAATTAGACTTGTTAGAGAACAAGGCATATGTTAACTACAGATAATTTTTGTTTCAAACTGACAGGAATTTACTATAAATTTCGTGAGTGTTTAATTAATTTTATCAAATTCTATTTATAGCCTTGATTATATGAAAGCTTCTTAAGGAAATAGGCATTATATATTTCATTAACAAAATTATTAGTTTTGTCATTTTTCCAGTACTGATCAAACTATTAGTTTTCAATAGTTCAAGCTACAAAGATTACAACTAATTAACCTTGGATATTTTTTATTTCGACACAAATAGCCACTAGCGTTGTACGTCAAACAGATGGTTTTCATAACAAAGGAAAATCGACTTACCGATCTCGAACGTAGAGTGCATATTGATACAAATTCTTTTGTAGAGAAACTCGAAACATGTGTTGGCCTCTAATACTGCATAATGACAGCAAAAACTCGTCCACTTTGTTACGGCAATATCTTGAAGATCCAAACCATAAAAATAAAAAAGTGGAATCCAGCTTAGGGGACAGCCATTGTTGAAATATCTAAACTGTAGGTTTCCATTTGTATACAATTTGTACGCTACAAATTAGCTGTTACGCATAGCCATTAATAAACCAAAAACTTTCCGTGTGGACCAAACATTTCTGTGTTAACTAAAAATTCCATGTTGACTAAAGATCTCCGTGTTAATTAAAAATTTCAGTGTTGACTAGGAACTTCCGTGTTGACTAAAACCTCAGTGTTAACTAACAATTTCTGTGTTGCGCATGATGAACTATCTAACTCATTTGGATCGATTTACTGCATAACTGAAATGCGAGTCGCAAGTCATCCTTCAATAGTAACCTCTGCATCTTATTACAAAAACGGTAAAGGATTGACTGTCGTAGTCTGTGAACAAACGGGGCCTCAACACTTGAGTATTCAAAGCAACAGGTGCGCATAATCGTTCTAAATTACATCGCCTTGAAGATAATTTATGGAATTTCTAACAAACACGTACGACTTGTTACATAATGTTAAACACAAAACTGGAGTACTTTTAACGATAAATTTGTTTACTACATAATTAAAATAAAAGGACTATAAACAAAGTGCTTCAAAATTATGATAACTTTCTTTTAATTATTTACAAGTTCTTGACATACGAGTTATATTGAATTAAAAAAGGAATCTAAAATTTTTGTAACACAATACAAAATTTATTTGCGTTATTACTGGAGAGGGAAAACAAAACGTTACAACACGGGTAGAAAACATCTATCGATTTGATTATAAGGTAAATCGTTGTACTTTCTTCCTTGAGTACAACTATTATGAAGGAAAAAAATACTGCAAGAATCTAATTTTTGTCTAAAATGTAGTGTTTTATATAATTTGAATAAATTGTAGCTTGTAACTTTATTTGAAGATTGCAATTAAGTCTACATTTAAAAACAAATAAACGTTTGGTTGTGATGTAGTATTTGAATGGATAAGATCAAGCAGTGATCTTTTGAAAGAGATTCTAACAAGGATTGTAGCTATTGTGTTTGTAAAACCTCACTTCCATTTAGTAACTGCTACTGTAAGAAAGAACGTTTACTTGTATAAGCTGCTTATCTCCCTAAATTTTTTGTTATTGATTTATACAACGAATTGAAAATAATTATAGTCATGCAAAGAAAAGTGTCGTAAATTCTACCGCTGTAAACACGTAAACATTTTGTTACGTACCTAGACGTAGCCGGAAGAAAAGTATACACCAGGGTAACTACCAACCGCGGAGAGTGGGGGGGATTCGCCTACATACCAAACAGAAATAAAAAAAAAACACATCGCCCACGACTATCTATTAACAATGAAGATAAATTAAAATTTCTTGATTCACAGGTTTAAAGAAAAGTATTCAATTTAAGATACATTGTAAAAAACAAGTTTTAAAAAGGATCCACGAAGTGCGCATTTCGTAGCTAATAGGTAATGAAAATTATTAAAAGAAGTTATGCTTAGATTTTCTCAATAGCGAGTGTGTTAAATTAAACTACTAAAAGTAAGTTTTCTCCATAGCAAGTGGGTTAAATTAAAGTATTAAATGTAGATCAAGGTATAGTAAGAATTAAAGAAAGATAACCAGAAACACTAGCGAAGCTAGCTTCTAAACATGGATGGTAAACTGGTTTCACAACATTAACCACTGATAAATAAAGATCCTCGATGTACGTAAAAGAAAATGAGTCACGTACCTCTATGCGTCGGGATGCGTATCTTGCAAGCAGCCGAGGGTAAGTCAGCACAGCAATGCCATGGTCGTCAGGGTTCTTTCACCCTGCCATCGTAATTACAGCAGTGATCCAAAGACAAAAAGCAGTTGGTCCACGGGAACGAACAGGTGGGCCTACACAAAGAAAGAACCCATTTGGCCTCCAGCTAAAAAAGCTCAAAAGGGAATTTGATTAGAATGGGTACGCGCGGGGAAACTCACCGAATACACGCAAGACACTTGCTAGTTGTCGAACAAAAACACCTGCTAGTTGTCGAACAGAAACACGTGCATCGCCTTTGAAATACGGTGACGAATAAATATAGAAAATATTTCGACGTACAAGCTGTAGAATCATACTCAACAATCGTTCAAACAACATGGAGTAGAATTGCCCGGTAAAACGGTAAAACCCGAGTTATATCTGATAGTGCGCGACATTATTTTAACAAGTCGTTACATTGGAACAATAGAAAGCTATTATACGGTGGTCGTAAGGTATACCAAGATAGCGGGTACCTAAAAATTAAGATATGACTATTTAATTGTAGCATAAACTTGTCGTTTTGAAATAAAAAGTTCAAGATAAAAATTTGTAGCAAGCGTACTTGTAAACAAGATGTTGTCGAAGAATTTAAGAGATTACAGGATACCTAATAAAGGCATAGACTATTTAATTTATAGAATGAATTTTCGTTGTAAAAGAAAAAGGAACTTGAGTTGAGGAATTTATTCGAAAGCGTGTTTATTATTAATTATGTTAAGCGGATTATACTGAACAGGTACACTATATAGAAGGTTGTTGAGGAATTTAAGGATTGAAACGGAGTTTATTCGAACGAGTAATGAACGAACAAGGGAGAAAAATAGGGTATTTGATTTAGGGAAAAAAATAAACGTAACAATTTGTTCTTATATTCATTTATTGACCCACTTGATTAGTGGACCAATTAATGCATATAAGAACAAATGTTTACGTGAGAAATAAGAAATGTAACAGAAACCCGCACCACAATTTTGTTGCTACTTCAAAATGAAAAACTTGATTAAATTAAAGAAATGGAAACGGAGAAGCGAAAAGAACAGAAATCAAAGGAAAATATTCGAGGAACTGTATCGCAAACAATCTTAGCAACAAAAAAAAAAATTTTGAAAAGGAGGGGACAACAATCATTCAAGAAATTTTTACATCGGCAGTATTTTTATCCCAAATCTTTTGTGGAAAAAAAACGCGATAAGGTTAGTTGAAATAAAACCTGATCTAGAATAAGGCTTATTTATAGGGTAAAAAATTACAGTACGGACTCCCTAAGTTGAACATTATAATTTAATTAAGGGGCCGCTATGCTTGCGGCCACGTCCCCAATGCTTCACCCGAAGGTACTACACTGGGTCCCCTAAGTTGAACAGCACAAAAAGCAACTCAGACCGTAGGTCTTTGGAAACAATATACTCATAATTTAGTTAAATTCCGAGAGTGAATTTTTAATTTTTGAGACTAAGAGGTATCCTCTAATACAAAAACACCTCTAAAATTAAAATCTCGAGAAAATAGCTTCGGTCAAATTTCATACACAATTGATTTTAACTGAGAACACAAAACAGTATCTAAGAGAACTGCATTTGAACAGAATACCTTATTCTATTCTGCTACTAATATTACAAAAAGCCCAAAGTATTTACTAACAAAACACTTAAGTTGCCGCGATATACGAGAGTGGTTTGAAAAGTTCGCGAAATAGAGCACAAATGGCAGCATCAGTGCGAATAAAATATATGTAATTAATGGATCCAACTATCTAGTGCGCGGCTGTTAAATTTGACATTATTCTGTCAAGTAGTATTAATTTGGTGCTATATGAAGTAAAGTTAGTTTTGTGAGTTTTCAAAATGGATCAAACTGAAACGCGCGCTGTTATCAAATATTTTGTAAAATAGGGTTGGAAAGCAACAGAAATACATAAAGATATGCAGGATACATTAGGAGACTTCGCTTCATCATTTACAACTGTGCACAAGTGAGTGACAGAATTTAAAGGTGGTCGTGAGAGCCTAGAAGATGATCCGCGCAGCGGACGACCAAAAACTGCCACCACGCCTGAAATCGTTTAAAAAGTTAATGATATGGTTACGCAGGATCGTCGATTAAAAGTCTCCGAAATTGCTAAGGATGCAGGTATCTTAGATGAAAGAGCATTTCATATCTTAACTGCGGAATTAGGTATGAAAAAGTTTTCGGCAAGATGAGTGCCGCGCATATTGACAATTGATCAAAACCTTCAGAAGAGGAGAATTTGCCAACAGAGTTTAGACCGCCTTAACTCCAATAAAACCGATTTCGTCCTACGATTTGTTACGACAGATGAAACTTAGGTTCACTATTATACCCCTGAAACCAAGCACCAATCTAAACAATGGAGACATAGGGGTTCTCCACCACAAAAGAAAGCAATGTCCGTGAAGTCGGCTGGAAAAGTTACGACATAAGTTTTTTGGGATGCAAAAGGTGTCCTACTAATTGACTATCTTCCCAAGGGCCAAACAATAAACGGTGAATATTACGCTAAACTTCTAGCCCAACTGGATAAAAATATTTCTGAAACAAGACCTGCATTGCGTAAGAAGAAGATCATTTTGAAACGTATAAATTTTCGGTAAAATTTGTCTATTAACTTTAACGCGGTGTAGCTGTTATTTTAGTTGTTATTTAACAACATTTATATAATTCATTCAGTCATTATTGCATATTTAATAATCAATAAACTCACAAAGCACATTTTAATCCTAACGACAAGTAAAATATACAAACTACATATTCCTTTTGATAACATTTATATATACAAACTTGTTAACGTGTTCCCACATCTTAGAGTATCTAAGATTTTAAAATTGTTCTGGCGATTGGCGATCGTTGATCACTTTTCATTTCGTAGTTGAACTGAAAGGTCGCTCCGCGTTGGAAATGTTCAACATGTGCAGGAAAACCAAGTTTTCCTGGCGACGACGTCGTAACAGACGAGCAGTCTGTTGAAGTTGTCCATGACAACTATAGTAATAATGTAGTGTACAAATCTCTTGGCAAACGGTTTGTATAAATAAATTAGAATGTGAAATTAATTATTTTATTATAGTGCAACTCTAAACGTACAACTTTTAATGTACAACTTTTAACGTATAACTTTGGACGTAAGGCTTTGATACCGTGTAATTTTACAATCACGAAAAATAAAACTTTGATCCCGTACAACTTTAATACAAAAATAAAGATGGTCTTGTAATAATTTTAGAGGAGACTTCACCTTGATTTATGGAACCCGTTTAGCAGCCAAAGCTGTAGACTACTGTATTCCACATGTGGCCGATGTCGCTTGTATCCAGCATGTCTTACTGATGCACAGGTCGATTCAAGGTTGCAGGTCATTGCCGCGGTTGGTAAGAATGTATTAGTTTATTACATAAGGCGGACGTTACAAAGTCCACTGCGTAAATTGTGCATGCAATAATATGCTTATGAAACTAGTTTTGCTTTACGTGCTTTATGCAACTAATATGACTTGTATAAATGTTTTGTCAATTGAATTTTAAAACCCTTTGTTAAGTATAAAGTACAATGTTTACCATGACCTATATTTCTTATTAATAGCGTGTTCAACTTATATCATATCTCACCGATTGTACAGGTGTGGATATACCTCCTCAGTTATCTTGTTTTGACAATTTGAAATATTAATATGTTAAATTATAACACTTGAAAGCTATATAATGTAAATTGGAATTTAAAGTAATCTGATAATTGTTGATTTATGCCAAACGTTAATTAAGCAATATTTAAACATTGTGAGGTCGCGTAGCGCTACAATGACTAATTTATAAAATATAAAATGTCAATAATTAAATTTCTCACAAATCATTTTCATAAGAATTAAAATTTTTTAACAATGTTATTTATCAAGATGTTATTTACTTTTCTTTAAAGAGAATACAGAATTAATTTATTGGACTTCAGTTCATTTTTCAATAATACTAAATTTCCCAAAATTGGTATGGTGTTTACAAAGTAAACTTACCCGAAAATGTATCAAGATAGTAGACACAATTGAAATTAATTTAAAGATACTATATTCATATTGATCTGTAATATATATATATAGGGTGTCTATGTTGGTAGAAACTATGTTTCAGAGTCACCCCACTCAACATTACATCTTTGAAGAAGACCAACAGATGTAAGTATGATATATGTGACTATCAAACTTTGTATTCAAAGTGGTTTATGGTAATATAGGTTTCCAAATTTTCCTTTAAGCAAATTCACTAAGTCACTTGCTTTATAAAAAATTTAGGTGGCGTCCTTTAATCTGTTTCTTTCAATTCAAGTATACCCACTGACCTAGTTTCATGCGACCGTGGGCCCAAAAAACCCAGTTAGCTCAAAAGCTTTAGAGTGTTCTTTACTATAAGCCAATTTCCATCCAAACCTTACCCTGGGCTTAAAACAAATACATAAGAATTCTCGATAGTTAATGTCAATATACCACAATTTGTTGTGGTATAGATTGACAGAAAAAATATAGATAATAATTTTTCATCAGGATAATGCACGTCCACACACAAGTGCAATAGCAATGCAAAAATTGAATTATCTGAAGTACGATCTGTTGCAACATCCACCTTATTTGCCTGATTTGACTCTTTCTGACTTTCACCTATTTCCACGACTAAAAGTTTTCGTTGGGCGAAAGAGATTTTCCACGGACGAAGAAGTAAAAGCAACTGTGGGCGACTATTTCGGAGACCTTGAAGAATCGAACTTTCGTGATGGCATAATGGGTTTAGAATATCGCTAGATGAAGTGCATTCAACTTGACGGAGATTATGTTGAAAAATAAACTATGTTTTATAAACAATTTTTTTTATTTTCCCCTTCGTTCCGCGAATTTTTCAAACAACCCTCGTATTATAAAATAAGAAGACAAGTCTGAGTGTTACAAATACGAACTGCATTCCGCTTTTAAAGCTTACAGTTCATGTTTTGTTGATTGATGATGATAACTGATCCTCATTTCTTTCTGGCTTTTTAGCGTCTCATTTCGAAAAATAAACGGAAATCTTTTTGTTTATTCTAGTCCTTTATATTAAGTTCATCCGATATCAGACTTAATTTGTATGAAATTTTCATGGCTTCTCGCTGCATATCCTATTCAGCTGTAAATCTTTCTAAGCGCTGCTGCTCGTTAATCGCAACGTTCTCTAGATAAAGCGAGCGCTTTATATTCACATCCGTATAAATACGAGTGCTCGTCTGCTGTACAAGCAGTTGCTTTAAAAGCTTATGCATATTGGAAAAACTTGCAAGTCTGGGATACAATACGATAGTGTTCTAGGTTACTAGAGTTTATATTATGCATTGATTGTCCAGGTTGAGGTAACGTGGTCAGTGCCCGTTGTGCTACTTCTTTGGCTAACTTTTACTTAATAAATTAATCAGAACTGTATGTGAAGCCTGCCGTCTAATGCCTATGTGTTAGGGGACCTATTTTTTTCGTTACTACAACCTTCAGTTTCTAGTTAACTGTGAAGTATATTAATTAAGAACTAAGTAAACCAACCTATTTCGAATGGACCCAGTGGATTTAAATTTGAAGAGTACGTAAGTGCCTGTGTAACTATCATACGCTCGTTTTACTAACTTGAGCTTTAAGTTGAAATTTCAGCAACTTTTGATAAACCACTATTACATTTTGCTGCAAGTGTTAACACTGTAGGTAGATGGTTTATGACAGTTCTGCCGCCTCATTTGCTCCCGAAATTCTCATTTGCTCCCTCATTTGCTCCTTCATTTGCTCCCAAATCCCTCATTTTTCTTCTCATTTTCCTCCAGCATCCTCATTTACATGTAAATTCCCATAAGGAGCAAATGAGGAGGAGCACCTCTCTCCTTCCTCATTTGCTCCTTCAATTTAAATTCCCATAAGGAGCAAATGAGGAGGAGCAACCCTCTCCTTCCTCATTTGCTCCCTCATTTGCTCCCTCAATGTAAATTCTCATAGGGAGGGAAATGTGGAGATGAACCCGATAAGTAGCAAATGCGGAGATGTAAATCCCCATAAGGAGCAAATGTGGAGATGAACCCCATAAGGAGCAAATGTGGAGATGAATCCCCATAAGGTGGAAATGTGGAGATGAATCCCCATAAAGTGGAAATGTGGAGATGAATCTTAGCATCCACATTTCCACACACAATCCACATTTGCTCCCACATCTGGCGACAGTAATAAATAACATTACCATCTTAAATTTTGCACAATAGTTTTCTTCGTCTAATCAATGCATCTTTCGAGATAAACCTATCTTGTTTGGTATCAATTAATATTAGATTTTTCTCAGCTACCCGAATTTTTAGGAATTTCTTAGATTGCATCATCCCCCAGAGAGCTACCCCAATTTTAAGATTTTCTGCATGCACGGATTTTCTGACCGTCCTTATAAATTTTTTAACCATGTGACACATTAAACTAATCTAAAATTTTACGCAGAATTTGAATCTGCAAACAGATTTAAAATCAGCTTACAAAGTTACACTTTAAAGTCTCAAACCTCTTTAAATTGTTTTGCTCATCTATAACATATGCTTTAAACAATCATTTCCCTAGAAATCTAAAACCGCAAGCATTTTAGAAATGGGTTCTTTATAAGCCATAAGTGTATAATATTTAAAACTATCTTTTCAAACAGTAATGTGCTGTTTTCATATACCTCCTCAGTTATCTTGTTTTGACAATTTGAAATATTAATATGTTAAATTATAACACTTGAAAGCTATATAATGTAAATTGGAATTTAAAGTAATCTGATAATTGTTGATTTATGCCAAACGTTAATTAAGCAATATTTAAACATTGTGAGGTCGCGTAGCGCTACAATGACTAATTTATAAAATATAAAATGTCAATAATTAAATTTCTCACAAATCATTTTCATAAGAATTAAAATTTTTAACAATGTTATTTATCAAGATGTTATTTACTTTTCTTTAAAGAGAATACAGAATTAATTTATTGGACTTCAGTTCATTTTCAATAATACTAAATTTCCCAAAATTGGTATGGTGTTTACAAAGTAAACTTACCCGAAAATGTATCAAGATAGTAGACACAATTGAAATTAATTTAAAGATACTATATTCATATTGATCTGTAATATATATATATAGGGTGTCTATGTTGGTAGAAACTATGTTTCAGAGTCACCCCACTCAACATTACATCTTTGAAGAAGACCAACAGATGTAAGTATGATATATGTGACTATCAAACTTTGTATTCAAAGTGGTTTATGGTAATATAGGTTTCCAAATTTTCCTTTAAGCAAATTCACTAAGTCACTTGCTTTATAAAAATTTAGGTGGCGTCCTTTAATCTGTTTCTTTCAATTCAAGTATACCCACTGACCTAGTTTCATGCGACCGTGGGCCCAAAAAACCCAGTTAGCTCAAAAGCTTTAGAGTGTTCTTTTACTATAAGCCAATTTCCATCCAAACCTTACCCTGGGCTTAAAACAAATACATAAGAATTCTCGATAGTTAATGTCAATATACCACAATTTGTTGTGGTATAGATTGACAGAAAAATATAGATAATAATTTTCATCAGGATAATGCACGTCCACACACAAGTGCAATAGCAATGCAAAATTGAATTATCTGAAGTCCGTTCTGTTGCAACATCCACCTTATTTGCCTGATTTGACTCTTTCTGACTTTCACCTATTTCCACGACTAAAAGTTTTCGTTGGCCGAAAGAAATTTTTCACGGACAAAGAAGTAAAAGCAGCTGTGGGCGACTATTTCGGAGGCCTTGAAGAATCGAACTTTCGTGATGGCATAATGGGTTTAGAATATCGCTAGATGAAGTGCATTCAACTTGACCGAGATTATGTTGAAAAATAAACTATGTTTTATAAACAATGTTTTTTATTATCCCCTTCGTTTCGCGAATTTTCAAATCACCCTCGTATTATAAAATAAGAAGACAAGTCTGAGTGTTACAAATACGAACTGCATTCCGCTTTTAAAGCTTACAGTTCATGTTTTGTTGATTGATGATTATAACTGATCCTCATTGCTTTCTGGCTTTTTAGCGTCTCATTTCGAAACATAAACGGAAATCTTTTTGTTTATTCTAGTCCTTTATATTAAGTTCATCCGATATCAGACTTAATTTGTATGAAATTTTCATGGCTTCTCGCTGCATATCCTATTCAGCTGTAAATCTTTCTAAGCGCTGCTGCTCGTTAATCGCAACGTTCTCTAGATAAAGCGAGCGCTTTATATTCACATCCGTATAAATACGAGTGCTCGTCTGCTGTACAAGCAGTTGCTTTAAAAGCTTATGCATATTGGAAAAACTTGCAAGTCTGGGATACAATACGATAGTGCTCTAGGTTACTAGAGTTTATATTATGCATTGATTGTCCAGGTTGAGGTAACGTGGTCAGTGCCCGTTGTGCTACTTCTTTGGCCAACTTTTACTTAATAAATTAATCAGAACTGTATGGGAAGCCTGCCGTCTAATGCCTATGTGTTATGGGACCTATTTTTTTCGTTATTACAACCTTCAGTTTCTAGTTAACAGTGAAGTATATTAATTAAGAACTAAGTAAACCAACCTATCTCGAATGGACCCAGTGGATTTAAATTTGAAGAGTACGTAAGTGCCTGTGCAACTATCATACGCTCGTTTTACTAACTTGAGCTTTAAGTTGAAATTTCAGCAACTTTTGATAAACCACTATTACATTTTGCTGCAAGTTTTAACACTGTAGGTAGATGGTTTATGACAGTTCTGCCGCCTCATTTGCTCCCGAAACCCTCATTTGCTCCCTCATTTGCTCCCAAATCCCTCATTTTTTCCCTCATTTTCCTCCAGCATCCTCATTTACATGTAAATTCCCATAAGGAGCAAATGAGGAGGAGCACCTCTCCTTCCTCATTTGCTCCTTCAATTTAAATTCCATAAGGAGCAAATGAGGAGGAGCAACCTCTCCTTCCTCATTTGCTCCCTCATTTGCTCCCTCAATGTAAATTCTCATAGGGAGGGAAATGTGGAGATGAACCCGATAAGGAGCAAATGCGGAGATGTAAATCCCCATAAGGAGCAAATGTGGAAATGAACCCCATAAGGAGCAAATGTGGAGATGAATCCCCATAAGGTGGAAATGTGGAGATGAATCCCCATAAAGTGGAAATGTGGAGATGAATCTTAGCATCCACATTTCCACACACAATCCACATTTGCTCCCACATCTGGCGACAGTAATAAATAACATTACCATCTTAAATTTTGCACAATAGTTTTCTTCGTCTAATCAATGCATCTTTCGAGATAAACCTATCTTGTTTGGTATCAATTAATATTAGATTTTTCTCAGCTACCCGAATTTTTAGGAATTTCTTAGATTGCATCATCCCCCAGAGAGCTACCCCAATTTTAAGATTTTCTGCATGCACGGATTTTCTGACCGTCCTTATAAATTTTTTAACCATGTGACACATTAAACTAATCTAAAATTTTACGCAGAATTTGAATCTGCAAACAGATTTAAAATCAGCTTACAAAGTTACACTTTAAAGTCTCAAACCTCTTTAAATTGTTTTGCTCATCTATAACATATGCTTTAAACAATCATTTCCCTAGAAATCTAAAACCGCAAGCATTTTAGAAATGGGTTCTTTATAAGCCATAAGTGTATAATATTTAAAACTATCTTTTCAAACAGTAATGTGCTGTTTTCAGAATATCGCAAAAACCCATGACTTTTAAAAAATTTTCTGGTTTAACATTTTTCTAAATAAGTACGTCACAAAATATGCTCAATGCTAAATAGTTAGAAAATACATTCGTTTTACAAACTAATTGCTTTACAATTATGCGACGTATAGTGAAAGCTACGTAAACCTTTCTTTTTTATTAATTAGCGGCTATATGATTTGAAACATACAATAGATATACTCAATGCCATCCATTAGAATCATCGCATCATTGCTGGAGGGTTTATTAATCATACAATGAGCGCTCTAGTATGGTCGTCCTTATAAATTTTTTAACCATGTGACACATCTTGTTAGTCTAGAATTTTACGCAGAATTCGAATCTGCAAACAGATTTGCAATAGGATCAGCCCTTACAAAGTTACACTTTTATAGACTCCGAGCCTCTAAATTTTGCTCTTTCCTCTATAACATAACAAATAGCTTTCTTCGACTAGCCAATGCATCTTTCGAGATAAACCTATCTTGTTTGGTATCAATTAATATTAGATTTTTCTCAGCTACCCGAATCTCTAGGAGTTTCTTAGATTGCATCATCCCCCCAGAGAGCTACCCTAATTTTAAGATTTTTTGCCGATAGCGATTTTATGGTTGTCCTTATAAATTTTTTAACCATGCAACACATCTATTGAAGACCGCCATATAAATCAAAACCAACTTCTATTATATGGTGGTGAGAATTTGGTGGAAATTGGTCTAACCTATAGGTTGTCTTACCAACTAGTTGGTTGATATTTAATTGTGGTACTCGCACTCTACAATGTTCCAAAAGCTACACTCTATACGAAACTCAGATCAAACGAAAGTCGTGTACAAAATTTGGAAATGTATACTACACATTTGGCAATTAAAAGGAGGAAAAAGTGACTTTTGGGTGTGTATTAGTTTTAATGAATAAAAATATATTTCTATGTGTAGTGTACTTGTTAAGTATTTGAATTGAAATATAATTATGGTTTCAAACGTTTTGGTTTTGATTTATATGGCGGTTTTCAATAGATGTATTGTATGGTTAAAAAATTTATAAGAACGACCATAAAATCGCTATCGGCAAAAAATCTTAAAATTAGGGTAGCTCTCTGGGGGATGATGCAATCTAAGAAATTCCTAGAGATTCAGGTAGCTGAGAAAAATCTAATATTAATTGATACCAAACAAGATAGGTTTATCTCGAAAGATGCAATGGCTAGTCGAAGAAAACTATTTGTTATGCTATAGAGCAAAGAGCAAAATTTAGAGGTTCAGGACTTTAAAAGTTTAACTTTGTAAGGGCTGATCTATTGCAAATCTGTTTGCAGATTCGAATTCTGCGTAAAATTCTAGACTAACAAGATGTGTCACATGGTTAAAAAATTTATAAGGACGACCATAATAGAGCGCTCATTGTATGATTAATGAACCCTCCAGCAATGATGCAATGATTCTAATGGATGGCATTGAGTATATCTATTGTATTTTTCAAATCATATAGCCGCTAATTAATAAAAAAGAAAGGTTTACACAGCTTTCACTTTACGTCACATAATTGTAAAACAATTAGTTTGTAAAATGAATGTATTTTCTAACTATTTAGCATTGAGCATAATTTGTAACGTACTTAGTTATGATGATGTTAAACCAGAAAAGTTTTAAAAGTCATGGGTTTTTGCGTTATTCTGAAAACAGCACATTACTGTTTAAAAAAATGGTTTTAAATATTAAACACTTATGGCTTATAAAGAACTCATTTCTAAAATCCTTGCGGTTTTAGATTTTTTTGAATAATGGTTGTTTAAAGCATATGTCATAAATGACAAAACAATTAAAAAGGTTTAGGACTTTAAAAGTGTAACTTTGTAAGGGATAGTCCGATTTTAAATCTGTTTCCAGATTCATATTCTGCGTAAAATTCTAGACTAATAAGATGTGTCACATGGCTAAAAATTTATTAGGACGAGCATAAAATCGTTGCATGCAGAAAATCTTAAAATTGGGGTAGCTCTTTGGGGGATGATGCTACCTAAAAATTTCTAGAGATTCAGGTAGCTGAGAAAAATCTAATATTAATTGATACCAAACAAGATAGGTTTATCTCAAAAGATGCATTGGTTAGACGAAGAAAACTATTTGGTCCAGATGTGGGAGGAAATGTGGACTGTGTGTGGAAATGTGGATGCTAAGATTCATCTCCACATTTCAACCTTATGGGGATTCATCTCCGCATTTCCTTCTAACGAAAATTTATATTTAAATGGGGGAGCAAATGAGTGCATCTCCACATTTGCTCCTTATGGGGTTCATCTCCACATTTGCTCCTTATCGGGTTCATCTCCACAATTCCCTCCCTATGAGAATTTACATTGAGGGAGCAAATAAAGGAGCAAATGAGGAAGGAGAGAGTTGCTCCACCTCATTTGCTCCTTATGGAAATTTACATTGAGGGAGCAAATGAGGAAGGAGAGAGGTACTCCTCCTCATTTGCTCCTTATGGGAATTTACATGTAAATGAGGATGCTGGAGGAAAATGAGGTGGAAAATGAGGGATTTGGGAGCAAATGAGGAGCAAATGAAGGAGCAAATGAGGGTTTCGGGAGCAAATGAGGCGGCAGAACTGTCATAAACCATCTACTACTGTAATAGTTAATGACTTCTCTGTTAAGAATTGCGCTTTTCCCAACCGGAAAAGGCTTCTTCGACTATTACGTTGTTGGTAGTTGGTGTATGTTAATTACTATTTTTGCTGCCGTGCCTACGCAGTTCTACATGCAGCTTCCAAGACCTTGAATATAACAAGCCATATTGTATATTCTTTATTATCTTTTTAACTAAAATTACTATTTTCTATTTTTTTGACAATGACAAAACCCGAATTTATTTCAACAACTACTCTATTCGTTTCAGGCCCACTACAAAAACGACCGGCTTTTCTCGTGTCGTGTCCACATGTTGAATATTATACATAAGTTTTAACATCCGCCCACCTTAAAATAGTAAGGCCTATTTTAACACAACACGAATCATCACAAAACATGATTAATTGCTAATACCGATTAGGCATTTTAATAATTCGACCGCTACGAGTTTTAATGACACTATTAGCCACTGATGCTTCTTTCTCTGGCTCTTCACATCTTTCGTTTCGATCGTCATATCCGGTATTCATTTCCATTTCCGACACATTCATTTCTGTCTCTAGTGGATAAAGACGCTGTATCAGACGTATTAGCCACCCTGCAGATGTCTTTAACTTTACAACACGTATTACACCATCTCGAATAGGATAAACCTCGACAACTCTTGCCAGCGGTCATAATAATCTCTTGGTTTTGTCGTTTCCTACCAGTACCAAGTTTCTGATACGAACTGATCTATGCCCCACTTCTTTCGCCTTTTGTTTGAGGGTACTCAAATATTCATTTCTAAATCTCTGTCGAAACTCACGCATTAGGTTTGCTTGTTTCCTAAGCCGTTTTCTAAGTCCAAGCGAATCAATTGCAAACACATCTGGACTAGTATCTGATTGAACACCTTTTAAAAATAAACTAGGAGACAAACAAAGTAAGTCATTAGGATCTTCGCTAATATACGTGAAGGGGCGAGAATTAACTACAGATTCTACCTCGCATAGCGTAGTAACCATCTCTTTATAGTTCAATACTCTTCTACCGAGAATCCTCGACAATAATCCTTTCACAATTCGAATCAACCTTTCCCACCATCCTCTCCACCAGGGTAAACAAGGGGGGTTTAGTCTCAATTCTATCTTGTCTGCCGACCATTGACGTTTTACTTTATCCCAATCAACGTTCTTTAACATATTTGCTACTCCTACAAAATTAGTACCCTGATTTGTATACACAATGCACAGTCGAATTCGCCGTGACACAAATCTTCGGAATGCCAAAAGAAAATTCTTCGTACTAAGTGACGTCACCGCCTCTAAATGAACGGCTCTCTAGACACCACATGTATACAAAACTATCCACAATTTGACACCACCTCTTAAAAACATTGGACTGCCAAATCAATTACAACAACTTGAAATGGTGCTGTATCTTCAACTTTTGCTGCTGGAAGCTTACATCTACCTGATCCATTTCTTGGCTGTAAACCTGCGACAACGTAAACATGCTGATAGCAGCTTCTTGATTACACGTCGACTTCGTAGAATCCAAAATCACCCTCTTAGAATTCTCATAGCGGTTTGAATGCCCGCATGACAATTATTTACATGCGCTTTATTAATCAATAGACTAACTACCAAATGGTCACCCACCAACAGTATTGGGTGCCGGAAATCATGCAAATCATCTCTTTCGGTAACCTTCGTTATAACCCGCACTAATCCATCTTTGTCCTTTTCGGTTTTACATTTATGACGCAAATGACTTTCCAAATTGCAGTCTTTCTGCACGTATAAAAAAATTTTCTTCTCAGCGTTCATCAATTCCTCTCTCGAGTATTCTTCGTTATAGCTAGGTGCATGATTTTTCCAACGGTATATACGTGCAACGACACGGCTAAGTCGTGTGTATGTAGTATAAATTAACAACGAATGGAACAGCAGAATCTCACTTTGAACAACGTACGCTGATAAAATAACCTTACTCTTTTCCACATTTAAAATCTCTTCATTTGGTACAGGTTTTCACCTGGCCAAGCTTCTGCTTCCAGTTTCAACCAGCTTGCCCCCCACCATCGCAAATCTAATAATTCTTTCGCACTACACCCTCGTGATGGCAGGTCAGTTGGGTACTGATTGCCAGGCACATGCCTCCAGGCATTTGCATTACACGATTAGCAACAAAAACACTCGAATTCTCACAACGCGAAATCCACGCAATAGCAGTTGATGAATCTGACTAGAAGTACTGTTCACAATGCAAATTTAGAGCTTCACATACAGCTTTATTTAATCTACATCCAATTACACACGCTAACAGTTCCAATCTAGAAATACTGACCTTTTTTTGCTAGAGTCACTCTTGACTTAGCGTGAAGGAGTTGCACAGATACTTTACCGCCCTTTTCGCACCTTAAATATATAACTGTAGCATAAGCTGATTTACTAGCATCTACAAAACAGTGTAAACTCCATTCACTTTCTGTACGCGTGAACAATCCTAAGCGTCTTGGAATACCAATATTTCTTATCATTTTTAACGATAAGAACCATAACTTAAACTTTTCTGCATACGAATCAGGCAAAACTTGATCTCAATTCAGCTTTAGTGCCCAAACCTCTTGAAGCATAACTTTAGGTAGCAAAGTAAACAGCGACAAAACTTCAAGCGGATCAAACACTTTTTGTAAACCGGATAATACCGTTCTTTTTGTAACAACATTCACCTTTTCCTCGCTACGCACTTTAACGTACAACTGGTCGGATTGTTTGTCCCACGTCAGACCAAGAACTGAAGTAAAATCCGTACTATAAGCCATCAATCCTAAATCGTACATATTGATTTCTGATAATTCCATTTCAGGATTTGACGATTCCCAACAACGCAATTTCATAGAAGCATCTTTTAAGATTTGTATTGAAGTAGCCTTAAACTGATACATCGTTTCTAGGCTTTCAACTGCTGTCACTATGTTGTCTACGTATAAAGCAGTCTTTAATTTTTCAGCAACGTCTGCTTCTTCAGGCGGCACGTTTGATAAGTGGTAATCAACCACTGCATTTAACAGAAATGGTGAACAATTTATACCTAATACAACCCTCATATGCCAAGAAACTTTCAATTCATTCTGGGTTTTATCGGTCCACCACAGAAATCGCTGATAATCTCGGTGCGTTTCACATACATTAATTTGACAGAATGCCTTCCGTATGTCTGCTACTACACCAATCCTTCCGTCTCGGAATCTAAGGAGCACACATGGCAGTAAAGATAGTAAGTTTACGCCCTTTTCTAAACAGTCATTTAATGAAATGCCACCTTTGACTTCACACGAAACATCAAACACTGGCCTAATCTTAGTAGTAACACTAATTTTACTACTGCATGATGAGGTAAATAGTGACATGAGCTCCCCTTTTCCTTTCCAGAAACTACTTCAATAATTTCTTCTGATAACCACTCTTTAAAAACCTTATCATACTCGTTCCACATTCCGTTTCTTTTCAGTTTTTCTGAGCATTCTCTCAATCTTTTCTCTGCAACAGCCAAGTTATTCTCTCAATTATCAGGATTCAACATGAGTGGCAATTGCACCTCATACCTACCATCAGCATCCCGTTTGACCGCTTTTACAAAATGGTTTCTAGCTTCTTCTTGAAGCTCAAACTGATTCCGTGTTTCCACTGGATTACTAATACCAATACTTTCTAGTTTCCAAAACTCACTCAGAACAGAATCGTGGAACATTGACGTCGTACACGCCATGGAGAAAGTAGAGTCATCATAACATGGATTATATTTACCGGCCAGTGTCCAACCTAACTTCGTTTCAATTGCTGTTAATCCACAGTCTAATTGAATAAACCTGACCTGAAAGAAGCTACTCATAAACATCTGTGTCAATGATTAACTCAATTTCCGACATATCTTGGTCTTGGTCACAGATAAAAATTTCTTTTTCTTTCAGCTCGTTCATCTAAGGACCTTTGCTTACTTAGTGAATGCTGTTACACAATTTCTTTTTATCCAAGCATTCAATTTTACATTGGTAATTACGATTCATGATATTGACTTGTACAACATAGCGATGGTGTAATGTTTCTGTTGTTTTAGTGCCACCATACAACCCATGGACAAGCTTGACTCGCCTCTCTGCCTTTAGATCTAATTGCTATGCAGTGTGCGCCAAAATGCTGAACCTTTGAAAACCACCGTCAATCATAGCCTTGGCATATTTAGAAACATTCCCTGAACTCAACCAAACGACTAATGTTTGCAAAAAAATTCTACGTTCGCAAAACGAATTCCTTGAATTAGTTTATACTACATTATCATCACACTGCTTTGAATCAGAATTGCCTTTCACAGGTACATCATCTTTACTCTTATTAATTTCTGGACATATTACTAGTTGATGGCGTTTTCCACAATTCTTATAATCGACTCTCACTTTACAAAACCTAGATACATGACCAGAACCCAAACGGTAAAATCACTGTTTTGCTTTTCGGATAGCGTTACGTCGATCATCTAGCTTACTATTGCTAGCTTTACGACAGTTGACCGTTTCGTGCCTTTAATATTACAAAATGCACACACATCTATTTTCCATTTTTCAGATTGATTGGATATACCTGAAACAGTTGGATTTTTCTCTGACTGCTCATTTTTTAAGTAGAACTTATTCCTTTTATCAACATTAATATTATTGAACCCTTGACTGGTTAATACAACCTTTTGTTTATTGGTAACTTCTTTATTCATAAATTGCAACAATTGCTTAAACATGCTCTCATCAGGAACTTTAGCTTGCCGTTGCCATACCCTTAATGTGTTTACTGGTAAACATGATTCAACCAAAGATGTCTTTAGAATAACTCAGTAATTAGCTGTTGATAATCCTAACGATTATAGCGCCTTTTCTTTACTGAGAACTTCATCATATAGAGAGCCAATTAAGGACTTGTCTATTGCGGTGATTCTATTAACAATTAGCGTTATAAATTCACGAACATAGAGCTCAGAGAGCAACTCCTTTTTCCCAAATCTCATTTTTAGAGCTTTCATTACTTTCGGATAGTTCTCGCTAGAATGCGGGTAGCCCGCTACTAATTTCTTGGCTTTTGATCCCATGGCGTAAGACTTCTAAATTTCCAGGTAACAAAAAACTCGCATCCTGGCCAATGTAATGCCCTCGGGTGGAGCATTGGGAAATCACATGTAAGGCCTTTGATCCTGGTAACATGCTTTAATCTAAGTACTGAAATTTATCAACCGCATGTAACTTTTGGTCCAAATAAATCTTTTCAAATTGAGCCCACCAGGGTATCCAATACTTTAATTCGCCTTCGAATTTTCTTAATTCAATCTTCGGTAGTTTGTAACGACCGCCATTTTCCTGCATAATTAATAATGGCGCTATACTAATACGAGCCTCTAATTCTTTCATACAGCGAGAGTAAGCGGCATGACATGTACTATACATAACTTCATACACCACACCTTCTTCAATTTCCTCTGCAATTTTAGCTTCCACCTTTTTGTCTGTAATTGAAGCCAAAATCTTTTCACCATAAGCTTGAATTTTTGCAAACCGCTTTTCTAAGATATCATAACACGCTTTAAACTATCGACGCTCGACTCATTTACACCAATTTTAAGAATATCTTCAAACCGTTGCAGGTCAGTCTTGAACTGATCTCTTAAGGCTGTACAAATTGCTCGTTTCGCTTCCATGTCTTCCTTTATCAGCTACCAACCTATTACAACAAACTTGTAACTGCTACTAAACCGAAGCAGATCACGTCGGGGTCATCAAATGTTAAGAATTGCGCTTTTCCTACCCGGAAAAGGCTTCTTTGACTACTACGTTGTTGGAAGTTGGTGTATGTTAATTACTATTTTTGCTGCCGTGCCTACGCAGTTCTACACGCAGCTTCCAAGACCTTGAATATAACAAGCCATATTTTATATTCTTTATTATCTTTTTAACTAAAATTCCTATTTTCTATTTTTTTGACAATGACAAAACCAGAATTTATTTCAACAACTGCTCTATTCGTTCCAAGCCCACTACAAAAAACGACTGACTTTTCTCGTGTCGTGTCCACATGCTGAATATTATACATAAGCTTTAACACCCTCTAAGAAAGGGGATTTTTGTTATTTCACAGCCGTGGTTTAACACTTCGATATAAACTTTAATGCTAATTATATAAAATCATTTAAAACATACCGCTGTTTATTCCTTACAAACATTTTATTCATTATATATTGCAGTAAACGAAGTAATATTGAAAGTTACGGAGCGGCATACTTTAATATACAGTGTGTCCAAATTTCTAGTCTCTACATTGTGATTTCAGTTATTATAAGAGATATAAATTGGGTTAAATGGGGAAAGATTTGGAGGAATCCAGGCCAGTTTTGTATCCGTTTACAAAATTGGTGTAAGTTGTCTGGTTTTGGAGATATTCGAAGAAAACTAAAAATGGCGGATTTTGTTTTTTGATAATAAAACATGAATCATAAGTCGCACCATCACAAGACTTGCACATTATTAAGACACTTTTCTAAAAGGAGTATTTTAGCATAAACAGAATCATTCGACTGTCTTTTGTTTTCGAGGAAACGCCCACAACTTTTGTTTTTCTTATGGCCGCCATTTTGAATATTAAGTAAATATTATGCGCCTTAAAATTACCTTTTCAAAAATATGCCACATGTCTATAAAAAATGCAAAACTATCCTAAATTTTAAAAATAACTAAATTTGTATGTTCTTTAACGTTTGGTAATCCCAACAGGGCAAAATTTGATTTCTACTTTATGAAAAGTACAATACACATTTTATAATGTACACAAACAGCATTTGTCAGAAATTATTAATTATGGTGGTACTAGAGTTAAAATGATATCGTTTTATAATAGTAGGCGGTGGTATGTGACAAAACCAAACAATTGAATTACAGTTATATGTCAAACAAATTCTAAAATTTAGATAAACTTGTGTGTGTTGTAAGTTTTGGTGCCGGTGGTGCTGCATTTTTAATTTAAAAAATGGCACATGTCTACAAGTTTTCGAATGAGGAAAAGTTTGATATGCTAAATACTTATTTACAAACGTTTCGGAACGCTGATTCGGCATCCGCCATATATTTGGAATTGTATCCAGAAAGACGACAATCGCATAAAACATACTTCAGAAAAATTGTAATGAATTTACTGAATTATGGTGCTTTTGAACAGTCTAGGGAACAATACGACTTAAACAATAGGGAACGTGTTCTAAGCATTACTGAGGCGGTAACACGAAATCCATCCACATCCGTAAGATCTGTAAGCCGTGAACTTAATATTCCAAAATCAACTGTTCATAATATTTTAAAAAAGGAAAAGTTTCATCCTTATAAACCTACTATTGTCCAAGGCCTCAAAGAGAAGATTTCGCCAGACGAATGCGTTTTGTAATTGGTACATCCAAAATGCGAGGAAGAACCGCACTCTCCAGAATTGATAATATGGACAGACGAAACGCGGTTTACCAATTGCGCGGTGTTCAATAAACATAACACGCATCACTGGAGCACTGAAAATCATCATCTGACGTCGCAACGCAAATTTCAAACGAGATATGGATTTAACGTTTGGTGTGGTATCTTAGGTAGTTAATTATGATATAAATATTTTAGTAAATTAACCAGTGTAATTAATACTTTTATAGGTAATAATTTGATTGGACCCTTTTATTTTGTCAATAACCTCAATGGCGCCAGATATACGGAATTGTTAAGAGACCAAATAATTCCGGCTATTAGAGGACTTGTACCAAATGATGATGATTTTCGAAAACTATGGTTTCAGCAAGATGGTTGTCCAGCTCACAATTCCCGAGAAGTTAGCGCCCTTTTAGCTGAACATTTTGGCCAAAATATTATATGCAATAGTGGACCAATTATGTGGCCGGCAAGATCACCAGATCTTACACCACTTGATTTTTATTTATGGGGTTTTGCTAAAATGAGGTATATGAGTTTGAACCGCCTCATAATATAAACGAACTGCAGGAAAGAGTCCGTGACATTCTTAACTCTATAAATAGGCGCACGTTAAGTAGAGTTGTACGGAAAGTTTTAATTAATTGTCGAATGTGCCGTGATGCAAACGGACAGCATTTTCAGCATCTACGGGAAGGAATTTAGATGATAGTTTGCTGTTTCGGTCACATTTAATTTTGTTCCCTAAATTAGATAAGATAGGCTACAGTTTTATGCTTAAGTTAATTTTAAGATTTATATCCAATACTTTACGAGTTCTACTTAACAAAATGTATGTGGTACTACTACTACTACTACTGTTTGGAAAGTAGAAATCAAATTTTTGCCCTGTTGGGATTACCAAACGTTAAAGAACATACAAATTTAGTTATTTTTAAAATTTAGGATAGTTTTGCATTTTTTTATAGACATGTGGCATATTTCTGAAAAGGTAATTTTAAGGCGCATAATATTCACTTAATATTCAAAATGGCGGCCATAAGAAAAACAAAAGTTGTGGGCGTTTCCTCGAAAACAAAAGACAGTCGAATGATTCTGTTCATGCTAAAATACTCCTTTTAGAAAAGTGACTTAATAATGTGCAAGTCTTGTGATGGTGCGACTTATGATTCATGTTTTATTATCAAAAAACAAAATCCGCCATTTTTAGTTTTCTTCGAATATCTCCAAAACCAGACAACTTACACCAATTTTGTAAACGGATACAAAACTGGCCTGGATTCCTCCAAATCTTTCCCCATTTAACCCAATTTCTATCTCTTATAATAACTGAAATCACAATGTAGAGACTCGAAATTTGGACACACTGTATAGCCCTCGCAATTTCTAAACAGACTTCGTCATAAATGACGTCACGCCATAGCAACTTCAAATGATATTCTTGTCTTATTCTAACTCCAGAAAAAAGTTTCCTTCTCGGTTTGCAAATTTTGCAATGTTGCCGCCTTCATTTGAGATATTTGTTGACAACTAGTATTGCTTAAATTCTTTATGTTACATTTTCGTTGGCGTTCTTATTTCATATCATTAACCTCTTGCGTAGTTTTTATCCCGCATTTTGTGTTATTCTTGCTTGCATTTCAAATTGTTCTCTTCAGAACAGACTAGCGTTATTTTTGTTTGGGTGAATAAACCATGTCCGGCTCACGTTTAGGAAGCAGAGGAAAGCTAGTTGTAGCTAATTTGATAGCGTTTCTTGAACAAGAACGAGATAACGGTGGTTTTTTGACGGCAGTTAGCGAGGTAAATTGATTATTTACTTCAATTTGTAGTTCATTAATTTTATTTTAGCGTGTAGCAGTAGCTTTAAATATTAATTTATCCACGGTAACTGCTGTGTCACAAGCAGTTAATAACAATGAACCCTTGACTTCCAAGAAACAAGTTCACATAAAACCTATTTCTGAACTTGACCAATTTACTAAATGTGATATTCGTAATGTAAATTACAGAATGTATGAAAATCGTGAGTAAATTTTATTAATTTTAAAATTGTTTGTAAAACAGTAAATAATTTTAGACGAGCATATTTCTGTAAAAATTTTGTGGCAAAAGGTAACACACGCTGAGCTCTTTAATTGTTGCGAAAGATCGTGGAATACAGTTCTACATAGTATAGGTTTTAAATGGAAACAACATAATCCAAAACGGGGACTTATGGAGTTACCCGATGTTGTCAATAGAAGAGTGCAATTTCTGGAAACTTATATACAAGTCAAACAACAAAACTTGTATCAATTTGTTTTTTTGGATCAAACATGGATTTTTCAAAATGGTTCTATAAGCTGTTCTTGGCAAGATAACAATCTAAAAAGTAAAAAAAGTACAAGAGTTGTCGGAAAAAGGTTAGTGAGATTTACATTTGATAATGTGAATGCATGAAGTAATTCTGCATGTTAGGTACATAGTGTTGCATGCAGGCAATGCAGATGGTTTTAATCGCTAAACCCTTTTTTTTTTTCAAACACGCCACCAAGCATACTGGTTCAGGACCATCTTGCCTCTCTCCTTAACTAGTAGAGTTGACTTCTTCTTCAACCTCTAATCAAAAAGTGTCCGCTAAATGACAGATAAATAACTAGCACAAGAACTTAGTTATCTGAGGAGAATGAGCCCATTATACATTTTACACATAACAAGCTATCATTTGTCACCAGACATTTACAAATTATGTTTTTATTTTATTAAAGCATAATATTAAGTTTATAAAGAATATGTAAATAAATTTAAAAAAAAATACGTTATACTGTTTGCAGTCATACAATACTTTTGTAATATTGTATCCCACTCTTTTAAAGTCGACTCTTCCAACAAGCGTTCTACTTTTACTCTTGATTGTCTCATATTATGCTTTTTCGCCATACTTATTTTCGGTTAAGATGAATTTTGGATAAAAGCAGAAAATGATCGGTCCGCACTCAAATTTTCTCATTACTCTCGTGTCTTTCACCACTTCTTCTTCTTAAGCTTCTTTGGGAATTAAACCACTCATAGTTTTTAAAATGATCTTTATTTACGTTTCGATCCATGACCTAGGATCGTTGTCAAAATAATAAAAACTTCAAGTTTGACGTTTATGACATAAATTGAAGGATACTTTGATTTATTGATGTTTGAAATATTTGGTTTGAGTACACTAAGTAAAAATTTTTAAAATTTAAAAGAATGATTGCCTTCAATTTGTGTTGCGACCTGGGATCGACTTTCCTAAAGTAGCCAATACGCTTAAACAAACCACAACAAACATACAGGGAGTATTTATTTCACCATTTCTCTTAAACTTTCATCAAATACAACTAAATCAATTTTTCTCGCATTTCCCCCTTTGCTATGCCTACTTCTGTATGTCCTTATGTTTATACCATGTGTTAGACACAATTCTTTTTCCATTCATATAATCACTAACATATCTCCATTTTTGTTCGTTGTTGTATCACCAAACGGACCTACCACATGTTCAGCATTTTCTTTGTGTACTCTGGCTTAACTATTCATATCACCTAATAGAACCACACAGTCATTCCTTTCGCGATTGTGTAATACATTTTCCAACTCCTGCCAAAACTGCTCATCCTCCCTATCGTTATTTACCAAAGCACAACATGCTACTAAAAGGAACTTTCTGAAGCCCACTTTCATTCTAACCCACAAGATGCAAGGAGACACCAATTCATATTATTTCATTCACGCTTTGCTTGATCATTCAAAATTAAACCAACACCTTTCACCCCGAACTCATTGCTGTCTACTCCATTCCACAAACCCAACATACCATATCTAATTCAACAACATGATTTTTTCATGATTTTCATGATTTTTTCCGTAGATACGATCGAGATGCATATTTACATACCATTGTAATTGTACTGTATTAAACCAATAAAATAAAAAAAACATATCAAAGACTATTTATTATTGAAACATCAAGTATGCAACATACGGAGTGCTGTTCATAGTGTTACAGTTAATTTTCAAATCTAAATTTTGTTAAAAATGTAAAGGGCAAAGAACTCCGATAACACTACCTCAACCTGTAAAATCGATAGTCCGCATTTCGTTGTTATGTCGAGATATGTATGATATAAACTGAAGTCGTATGACGCAATATCGTACAGCCCACAAGACTTACAAGTTGTTTCAATATGCATGAGCTTTAAAGCGTCTCTGTACTAAACATATTTCTAAGGATGTAGTCATAAAACGCCCGATTTCAAGAAAAACGCATTTGTTTTTATTCAGAGAGAGCCTCCATTAACTACAAAAGTAAGAACAACCGCGCTTCGTTTAAAAGTTTGTTATTAACAGTCGAGAGGATAGAAAATTCAGAGAATTGCCTTGAAAACTTTATATTAAAGTTCTGATATCGAATAAACTTTACATAAAGGGGTACATTAAAGAATCCTACACTTCAAAAGATTTCCATTTATTCTTCAAAATGAAAGGTATTAAAGCCGAAAACGGATGGTGATCAGCATCAGCAGCAATCAACAGAACATGTTTAATTTTGAGTTTTAAAGAGGAATTGTGGTTAAGTATGTCTCAATTTGACGTAACTTCAGCTTTCGCTCCTATTTTATAGTATATTGCTATAAATCAGAAGCTTCTCGTCATTGACGATTTTCCCGACGAGCTAGGTGTACGCAGCACACCTTGAAATAATTGAAAAAGATTTAAATTCTGGTATTATATTTATCATCATCACGGCGAAAAAATAAAAACACATCAGTCTAACATTTCTTCTTAGCCTATATAATTGGTCATTAATATTAATAATAACTTGGAATGAAGTACCTGCATTCAGCTCCATTTCCACAGCCCCCCAAAATCGAAATTTGAACTTTTTCTACGTCATTCGTTTGTGCATTGTAGGTGCACAAATGTGTACAGTGAACGAACGTTTGTGCACTTCTCTATACAAAGATACGAAGAAAACAAAAATGGGGGGCTGTGGAAACGGCAGCCCCCCTTCGAAGAAATTTAGGATTTTTTTATAGCCAATTGTTTGTGCATCGTAGGTACACAAATGTGCACGGTATACGAACTGTAGCAGAAGTACATATTGAAGTGTTATACCATAGGTCGTTAATGCGTGAATATTTTACCTTTATTTATTTACTAATTAAAGAATTCTCGAAGGACCAATTAAAAGTTTATTATTATAATGGTTGATTAAAAACATTACATTTTTTAGGTAACTTGAAGTTTAATTACATGTAGAAAACACAACTTGAAGACGCACCTTCAAGTTCAAAGTATAAACATGAACTAACTTTACACACACTTTCTTAAGAAACATTTTACCTTAGTCCTGTTCATAAAATCCATTACCTGTCTTAGAAATTCCACAAACCCCTTTGTTAGAAAACATTAAAGTATTACTCATACATTCCTGGGTTACCTGAAACTGACGGTAATAGATTAAAACATGTGATAGGACCCTTTGCAAGTTGAAGGAAGATTGAAAAACTTTCACTGTATTAGTCATACATTCGGTCCGCTAAATAATATGAACCCTAATTTTAAACTGAAATATTATTTAATGGTTCGATTTCTCAAACATACTGCCCCCCGTTGAAGACTTGTCTTCAACAAACAATTAATTCCTTAATTCAAAAAAAAATTTCCTTTGTTGTTTTTTTTATATAACTGAAACCTACTAACTAACTAGAGAAACGCAAAGTTGCGTATTAAACATTAGTATCTAAATAACTACTCTACATAAACATTTTATTTAAACATTATCTATGGAGTTAAATTTCTTCATTAGGAAGACGGCATAATTTTGTAATATTTCTGACAAATACTCCATTTTGAGTTTTAACCTTAACTGCTCGAACTTTATTATCTCGACCACATATTAATTCGATAACTTTAGCCAAAGGCCAATTAAGTGGACGGGTATGTTTTTCCTTGAGTAAAACGATGTCGTTTACCTTTAAATCCTTTGAAGGAGTAAGCCATTTTGGCCTATTCTGAAGTTGATTCAAATACTCCTTTACCCACCTTTCCCAAAAATTTTGTTGCACACGATTGCATTTTTGATATCGTGCTAAACGATTTTCAGAAGTATCTGATAAATCTTTTTCAGGAAATGCCATAAGGCTACCACCAATTAAGAAATGTCCTGGCGTCAGACAATTAAGATCGTTTGAATCACTGGAAAGAGGTTGAAGAGGTCTTGAGTTTAAATCCGCTTCGATTTGGGCTAAGATTGTAATAAATTCCTCAAACGTGAACTGCGACTCTCCCACAATACGGATTAAATGAAATTTTGTACTTTTTATAGCTGTTTCCCACAGACCTCCCCAGTGCGGACTTTTAGAAGGAATGGATTTCCATTCTACTTCCTTAGCTGCTAAGAAATTTTCTACCGAATCAATGTTTGCCCTTTTTTTGAAAAAATCGGAAACTTCTTTCAATTAGTTTTTTGAACCTAAGAAATTAGTGGCATTGTCCCTATAAATAATTGAGGGATTGCCTCTTCTAGAAATGAATCTTTTTTGGGTTAAAATGAAAGCGTCTGTAGACAGGTTAGATACTAATTCTATATGCACTGCTTTAGAAATCATGCAAATGAACACTGCAATATAGCATTTTGTCAAAGGAGCTATTCTTAAGTTTCAACTTTTTACAAAAAATGGGCCACCGAAATCCACACCGACTTCGGAAAATGACCTGGCAGGTTGTAATCTGTCGCGAGGTAAATCGGACATTATTTGTTCACATGTTTTAACCTTAAATCGATAGCAAACTAAACAGTTTCGGATTATTCTTTTTATTTCTGTGTGACCCTTTAGGTGCCAGTATTTTCAGCGAACGTTCGACAAAGTGGTTTGCGCACCAGCGTGTCCTAATCTTAAATGTTCATAATTAATTATCATGTTAGTTACGAAATTCTTTGAGGGTAGCAGATTTGGGTGTTTTTGGTCGTAGGGTAAATCTGAGAAAGACAACCTACCTCTTACACGAAGAATACCATTATTATCAAGAAACGGTGACAAATGTGATAATGCCTTATTTGCAATTATTTCATTAGATTGTAGTTCTGAAATCTCTCTAGAAAAGGACTGTTGCTGTATAATCTTAATTATGAAAAGTTCAGCTCTTTGGAGTTCCTCTACCTTTAAGGAACCAGAATAAATTTTCGATTTGTTTTGTAGGTTATTTACAAATCTTAGACAGTAGGCTATCACTCTTTTAGTTTAATAATTGAAGAAAATTTAAAGATAATGATTTTTCAAAAATTTTAACAAGTGTCTTGTTTAGTGTTATATAAAACAGTTTTAATGTTTCTTTCTTTTGGAACATTGCACACACGGATTTCTTTACAGTCAAACTCGTCTAAGTTTAACTCTGAATTTTTTAGAAATTGTGGCTCTTGCCACCAAAGAACAGATTTTATTATTTCCTGTGGGGTCATTCCCCTCGAAAGAAAATCAGCAGAATTATTCTCGCTCCTAATATGACGCCACCGACAGTTTGACGTTATTCGTTGAATTTCTGAAACTCTATTGGAAACGAAAATTGACCACCTAGAAGGGTGTGCGTTTAACCAGCACAGTACAATTTGGAAATCGGTCCACAAATTGATGGTAGAAATATTTAATTTATCTCTATAAATTGACAGTATTTTTCTTGTTAAATTCGCTAGTAGCAACGCACCACACAGCTCAAGGTGAGGTAAAGTAATAGTTTTTACCGGAGCAACACGACTTTTTGAAGTTATGAGGTTACATGACACGTAATTATTTTTGTAAATAGCACGTACATAAACTGCAGCACCATACGCCTTCAAACTAGCGTCACAAAATCCATGTATTTCAATTTTGCATATTTCGTCTTTAAGGAATAGCAACCTCGGAATTTTTAGCCTTGAAAGTATGTGAATGTTCTCTGTGAATTCTAACCTCTGATGTGAAAGTTCACTAGTCAAACTTTCATCCCAATTTATCTTAGAGAGCCAAATTTTTTTAATTAGAATTTTGCTATGACTATGACGGGAGAAATTAATCCCAATGGATCAAACATTTGCGCTATTTGAGACAACACTGTACGTTTAGTTATTGAGTGTTCCCTTGAAATTTTTGGAAGTGAAACTGAAAATTGATCCGAATTTGGATCCCAAGAAATACCTAAAACTTTATTAGAAGTGTGATCAACGTTGATCTCTACATGATCTTGAGAAATATTTTGTATAACCTGTTTGAGAAATTGAAAATCCTTAGAGCACCATTTATGCATATGAAAATCCGCTGAATTTAGAAGCTCTTTCAATTGTTTGTACATTTCTGTTAAATTGTCTAGTGAATTACTACTACATAAAATGTCATCAACATAGCACTGCGAAAAGAGTGCATATGATGCGAGAGGATTTTTTTTTATTTTGAAATGCTAGTTCATTTAAAATACGGGTCGCTAAATATGGAGCGCTATTTGTACCATATGTTACCGTTAGAAGTTCTAAGCACTTCGACGGCTCTTGTGGAGTGTTGCGCCACGGAATATACTGGAGAAACATTTGAGAAGGATTGATTCGGAACATTTTGTACATTTTTTGTATGTCACAGGTTAAAACAAACGTAATGGTTCGGAAACGACATAGTATGTCAAATAATTCTGGTTGGACAGAAAACCCTTTAAACATTATATCATTTAACGAAACACCTGTGGAAGTTTTCATACCTGCATCGAAGACGACGCGCAATTTTGTTGTGCAATTATCTTCTCTTAATACACAATGGTGGGGAAGAAAATATTTGTTTTTATTGATCTCATTTTTGAAGGATAATGGAATATATCTAGCATGATTTAGTGAAACATACTCATCTATAAAGGCCTTATACTGCTTAAACAAATCAGCATTTTTTTCAAAACGTTTTTCTAAATTTAAAAACCTCTTTTTTGCCAATAAATAAGAATCGCCTAACTTTAAATGTTCTCTACAATTTTTTAATGGTAAATTTACTTGAAACGAACTATCTGGCAATCTTTTAGTACTTTCAAGAAATATTTTTTCAGTTAACTGTTCATCCGGAGTACGAATTTTAGTTTAGTTTGAAACTTCTTCTATTTCCCAGAATTTTTGCAACATGTCATTAGGAATGACATCTTGTATAAAGAAACAATTAGTCACCATGGAATTATTTTGCTTAGCCATATGTAATATGGCTTCTTGAGGAATTGGACCACCTAAAATATAGCCTAAATTAGTTTCAATTAAACTAAAGAAATTTATTTGAAGTCTTATTATACCGCCAGTAACTAGACTATAATAGATGTCTGCTCCTAAGAAAAGATCAATTTTTGAAGGAATATGAAAAGTAGGGCCCGCTAACTAAATATTTTGTGGTATTAGCATTTTGTCTCTATTCAACAACAACTGCGGTAAATTGTGTGAAATTCTTTTAAGTACAGAACGCGTAATATTGAAACTTATATTTGTCTTTACATTTGATAGAATATTTATGTTCACTATTTTGTTAGATTTTGTAGCTATACCATAAATACCGTTTATTTGAATGCTTCTTTCTTGGGGACTATATTTCAGTTGTTGTACAGCATCTTCAGTAATCAAAGATGTGGTACTGCAAGAATCTAAGACAGCCCTTAGTTGAAAAGGTCAACCAACTACATCCAATACTGTCACCATAGCCGTAGCTAACAGTGCTTCACCACTAGAGGAAAAGGTTGAAAGAACGACATTTTCTTGGGTAGAGTTTCCAGCGGTGTGATCGTTGAAGGAAGTACCGTTACCGTCCGATTTCGAGGAACGGGAAATTTCAGTAGCGTTTTGTATTCGTTTAGAAAAACCGGAAGAATTGGAAAAACTAGCATTTTGATTTCTTTGATTCGCTTGTTCACTGTTAATTTGAGACCTTGTTTGAACATTGTTTGAACCCTTGTTATGAAAATTTTTATTCCATCTCTCTTCATGTAATAGAGTGTGATGTTTATCTTGACATTTAGAACAACCATGGGAACTACATTCATACGTGTAATGATTATATGCCAGACAATTAAAGCACAGTTTATTTGTCTTAACAAAATTTCCTTCTTCTTGATAAGAAAGACCACCAAATTTTGTACATTTATAGATTGTATGATTATTTATATTACAGAATAAACATTTTTCCTTACTACAACCTGTATATTTCGATTTATTAAAATTATTAGAATGAGAATTTGCACGTTCACTTTGTGAATTTTGTGACATATGAACATAATGGGAACCTTTTTAATTGTGGGGCCTAATTTGACATTGACCTAAATCAGGAATATTTGAACGTTCTAACACCGAACATCTTTGTTCTAAAAATTTAAAGAACTGGTTTAATGTATGCCTTGAATTGGGAGGAATATCAAAATCAAATGCCTTTCTCGTTTGACTGTCTAATTTTTAGTAAAAGGTATACACTAGTATCAAATCCCAATCTTTAACGTTTACTTTCAAATTTTTTAACCCTTCTAAGTTTTGTTTTAAAAAGGTAATAAAACTTCTAAGGGAACCTGCAACTGTTTTACTCAAGGAATTTACATCCAACAAGTTTTTTATATGAGCATAGATTATGTTCAATTGATTTTCATATCTACTCTTTAATGAATCCAAAGCTACTTTGAAGTTATCACTAGTTAATTGTAGATTAGCAATTAGACTCAGGGGCTCGTCTACTAAATAGGATTTGAGATAGATTAATTTTTCCACGTCAGTTAACATTGAATCCTTTATTATTAAATTTTCAAAAGCTCAATAAATGAATTCCGACCTGTCGGATCTCCCAAAGAAGTGTGGAACTTTTAATTGTGGTTTATTTACATTTGAAATTCCTGTAAGTGGTTTAGTAGAATTAGGACTTTGGTTCACAATTGTTTGAAATGAATGAATGTTTTCTTGAAAAAGCGTTAAAAGCAAACAATATTTATCTTGATCACCATCCCTATCAGCTGACTGTGATTCATCTATCACTTCAATTTCATCTTGAATTAAATTGTATTTGTCAAAAGCTTTAGTTAAAAATTCTAGTCTTGTTTTAAATGCAAATATTTTCTCTTCTGATTCACAATTACTTGTAAACCAATTTTCAGTCACGGCAATTTTGCTCTTTTCAACAGACCTTTGTTTAACTAAAGCTTCCATCTTACAATCAATTGTTAGAGCAAAAAATTATTAAATGAAAATTTTACGACTACAACTATAAATCAACCTACTTTGAATCTAGCTTAAACCTTTAAGTAAGAACAGGCTGAATTAAACAAATTTCGTGAATACAGTATTAAAAAGGAACAATAATCAATTTATAACCTTAATGAATTTTTAAATCTGACCTTTAATCTCCGCAACGAACTTCTTATTCTTGAAGAACTAATTCACTTTCACTTGAAATTACACTTTCAGGAACTTTGAACACTATCAACACTAAATGCTTGCACCTATACTGGAACTGGAAACTTTCTTCACTTTTTATTTTAATGGAATTGAACTGGAAATCGTTTGATTTTGGAAACTTTTCTTAGAATTTCTTTACCTCCTGGTTCTTTTTAGCATCCGTCTCGAAGTAATCAATGTAGCAGAAGTACATATTGAAGTGTTATACCATAGGTCGTTAATGCGTGAATATTTTACCTTTATTTATTTACTAATTAAATAATTCTCGAAGGACCAATTAAAAGTTTACTATTATAATGGTTGATTAAAAACATTACATTTTGTAGGTAACTTGAAGTTTAATTACATGTAGAAGAACACAACTTGAAGACGCACCTTCAAGTTCAAAGTATAAACATGAACTAACTTTACCCACACTTTCTTAAGGAATATTTTACCTTAGTCCTGTTCATAAAATCCATTACCTGTCTTAGAAATTCCACAAACCCCTTTGTTAGAAAACATTAAAGTATTACTCATACATTCCTGGGTTACCTGAAACTGACGGCAATAGATTAAAACATGTGATAGGACCCTTTGCAAGTCGAAGGAAGATTGAAAAACTTTCACTGTGTTAGTCATACATTTGGTCTGCTAAATAATATGAACTCTAATTTTAAACTGAAATATTATTTAATGGTTCGATTTCTCGAACACGAACGTTTGTGCACATTTCTATACAGAGATACGAAGTAAATAAAATGAGGCGGCTGTAGAAACGGCAGCCCCCCCTCCAAAGAAATTCCGGAATTTTTATAGCCAATCGTTTGTGCATCGTAGGTGCACGAATGTGCACAGTATACGAACGTTTGTGCACATCTCTATACGGAGATACGAGGAAAATAAAGTGGAGGGGGCTGTAGAAAGGACAGCCCCCTCTCCAAAGAAATTCCAGATTTTTTTTATTTCAACTACTAACTCGATTTGAAGTGATTATTTAGGCTTTGCGTAAAAGCGTTTTAGTTATATTTAATCTTATTAGTCTAAATTATAATATTTTTGAAAAGTAATTTGGACGTGACAACTTGTCTCATTGTTATGACAGCAAGTTTTTTTCACTTTTTTTGCCATTAAAATTTTGAAACTAGCATTAAAACTATAGAATTTGATTGATATCTTAATGTAGTGTTCATATTTTTTTTGTACAGCTAGTAGACAGGCTAAGTATGTACTAGCGAAAAAGAAACGGGTTTTATATGGATTTAAACATGAAAAATCTGTGGATCGTTTGGCAATCTTTTAAATTATTGAAGTCATTTATTCTAGGATCACGTGACGTCATATACGTAATGAAATGCGTTGCTTTGAACTACCATGTTTCAACTACCTTTCAAGGTCATGGTTTAAGTTTACCTTAGCGTAGTAGTTATTGGGTTGCGCTAGGGCAAACGATGGAGTAAACTATGACAGTATATCGCCCGACATGTTGTCCGGAATGACACCCAAGTAGGCACCTTCTACGTCCCGGTACTAACCGCAAAAAAACTGTGTTTTTGCCTGTAATCAAAAAGGCGGACGTGACGTCAGAGGTTAGACATCTCCCTAAGTTAGGGCAGTTACTCTTCTCCCAGTTAGGTTAGGTTTTCCCCATATTGTTCAAAGAAAAATACTTAGGTTAAGTTGGCGACGGGGATCCGACCTAACCTATGAGAGATGTCGTCTAATCTCTGATGTCAAGCCCCTCAATTTGCTTATAGTCAAAACAATTTTAAATATTTGAGTTGCAGCACATACTCGGACGTAGAGGGGCTTATCCGGGTTTATGTCGAACGAAACGGCTCCGTGGCGTAGTTGATATGCTTTGTTACTACTATGACTAAGGTCCTGGGTTCGAATCCCGACACCGTCCGCTTGAAAAATGTTAGGCCGCGGGTGTGTGTTGTCACGCACGTTAAATATCCCTACTTGCTTGGAACAACAAATGTAGTACTTTCGGGTGAAGCATCGGAAAAATCAAATGTAATATCATGTCGAACGACATGTAGGGCGACATTCCGACTTAATTTAACCCACCGCTTGTTCAGCGCAACTCAATGACTTGAACTTTAAGATATACTTAAACGATGACTTGAAAAGTAGTCGAACAACGGTAGTTGTAAGCAAAACAATGTCCATCTATTACCTATATGACGTTACGTGATCCTACAACTAATGAGCTTGAAGGGTACAAAAATTGCAAAATATGCCGTAGATTTTCCCATGTTAAATTTCATAAGAAAACCATTTTTTTGCACTCGTACATACTTAGTCTATCTAGTACAGCTGTACACGAGACTAAATCTTTCAATGTATATCAATCAAATCTACATACATTAAAATTTTCTGATTGTTTTTTTAAGTATTATTTCTGATTTTGCGGAAAAAAGAAATTAAATTTTATAACTCTGATTATGTCATTTCTACGAGTAGTTTTCCAACTGACAAACTTTTGAAAATTCTTGAATAACAATATGCAATTTTTGACTCTATTTTTTTTACTGTCATAATTTAACTCGTTTAAGTCAAAGGCGACTACCAAAATATATCTAACAGTTGCTACTTCTTCGAAAAGTTAAATTCTGAGCATTTCAAAAGTAACAACTCGTTTCTAGGAAAAATAATTTTATTTAAACCAACCCAACTACAGGTCTAAAGTACATCACATATCTTGCAACGAATTTTTTATATCTATAGCTAGCCTCACGCATGGGCGCCAGTGTAACGGATTTTCTTGGTCGCCAGTGAAACTATTTTTTCTTATACAGTGGAACAACTTTTTTATAAGGCTGGCCTCACGTTGTGAGCCAGTGAAACTTATTGTTCCAAGAATCTTCCGACACAACTAGGGGTCTATTCCTTGGGTAGAGCTATGAGAAGCGGGGGGGTAAGTCGAAATCTGTTTGCAGATCAAACTTAATCTAAACCAAATAGGCGCCACCAAGTCCTGATGTAATTATGATTATTGCATAGCGTATTTCTAAGGGCGGACGTGGAGACCCAAAGAAAAAGGATCGCCTTCGCTGACAAAAACCTGTCTTAATAAAATAAGACGCAGCTCCTGTAAGAAATTGTAATTGTTAAATAAATAAAAAAAGTGGAACACCATTTGTGTCCAGCAAAAATACATAAAGAAGTAGTAAAAAGGTATTTCTAATATAAAATTGGCATCAATTTCTTACTCTTAAGGATGTTAGCTTTCTGTGGATAGGTTTGATCATATTTGATCAAAATAAAAAACTTTAATCTTGAACCAATTGTTTACTAAAAAGAATCTCTTTTAAAATAATATGACTTGTAACAAAAATTTAATCATTAACTGTATCGATCTAAAACTTTCAGCTTTCATGTGTGTCTTAATTATTTTCAATCAAATATTTTACTTCAAGACATGAACTTGTTGTACAAAAAGGGTTCTAACCTGTGCAGATCTGTTCAGGCAGATAACAAATTAATAGTTTCTAACAATGTTAGCATTTGAGTTTTCTAAATTAGATATACAAATTTTAATTTAGATAAAACTGATCACAAAAATAGACATATTTACAAGTATTGTACTAAAGCTGTGCAAAGCATTTGCTTTCAAAATAACATCTGTCAGCAGTACAAAGCAGAAAAATATATGACGTCAGTAACACCTGTTGACGTTACCGACGATTCATATTGAGCAAAGCGTGTTGTTTTTAAAACATTAAATCAGTGAACTTTAGTTTTACTACTGGTAAATCCAACTCAGCAATTAGTTGAAACTTTTATAACGTACTTTTACTACGCATCAAAGCAAATTAACGTGTTCCTAGTTTTGAAACACATTAAAAGAACTTATAGCTATCTACGAACCAAAACTGCATTTGTCGCCTTGTAACAAAGAAAGATGGGATCCCCGTTATTTCAAGCAACGATAACAGCGTTTGTAATTTGAAACAAATTCATCCAAAACAATGACAAAATAATGACTTCGTTCCACGTGTCAAATTAAATCCTGTTGCAATACATTCTGCAGCAGTTGTAATCTCGCAGTTGAATTACGCCGCCTTGCAAAGGTAGCATCTTACATGTGTATACTTTACTATGTCCTTGTGTGTTTTGAAAGTTGCATCCTACTTGTCGTTGTGTGTCTTAAAAAGTTGCATCCTTCTTCTTGTCGTTATGTGTCTTGAAAGGTTGCATCCTTCTTGTCGCGCTAAATAAATTATCTCAAATTATACAAGTTCTCACAATATATACCTTACCGACTGTTATTCGAAGATATGTTCACTAATTGAAGTGGATTCGCAGATTGCCTGCCTGTAATCTAGGGTACATATTGATATTGCTTTCACTTGTGACCGACTGACTTCTAACTAGCTCGGGCGTTCGCGCCGTCAGGAGGGGAACAATCAAACAGAGCTGTGCTTGTAAATAGCTGTATACTACACAGATATTTAAATATAAGTAGATTATTAAAGGACGATGCAGGCTTAACGTATTACTTTTGAAGTTGAATGCAAATTATTATTGTTATTAATAAAATTGTTATATTATTCTTAAAATTATATGGAGGGATTTATTATCGAAAATAAAATTGTTACAATCTAACACAATCCACTGGAGTTCAACGCGACCATCATGCATGTCAATACAGAGACGGCACCGTTCAACACAGTCACGGATCTGCCATTGGGTTGTGACTGTATTCACTGCACCAATGATTCGTGTACACAAAAGATTTAATGTAACCCCATGCAAAAAATCCAAGCGTCTAAAGTCAGGGTATCTGGGTACCCGAATTTGTGGTGACCCTCGCTTAATTTAGCAATCAGGAAATTGTGTCAAATGTAATCGCGCATTATGTGGGTAAGATGAGGAGTTGCCGTGGTCGGTTGAAAGATCACAATATCAAGAATCCCGTTTGACAACACTAAGGTTACTGAAACATTTGCAGCATATCCAGGAAGGTCGTCAAGTTAACTATAGTTTCAGCAAAAGTAGAACGAGCCGTACACGCCTCTTCAAGAGACCTAACCGCACGTTCACTTTTGGCGTCACTCTTTTTCATTCCAGTGTTGCATGTGGTTGCTTGTCTGCCATATGACCGTTTAGCATACCACAGGTATATCCATTAATTATCTGATTCCGTAATCTGCATGACATTGGTGCACATCTCCACCCGTACGGCGTAATCTGAGGTTTTCAGGTGATACAATGCCTGGAAAGAATAGAGCTCCTTTTTTCCGGGTACACTGCAGAATAGGCCATACACTGCTGTAGGAGATTTCGGAATGCCCTCTACTTATGCGACTGGTTGGCGCATTTGGACTTCTCTAAATAGCTGCTCGTACACTCTCCACGTGTTTCCATGCAATTGGCGAACGACCTGACCGTTTCTCATCGTGGAGACTCCCTGTTATTTTGAATTTGTTAACTAGGAGACGGATATTCTCTCTCATTGGAGCATCCGAACAATACCCTTAACAAAACCTTTCTGCCCCTCAGGGGCCTGTTAGTTCTCAAACAGGTACGGGCTTGGCGAACCCAAGGTTCCCGAGCTCAGCTATTCGCTGGCTTTCCTCCTCCTCCCTCAGTGTAGCGTAGTAGTCGCGCTACACAGGGTTTCAATGGCTACCCACGTGTTTGTGCCGTACGTGGAGACCCGTACGGTGGGATGAAGGGATCCTGGTGGCTGAGCACTCCTGGGGCTAGTCCACAGCGAGTGCAACAGTCCACTTTGCCCCGAATTTTATCCTAAACAGGAGGCCAGGGCTAGCCCACCCTGGTCAATCGGCTGCGCTGTCGGGTAAGACCGCCAGCAGGGCGAGTGGAAAAGTATAATTAAGCAGACGGAGGGGCTGTCGGCCTAGGTGGCCCTCACCCGCTCTGTGTTATTACTCTGGAACGCTATATCTCTCTCGTAGCTCTAACGACAATGCGTCGTCCTCTTGTTGAACTCCGTGGTGGGTGAGGAGCTGGAGAGATGAAATGTATTCCACACTGGTGGATATTGAAATTGGTTTGGCACCAACCTTTGCATTAAGGAGTCAGGCTGTACTTGATGTTGATAACCAGCCTATTGTTAGCAACACTTGCAATATCTCGGCATATGCACCTTATAAAGTGGAATATCCTCCACGGAATGTTAGCGTTAGATCGCCTGGATTTAAGCGTCGAATAGATAGAACTAGGAATGAGAGCATTGCATGTTGTGAAGTGTCTTATACGTAGTTTTTTGTGAAAAAACTTGAGGCCGGAGATTTCAATAAAACTAATCCTTTCCTAATACAAAGGGAAATTAGTAATCAAGTAGGAAACGTAAGAAACATTAAAAAAACTAAAGAAGGGTTACTGATTGAGGTAGCTAATGCTAAACAAATAAAGTCAATACGTGAACTTAAATCGCTAGGAGAGCAAGCAGTTCATGTGCATCCGCACAGGACGCTAAATTACACAAAAGGTGTCATTACATGTACCGACCTTTTGAACTGCTCTACAGAGGAAATAACAAAAGAATTGGCTACACTAGGAATTATAGAAGCTAAACGCATAACTAGTAGGAGAAATGGCATTATACAAGACACCGCATCGGCCATAATTACTTTTGACCGTAAAACTTTACCATCTAAAATAAATATTGCTTTCTATTCCCTCCCAGTGAGACCATATATACCCGCTCCGTTACGATGTTATCGCTGTCAGCAATACAGCCACCCGGAAGGAAACTTTAATAATCAACCTGTATGTGCTTGCGGACAACCAAATCATGAAGGTAGTGCATGCACATCTCTTCCGCTATGTGTGAACTGCAAAGGCTCTCATTTGGCTAACTCTAAAGAATGTCCTACCTTCAAATTTGAGCAAACCATTAAACGGGTTCAAACGCTGGATAAAAAGAGTTATTTTGAAGCCAAAAGAGAATTATTATCTAAGGCACCACCGGAAATTGGTGTATCATACTCACAAATGGCTAAAAAAACACCAATTCCGTCTACGCTCGAGACACAAAATCTATTAGTTGCACTAATGCCCAAATTATCAAAATTAATGGCAGACACAGCAAAACAGATCAGTGACACATTCACCGCGTCATTTAGATCTAACCAGAGTTCTACAGGATCTAAGTCATTATCTAAACCAATTCCCTCAATTGAGGTCAAACATGTCCAATCAACCAAACCCTCACAAAGTTCAACAACCCAGAAGTTAAGTATGAATTAAATAGAAGTTTATAGTCAATTTTTAAAACCAACGAGCGAAATACCGGGAGATCGTTCAGATTCATCCACATCAACAAACGTTACCAGCGAAAAGAGGAAGAGGCCTATCATTAACTACATGGAAAACTTAAATATTAGTGATGAGTCTGCGCTCGATACAGATGACTCAAAAACTAGCACAAGAGGATGGCCTAAAGATAAACCAACGAAGAAGGTTTTGTCTGAAAGCGTACCCATACATGGAAATGTTGAACTTGGATAACAAACCACAAAAATACTGCGCTATATTGATCTTCTCGCCTACAAAATTACTCTATTCATTTATGGACCAAATTATACAGTGTAACTGTAATGGTAGTAGGTTCCACTGTGCAGCCTTTCAAGAACTGGTAGCGCAGTATTCACAAAAACTGCTATGCGTTCAAGAAACTCATTTAAAACCAGGAGAACATTTTTTTTTTAAAAACTACAATACTTTTAGAAACGATGTACCTCACAACATTAGAACCAAAGGCGGGGTAGCCATATTATCCCGAAATAGCGTATCGGCAAGGGTGGTAACTCTTCAAAGTAAGTTACAAGTTGTAGCAATACAGATTTATGTCCCATAGAAGATCAAGTTTGTAGTATATATCGCCCTGATTCATCTTGGACTAGTAATGACCTTAAAAATCTCCCAACTAAAATACCTACACCTTTCTTGCTGTTAGGAGATTTTAATTCCCACAACACCTTATGGGGAACACAGTCAACAAGTCCTTCTGGCAAAAGGTTAGAAGCCTTAATATAAGAATTTGACTTAATCATTTTGAATTCAGGTTCTGGCACATATATCAACTCTAGATCTAGTTCAATGTCATCAATAGATCTCTCTATTTGCTCGCCCCAAATAGTCTACCTCTTTTATGGAAAACAACTGACAATGTCTATTCAGACCACGTTCCCATAAGCATTTCTTTTCTGCTTATGAAGACGAACAAAGACTTTCAAAATGGATAATACAAAAAGCCAACTGGGATCAATACAGGCAGATAATCCAACCCTTCTCTTTCAAAGAGTCAATAGAGAAGACAATTGAATGTGTAACTAAAGTCATTGTAGAAGCGGCATACCAAGGCATTCTAAAAGCAAATGACACCTCACACAAAAAGCGTAAAGTTCCTTGGTGGTGTACTGAAGTTGCTGATTCAATACGAGAAAAAAAGCGAACGTTCGCAGTTTTTAAGAGATTTCCAACCGAACAATACCTAATCGAGTTTAAGAAAAAAAGAGTAAAATCACGGGAAATTATCTTAAAACATAAAAAATCATCTTGGAACACATACGTCTCGTCACTAACTTCTAATACTACCGCTATGGATGTCTGAAATAAAGTAAGATCGATACAGGGTAAGAAATGTTGCACACTGCCGACTGTATTAATAATAAATAATCGACTAGTGTGGAATTCTTTAGAAAAAGCCGAAGCGTTAGCCAGTCAATTTCAAGAGGTCAGCAGCAATATAAATTACGACCCACATTTCTAGCAATTAAGTATAGTCCCGAGGCAACGGTTAAATTCTTTGAGCCTACCATTTTACAATGTCGACTTTAAAACTCATGAATTAGAGACCGTATTGAAAACTGTCAAAGACGGTGCACCAGGTCCTGACCATATACACTATTGCATGATAACTGAACTTCCTGAAATGCACAAACGATTTTTATTAGACCGGTTTAATAAAATTTGGCACAATGGTATATTTCCATCTAAAACGAAAAATGTGGTTGTAATTCCAGTACCAAAGCCGAACGAAGAACCTACTCACCCACTCTACCTAAGACCCATATCATTGATAAGCTGCATTGCAAATTTTTTCGAGAAGATGGTTAATTTGCGCTTAGTTTGGTTCCTCGAATCAAACGGCACGTTATCTGAAATTCAAATGGGATTTCGGAGATATCGGTCAACAACCGACCAGCTGGTTAGTTTGGAAAACTTTATACAAACCGGTTTTTCCAAGAGAGAGAATATGGCAGTGGTGTTTTTCGACATTGTTAGGGCATTCGATATGACCTGGAGACACAGTATTATAAAACAGCTACATATGTGGGGAATACGCGAAAATCTGCTAATTTTGATCCAAAGCTTCCTACTGACAGGAAATTTGTTGTCAGATATGGTGCAACTTACTCTGGATCTCGCCTATTAATAAATGGTATTCCGCAAGGATCAACCCTGAGTGTGACACTCTTTGCTATTGCAATCAATGGTATAATTACCAACCTTCCCACATATATTGACCGATCACTATACGTGGATGATCTGGCAATATTTTTTCCTGCAGCATCTTTAGAAGAAGTGAAAGCAACCCTCCAAGATGCAATAAATTGTGTACAAAACGAAGAAGCTAGCCGAAGGTTTAAATTCTCCACAGAAAAATCTCAATGTGTCCATTTTTGTCGTTTCAGATTACCACATCGAGATTCTGTTCTTTACCTAAAAGGCGTACAAATAATATTTAAAGACAGTGCCAAATTCCTGGGCTTTACTTTTGACAAACAACTCAGATGGAATTATCATATTGCTGAGATAGTAAAAAAATGCAAACAGTCCCTCAATTTGTTGCGATGCGTCGCTCACGTCAAATGGGGTGCTAATAGGATAATTTTGCATTTGATGTACAATGCCTTAGTGTTGTCAAAGATCGACTATGGCTGTTTCATTTATTCTTCAGCAAGCCGTCAGCTCTAAAAAGGTTGGATACTGTCCACAATGAAGAGTTAAGGTAGATTTTAGGTGCTTTCCGAACCAGTTCAATAAAGTTGGTGTGTTATGAATCGGGAATTCCATCTTTAATTCAAGGAATGGCCAAACTAGCGCTAAACTATTGTATCTGAATCAGGTCGCTCTATGATCACCCAAATCACAAGATCTTTTTTGAGCAATATGATGCAGAAAATTCCTTATTTGAGTATAGGCCAACCATTACAAGACCTTTAGCCGTTAGGCTTACTGATTGATACACAACACATAATTTTAGTTTGTGCTCCACTCTTCCTTTGTCGCATGGAGAGGTTCCACCATGGATATTAACTCATGCTACAATTCGTGTAGACTGCTTTGCCTTCGATAAAAGCAAAGTTGCAAAGGAACTATTCACTGCAACCTTTAAGGCAGTAATCAATGAATACCCTGACGCCCTGGTCATTATTACAGACAGCTCAAAAACAAAATATGGTGTTTGAAGCGCGATAGTAGTGTCGCCTGTCTCCTATTCCTGGAGTTTACCTAAATCGGCAACTATCTCTACAGCTAAGCTATACGCAATCTGGCAAGCGCTTAGATTAAGTGCGTTTGAAAAACACAAAATTGTCATCTGCTCAGATTCGCTTAGTGCCTTAATTGCACTCAAAGATAACCATACCACAGATCCGATGATACAACAGATATTATCGACTAATCACTGGCTCTCAATATGTGGAATAAAAGTCATATTCATCTGCGTACCAAGTCACGTGGGCATTAAGGGAAACGAAGCAGTCAATAAAGCCGCCAATGAAGCAGCCAATTCATGTGTTTTAGAGGATATACGCATTCGTTCAGATGATCTGAAAATTAGCATTACTGAAAAAATTAACAAGGTGTGGCGAGATGAAATACGATCTACAAACGAAACACTGTTCAATCTGAACGAAAACGTAAAAACCAATTATAAGCGCGTCTCGACTGACAAGAAGGAGCATTCTGTTTTCACAAGATTAAGACTAAACCATACAAGGCTAACTTCGATTTAATTACTACGGGGAGAGAGACAAGCGATTTGTGAATTCTGCAATGAAATCTTAACTGTTCACCACATACTGGTCCAATGTACGCAATATGCAGCACCTGGGACAAAACACAACATTTCAAATTCTTTGCAGAAGTGTCTCGCTGTTGACAAACAAAGTGTACTATTTATGTTAAACTTTTTGAAAGATTGCAACTTATTTGACAAAATATAACTTTGTTAGTAGACTAGTAGACTAGTAGCACTGTAGTTTACAAAAATGTAAACCGTCATACTTTTCTTGCAACTAATGATCTTGGTAGTCGATGTCGCATTTAATTTAATTTAAAAAAAAAACTTTTCCGGAGCAGCTGCAAATGACTTTTCTTTAAGCCTCCAGCAAATAATACTGATTCTTTGTTCTATTGTGATTGTATTGTGATTCACCTAAAACAAAAAAAAAATGGTTAGCTTATTTCAGGAAATGAGTTGTTACTTTTGAAATGTCCTGAGTATACAATCAGTCGTCATCTGGTACAGTTCTTACTTTAACCGCTTTTTGCAAAGCCTTTTTCAAATCTTACCGTCACAATTTTTGGATTAATACTACGTATATATTAACTCCTAAATCAACTTGTATCTATAATATGTCTCAAGTTAGTAATACAGGTAACGATATTCTAAAACAAAACCTTTTTCAAAAACGCCAAAAAGTCTTATTCGATAAACAAAAAAAACTTTAGAACTAATCCCTAGCCCGTTTCCCATCCTCTTTTTATATGCGATCTAAGATAATTGATAGATTTAGTAGTTGTTAAAAAACTTACAATAATTCAGTAAACTATAAATACAAATTTGTCTGGAACTAATCTTCTTTTCCAAATTTTGAAGACCAATCGAAAATAAGCAAGACTTCTTTCGTCAAGTCAGTTGAAATTAATAACAAGGCCATTATACGCTAGGTCGGCTAAAATTAAATAAATAAAGTTTCCAGACGTAGGCCACTAATCTTTTTATTATTGCAGCTTCAATAGGTGTTATAACGCGGTTAACTTCAAATGGTCAGAGAAGTCAGTAAGACAATATTAAGAGGTTAATTCTAGAATTAGCTAGCGTTGGTCGTAGGTTCCTTACAGAAAAGCCAAAATAACATACCTAATGTAACATCGCCACCGAACTGTCTACAAAAGAAAAGGATACAGCCATTAAGCGAACGATTGTTACTTAAAACTGATAAAAGTACACAAAGAAAGATTACCGTACCCTTTGGCACATTTGGCAATAGTTTCAAAGGCATGATACCTTCAATATATAAACCGTGCGATTTTAAGGCGAGTTCTGTCTGTCTTCTAAGATATATAAGATAAATTGTTTGATTAAGTTGTTAAAATAAATACGCTTATTATCTATGTAAACTATTATACAACAACTAGTCTATTAGTGCTTGTGTAAATAAATCCAACACCACGTATACTGTTTGATTAGTCGATTAAAAAAACATAAGTGGAGTAAGTATTGTTTGTAATTATCATCAATAATCTCTCAAGCGGTATTTCAGTGAGCTAAGGATTCTCTGTAAATGCTTGAAAATAATTAGACCTGTATTGGGATGAATGATGAGGTATAAATTGAAGTACGTTGTAGTGGTGTCAAGAACGTAACAATAAATTCTAAGACAAAGACGTAAAATATCAAAGAAGAATTATAGAAAAAAATTAATCTTACAATTGAACTGAATTCAATGGCACCACTACATTACTACGTGAAAAGCAGTTTACTCCAAATTAATTTCGAGATAATAATCTTACAGAATTTTGACGTTTGAAATACATGAGAAATAACGTTTCACATTTTGGATTTAATCTCCTAAGTGCCGCATTCCGTTACAATCGGGTTGCAGCAAAGGAAGGAAGGAGATCGACTACAAAGACAAATGATTTTAATACAGCACGTAAGTGTAGGGACGGTTAAAGTACAATCAATAAAATTTATACAAATTTGTTTCCAATATTATAAATAATTAACTGCAATCACACCCGAGTGAGTAATATGAAGCATCCTTATATTGAAACTTGTAAACGTAAAACACGATGATACTGGTTTCAATTCCTGGTTAATTTTCCGAACAATCGGTCGTCTTTTCTATAAATACCAAGTCCTAATGCATTCCTGTGCTTAAAACAGTGGCGTGCTAACAGCTTTCCAAAGTGGTTTTGCGCTCAAACCACTCTGCAATCCAGTTGGACAAGCGATCAAGTAAATGAGGCAATTTTAGAAATTGCTGCAGCACTACAACAGACATTGCTTGAACGTGACAAGATTACCTAGTATTTGGATTGCCAGGGATTAGAATTAGACACGAAACGAACGTTTATTCTGTGTATGGTGTAACGTAGCGATCAATATAGCATTATGGAAAATTTAGTAACTCTAAACATTTAGATTATATCCATATGAATGTAGAAAAATATACTGCAACAAAAACTCTCGTGTGGTAGCAACAGTACTTTTTTATCGACTGATTACACAAGCCTTTTCAACTACTCGTAGCTAAAATAAAATTTCAAACCACTCAGGACAACCATACAAATACTGTACTAAGTTACTTTAAACTACAATGTTAATCTTCCTAATTACTGTCGAAGCACTATAATTAACTATCGAAGCACTAAGTGTTAAATTTATATTGAACACTAAAATAATTTGTATTACATAGTGCAATTTATTTTAATACTCTATTACACTAATTTATTTTACATCATAACTTTATAGGTCAAGACTCGAGTAATAATTAGCATTATAATCAAAGCTTGAATTAGAACTAAAGTGATACTCATGATAGCGATTTAGCGTAGGATAAATATTTTACTTTATAAATATGGGAGAATTTGAGAAAGAATCAAACCTATATAGACATTTATTTGTATAAGGACATATTTGTGAAATGCCCTCTATAAAGATATTAATTACGTTTGATGCATAAATCTTGGTTATTAAAAAAGTTCCATATTAAATAATTAAGGTATCGTATTTTGTGTAAATACTTTTAAAGAATTCCAATTATATGCATTAACTGGAAAGTTGCGTGCATAAAAATTCTAAAAGTAATTTCATTTTGATTTAATAACAAAAGGACGTATTTTTAATTGAAAAGCGTATTAAATTAAGTTTAAACCATTAAATCAAGTAGCAGAATGATTAAAAAGCATGTTTAATGACCCTGAGTTCTAGAATATACTATATCCTCGAATAGATTGGAACGTTGATAAAATACATAGCCAAATGACGCAGAGATTCTCGAACCTGGTAGAAAAATTACGTCAGAAAGAACTGGTTCTATTTTAAACCAATGCAGATTGTTGTGAAGATCAGTGGTGGTTGAAGCTCCGACCCGATCATGCTATCTATGTAATTATATGATACGTTACGTAATTAAATTTGTACATAAAGGTTACAATATTTGGTAGTAATAATTATTTAAATATATTAAAATCGAATATGTTCAATTAAAAACCAGTTTTAAAGGACGTATATTACTAAATAGTTTGGTATTGATGTATATGAGAAATAGACCACTTACATAAAAATGGATTTTTTAAAACGATTTAACCAAAGATGGAGCATGATATTAATTTATAAGGATTGGTAAAATGAAATGTTCAAGTGCTGGGAGAACTTGGCAGCCACAGGTTTTTTACCCCCTTTCACAACCCTACATTTAATTTTCCAATGCTCCACCCGAAGATACTACATTGGTCAGGAAGCAAGATTTTTTTACCTGGGAAATTTGGAATTTTGCCGAACCCTTGCGGTTCCAAGCAAGATGCGTGACAACACTCACACACGGGACCTCGATTTTACCTCTCATCCGAACGAGGGTGTATTTTTGTGAAAAATACTCGCCTAACATTTTTCAAGCGGACCGTGTAGGGGTTCGATCCCGGGACCTTGGGCGTAGTAGTCACACGCATACCAACTACGCCACTGAGCTTCCCTCTTTCACAACCTTACATGGGATTTTCCAATGCTCCGTTTGAAGGTACTACATTGGCCATGAAGCGAGTTCTTTTAACCTATAGAATTTAGAATTTTGTTAAACCCTTGCTGTTCCAAGCAAGATAAGGATCTTTAACGTGCATGACAACACACACACACTGAACCTCCATCTTACCTCTCATCCAAACGAGGGTGTATTTTTGTGAAAAATGCTCGCCTAACATTTTTCAAGCGGAACGTGTCGGGATTTGAACCCGGGACCTCCTCTTCACAACCATTCAATGTCGGAGAAATAAGGTATATAATTGTAAAACAATAAAAGGGGATCGAACAGTATCTAACAATAAAGAACAGCACCTATGACAAAAGACAACAAACATAGAAACAAGAAAAAAATTGTTGAAAGCCTATGTATGGAGCATAGCACAGTATATCTATGAAATACGGGCAGTAGGAAAAATAGACAAAAAAATGGTAGTAGCCTTTTGGAATGTTGTGCTTAAGATGTATGAGGATGACAGCATGGACAGACAAAGTTAATAACAAATAGGTTATAGAAATAGTAGAGGGATAAAAATATCTGTTGAAAAAAAAATAGGGGAAATAGAAGGGCAGGATACGTTCTTAAGGCATTTTTTGGGAATAGTACAGGATATATTACAAGCAGAGATAGGAAGAAGGAGGTAGATGTAGACCTAGAACAGATAGTGATATATGCAGGCTGTGCAAACTTTAGGGAAGTGGGTAGGTTAGTTTAGAATATGAAACAATAAGGGTACCCGTCTAACCAGTTCCAGGACTGAAGACCTAATGATGATGGTAAAATGAAAGCTAGTGAAATCAAAACTAACGACGCGAAAATGCTTCACGGTAAAAATTAATCAATTTGTTTAAATATTTTGAGTGATTTATAAAGACTAATTTGTTAATTTAGTTCTCAGAGTAGATTTTTTGTATAAAAGTCAATTTAATTGAATTTTAGGGGTTCCTTTTTGGCAAATTCACGTACAGGATTTGTCATTATATACGCAAGATAAAGAAATTCAGTTAGTTTAACATTTTTTTAAAGAGAAAATAATATTAAATTGGATGACTTCTAAAGGTAATTTGTGCATATTAATTATAAGAAAGGTTTAATTAAAAGTTATGGAGTGATAATCCTGCGTTAAGATTAGTTAAAGAGACTAAAATAGAGAATGACTTAGAATATGTGCTGTGAGAAGGTAATTGATGTACATAGTAACTAAAGGAAGATTTAATCAAGAAGTTATTTATGAGTGATTATCATATGTTTAATATTCGTTTATTAAAGACTAATGTATGGCTTAGAATAAGTATTGTAAGAAAAGTAAATGTTGTGAACCCTTCATTTTTGTATATAAAGCGCGTGTTGTGAAGAAGCTATTTTGAATCATTGTATTTGTCTTTAAAATACTAACAGTTGTTGTGCATTCATTATCTTTGTATTAGAAAGATTATTTGTAAGAAGACTATTTTGAATTATTATACTTGTATGATTACAGTGGTTTAGTTAATTCTAGAAGATAGAATCCATAAAAAATGAATCAGAAAACTAGCAATAATTAGACGACGGTTAATTAGAAACTTTAATCAGAGCAACATGTATAATCAAAATTCTGGACTATTCTAAAAATTAATAGAATTATGCAAATAATATCTAGAAGATTCTTATTGTAAGCTTAACCAGGTCTTGAAATGCAAGCTCTTGTAGGCTGTCAATCAAGTCCATCTGAAGATGTCACCCCACAGGGCAATTATCAATTATCCTTTATGTACAGATGCTTCGTATACTTTCAGCAGTATTATTCTGGCCAAGATTAGACTGACATTTCATTACAATATCTTTAGAAATTTGTATTTGCAAATACTGTGCACTACTTGCGTTTAAATATGAGATCTTATAAGTTCTTTTTTCTTTCAGATGAATGAAAAAATGGTTTATCACAACGGAGTTAAAGCTGGCTAAGTTAAAATATACTGCAGGAATATTTAAGAGGCTAATTCGGTAAGTAGAATCAAATTTTCAATGATAGTTGCTTTATAAGGGAATGGTTAGTGTGTGACTTGGAACTTGATTAACAATTGTTGACATTGCAGTCTTGATGAGTTCTAATATGAACAAAGCCCGTTGATTAATATAACAAAACTTTCCAGGAAGTAAAACAAAAAACATACACCAAAAGTTAACTACCTTACTTATAAACAAAGCAATATTGTTAAACACTAAAGCATGAAAACAATCCTATCGTGGGTAAATTATCTACTAGGTTTAGGAAATGTTTCCTAGGAAAGCGAGTTAAAAATTATTGAAAATAATTCATTCCCCTTGGTTCAAAGAAAGTACGACGTTTCATTTTACTAAAACATATGTTTTTGAGCCGAATTATTGATATTAAACATATATTTAAAAAAAATCTAGTGTGGTAGCAGCAGGTTCCTTTTCCTGGGGATAGTTGGAATGTTGTAATTATTGTATGGTTTAAAAAGATTCTTCCTCTTGCACGTAGAAATTATTATAAAATTTTATACGCTCGTAACGTCTGCGTGGTATAGATTACTAGTTGGAACTCAGTGTCTTAAGTTGTGGTTCAGCGTTTTTAAGCGACTTAAGAGTTGCAGTATTTAGTGCAAATGTTTAAAGTACTAGCTCAGACTACCCTTTACTGATGGTATGCAATTAATGAAGGTTTTATTGTAATCTTTATATATACCTGATCATCGCAATTTTTACAAAATTTTTACACAACGTTGTTGAAGCAACATATTTTACTTCACACTATACTAATCTATTATATTCGCTTATTTCATATTAACTACGTTTGATAACATACTAATTTTCTCTTTCTAATAGTACATCGGGGAACATTTTGGTTGCATACTTGTAGTGTGTCGACATGCACTGCATTCGTATATGAACGTATCGTTAATTTCCAGTTTTATTAATCGTACGCTATGCGGCTTGTTCGTTATTAGCTCAAGTTTGGTCGACCCACATAAATAATAATATGTGTTGAGAGTGAGGAACGGACAATGGTTTCATTCAAATTAAAATACATATTGCTGAAATTTATGATTGTTTAGTGATTTAAAAACCTTTTCAATTACCTATTTTATAACTTTCAAAGTCGTTTACCTTTTAAAACAAGTATTTAGCAATGGTCATTAACTCGGCTTATTATTATCTACTGACTGACATCTTTAACAAGTAGTAAAACACTGAACCTCTAACCGCCTTCTTTAATTAGGTATATAGTATTGAATCTTAATTAGTGATAAATCCAGAAAGCTCCCTTACTTCCGGGGTATTGTTCCTATGTTCCCATGTTTTACCGAAAGTGACAATTCATAGCACATGGCTGTCATTAATTAATACATTTTACACGCTTATCTGTTATCTTGAAAAAGAATAGCTGTTATTTCTTCATTTATACGACCGTTATCATTTGATTTATTAGTTTTGAGCATTTAAATTCTTTCTGCTATTATGAATAACCTAGATTTTTCTCAAAAAATGAAGTACGCTTTTCCATTTAAAATTCATGTTTCTCTCTAAAAGCACGATTGTATGTTTTGCGCTACGTTTAATCTTGTTACGAAAATGAAACAAAATCGAATGCTTGTAAACTGTATTCTTTTAGAACGCGTTTAAATAATGTTTCCTCATCGAGTACTTCGGTATGCGAATTTATAATAATCGCATTTGGTAGCAATAATTGATGAGGAGCGTCTCCCGAAACTCGTCGATTACAGTCTATTCTTATTTAAAGATACAAATAAGTAATGCGAATAGAGCCTGTAAACCACTGGGATTATGCATTTAGAGTAAAATATATTGAGTGTTTTCTAAATTTTGCGTGTTTCTACAATTATTCTATTATGAAATGAGTAATTAAAAATTTCTTTATTTTACTCAATTTTGGACTGTTGTATGTTCACGCAATGGTGCTTTGAAAAACTTTCTTATTAACTAATCTCGTCAGGATACCATCTATCGACGTTGGTCAATTATATCGTTTATTATGCTGCTTCATACATTTCACATTCAAACATAATTTCCTACTAATATCGCCTCTTTTTACTATAATCACGATTCATAAAATACGTACGTACTTTTTCACTGGTACCCTCATTTAAATATCTATCACTCTCAATCAACTTTTCCTTAATCTTATTTTCCTTGAAAGTTTCCGTCTTATCTTTGTAACTTGTAGAATGCCCAAATCTTCTTTTTTCAACTCTATCATCGGAATATTCCTTTAACGATGGCTCTACTTCATCCTGTACTTTATATGGATTCTTAATACTCTTTACCTCTGCCTCAATTACTTTTCCTCTAGTTACTTTACTTCTTTCTCTACTTTATTTACTTGTTCTTCTACTTCCTCAAATTCACATTGATTCAAATTAATACGGTCTTTCTCGACTTCAACATTTACTTCGTTACTTCTTAATGTAATCTTCACCACATACATCTTATCCATTGCGTCTATTCGCAACTTCAACTTATTAATTAAATTTATTCCAAAAATTGACTCCAACCTTAATCCAGGTACAAATATAAATTTATGTATCAACTCATTTTTTAATGTTTAAATATTATTTTTAACATAATTTTTCGAAATTAGCGATATTACAACTCCTGTATCTATTAAAGCTTTAATGATTTTATCTTCTACATTTAAATTTAAAATAGGTAATAAGTTTATATTTAAATTCTCTTCACTTTCCAAATTAAATTTTATAAACCAACGTTGATGTTCATCTTGATTAATTTCGAGGGGTATGTTTGGTCTGTCTGTTACTAAAAATCCTGTCTCGCAGTTGAAAGTACCGGCTTGATTATTGTTTCGGCGTATGTCCTGTTGCTTTTCTCAATTGAACTATTCCTCGCTGCACATCCATTGTTCTCCTTATCTCGGTATATGTTCTTATTTTCCGTAGTTTTTGACTCATTTCCTCTTTCGTTGCTTCTGGATGTGTTGTTTTGGTTTTAACTGGCCCTGTCGAAAGTTCTACTATTAAACATTTAGGTCCGGTGTTTCTTGGGTACCTGAAAAAATTTATGAGCTGGTTCTTAGTCCTACCCTCTGTTCTTCTGGGTTGACCCATTTCATCATATCTTTACAGGTATTCTAGAAATACGTCCCTATCTACGATGTTTTACAAAACTAGTCGTTGTCTCACCTTCGCGTCAAAATATCCGGCTAGATATTTAATTATTTGTTTGTCTTCCAGAGGAAGATCGAGTTCTTTTGCCACGCTGAATTTTTTTTGGCATATAGTTTCCTTGCCATACCTAAATCGGTACTGCATTCTCCCATACTTACTCGGGATTGTAGATTATCCCCTCCCTCGACATGTTTTAAAAATATAACTTCAAAATCTGTAAATTAGCTTAATTCGCGTTCTATAACTCCAAACCAAATTTTGGCACTTCCTTTCAACATTGATCTCACTATATTTAATTTCGTTTGTTCGCCCCAGCTACCCTGTATTGAAATTTAGATATTATTTAAAATACTTTTGGATGCAATTTATTAGCCTCCTAAAATTTTTAATACTGTTCTAACGGTACACTAACACTACTCTGACTCCATCTCATGAGTTCCAAAACATTAATATTTTTCATTCTATCTTCTAAATTTTCTAATTTTTACGATTTCTCATATCGCCTTGGAACGTTTTAAATCCTAGATGACAACTTTCTTTAATTTCGTTTATTTTTTGATATAGGCTTTTAATTTTTCCATTCGTTTCTCTCTCACGCGCTTCCCGATTTGACTTACTTTGTACGATTGCTTCTTTAATATTATCCATCTACTTTAACATCTGTACCATTTTTTCTTTCATTTGAAACTTCATTTCTTCTACGGTCTTCTACGGTTCTTTAAAGCCTTCGGTTAATTTCTGACTCATTTCTTTAAATTTTCTTTTATCTATGTTGCTTTCTAATTTAAAATGTTTCCCCCATTTTGCCAGATTTTTTCCAAATTTCCCCTCGTAATTGCTGGGTATTCCTATCAGCTTTTTCACCCATTTCTTTGATACATTTCTCACCTATTTCTATTATATTTTCCCTCATTTCTTCATACCTGTTTTCTTCTTTTTGCTCATTTTCTTTTATTCCTGCATACTTTTATTTAAACTCAATAAAAGGGCCATGATTGTATATTCCTGAGTTTCTCTTACACTATGTTCTGTCTTTACCTCCGACTCCTGCTGTTTCGGATGTTCCAAATTGGCGCTTTTTTGAGAACCAATCTCCACATTCAGCTCTTAATCCCTTACGAATTTCTTTCATTCTATCGATCATTCAGGAAATTAATCAAATATACTATACAGAGAAAAATCTACAAAATCCAACAAAATACAAAAACTTTAATTTTGAAGCGGTTTAATCGAGCACTAAATTGCTGTAGACTGTAGCTGATTTAAATTAAAAGTTATAGTCTAGTTACTGTCGTAGCTCACTTTAAATGAAATGACGAGTATCAAGCATCAAACTTTCAAGGATACTAAATATTGTTTAACTAGCAATCTTTAACCAATTGCTATCTACATGCAGCTTTTCTTTAACAAACAATATATTACATGTAGCTTTAAAAGAAAACTACTTTACTACAAACATTAAAATCTAAAGATAAAATCCAGTATTGCCGCCATGTCTTAAGTATAAGATCAAAAATTTTATAACTACTAGTTTATTACACGCTTAAACTAAAATAGAATACAAAAATCTTTCTTTCTAATTAGGACATTCATTTATAAATCCTTCGGTATGTAAATCGGAGGATGTACAAATTTTTAGAAATTAATATGGATAATTTTTAATAATCCTTTTAGATCAAATTCAAATGTAACTGATCACTTAAGTTCAATAAATCTTTTTATAATGGCGAGACTTACTAAAATGCAACCTCTTACGTAATCGAATCTACTTAACCAATAAAGGAAATTCCTTTTAAAGATTTTAAAAATGCTATTCTTGTTTTACCGTTAAATTATACTGGCTGTCCTTTTCTTCTTATATCGTAAACTTGTATCCAGGTCCAAAATCATTAAATATATAATATAGTATAAATTTAAAAGAAGAAATTAATATATACATAACTATGAACACACACTGAACATGTTTAGCACCTAGGCGACTGAACACCTGTATGCGCTAATCTAATCTAGTACATATACATGAATGTACACACATACATATATACATATAAGCACATATATATATATATATATATATATATATATATATATATATATATATACCTCCAGACACAGATATGTAATACTTTACCACACTAAGACATTCGTGCAAAAATTACTTAATTTTAACTATAACAAAATTTATCAGACTAATAGTATGTATTAAATTAATTACAGTATACAATCTTGAATAACATCATTAATTTATCTTTATCATTATAAATGAATTCTCTGCATGTGTTACAAAACTTTTTATAGTTTGTAGTAATTTTAGTGAAGTAGAGTAATATATTATAAATTTTAGGTGCAATGTAGTCGAAAGTTCTAATATAGGCATCATCTTCATTAGGTGTTCAGTCTTGGAACTGGTTAGAAGCGTACCCTCATTCTTCCCTAACCAGAGCTAACCTACACATTTCCATGAAATTCTAGTATGCATCTTTCACTATATGCGTACAATAATCTGGTCTAGGTCAACCTATAGCCCATACTATTCCTCAAACATGCCTTAGATGGTATCCTGCCCTTCTATTTCTCCTATTTTTTCTTCCACTGATATCTTTATTCCCCTAATATTTCTATAATCTATTTGTCATTAACTTTGTCTGTCCATGCTATCATTTTCATACATCTGAAGCACAACATTCTAAAAAACTTCTATTGTTTTTCGGTCTGCTTTTCTACTATTCTTATTTCATATACGTACTGTGCTGTGCTCCGCACATATGCTTTCAACAATTTTCTTCTTGTTTCTATGCTTGTTGTCTACGAACATAGCCGCTGCCCTTTCTTGTTAGATGCAGTTCGGTTTACCTTCTATTGTTTATGAATATATACCCTATTTCCCCGATATTTAGTAGTATGTGAAGGAGCTTAAGCTCCCTGCAGCTACCAAGATCCCCCAACGTTTGAATATTTGCCAAATTAATAGTTTTACAATTATATCCAATTGCACAATCAACAATAGTTGAAAATATTTCAAAACCAACACCTGTAGTTGTTTATAATAATCATAAGATTTAAGTGCAAGTATTTTTTTGTCATTAGGTTTTCGTTTTGAAACTCGTTGGACGTGTATCTTCACTTATTTCTATTCTGAGGTAGCCTACACCGTTCCTTGAAATTCCCACAGCCTAGATACTACTCGGCTCCCTTTCTGTTGTTTCCTAATTATATGTCCTATTTCACTAAGATTTAGTGGTACGTAAAAGGCGTTAAATATCCTGTGGTTACCAAGAATCCCCCAACACTTACACATTTGCCGAGTTAATAGTTTTCCAATAAATCCTTTTGCACAATTAACATTAATTGAGAGTATTGTAAAACCAAAAACTGTAGTTGCTTATAATAATCATCATGTTTAAGGACAGCTATTTTTTGCGTTATTAGAGCACATCTCTATCTCACCCCTTTCCTAATAGTTAGTTCTCTACTTTTCTGCTCTAAGTCTACTACCGTTGTTTGCTCTTTCTATAAGGTATGTACTATCCGTCTATCTCTAAAACTCATTCCATTTTTTAGTATTTCGAACTTTTATTTAATTTTACATTGTCGAATCGTTTTTTCCAGATCTACAAACCCTATGTGCACGTTCTCCCCTTTTTCTATATTTTTTTTCCATTATCACCCTCAGAGCTAAAATAGCCTTCTGTGTTCCCCTATTTTGTCTAAACCCAAATTTATCTTCTTCTAGTACTACTTTAGCTCGTTTTTCCATTCGTCTTTGTACAATTCTAGTTAATATTTTTAACACACGTGCTGTCAAACTTATTCAATGTAGTAGCTTCAGGTGGAGCATTGGGGACGTGACCGCAAGTATAGCGGCTATTATTCAAATTATAAAATGTCAAAATTATTGTTCGAAATTTTACATCAATCCGAGGCTCTATTTTTGGTACACTGACTGTGACGTTAGTTTGAATTTTTGGGATACCTCGCCCATTCCATACATACAGCTTACAAGTTGGATGAGATGTTCTGTTACTGCTTGGTCCAGCGGCTTTTAGGTTTCTGCTTGCACTTATCTGTACCCGGTGCTTTACCATTTTTCAGATCTTTTAATGCTAATTCAAATTCATCTCTAAGAATAGGATATCCTTTTCAATGTCTTATTATTGTTCTAATGCTGTTAGTTCCTCTCCTGCATATAAATTCCTTATATATTCTTGCCATCAATCTAATTTCTCTACATTTTCTATAATGACGTTTCCTCATGCGTTCCTTATATTTTAACTATACGTTATTATATCCCTAAAATTCATGCTAATTAGTTTGTATCTTCGTCTGTCTTTCCTATTTCCGTCTTAGTTTGTACCACTTTGCACTTTTCATCAATTCATTGTTCTTTAGCTTTCTTGCATTTGCAAATAATTTCCCATTGTATCTCTGGTTTTCTGTTTCATCTGATCTATTTTTGTATTTTCGACTTTCTTCTGTTAGATTCAGGATGCTCTTTGTTATCCGTGGTTTCTTATTTTCTGTTTGTGTATACCACAGAATATCTCTGGCAGCCATGTCTAAGCGGATTTAATGTTACTCCATTCTGTTTCTACTTCCGTAGGTTCAGAAATTTTCCCGATATCTTTCAGCACTTGATTTGTCTTTGTTCAGATCTTTCGGAGATATCTTTATTTTTTAGTTTCTCAATGTCAAAGTGCCTTTTTTCGTTTTTTTTCCCAAATTTTTTAATTTAAGAACAGCCCTTACAATTACGATATTGTGGTCAGTGTCTATAACTGCTTCGGGATAGCTTCAACGTCTTTTACCTGATTCCTAATCTGTTCTCTAACAAGAATGTAATCTATTTGATATCTTCCTATATCTCCTGGCATCTTCCACGTGCATCGTCTGATGTTGAAATAATGTGTTTGTGAGAATAAAATTGTTTTTGTTGCAAAATTTTACCAGCCTATTTCCCCTGTCATTTCTCGTGCCTAACCTAAATAAACCTATTACCGCTCCTTCCTTACCGTCCCATACCACTGCATTAAAATCCCTCGCAATTATTAAATTTTCATGTACTTCTACGTATCTTAGTAGGTCTTCGATATCTTTGTAGATCGCCTCTACCTGTTCCTCACTGTAGCTAGATGTGGACATGTGTACTTGTATTATTACTGTATTTACCGGTTTAGATTCTAGTCTAACCATGCGTACTTTTTCGTTCTTTTGTAAGTGGTTTTCTGCACGTTGTCCTATCTTTTTTCGCATAACTATTCTCACATCCAAATTTTTTTCCACTCATCCAGTATGAATTACCCTAAAATCTCCACTCCAAAAATTCCCCGCCCCTGGCCAGCAAACTTCAATGATCCCTACTATGTCTAGTGCTAATCTATCCATCTCAATTTTCAAGTTCTCTAGCTTACCTACTTGTTTCATACTTCTGAAATTCCACGCTCCGACTCTCAGAATGTTCACCACTCTTTTTTTATGCTTTCGAATCACATCACTCAAAGTAGTCTCCTTCCGGGGATCCGAACGGGGGCTACTTTAACTGGGCAGCTCCGTCGCGTAGTTGGTATGCGTTCGGATGAGAGGTAAAATAGAGATCCCGTGTGTGAATGTTGTCAAGCACGTACCTTGTTTGGAACAGCAAGAGTTCGGCAAAATTCTAAATTTTTAGGTAAAAAAAACTCGCTTCCTGGCTAATGTAGTACCTTCGGATGGAGCATTCAAAAAAAAATCACATGTAAGACTATTTTAACTCTGGAATTCTTTACTCCAGAGGATGCCATTACCTTTAATAACAATTTAGGTACGCTATGTACTTGGGAGGTAATATGGTGGTTTCCCGTTGCCTTCCACATCGCAGTAGTGTGTCTTAGAATGCCATACTGACTGACCCCTATGATCTCTGCCACTCTAAGAACCGAAAAAGCTGATGCCCTCTTTCGGGAACCTGTCTTAGTCTGGTTCCTCACTATAGACCCCATTAATTTGGTTAAACCTATAGTTCGGCTTTTTTGCTCACTGTTCTACCCGTTCTAGTATTTTAGAACTTCTTCAAAGTGTAGATCCGTTTAGAATGGAGTAGTAGGATTTGGTAATTTTAATTGTTTGGTACCATAATTGTGGTTACATGATTTTTGAAATAAAGAAAATAATGTATATATTAACAAGTAATAAGGCAGTATGAAGAACGTAGATCAAAAATATTCTTAAAGTACAATAGTGAAGTTGAATAAAAATGACTATTGTTATAAATAAATTTAATATATAATTTTGAATGATTTCAGTGGCTTGAGAGAATTTTGATGTAATCCTCCCCAGGCCATGATTCCGTAGCGTAAGAGAGCTTCAGCTAAAGCTTTATACATAGAAATTAAGAGTTGTTTTCCCTTAATCTCTCTTAAAATGTAGAATTTACAAATAAGCTTTCTTAAGTATAGACCTAAATATTGCACATGTTTGTCCCGTTTTAGATGTCTATCAATGATTATTCTAAGATATTTTATTTGTTCTACTTCACAAATGTTGTTTTTCATACTTTCAATGTATGCATTTGTAAAACTTGATTTTGAGGTAGCAGATAAAAAAAAAGGTACGTATTTGGTCTATGCAACATTTAATGTAAGCGTATATGAGTCAAGCCGATGTTTTACGATATTTAAACCAGTGGCTACCGAGCCTTTAACTGTGTCCCAATTTTTTCCCGTAAAATCAATTACAGTGTTCGGCAACTTAATATTAGTTAGGGAATTAAAGTATAAAATAAAAAGTAGCGGACCCAATAGTGTGCGTTGAGGGACCCCTATATTTATCTCCAAAAGTTCACTGCAAACGTTGTCAATCTTAATCTTGTGGTAGCGATTACCTAAATAGCTAGTAAATACGTTGAAACGTATTTTTTTGTAGGATGCGCGCCAGTGAAACGTAATTTTATAAATGGGCGCCAGTGCACAAAAATTTTTCGATTCCTTCACAGAGAATCGAAGAAAGGGTCATCTTCCGACATAGCTAGGGGTCTATTCCTGGGTAGGGCAATAAGAAGTGGGGAGGTAAGTCGAAATTTGTTTTCAAACAAAAACTAAACAAAGTTAAATAGGCGCCACCAAGTCCTGAGATAATCACGATAAGGGCAAAGCACAATTCTAAGGGCGGACGTGGAAACCCAAAGATAAAACGATTGCCTCGTTAACAAAAACCTGTCTTATAAAAATAAGACGCAGCTCCTGTAAGAAATTACAAAGATTAAATAAAAAATGTAGAACACCATTTGTGTCCTATAAAAGTATCAAAAATGAAAAATGTATATCCAATATGATATTGGCACAAAATTATTACCCAAAAATTCTACCTTTATGTTAACAGATTTGATCGCATTTGACCAAAATAAAAGTCTCAAAGTTTAACTATTTGTTTACTGAAGTAAAAAAAGCTTTCTTTTAAAAATTAATAACTTTCTAACATGTAAAAATTCTCAACAATAATGTTTATAACAAAATCAAAATTTTGTCTTTTTATAGCAAAAGACTGCTCTCTAAACATAAGCTTGTTTTAAATATTTAATCAAAAAAATTTGTAAACATAATGGATTGAACTACCATTTCTATCCTGGGCAGATCTTATCAGGTAGATTGCAGTTTCATAATTATTACGCAGCGTGTATTTAAATTTTTCAATGAAGTGAAATAAACTTCCATGTACATAACAAATTAAAAGTAAACCAAAGTTCACCGCTATCACTTATCAAGTATCTTTTGTGTTAAGTATATAAATTTTCATAACCTCAAAATTTTGTATGAACACAAATGCAAACACTTTGCAATTGTCACTAAACGAATTTAAATTTTTATACTAAGTTTTTATAATTTATATGTGAATAAAAGCTAACTTCAAGATTAAAGAATGTTTAATTTGAATTTTAGGAAAGCTACACGAAGCATCTGCTTTCACGGCAAATATCTTTAAAATGTTACTACATCACAAACAAATATAACTTTGAAAATATACTTCTTAATTTATCTGAAGTTCGAACGTAAACAAAGCCTACAAATATATAAACCTAACCTAACAAAAATTTCTTTCTGCGGTTTGTAAAACCAGTTTAACAATAATCGAAAGTGAAACAGGTCATATGGTCATAAACATGATAGCAAATTTCGTGTTTTTTATATGACCTTCTGTTTATCAAAGACTAACGACATTCTAAACACATGCAAAATTTTTTAAATTTAATAACGAACCAAACTGCATCTGATTTTCATAGACAAATCCCATCAGAAATTTCATCAGCTCCAAACAAAACCATAAACCATTTCTTGGGGTAACAGCAATCACGACCACATGTCCGCAATCTCCAATCCTTGTACAGAACCATACAACTTACAAAACAAAATTCTCACTTGTACTTCTCTATTGTCTTTCGTAGGCGCGCGTTAGTAGAAGTTATTGATATTTATTCAAGTCTACCATGAGTTGAACCAGTCACGCAAATCATTTAATCGAAGGTCGCAAGCCTCTAGTTTGGAAAACATCTTGAGGAATTGATAGCTTGTCTGCGACTAGCGAACAAACGAGAAACGAACGATAGCGACGATTTAAGGGTTCGCCGTTAGAGGTGGGGAAATACGAAAGCAACAAGATTGCTAGAGATGCTCGACGAAATAACTTTATGTCACACAGATATTTTACTACAAGAAGATTATTAAAACGAAGCGTTCCATTATGTACTATATGGAACATTAATAAAGAATAAGGCAGGCTTGGCGCATTATACTTGTAATTCAATGCGAATAAATACTGAGCAAATTAAACATGTTTCAACGTCTAGAACAGTTTCTCAAATTTCATAATTCTGCATTACATTCAATAGAGCTGACTGTGGTGCAGTATCAAATACCTTAGCCAAGTCTAAAAAACAGCCAAGCCTTTACTACTGCTTTCGACGTTACTAGTTATCTGATGCATGAGTTCAATTAATGCGTTGTCAGTGCTACCAGCCTTGATAAAATCATATTGACGTGGTGACAGAAAATTATTAGCAATTAAAAAGTCAAAAAATATGTCCCTAATACATTTTTAAAGATTTTGGCAGTTATAAATTACACTGATAGGCCGATAGTTTCCTATTCAGACTTAGCACCAAATTTATAGACAGGCGTAGCAATAACCGTCTTAAAGTTTTTAGGCACCTTTCCTGTATGAAATGTGATAAATAATATGGACTAACAAGGGTGCTAATTGCACATTTGCAAATTTTATGATGCTAGAATCAATTTTATCTTCTCCAGAAGCACAGTTACTTTTAAACGAGCTGATATGTAATATTATCTCTTTAATATTGGTAGGCCTTAAGAACGTAGAAGCAGATATAGAATAATTAGGTTTAAATTTATCAATCCGATTCTGAATTTTGTTACACATATTTAGAGCAACATTTGTCAAAAATTTATTGCAGTAATTTGTCATATCGTTTGTATCAGCAAAAATTCAATTTTTGCAGTTGTTTGTATTTTAACTTTTTGCTTACCTTTGTTACTGTTAGTGGCATGCGCAATTAAGTTATAGATTTCTTTCCTGTTGTTACCACAATCTTCAAGTTTTGATTTGTTGTAATTGTATTCACTTTTGTGGATTAATGCAACATTGAGCTGTTCTTCTCCCATATGGGGGGGTCCCCTTAGGTTAAATTACACTGGCCTCTTTCTGTGACTGAAGGTTACTAAAAAGAGGTTTCTTCCGGACTAACTCGGGGTTTATTCCTGCGAAGGCATGAAACATACAGGGCGGGGTCTAAAATTCACTAAGCAAATATACCGCTGCCCTGATTGACATAAAACTAATATGGCGCTACTGCGCCTGACTCAAATATTTGATAATTTAAGGGAAAACGCAGAAAACCCTCAAATATTTCCTTTAACACGAAAACCTCAGATCTCAATAAATAGAACACTGCTGCTATTACTACGGGACCTGTAATAAACGCATGATTATAATTTTAAAAAAATAATAGAAACACTTTTTGTGTCCCCAAACAAAACACAGACAATCCCTTTTAGATCGTGTCATCAATAGGCAAATCATTTGACCTTTGTACCATTAATTTCAAACGTGAATCCAGAAGGACACAAACACACTAACTTAATGTTTCTCTATTAATTTCTCTCGTTATTTACAGATACTTTTCACAAAGATTCAAACTGTTATAGACAAATGGAATCAATCCTTTCACTACTGAAATGATTCCTTTTTTATATTGATTTACAATGCAAATTTAGTAATGCTTTCCACTAATTTATTACTGAAATACTAAAAGTTACTGAACCTATCTGATCAAAGATCTTTGATAAGGGTGCACACAACTAAAAAATATAATCAGCGCAATATATGTAAATATTGTTAAAGCCATTTCATAAACAGATTCATTTCATGCATAAGTTTAAATTACGTTTCTTAATTGACAGCTATAAATCGACCAAAGTCAAATTTGCTTTTGAATTTACTTACTTTTATAAATTCTGAATTTTAGTGAAATGTACGAACTGTACGGATGTTATATTATAGGCTCTAAATTTATTTGATTAGCAATAATTAAAATCTCAAAATGAAACTTCAAACAAGTTGCTGAGTTTTGCCCGTTCAATCAAAATCTAATTTCTAAATACAAAGAGATGCATGCCCTTTACCATGTGAACGACGACATATTCACGCCAAAATATAGTAATTTACCTACCATGAGTTCCTTCTTTTTAATGGGTATAGATGCAAACACATTATCTACGTCGCAATAGAAGCGAACCTTGACCCGATGCTTTGTCCTTATGTTTGCGGATCAGAACATCTGTTTCCCTTGTACTCAATACGGTGAAATTTATTAAACTGTACCAATATGTTTGGATTCCAATACAGCTTTAACGAATGGGATATGTTTCGTTGGATGTAAAAACGACCAATTTTATTACAGACGTCGAATTTCACCAAATAACTGCATTAACTAACAAGAACGAAGGATTTCTCAGCATATCATATTTAATTTTGTAGAATAAAAATTCCAAATATCATCAAAACTTGCAACATAAAAAAATCTTCAATCGAAGTTCGATAAGCTCCAAGGCTCACAAAACTGACATCAGCTCATAAAATAAAACCTCGCTAAAACAAATTTAAATAAATTTTCTTATTTTAATACATTTATCCCAACCAATTTTAAACTAAAGTATGTGTACATCGACACCTATTATAGTAGCACTTTACCACTTTTTTAGTAACAATTTTTATTGCCCACGCTAAACACAAAATCATTGTTTTTCTTGCACGAAATTATTATCGCTTGTTCTGACTACATCTTGAATGCCAGTCCTTGAAAGTACGTATATCTAGTAACGTTTTTTCCAGTATGAGTGGGGTATAAGCTATCTGCAACATTGACAGCGCCTATATGTTCTGCAATGTGCTTTATTGTAGCGTTTTCCATTGAATAAATATTTTTAATGCGGTCGTGGACGCATAACAAATTTTATTGAAATAAACCGTTGAAATTTGACACGTTTCAACATATTTATCATATTTAACTAAAAGATTTTTTTTCAATTTATCTTTATACTTTATGCTATTTATGATGTCATTTGTAATACATGGTTGGTTCCTCTTAATTGCTTTACTAGTAAAAGTTTTTTGGTGTGGTGCAGTGTTAATAATGGAAGTTAGTATATCAGTCATAGTTTGTAGTTCAGAATCTTTCTGATTTAAGACACAGTTCCAGTTTTGGTAATTGATTAAGGAGTTCAATATTTCATAGTTTATTCTATTGGTGCAACCCGACTTTTGCGTTTCAGTCTCATTGAGATTATTTATATCGGAATCTAATTTATCAAGTATTAATCATAATTGGGAAATTATCTGTTAATGACGAGCGAAGAATGGAAGGTATCACAGTTGGGTCTTTTCCTACTTTGTTTGATAAATATATGATAACTAATAGTGCTAGAGTTTAGTGTAACATGAGTAGGAGTACTTATTACCGAGATGTATTCAAAATGTTGCAGCATAAAGACATAGTTACATACTACCTTACTATTAGTGTCGACCAGATTGATATTTATATCTCCAATTGGTAAGCAGTTCTGTGTTGATCCAGCGTGGTCTCTAAACATGATTTCTATATCTTGAATAAACATGCTTTTCAAATTCATATATCTATATAATTTAATTCTTATAGAATTAATTTACCATTAAATGCATTTCAAATTCATACACCATATGCTTCCATTCTATTAAAAAAGATCTTGATGTTATTTATGATTGTTTATTGATTTAAAAAGCAGTTGAACTTATTCATTTGATAACCTTCAAAGGCATTTATTAATTACGTTATCTTTTAAAACAAGGATTTAACACAAGTCATTAGCCAGACATTATTATCTACCGATTATGTCTTTAACAAATAATAAAACACTGATCTCGACCTGCCTTGTTTAACTGGTTATGGTATCGAATCTTTATACATCATAATTCTTGAAAGCTCCCGTACCTTTGGGGCGTTGTTTCTATGCTCCATTCATGTGAATGATATAATTTTACCAAAGTTGGCACTTTATGGATCGCCACTATCATTCGTTCATATTCTACACGCTTATCCTGAAGATGAACAACTGTCATTCGCTTATTTATACGACCGCTATCATTTGATTTTTTGTTTTATTATTTTTGCTAATTGTTCGGGCTACTCAGGGTGGGTGGAGCAAAGTAGGTACCCCTGGAGTTCCACCTCCCAGAGCAGTGAACTGTAATCGTTTAAAGGAAGACACCAGGGAAAAAAATATGAAGTACCGAATAGTAAGAAATGAACAGTATTGACAATATAACAAATCACAACGACAATATGGTGAACTTTATTGAGTGAATAAATTAACCAATTAATCGTACACCGTGTAGTAAGGGGATCTTATTTTATAACGTCAATAAGAATTAGAAATACAGCGAAAAACACAATTTGCAGTACATTCAATTTTTGAATATCCGAGTTTGTATAAACACACTACTTTAATCACACTATTGTATATTTATAGTACATCTGCGGTTGCATCAAGTTCACCAACGTATTTATTTTATGATACGCCAATGGAAAGTGTCATTGCATTAATACCACACAAGCACGATATAACTTGTTGTGATTCCAGAAAAAGAAAAAGGTTATTAATCACGATTATAACCGGAAGGATCAATAATGTTTGGACGATTTGTAAGAAATTTACATACATCCGGAAAAAACACGCACCCGTGTTGAGAAAATAGAAATTACTACGGATAATGATCATCTCGTTTTTAAGTTAATCTGTAACTTTTACGATAGAAACGAATGCATTACTAATTTTGCACACTATAGATAATTTATAGAGCAGCCTCTTAGCATTCAGGTAATTGCAACTCGCGCGAATACGTCTGTAACTTAGGAAGGCTAGAAGCAGACTCTCTCTTTTGTTTATTAGAACAAAAGCAGGTGAGCGATAAACAGCGCTGCACGTGCCACAAATGTTATCTTTCTGTCTGTTGGACAGAAAACTAAATAGAATTTAATATTGGTAAAAACTAATGAAATAAGGATAGTGCATTTTTGAACGTAATTAAACTTATAGAGAATAACAAGAATTTTATGAATAAGAAATAATTTACGAAACTCCAACACTAATTGTTGAATGAAAATTTAAATTCTTATCTGCAATTATGAATAAGCTTCTTGGTTCCATTTCAAACCTCCATTTGGCATTCAAATATCAGCCTGCAAAGTGCACTTTTTTTCTAGTTAGTTAAAATTGGCAGCAGTTCTTGCATCAGGATTAATAATGTCGATGGTCGTTTAATTTTCATAATATTTTACAAAATAATTATACTGCAAAGTTATATGTTACATATTGCATGTCGAAAAGTGCATTATAAATTACTCGATGTATTAAAGAATTAATCTCTACTCAAAACTTTTTGTTCGATGTCGTAAAATAAATCCCAAATACACAAACACACACGCACACGCACACGCACACGCACACGCAACCGTACATGCACACTTACACACACACGCACGCGCACGCGCACACGCACACGCATACACACACGCATACGCACACGCACACGCACATGCACACGCACACGCACACGTACACACACATGCGTGCACACGCATACGCACACACACACACACATCTGTCTGATACATTTATCTATAAATACATTAAACAGCTATGAAGCCATCACGCAGCACTGTCTTACACTTTCAACAATGTCAAAGTATTGCCCCATGTTACCATTCATATATCCACACTTTCTACTGCCTTCGTACTATCTGATAGATTTTATCAAGCACTTGCTTACACCATATTCACGCATCACCTTCTATAATTCACTTCTGTTCACAAAGTCATACGCCTTTTCCAGATGTACCAATGCTGCATGCATTTTCTTTCTGGCGTGCATACACTTTTCAACAATTTGTTGCATTGCGAACATCTGATCCACACATCCCTTTCCGGACAAAAGAAACACATTGAACGTCCCAAATTTTGCTCTCAGTACTCTTGCCAACTCTCTCGGTCGCAATTTTTCCATACACGTTACTGGGTACACTCAACAGACCTACCCCGCAATAATTTTTGCGTTCATACTTGTTGCCTTAATTTTTGTGCAAAAGGTTAATGAGCGCCCTCTTTCAATCCTAGCACTTTCGCTTTTTCCATACACATTGCTACGTGCAGCGACGTAGTCAAAAAAAGAAAACAAAAAAGAAAGAAAATGACCGGGCTTAATCGGCGAGTAGGCGGGGTTGTACTAATAGCAAAAATTGAGGCAGGCCTAAAAAATAAAAAGAAAATGTACTCACTCATTCACAACTTTCAACAAAACACACAAAAGAAACCTCTAATTAAAACAGAATGTGTATAAAGCACAGTATTTCCCAAACCCCAACAAAAAAATTCAATAACCCCAATATACATCTATCCGGTAGAACAAAACTACTTCAAAAATGGCGAGCTGCAGTCTTTAGGTCGCTACCCCTTTGAAATAACAACAAAAAAAAACCTAATTCATCACTAAAAACAACAGCTCGTAATTATCATAGTAAACCTAAAGTTACGTACCTACAAGTATTAATATGAAGACTTAATTAACCAAATTTACAAATTTAAAAAAAAAAGTTTAAAAGCCTTTCCCGTAAACATACAATTAACCAATTAAATTGTCTCACAAAAAAGAACAACCCGATTCTTATATAATCGAAGATCACCAACACATACCCACGCACCGAAAGTAATCATTTTGTCACTACCTATCATTAGTCATTCAGAACAAAAAGCAATGCCTCAATTATTACGATAAATCCTAACATCGTTCAGTAATGTTTATACATATATAGATAGATACGAACCAATCTGGTAACCGCCTGGGACCACGCCACCTGTGTACAATTCTACACCAAAAGGGGCGGCAACTCATCAAACCGTCATGTCCAACGGCGAAAACACACAGTGGTATCATCCTCCCATAACAAAAGGGGCGGCAATCCCACGGGTAGTTAGGTCTACCGACAGAAGAAGCTACAATAATTACGAGTAAAGATTAATTTATTTACGCTGAAAAGTACATATTTTCTTTTAAATAAAATACTCACCACACAGTGTGTGCACAAAAATGTTGAAGATAACAACAAAGAACAAGTTAACGTTGTCATACAAGTACAGAAAAAATCGAATAAATGAATTCGTTTTCTGGTAAGGATTCACCACAATACTCGCGTTATCATACACAGGTGTTAACTAGAGACTTGGAAACACGCTTTATCAAATAGTACAATACACTATTTCAACGATTCTTTAGATGGAAGCCACACAAGAATCAATTATACGCGGTAGTAATGTATAACAAGTTAACAGATACCTAAAACAAGGTTTTGACTATATAATTTATAGAATAAGCTTTTCAAATCTGCAGCAAATGGGTTTAAATGAAAATCGTTAGGAGGCATACTTATTATAAAATAGTAAGATATACAGGATGTTGTTTTAATTCGTCGACAGTAAATGAACGTAACAACATCTCTATCAAGATGCATAAACATTCAATCTGCATCACGGACCCATACTTAAGCATTTCACTCGTTATTCATTCTACACCTTGTAGAGGGGTGGATCGGTTTACCAATTGAACTACCGGATAGTTCAGACGATCCTTCATCAATCCACCACAAATAAAAACAAGATGCTTATTATTGGTAAAGGTATCAACACTGCAGGAAACACAACACTAATACAGATTAACATTTATTTCGAATTTACTATTTATGTGGAACAGCTATACACATAGAGCATCGAACTGAAAACTGTGGCAATCTACTTACACGATATATTAACTATATAATTAGTGATACTAAGATATATGCCTAAATTATTGACAAAAGAGGTCTTAGTGACCCAACGAGCGCAAAACCGCTCCCCTCTCAATTAGTCTGATGCTCACGCACCTCCGTCTTTCATCCCATTCCTTCACCGACTGCCTTCAAATACTGTCTAATCTCTGCACTAATATTGTAACGTATCCGCGTCACAGGGGCGTACTCGCTACTCTAATCATATTCAGAGGCGTACCTGCTACACAGCCCCCCAACAAAAACGATTAACATTAAAACTATTAATTTAAGAGTTTTTGTTTCTTAAATAAAACGATACCTAAGAGCAATCCACCGCAAGTTCTGAACATAGCATAACATAAAATAAAATGATAAACTATCCTAATAATACCAAAAACTAGCCACAGTCTGCGTCTATTGTTCAAGCTTCTACCGGAAACTTATAGGGTTTGAAATTGTAAATATTTTGCACCCCCAGTGATAAACCAGAAATGTCTTCGTTTACTCGATAAGCGTTATTATTAACTACTTCCTTGACAGTACAAGGTCCCCGATACAATAGAAAAAATTTCCGAATGACATCGTCTTCGGCGGAGGACAGGTCATGAGTTCTCACCAGCACCTTATCACCGATTTGGAATGAAGGTATTTTCCTATTTCGATTATGCAATTGCTTCCGTTTTTCGGCACGCGACAAAAGCTTCGACCGCGCCAGTACCACCACATCCGTAGGATTTCCGTCTCCTGTCGGAAATGGAACAAGTCCTAGTGAAAACTGTGGCAATCTACTTACAAGATATATTAACTATATAATTAGTGATACTAAGATATATGCCTAAATTATTGACAAAAGAGGTCTTAGTGACCCAACGAGCGCAAAACCGCTCCGCTCTCAATTAGTCTGATGCTCACGCACCTCCGTCTTTCATCCCAACCTTTCACCGACTCCCTCAAATACTGTCTAATCCCTGCACTAATATTGTAACGTATCCGCATCACAGGGGCGCACTCGCTACTCTAATCATATTCAGAGGCGTACCTGCTACAACCTGCCGCTTTGCCATTCTTCAGAGTTCTCACCGCCTTCCATACCTTATCTACACCGCATTCGAACTTTATACTATTATCAACGTTTTCGACTAGTACATTACTGCTATTGGTACAGAATTTAACAATTTAATTTAGGGATTTATGTATCCATTAACGTAGTTTACAATTTTAAAATCGTTTTCCATAATTATTACCGTAGTGTTTTTAAAAAATGCTGTTTCAAGTTCCGGAATAAAAGGGTCGCTTTTAAAAAAAAATTGATGTCTCATATCTTTATATGACAATTGCTCTAAATGTATAAATCCTCAACCAGTACAAAAATTTGTCCATCAGCGTTTTTCCCAACAATTATTCTTATACATATTTTTTTAATTTATTTATTTACTGCTTTAAGAAAACACCTTGTAACTCGTCTTCGCTTGTCGAGCCTGACCCTCTCAGAGTCAACTTCGTTAAACAGCCTGAATCTTGGAATTTTTGCTGCTTGACTGTAATTGCTTTATGCGATTCATCCTTTAACTCCTTGTGGAACGCTGTCTGTCGGTGCGATGTTTCGTATGGTTTGGTGTTGAGTTGTCAATCTTTTCAAATGTGTTCGCTGCCAACGCCGCACAGTGGTCGTAGAATGTCGTGATCTGTTGGTCGTTCCTCCGTATGGCGTCGTTTCTGACGTACCATGGAGCGCCTGTGATTAGTCAAAGTGCGTTGTTTTGGAAAGCTTCTAGTCTAGAGTTGTTTGCTCTTGTTAGGTATGTATGCCAGGCCTCCGACGCATAGCTCATGATTGGTCGAAGGTACATTTGATATATCTATCGTTGTAGGTTCAGGGGAATTTTGTTGCTGCTATTTAAAGTTGGATGTAGTAGTCCTTTCGTCCGCCGTGCTTTGGATAAAATGTGTTTTGTGTGTTGATTGAAGTTGAGTTTTCTGTCGATGTGGAGTATCGGAGTATCGGATGTTCGTTTGCCACCGTAGTCTTCAGCCCATTAATGTTGGAGGTTGTTGTAGTGTTGGTTTACGCTTGGAAAATAAAATTGTTGAGGTCTTTTCTGCGGTGAGTTTCATTTTCAAAGTGTCGAACCATTGCGGCAGAGAGTTCAGTTGTCTTTGATTTCTGGATGTTGTGATTGCAGGGTGAAGGCCGTCCGCCAGCAGGATGGTGTCGTCAGCGCAAGGCGCATCTCACATCCTCTCGGTCGGGAATTTATAAAGGTATGCGTTGAACAGGGCGGATGATAAACAATCGCACCGTGATACGCCTGCTTGGATTGGTGCGGAGTTTGAAAGTTGGTCTTCCACTTTGACTTGTAGCGACCTTCCACTTAGGTAGCTGGCCAGAAGTCTCAGGTAGCTGGATGGGACATGGTGTGTAGCTTTGAGTTTGTAAAGCAGTCCAGCATGCCAGATCTTGTCGAAGGCTTTCTCCATGTCTAAGGAAGCCGCTACGGTGGCTTTTCTTCTGTTATAGTTGTCGGCAACGTAATCGATTAGCTTGATGATCTGATGCGTGGTGGAGTGGTGTTCCCTAAATCCAAACTGTTTCTCTGTGTTTTTCAGTTGTGGTTTCAGACGATGTAAAAGTAGCCTTTCAAAGATCTTCACAATGGAGTTCAGCAAGGATATAGGACGGTAGTTTTTGGCTTCTGTTTTGGTTTTCCCCGGCTTGGGGATCATCATAACTGTTGCGTGTTTCCATGTCAGTGGGAAGTATTTGAGGTGTAGGATGCTATTGTAGATTCGTGTTAGTCGTGCCAGTATGGGTTTGGTGATGTTGCGTAGGGCTTCGTTGGAGATACCGTCTGGTCCTGGGGCTTTCTTGCGGTTCTGTGCTGTTATCGTCAGTTTTACTTCCTTTGGGTTGATGAAAGGAATGTCATCGTCGGAGTCTTCTTGCAAGAGTCGAACGATGGTTGTTCGAATAGTGTTGGTTTCGTACGTGTTTGTTGTGGAATTCGTTGTAAACGTTTCTTGTAGTGTACTGGCGAATTTGTTTGCCTTTTCGTCAGCGGCATACAGTAGTCCTATTGGCCTTTGAAGTGGAGTCGGGAGTCGTTGCGTCTGTCTATGAGCGTCCTGTTCAATTGGAATAAGCTTTGTTTCTTGTCTAAGGTGGTTTTAACGTGCACAGTCCAAAATCCTTCGGAGAACTCTTGTAGTAAATTTTTTTACACTTGTTTGTTGTTCAGTCTTGTTTTCGTCGCCGAATCTCTCGTGAGTTGCCATCTTCTCACAAGTTGGCGCTTCTCTTAGATCAAATCTTTTATGTAGTGTGGTAACTCGTTCTTTCTGTCCTGTGGTGGAATTGTCCTTGTACTGTGTTGTAGGGCTGCTTTCGGTGTGTTTGTTAGGTCTGTTACTGCTGAGTCCATGTCTGCTATTGAAACGATGTTGGTGTCTTGGTGTGGAATATGTCGTTGAAGAAATTTGTTAAACTTTTTCCAGTTTGTTGTGTGAATTGTGCTGTTGTCCCGTGTTGTAGGGTTCGTATGTAAGGTGGCTATGACTGAAAGGTGGTCGGAGCTTAAATCTTTGATGACTTCTGTGGATATATGGTACGGGATGTTTTTTACTACCATGGTGTCCAGTGTGTCAGGTGGATCAGTGGCTCTTGCCGGTATTCGTGTCGCATGGTCCGATACAAGAATGTCAAAGTCTATTGCCATCCCGTGTGTATAGAGAATGATGCCATCCTGGTTGTTCACTCTGGAGCCTCATGAAATGCGTTTTGCGTTCACGTCTTCAGCGATTAGTGTCGGTGTGTCATCATTGAGAAGTAAGTCTATGGCTTCGGGCCTTAAGCGGATTTTTCTGGATTTCTGTGGTAGCTACCAATTTTAGATGTGAGTGGTTCGTTCTAATTTTCACTGCAACGGAGTCCATGTATGTGTTCAGTACGTCGATTGACAAGTGATGTATACGCCTATGTAACGGGATTGCTGTCTTGCGGTGTGCTAGCTGTCCAAGTTGTCGGCGTTTGTCGTGTATAAGCAGGAAAGGGAGGTGTTTCGGTTTCAAACCAAACTCGCGAACTGGAGCACAATTTTACAGTGGTAGTCATACGAGAGGCTATCGATTACGTAATAAACCATACGGGCAGAGACGAGTATTATATAATCAGTGATAGTAAATCGGCGCTGAAGGCTTTAACAAACATGAACACCTCAACAGACCTCTAAGCGAACGTCTGGAGGATAGCGCGTACGGCGCTCGAGTTTCAACGTTTAAAGTTCTGTTTGGTCAGGTCGCACAATGATAACGTAGGAAACGATAGGGCTGATGAATTAGCTAAAAAAGCCGCGACTGGAGACTTTCGAATATCACATTCGTCAATACTGAAGTCTTTGATTAAAAGAAAGCTGCGTGAAAAGTCAATCCAACAATGGGAAAAGAGGTGGAACAACACTGCCACGGGCAGGTTGACCCACAAATTCATACCGATCTTAGAAGCTAGAGGCACGATCGAGGTAAAACTCGATCATAAAATGGTTCAGTTGATAGCAGAGCACGGAGCCCTGAAAGCGTATTTACATAGGTTCGGGTTAACCAACAACGACCGCTGTGAATGTGGTGAGGGCGCGGAAAGCGTAGAGGACGTGCTATTCGACTGCCCGCTTGAAGCGGCAAATCGAGGGTTGGCTGATACAAAATTAGCTATCGTAGGTCTAGCATGGCCAAAGAGCCTAAAGGAAGTCGGGGAAGTGGCTAACCAAAAGGCGTTCTGGACAGCTTTTAGAGAGTTCGCAGGAAGGGTTGCGAGATTAGACGATGATAATCGTGTGTAAGTCGGGAGGGGATGGTGGGAGGATTGAAAAATTATAGACTTTGACCTGCCCTGATCTTGACATGATAAGTGCATGATAACCAAAATCTGCAAAAAAGAAACAAAAACAAAAAAATAAATAAAAAAGATAAACCAATAATAATAATTAAATAAGTATACCCAAAACTCTAATATGCACGACGAACACACCACTAAAACAATCACTGTCCCACCTTCTACGCGCGGAAAATCGAGAATAAACGAAACAAATAAACAATAACAAACTAAATAAGGAAACCTCGTTAATTTAAATAAGTGTAATAAATAAAGAAATAATAAAATAGAGTGAAGCCGCGCATCCCCCCAGTGATAGTGATTGTGATCCCCTCCAGAACGTTTAGTGCATATCCACCATGACTTTAACAGTGCATATTCAACTCCCCCTTAAAAATTGAAAACCAATAGATGTAGGTAGACGACCAGATCTTCGGATGCTGGAGAAATTTATATTGGAGGTAAGAATAAAATTGTGGCGGCTGTGCTCGCATGAGCATTAATTTGTGATTCTAAACAAATTTTGAAATAATCTAACAAGCACATTTTTGTGTAATGGCGCTAGTCGATATAAAGCTCATGCGAGTGCACCTGATAATGTATTTGCCTTTGCTAATATATGCACTGTTACATGCTTTTGCTTATTCAGAAATTTATTTATTTATTTATTATGTGTTTATTTATATATTTATATTATATTTATATTTATTTTTACACTTATGTTTTTGCCTGCATTGTATTGTTTTGTGGCTTGATTTAATTGACGTTCTGTCGCCAATTTTTGGTCGCAGTATATGTAAAAAAGAAGATTGTACATATGTTATATGTCAGTTAGGGAATGATAGGGAACGTTAGGGACAAATTTAGGATAAAATACTTAGATCAGGGAGGACGAATTTGTAAATTTATAAAGCAGGCAAAATAGCAGGATTCACTATTAATACATTTGGCAAATGCTTAGAAATTTGAATCCATTTTAAATTAGCTAGCTAGATTTGGATAGTTTTAAGTCGACCCCAAGTCCCTAAGTCAACGCTAAGGATACCATTATTTAAACCCTGTTTTTAGTTTTTGTTTCAGTCTGTTAGATTTTTATTTAGGGTGGATTAATTACGAAGTTAGAATAAATTAGAAGCATGTTTATTTTTCGCGTTTAAACCCAATGTAGTACCTTCGGGTGGAGCGTTGTAGACGTGGCCGCAAGAATAGCGGCCCTTATTCAAATTATAATGTCCAAGTTGTAGCGTTCTGTCTTTCCTGTAGGTCGTATAGTTGGCTATTCGGAGTTGTCTTGTTGCAGTGAGTTGGGTTTTTTTCCTAGTAGCGCAAAGTCCACGTCGTGTTCCTGCAGGAAGTGTTTAAGTTCGGGTAGTTTGCTTCGTATTCCGTTGACGCTCCAGTAAAGAATGGTCAATTTGTTTTTGTGCGGTGTCAGACATTAAGGAATGAGAGAATGTCAGTGTGAGCAGTCCAGATTATGGAAGTGACGGATTCTCCTGCGATGTATGCGCTGAAGCCTCTCTGAATTATTTGCATCAGCTTGTGCAATATTTTTCGTAAGGTCGATGTGTCTTCATTTGTAGTAGGTGGTGTTGAATTGACGGTCTTGTGAAGAATCAGACGGATGTAGAGGTATTTGTGGTTCCGTTTCTGATTGAACTATTGGACTTGTTGTTTTGCGGCGGTGTCTTCGTCTTTTGTTGGTTGTCGTTTTCTCTGTGGCGTCTTGCGTCGGTTGAGCATTCGTGTCGGTATCGCTTGAACCATCAGCTGGCCTTGCTTTCGGAGTTTTGCCGGTTGCTTGCCGGGCCGTTGCTTGGGCGTAGGTCGATACTTGAGCGTCGGTTGGTTCTATGCGCGGAGGCGTTGCTTCCTTTTGTGCAGTGGCTTGTCTGGTTCTTACGTGCGTGATTCTGGTTCAGCCTTCTTCGTCTGTGTCTGTTTCCGGTGCTGTTTGTAGTCGGGGTGGTGCTTGAGCTGTTTTGTGTTTCATTTGTAGCTGTCGGTGATACGCCGAGCAGTTTCTATAGTTGGCCGGGTGCGGTCTGTTGCAGTTAGCGCACGTGGGTAGCTCTTCCCTCCTCTTTCTGCATTGCGCTGCGTGGTGTTGTCGTGCGCACTTGACGCACCGAGGGTGAATCCTCAATTAAGACTTGAGTGACCATATCTTTGGCAAGCGAAACAGTGTGGAATTTCAACTCTTGTTTCGAGGGGTAACGTGAACTCTGGTGCAATACAGTAAGTCAGTGATCTTGTATATCTCTCTGGAGAAAGGTTCGTTCTTGATAATCACGAGGAAGGTGTTGCAGTACTCTCGGTTCGGCTTTGTAGCTTTCCCACGTGCGTTACTGGATATCCTCTATCCATAAGCTCGTTTTAATGTCGTCGGTTGTTAGGTTGCTGGCGAGTCCACGTAGCAGAACTATCAGTTCACGTTCTGTTCTGAGCGTATTTGTGTGAAATTCCATCTTGTTCTCTTTGAGATAATCTTGTACGAATCTGAATTAGGTGATATCGCTTGTGTGTATTCGTGCTCCTTGTACGTATACTCGTTTCTTAAGTAGACCGTTGATTGCCTTTGCATGATTTAAAAAATTTGGAAATTTCTCCACATATATAGGCGGGATCTGAAGTGTGCTGGCTTTCCCCGTCGTCGTAGGACCTTGTGGCGCTGGAGCAGTCGATGAGGTCGGGTTTGGGCGAGAACGTTTGGTGGAGTCGGAGGCGCTGTCTTCTTGTGGTGAGTTGGCGTTTCTGTCGGGTTTCAGTAGTTGTTCTTTCGACGTGTTAATTGTTGCTCGTGTGCGCTTTCTGGGTTAGCCGTTGGTCGCGATCATGCCCGTAGCGGTGTCTGATGGTTGAAAATCTATTTCTGCGTCGGTGTCTTGTATCTGCGTAGCGGTCGTCGTAGGGGTTGGTGCGGATGTGCTCGGGTTTTCTTCGTCTATAGCTGTGCCAGAACAAAAGCTTTGCAAGGAATAACCTAACGTTGCACATAAAACCGGAGCTTTATTGTACACCGACTTCTTGTAATTGGTTTAATCAATGTTAGAAAGTGTTCTTTGTACATCAGTTGTAAATAAACGTTGTAAAATCTTCTAATTCGGAAGTTGAAACGCAAATCAAAACGCGATGCGGTTTCTTCCAATGCTGAAGTAATGCTACACGTGTAATCCGTTGAGCACTAAATAAATTTATATAAGCAATTTATTTAGTAACCCAGTGATTGATTGCCATTATTTACGCGTTATTACTAGACCTAGACGTACGAGAATTAATGCAACGACAGCAGAATTATAGATACGGCCATTAATTACTTTGCTCACTTATTACAACTAACACAAGGATAATTAATTTGGCGTCTGTTCCAATTTTCTCAATTAGCAGGTTTCATGTATGACAATGCAATTTATAATGGAGATTCTACATTATAATGTTTGAATACACATGGGAATATACATTGTTTGTTTTAACCATTACTCTGATATACGCTTCAGTGCGCAAATAAAAGGGTTATTGTGATTGTTATAGATGGAGTCGCTAATAATATAAGCATTGTAGAGCGTTTCATATTTTTTTAATTGAATCGCTTTACAATTTTATATATAGGAAAAGTAATGTTTTTCCTTTTGTTATCACAACAACCGAATAGTAAATACCCTCAGATTCGTTGTTAAAACTGAAAGGATTCCGCATTTTTTAAAGCAATTATTACTGAATAAACCTGCTTTAAACAGACCAAACTATTTTTGTAATAAAATTAATAATATATTTATTGTAGCTTCAAATTTCATATTCATATGAATACAATGAAAACGCATGTGGTTGATTTGGAAGCAGTTCCGTAAATAATTCTCACAGACGTTCTCTTACGAGGGACACTATTGATGTATTGAGAACTGACAACACTGGTACTGCCAGGTAAACTCTGAAATTGCCATCTAAAGTTTGACATTTTTGAGGTTATAGGTACTCAGAACGTTTTGACGTACGAGCACTATTTGTGTTTTTTGCAGTGTTCAAAATTTCATCTCGGCCAAAATATGGAATTAACGCGCAAAATTTTCGAGCTATGATTTATTATGACTTTCGACGTGGTCTAACTCAAGAACAATGCCTCAATCAACTGAATTCAACTTTTGGCGATGAAGCGCCATCCACAGCCACTGTATATCGCTGGTACACTGAATTCAAACGTGGACGTAGTTCGCTCACGGACGAAGTTAAAGAAGGTTGTCCACAATCGGTCGTGGTGCCAGAAAATATGAATACTGGGCGAAAACTAATTGAAGAAGATCGTCATGTGACATATCAAGAAATCGATAGATGTTTAAGCATTAGTATGACCAAAATACATAAGATTTTGCACAAACATTTGTGTTCGGAAGCTGTGTGCGCGTTGAGTTCCATATTTGTTGACAGTTGGGGATGAAACTGTTGTTCTCTTTAATTTTTTTATTTAAAAGAAATTTATAAAATTTTAAGATTACTTTGTGTTCTTTTTGTTAAAACATAATGCCTTCATTTGATATGCTGCGTCCTTTTTTTTAGAGGGAGAGGTTTCTATTCAGCAGCCGGCCACTACTTTTTCCTGAGGGTCTCCACGTTCGCCTTCAGATTGCATTTTACCTAAATAAGTGGCGCCCAGTTTGTTGTCTTTGTTTAGGTTTACTGTCATGGTTTTTATTCGAATAGAGTCATAGAAATCCACGACTACGTCTCAGATGCCTCCGCAGAGGTTATAGGTCTAGCTAGTCGAAAGAAATCTCCTCTTTCCTTGGCTTTTAGACCAAGAAAAATGACATGTCTATTCTTCTAAGTTTTAGCCTGGGAAGAAATAAAATAAATGCATTACAGTATTGCACATAGCAGCAAGTTTCTGTTTGTGTTAAAACCCACTGGCACCGACTCCATGGGGCTTTGGGGTGCTTAAACTCCCCGAATGTTTTTGTCAATAGGCTGAGTTTCTCCCCCATCTATCAAGCTGTGCCTCTTAGTAATTTATATAAAGTTTGTCATTATAAGTACAGTGGACAAAAAAAGAAGCTTATGTTATTTTTGAAACCAGTTGAATTGCATATTGTTTTAGAAATATTGACTTCTATTATTCTTATGTTGTTATTACATACTGCTATGTGTTTTCTGTACCTGTGTACGCAATGACCAAAATACGTTTCCTGCAATCAGGGTTATTTTTAGTCTTAAAATATTTGTAATAAATTGAGAAAGTGTAATGGGTTGTAAGCAAAAGATAATGAACTGATAAAATGGTAGTCACCTTTCGCTCACTAGTTTAGTAATCATCCTTAAGGTATAAAACAGGATATGTTTCTCATGTGTCTATGTGAGTCTAGTAGGAGAATGAAAATGTCAGCCTTCTCTCATCATCATCATTTTGTTTTCGACCTTACTTAAGGTCGGTTTGACGCAGCTCTAACTTCTTTTCTATTCTGCGCTAATATAAAAAGATCTACATACCCTTCACAACCTAAATTTCTAATAATTTGACTAATATAGCTTGGTCTAGGTCTTCCTATATCCTTCTATCTTTTTCCTATCCAGCTGGCTCTACATAGATATTAGCAAACTCATGGTTGTTAAAGAACTCTAACATGTTTTACATGATTACCATTTATAGGGAAATGAAATATAACCTGGTTATCCGCTTCAAAAAGGAAAAGTGTTAAATTATATGTTATGGTAAGGCTTAAGCAACGAAACGCTACCAACATGCCAGACCGCTAACTAATTGTGAGTTATGCCCTGGTAACATTTAGTTAACTGATTTTTTTTTTTTTTGTTTTGTTTTCGAACTTACTTAAAGTCGGTTTAACGCAGCTCTAAATTCTTTTCTATTCTGAGCTAGTCTAAAAAGATCCACATACCCTTCACAACCTAAATCTCTAATAATTTGACTAATATAGCTTTGTCTAGGCCTTCCTACTCTATTTTTATTTGGTAGTCTATAATCTAAGACTTTACTAAATTGTCCCTCATGTCTTAACTAGTGCCCTATCATTCTATCTCTCCTGACCTTCAATTGTTTCCACATACAAGAATCCTCATCTATCCTTCTATAAACTTCCTCGTTTGTTACTCTATCTGTCCAACTAATCTTTAACATTCTCCTATAACACCAAGTTTCAAAAGCTTCTAGTATAACAAAACGCTCCATACATAAGACTTTTAAGAAACTTTTTCTATTATCTAAACTAATACTATTAGCTATTAGTAAGTTTTTCTTTTTTAAAAACATTTTTCTAGCTTGAGCTATTCTAGCTACTATATCCCTTCTGCTACGCCCATCCTTTGTAATTATACTACCTAAATAGCAAAATTCATCTACCTCCTCTAACTCGGTATTACCTATTTTTAATTTTGGTTTAGAACTAGGCTGTAACTCACTTGTCATTATCTTTGTCTTTACTGAGTTAATTCTCATACTATAGTTACTCCGTAGTATCTCATCTAAAATATTTAAAAACTCTCCTAACTCTTTTCTAGACTCTGCTATAATGGCCATATCATCTGCAAAACGTAACATGTCTATTTTCTGTCCCTGTACACTAATACCTATCTCTTTTCTCTCTCTAGCTAAATTTAAAGCTTCCTCAATATAAACATTAAAAATCAAGGGAGACAGTATACAACCCTGTGTAACACCATTTCTAATGTTAGCTTCCTTTTCTATTTCATCCAATCTAATTACTACGCTTGGGTTTTTATATAGACTGTAAATAATTTTTCTATCCCTATGAGAGATTCCTATTTTTTGCAAAACCCTGAACATAACAATCCAATTAACCCTATCAAATGCTTCTTCTAAATCTACAAACGCGAAATGAGTCTTTTTATTTTTTTGTAACCTTTTTTCGATAATTACCCTAATTATTAGTATCGGTTCTCTAGTCCCTCTGTCTTTACGAAAACCATATTGGTCTTCGCCTAAATAATTCTCAGTTAAAGCTTCTACTCTATTTTTAATTATTATTGTTAGTATTTTGGAAGCATGAGAAGTTAAACTAACCGTTCTAAAATTCTCACACCTATCAGCTCCTGACTTTTTTGGGATTGGGATAATAAAATTTTTTCGAAATCTATTGGAACCTCACCTGTGTCATATATTACTTTTACTAGTTCATATAATCTGTCTAAAGTTTTCTGACTTGCATATTTTATTAATTCTGCGGGAATATCGTCTATCCCTGGCGCTTTATTTAGTTTAAGATCCCTAACAGCTCTATCAAACTCCTCTCTTAATATTGAGAACCCTATTTCCACATCCTCTTCTTGGTCCTTCTCTAACCCATCCATATCGTCTCCCTTATATAAATCTTCTAAATATCTTTTCCATCTATCTGCTATCTCAACTTTATTTATTAGAAGCTCATTATTCTCGTCTCTAATACCATTATATTTTTCCTATCTTCTTCAAAAAACTTTTTAACTGCCCTGTAAGCCCTGTCTGTCTTATCTACTCTCAAATCATCTTGTATTCCCTTACAATTCTCCTCCATCTATTTATTTCTAGCTTTTCTACACTCATGTACTATCGTATTTCTAACTGTATTATATTTTTGCTTACTTTCACTATCCACTTCTCTGAAAGGTTTAAGCTTTCTTCTATTCTCTATTAAATCTAATATCTCCTTTGTTACCCAGGGTTTTCTCGCTTCTATTTTTTTCTAACCTATAGTCTGTGTTGCTGTATCATGTACAGTCAGTTTTATTTCTTTCCATCTATTTTCTACGTTCCCTCCTACAGCTATCTCTTTGCTCTTAATATCTAATACTTGTTTATATTCCTCTTTTACCCTACTATCATTAAGCTTACCTAGATCCCATCCCTCTCTTTTAACCTTTCTCAATTATTTGAATTTTAGTTTACACTTCATTTTAACTAAGTTATGGTCGCTATCTATGTCAGCCCCTGGATAACTACGACAGTTTTTAACTTGGTTTCTAAATCTTTGTTTAACTAAAATTAAATCTATTTGGTATCTAGCCCTATCACCTGGCGCTTTCCAGGTATATCTTCTCCTAACATGTTGTTCGAATAGGGTGTTTGCAGTTACTAATCTATGTTCCTGGCAAAACTCAACTAATCTTTCTCCTCTATCATTTCGTCTGCCATACCCAAATTTTCCTACCATTTTTCCCTCACTACCTTCTCCCACTGACGCATTAAAATCGCCCACGACTATTAAATTCTCATCTCCTTTTACTTTTCTCACTATACTATTTATATCCTCGGTATACCTTTTCTACTTCCTCATCCTCGTACTGAGTTGTTGGCATGTAAACCTGTACTAAAACAGTGTCTGTGGGTTTTGTACTCAATCTAACCATAATTATTCTATCACTAAATTGTAATTACTCTTTAACTTTATGCCCTAATCTTTTACCTAACACTATTCCTACGCCTGCCTGTCCATTAGTTGAAGAAGTTGTAATTATTCTATAATTATCTTTCCAAAAGTCATTACTATCTGGCCATCTCACCTCACTAATACCTAAAATGTCCAGCTTTTCCTTTCTCATTTCAACTAATAAATTCGTTAACATATCTACTCTAAGTAATGACCTTACATTCCAAGTCCCTATCACTAAATCGAACTGTTGTTTTATATTCTTGTGATGACGAGCCCCAAGTACCCCTTCCCGGAGATCCGAATGAGGGAGTATTTTACCTCCGGACAAGAATTTTAGTTGTGAGCTCTCCATCATATGTATTTCGTGTTTTAGGCCACGCACACCTGGGAAATATTGTGGTAGGCTCCCATATCTTTCCACAACGCAGTTTTTAAAGATTTTAGCAAAAAGCCGTATCCGTCACGGCCAACCCCCAACAAGCTTGTAAATTATTGAGGATCGCCCGAGACCAACCGACCCTCCTCCAATATCTTTTAGCCAGCAAGGCTGCTGCCCCTTGCTGCGCCATTTAATCGCCTTTTACGATAAGCAGGCTTACTATAGTAGTATTCTTTATCCCCTACTACTTCTCTATACTGTTTAAACTTTTAACAATAAATTCGCCAGAGAATCATCCCACCTTAGTAGACTTCCTTGCTGTAAAAACATAATAGGCTCCCAGGCATTTGTTATAGGGAACAGAATATTTTTAAAAGTAATAGATCTATTACAAAATTCCTGTTAGTCAGTAGTCACTCACGTTCGGTGCGAAAACTAGTGCAGATAAGATGATGCTATAATATGAGTAGTAGAATCTTTTGTGTTGGTAAGCGTAGCCAAAATTCGCGTAAACAATATTACAATAATATTATAGCACAGTACAGTGTTCCAGTGGTGAGTGTAGTTACACTGCAGGTACGTTTGTACTGATAAACAAAGTTTCTTCCAAAAAAAATTTTTTAGTCGTTGATTTGTGAAAAATTAGGTAATTGCAAAGCTGCAAAAACTTGAAGTTGATAGATTTGCGATTAAAAACCATGCCTGCAACCTAAGGCGCCACCGCCGTCCTTATATGATCCATCATCAGCAGCTAGTCCTCCTAAGCATGCTCCGAGTACGTCTAATTCGCATCCATCAATCGAATGTACAGACAAGAAGACTAGTAGTAAGAGAAGATTGCTTAGAGAATCATGGATGTCAACATTAAAATTGGATGCCTCTGTGAAAAAGGCATTTTATAAAACCTGCAAGAAGCCAGAAGTTCAAAAACTGTTAATGACGAACAGGAAAAATTATGACATTTTCATAACTGTATAGTTTTCTAACTTGGAAAAAAGCGCTTGAAAATTTTCGGATACGCGACAATACACAAAACAACAAAGAAGGTGTAATTAAGTTAGTTTCTCTATCCAGACTTAGCGTGGCTGTACAACTAAGTGATCAAATTGACTCTCAAATGAAAACGGCACGCTCAGCTTTTATGAACATCTTTACTTCTTTGAAGTTTTTGTGTCGCCATGGATTGCCGATCAGGGGTCATGATGAAATAAATTCAAATTTTAGATAATTGCTAGAAAATACGACATATCTGAGTTTAATGGTTGTATGGAGCGTTCGGGTTACAAGTGGCTCTTCCATCTCTCCAGTCGAACTTAGTAGTACAAGATGCCGGATACGATGAAATTGCGTAAAGATGGAACAAATACAGTTAGGGAATCACTTAAAAGGGTCAATATTTACAAAACTTTCAACGCAAAGGCAAGAATGTAATCCCAAAATCAACCTATGTCCACTGTGCCTTACAAAGTGAACTACAAGAGTGTTCAGTATGCAGCGAATCTTATAGAATTACTTACATCTACTTGAATACAATGAAAACGCATGTGGTGGATTTGGAAGCAGTTCCGTAAATAATTCTCACAGACACTCTCTTACGAGGGACACTATTGATGTATTGAGAACTGACAACACTGGTACTGCCAGGTAAACTCTGAAATTGCCATCTAAAGTTTGACATTTTTGAGGTTATAGGTATTCAGAACGTTTTGACGTACGAGCACTATTTGTGTTTTTTGCAGTGTTCAAAATTTCATCTCGGCCAAAATATGGAATTAACGCGCAAAATTTTCGAGCTATGATTTATTATGACTTTCGACGTGGTCTAACTCAAGAACAATGCCTCAATCAACTGAATTCAACTTTTGGCGATGAAGCGTCATCCACAGCCACTGTATATCGCTGAATTCAAACGTGGACGTAGTTCGCTCACGGACAAAGTTTGTTACGTGCCTAAAATTGGCACTAGACATTTTTAAATAAGTGCGGGAATTTGGCGCCTTAAATTTAAAAAGACTTGTTGCGCGTATTCCCGTCACTACAGAGTGCGTTTGCGCCAGATCGCACCGATGCGCGTGGGAGAAAAGGAGTGGGAAGTTTCCGCAAGACGCTGGGACTTTGCTTTTGAACATCGACAAGATTGGTTGGGTTTTGGTATCGTATCGTATCTTATCTTTGATTATGTAGATTTTCTTTGCCTTTTTTAATTATCGTTCCCCAAACCCGTTCCTTATCGTACCTCTACATAGGAAAGAAGATACTAATTTGGAAGCAACCTGGCCTGACAGCAGCCCACGCCCCGCAGTCTCTAGCCTGGAGCAATCCTGATGAAAGCCGCAGCCGCCATGTTTAAATAATCCTGAAGGAAGCCACGAGCTGCCATCAGGAAGTGATTCTGTAGGAAGCTTTATCTATTCATGTGACTACTCCGTTTTTTATAATCTATTTTAGAAATTGGCATATTTCGTCATTTACGTGTAATAATTTGCATATTGTGTGACGTCATTGACAGATGGGCGCCCTAATTTCCACATCATGGATTAGCGTTACCAACTGTCTTTGTGTCTCTTATACCGCGTCGACGGTAATGTAAGAATTGCGCCTCAACGTGGTTTTTGGTTGTACGATTTCTTTTTATACTATATAATGTATTAATTAACGTTTTCTATAGCTTTTTCATTTAAATATCTTCATTTCTTATTCTTCATTTTTTATTATCTATTACTCACAAACATTTATATTGGTACTTTTGAAATTACTAAATTACCTAAGATGACAAGACAGTTGTTATGGTAACTGAATATAAACCGCCATTTTGATATTAAAACTCAGCTTATGTTTTTTAAAATGTTTTGTTACTTCAATTAATTTTCTTGCAACTTTAAATGTAGTGTACCTTTTTTAACTTTAATTATCTTATTTAAGTGCACAGTTTGTTTTTTAAATGGAACTATAAGTTTTTAAGATGGGATTATCAACACGATAACCTTACTTTCAAATTCCACACGTAAGTACATCTAAATATAAATAAACAAATAATTAATTAATGTATGCCTTATTCATTGTTTATTAGGAAAATTATCTATTTATATTAGATTAAACATAACCATTGCTTGTTTTTTAGACTTTAAAAAGTGTTTTTTAAAATTTTGAATAAACACTGTCTTGTTTGATAACATTTTAAAAGTGTCTTCTAGTAATCTAGATATTTAATTATGATTTACAAATTACTTTTAAAGGAAGCCTTCTGTTTAAAAACAATTACCGTAATTAAATTTAAATAGTATAACCTACAAATGCCTTTTTAAAGAAGATTTTTCCTTCAAATACAATTAACGAAATTATCTAATCATATCTTTTACCTTTCAAAACGCTGTAATAAACTGAATATCTTTATATCTGCTCCTTTAAACATTGTAATAACGAAATTATCGTTAACGTTTTATATTTAAACTCATTTACGATGGTTGTTGATAACTCCCGCAATATCGAAAGAATATTTGAACAATTTGGAATACTGTTCTCTTTATACATGTATCGTAGAATATTTCTTTTGTGTAGCGAGTATGATTTTGTCTTGATTGCGTATTTTTTTAGATATATCAATATTTCAATGCAGCATTTTAAGATCCATTAAGCGAAATTTACTGTCGAATTTGGTTGTCCAGCTGTATATAAGTCTGGACGAGAATTTGGTTGGTAAGTTGTCGTTTCAGCAATTTGTAAATCATTTTTTTAAGAATGATGTTGAAATTTTTCTTTATTAGTTTGGGTGGAACTCAAACGAGAGCTTCCCATCGTTTAATATATGTTTTACAAGATATCTTTCTGTTATTCAACAATTTTATCAGTGAATCGAGCCTTGATTACTCTTATCTCTTCACATATCGATTTAAACCTCATTAAATGGCATAAAATTATCTGTAAAATCGTTCAACCCTACGTACATCTAAAAGCTTTTTACGTTTTACTTGTTTGATAATGTATCTAATATTTTTAGCCCCCACTATCAATTAGTAACTTTAATTACTTATTCCCTCTCTCATACAGTATATACCTTCTACACGTTTAACTTACTTACTTTAAATTAGCTATCTTTTTCCTTTTGGTTGACTTTTCCTTGAACATACCGTTACCTATATATCGTTCTATTCTCTAGACCCCCCAGTATAACTCTGTCGCTTCATTTAATTAATCGTCGAACTTTTCCTACAGCATATTATTTGGTTTTTAGTATTTTTCTTACATCGTTTAATGGTGTGGTGATTGTCGTAACTTTGGTTGTAATAACTCATTGAATTTTTATGATCGGTTTTAGCTGATGTTAGAGTGGATGCTTTCTTCTTTGGGCTCACATAGGAGACGCGGCCTATGCCATTGTAAGAAATAGTTCATATTCGCAGTTGCAAAAAACTAGGACTTTCTATTCCATGTGTTTTTCCTCCGAATTATTACAGTCGCCCACGTTATCCTATATCATTATTTGTTTCTTTTTCTACAAAATCATCATAACATATAAACATTTTTTTCGTTGTTTTTATTGAACTTCGTGGTGAGGTGCTATCGCTTTTTATCGGTATCTTATTAAATTCTCGGTTGTTTTAGCATATTGGGACAGTGTGTCTGTATTTAACTGCTTAGAATTAGGAATTTTTGTGTGCTTAGGGCGTTACAGTTTTAAAAAATTACCTTGCAACAGTTTGTTTTCGTGTGTTTGTATCTGTAGTGATACTTTTAAGTTGTTGTGTCAACTTTTGTCTGATTTTCTTATCGTAGTGGATGCATTCGTTAGAGTCTAGAATTTTTTTTAACAGATATGTCTTAACTTACCTGTTTAACGGCTCCACGGAGCCACTCTATCGTTATCTTATCTATTATCTTTGATAATGACCTAAGTTAATATCTTTATCTTGTTTATTATCTTTGTTAATAACTTTAGTTTAATATCGTTATCTTACCGATTACCTTTGGTAATAACTTTAGTTTAATATCGCGTTACCTTACCTACTATCTCTAATAATAACTTTAGCTTAATATCGCGTTATCTTATCTATTACCGTCGACAACAATTTCAGATCGTGTTTTATCTTTAATCTTCCTAACGTTTGGTATTTATGACCAGACGTGGGAATTATTTTTCTTGAAATTAAGTGAAAAAGCTAACCTGATGTAGAAATGTAATTTGTTAGGTTAGCAATGTAAGGATTTAGTAAGGTGGTACGTTTGGTAAATTTGTTGATTCACAACCATGTCATGTACAAGTTTTGATGTGTATCGTTATTTAAACCAAGGTACCAGTGACAAAAATTTGCTAGAGTGTAGACTAACTCACTCTCATAAACATTTTTAAATTTGAGCACTTTTTGCCAACAAAGAACAGTTTAGATGCAACGCTCATGTGCGTCTGCACGTAAGAAACTTTAATGTTAGTTTTAGTTTTAGTATATAGGTTAGGCGACTTGTCGCATTTGTTTTACTTTAAGTAGTGTTTCATGCTCCCCGATAAATTTGTGTTGTCGATTATTAATGTAGTCAAAGACAATGGGGCTACATATTCCGTTTCCTGGTACTTCGGAAGACGTGTTATCGGTCGAAAAACCAGGTGGCGCCTCAAATAAACTTTGTGTAGGATTTAAGTTAGAATTTATGTAGGGTAGTTAGGATTTAGACTTTAAGATGTTATTGTGCTAACAGTCTTTTTCTTTTTTTAAGTTTTTTCTTTTATGGCTTTGATGTGATTGTTACGTACCGAAAATCGGCACTAGACATTTTAAAATAAGTGCGGGAATTTGGCGCCTTAAATTTAAAAAGACTTGTTGCGAGTATTTCCGTCACTACAGAGTGCGTTTGCGCCAGATCGCGCCGACGCGTGTGGGAGATGAGGAGTGGGAAGTTTCCGCAAGACGCTGGGACTTTGCTTTTGAACGTCGACAAGAGTGGTTGGGTTTTGATATCGTATCGTATCTTATCTTTGATTATGTAGATTTTCTTTGCCTTTTTTGATTATCGTTCCCCAAACCCGTTCCTAATCGTACCTCTACATAGGAAAGAAGATACTAATTTGGAAGCAACCTGGCCTGACAGCAGCCCACGCCCCGCAGTTGCTAGCCTGGAGCAATCCTGATGGAAGCCGCAGCCGCCATCTTTAAATAATCCTGAAGGAAGCCACGAGCTGCTATCAGAAACTGATTCTGTAGGAAGCTTTACCTATTTATGTGAGTACTCTGTTTTTTATAATCTATTTTAGAAATTGGCATATTTCGTCATTTACGTGTAATAATTTGCATATTGTGTGACGTCATTGACAGATGGGCGCGCTAATTTCCACATCATGGATTAGCGTTACCAACTGCCGTTGTGTCACATATACTTCGTTTACGGTGATGTAAGAAGTTAAAGAAGGTCGTCCAAAATCAGTCGTTGTGCCGGAAAATATCGATACTGTGCGAAAACTAATTGAAGAGAACAATTTCAAAATCCATAATTATTCCTTTTAGCTGTACTAGTAGTTGTAGCAACAGCAGCTGGCATCGGAGCATCAAAAGCTTAAGCTTGGGGAGAGAATGAACAATCTTCCTTAACTTGATTTTGAATTGTCAAAGGATTCCTACTCAAATCTAAACGCCTGTTAATAAACTGAGTTTTATATCTACCTTGAAAATTAAAGGAATATCCTGAAGAACTCATAACAAACTTTTGCCCCAAAATAATTTTGTTCAGAACTTTAACAGCTTAGAGTTATCTTCAACTTCACCTCAGGCAAGTTGCGAAATAAAATCTGGCAACAAATTATTCTTAATTATCCTAACATTAGTAATTTCCGATAGTGGTTGGGGTAATTTATTAAATGGATTCTCCATTTGGGCAACAAATAGGACTACGGATTCATTTTTATATTGTAGATGAGATCTAATATTTTCTCAAATTTCATCTTCAGGGTGACTAGTTAAGAAATTTACTAACTACAGACTTCCAATTCTTCACTGAACTACGAATACACTTCCATCATAGTAAAGCCTCACCCGCAAATATTTCCGAGCTCGCCTCATACAAATCCGCATCATTGCACCGGGAGCAGAGTACCGAGGTAAGTAATATCTCTAATAAGTTTGCGACGCATTTTGTCGCCTCGGGGAATTTACTAAAAACAATTAACTCTAAATGCGGTGGTTTTAAGGTTTGGGTAACAACTGTAACAACCTTATACCCTCCTTTACCCAAAACTCGTGCGGCTTGAACCTCCCTAATCCCAAACATCCCCAATTAATCATCTTCGACCTTAATAAAGATATCTCTTTTGCAACATCCTAAATTATACATTCCACTAAAACTCCATACATCTATTACTCGCAGAAGAAGCATACCGATCCGAGATCTTAATTACCATCCGTCGTTACAAATCTGATTATTCCAATAACCTGATTCTGAACGTCTCACCTAAACTCATATGTATCTTGATCTCAAATTTACATGTTTTTATAGGTAATAGATCTTGCTGTATTTGAGAGTTTGTCACTGATACAAAGTGATTTAATTTTCAGCGTTTTGGCCACCCCACTCTCCACTACGCCTGTGGTCGCTGTATAGGTCAACACCTAATCAAAAAATGTTCTAAACTTGCCACTACGCCTTTGTCCTGCACAAACTGCTCCAAAATAAACCACTTCCACGACCATCCCATCACATGCCTAGAATTTCCAGTATTCGGACAAGCTCTACACATGACAAAAATAAAAGTAGACTAGGCACAATAAACAAACAAGCAAACGGACGCGTGCCCAACCTCAAATACTCTTTGTTTTACACACTATTCAACTTAACCCGCAACATTCCCGAGTCGCCAGCATAGAATTATCTCATATACAGCAAAACCATCACTTTGAAATAGTCTTACCCCAAGAACCGTATCTGATACAAAACAAAATAACTTACACACACACCCACACCTATGCCGATTTAAATTCCGCATACTCTAATCTAACTGCCTCTATTTTAATCATAGATTCTACAAGCATAACGCTTCCCAAATAACCGCCTTATCTATTCCTCAAGTTACAGTCGTCGAACTCCACAGTAGGAGAATACAGGCATTCTGGGCCCTCATTTTCCTCCAGCATCCTCATTTTCTTCCCTCATTTTCCTCCAGCAACCTCATTTTCCTCCCTCATTTTCCTCCAGCATCCTCATTTACTTGTAAATTGCCATAAGGAGGAAATGAGGAGGAGTGACTTTCCTTCCTCATTTTCCTCCCTCATTTTCCTTCCTCATTTTCTTCCAGCATCCACATTTTCTTCACACATTTACATGTAAATCCCCATAAGGAGGAAAATGTGTGAAGAAAATGTGGATGCTGGAGGAAAATAAGGAAGGAAAATGAGGGAGGAAAATGAGGAAGGAGAGTCACTCCTCCTCATTTCCTCCTTATGGCAATTTACATGTAAATGATGATGCTGGGGGAAAATGAGGGAGGAAAATGAGGTTACTAGAGGAAAATGCGGGAAGAAAATGAGGATGCTGGAGGAAAATGAGGGCCCAGAATGCCTGTATTCCTCCTACTCTCCACTGAAAACCAAAACCATTTTCTTTATCTCCTCCTACTTCCAGTACAGAAGAAACATTAACACTTTTCTTTTCCAGATCCAACACATCCTCAGTGATATGGATAACAATCCAGTAAAAATCTGCGCAAATATCAATGCCAACACCGACGAAAGTGGAGCAGTAGTGGCAGATTTTATCCATGACCATCTCCACATCCCGTTGGGAATTTCCAAACCACATATCCAACATTGACCTTACACTAGCTGCTTCATCGCCCTTCTACGCAATAGCAGCCTGGAAAGCCTCCTACATCCTAAAAGCTTCTAATCACAATCCGACTACTTTTAGTATCCTCTACAATTGCCCCCCCACCATGAGTCAATTGAACTCAATTCCTCGAATTGCTGCAAAACCTTACCCCTTTGTTCCCCTAAACCGCATACTTCGACACCGACCCCCACATACTAGCCACCACGATCATAAACAAGACACGCACAGCTGCCAACGCAACAATCACATATAAACAATACACGCCACGAGCTTTACCCTGGTGGATACATGAAATCAGTACAGCAAGACTAAGACTCACACCCACCCGACATAGACTACAAAGAAGGAATCGGACAGCAATTGAGCCACTTCTAATAAGCGGTCACCTACAAACAAGAAAGAACACAATAAAACGACCTTATAAAAACAACGATAAGCTACACTACCTATCCATTATAAACGATAACTACACTGGAAAACCTACCAAAGACTGATTAGAATACTATTGTTCACGATTCTAACCACACCCACGAACAAACTGTCCAACTTTTGATACCATATTGATGTCCATATTAAACTCAGCTCTCCCTTGCCCCATCAGATGTCCCCGCCCAATCCTTAAAATCTATTATAGACATATCCCAAACTCCTGATAACGACCCAGATAACGACTCGATGCAGCAACATTAGACACCCTAATTGCCAATCTCAACATAAAAAAGACCCCCGGACACAGACAAGATTACCAACCTTATACTACAAAAATCCTGACCCTTAATACGAATCTACCCTCATACCTTTTCTGAAAGTTTAGTAGCGGGTTTTTTCCCCAACCTTAAATCAGCTTTCATCTCCATCCTCCTAAAACCTAATAAACCGCCTGACAACACCACTTTCTAGACACCAACAACCCTACTCCCAAACCTTAGAGGACTACTAGAAATAATTCTTTTTAAATTAAATTTCCACACTTCTCACCCTTCCTTATCTATAAATCAACATGGATTCTGCAAAAATAAAAAAAATAAAATTAAAACATTCGTCTACTTTTCATTTTATTTTAAGGTTTTTCAAGTCACTTTTAAATGCGAAAACAACTTAATAAACATCGATGAACTTAAAGACCTTTGTGCATTTAGATCAAAGAAGATGAATTGATTAATTTTTAATCCGCATTCGTACTCTGAATCTGACTGGCGTTGCTTGCTGTTAATGGAAGTACAGTTTGCATGCCTAGCGGAAATATCGAGATATTTATTGAAAATTGAAAATTAAATAGATAGTGCTTGTCAGCTATATAATGATTAATCCTTTTCAGTTTTCTCTGTTCTATGGGTTCAAATGGATAAAATGAATTCGAAAGAGAAATTGACTAAGAGCAAAGAGGAAATTGAAGTTATCCCCATTAAATATTTAATGGCATGAAAAGTCATGAATGATTTAAAGAGCATTCATGTTAAAGGCCAAATACTCATCCAAAGCAATTTTCTTTTGCTTTACAAAAATAAATAAAATGCACAATTCTCGTTGCAGTTGCGTATGTTATATATACGGGTTTGAACTGGCTTCTGAAAATAAAGTATTTTGTACTCATACATTTGAGCAGCCGCTAATTTTTAAAAATGGTTTTATAGGAAAAATTTAAAAGGACTAAATTCAGTTCTAGTAAGTGGTGTTTCAGAATGTTTTTCGTTTTTGATTTGACTGTTACGCGAATTATGTATCCCCCAATTTATGTATGTATAACAAAATAGAAGTTATTAGGAATTATTAGAAATTGTTAGAGAAATTATTAAGTCAAGTGCAACATTGTAATTGCAAAGAATAATTAAATAAAGGTTATTAACCGTTCATGAGAACGGATGCAATACAATGTATTCCAGACAATAGTGATACTGCAGGTGGCAGGTCACAGACGGTTAAGAAACCGCAATTATTTAGAAAGTAAGATTGTTACATTGTACAATGAATAGAATTCAGAATAAGCAGACATGAGCTCTACAAGTTTCCACAGAATTGTGAGGGGCAGGGACAATATAAATAGCCCGGAAGCCCCAGATCACGACAGTTAGTCGGTCCTAAGTATTTCAGCTTAAACATTGCATTTTGCTTAGGCTACTCACTCATATTAGTTTAATTAATAATTATTTTTTGACTTTAAATCAAGATAGTCAAAATTCCATGTTAAATTTTGTTTAACCAAATAAATTTGTTACGAAGTTTGTGGAAAAAGTTTTTAAAAAAGTGCTCCCAAGGCCGGAAACGTAACTGGCGCAGTTAATAGGATACCAGAAGGTCACTAGAGAACCCAAGTTTGACAAACTGGTGGTCTGGAATCTCAATTCTCAATCTGGCAGAACCCAAAAAAGGTGGACGAGATACAAGCATCGATCAAATCCAAACAAACAAACCTTGGGCGAGATACAAGCATCAATCGAATCCAAACCAAACCAACATGGAGAAAGTACACGATCGACAGAGTCCATGAAAGCAACGAAGAAATTAATGTAAGTTTATTTTCCTTAAAACCAATTGCTTTTTGACAAATTATTTGATATTAACTAGTAAAAGAATTTTTTGATTATCATTTTATGTATGTACAGATTTTTTATGATTATTGCAACTTATGCCATTTTATAAAAATAATTTACGCAACTTTTACGAGAAATTATTTTTAAACTTATTTTAGGAGAATTTATTTTTAAAGCAAGAGAATTTTAAAAAAGAACAAATTAGTACAATTATACGAATTATTAATAAACCAAAAACGTAACTGACGCAAGAAAAATTAATACAAAGCGAAAACAATTTTAAAATTCAAAAATAGAAGGCAACTAATTTTTACCAATTTAATGTACAAAATACAATAACGATTAAATATAAAACGAATTATTTAAAGTTTAACCTTCAGTAAAGTCTATAATTAAACACCTAGTGTATAATTGTAGGAACATCTTTCAATTTATTAAATAAAAGTAACTCATACAAATTATTATCGGAAACTCATCATTGAATGAAATTCATTCAAAAACGCGCATCCCAAACTTTATTAAGTATAATGAAATATTTTTTAGAGCAGAGATATCTAATTATAGTAAAACATTTATCAAACGCGACATTTTATGATGAAATATTTTAATACAAAGTAATTAATTGTAAAATACGCGATTTATTGAAATTTATCACGAGACTGAAAACTAAAATCTTTCAGTACACAAAAAAACTATGTAATTAAATTATAAAGGCAACATTGAACAACGCGATTGACTAAAAACTTGCAACTATATAATTCAAACATTCAAGGTAACGAGACAGTAAAGTTGACAGGAAACATCTTACGCACTTATCAATTACAACACCCACGGAAAAGAGCAAATTATAACAGACTTAATTAATCGACAAAACTAAAATAAAATTATAACTGGCGGAACAAAACGTACAAAGTACAACGCAGTTATTCCAATAGATTAATCCACATAGAAACCCTTTCCAAAAGTAAAACATACGACAAATACGGCATCCGCGAAGTATAAAAATACAAATTCCAGACTACAACAATTAACCGAGACATTACCTAGCACAAATCGCTCAGTTTCATTATAAAACCGTATAACTACCATTCTTTAAATAACCCAACGCAATCCAAGCTAAAAGTTTACAAACCAAATTAAAAAATAACAATACAAATTGTAAAATAAATATCAATTTATACAAAAATCCAAAATTAATTAAAAGCGAAAGCAACCCTTAACAATCATGAGTTCAGATATGAAAATTTATCTCCAGAGTATACTTCAACGGAAATCAAGCTTTTCTAGTGAACTTTATAACCAGTGGGCGAAATATTTTTGAAAACCTTTTACAAACCCGGAGATAACGAAAGAAATGTATTACTTTTACACCTGTAATAAGTAAACTGACCGGAAAAGCACTAACCCTAATAGCCAGCCGAGATGATTTAGAACAATGGGAGGACTTTAAACGCATATTGATTGCATATTTTGGAGACGAAAGGAACAAAATGCCTAATACGCGAACTAATAAATCTCAAAATGGAAAATGCCAATCCTCGTACCAATTCAAAATGAAATGCCAAGACGTGAGAAGTCTAATCTTAACAAAATTAAAAATCGAAGAACCCGTCCAAAATATCCGACTTTTAAAAACACAAATGTATAACGAAATGGCACTGGATACCTACATAAATGCACTACCAGAATGACTATCAGATAAAATAAGATTTCAACATTCCCAAAATCTCGAAGAAGCCATGAATATAATAATAGAAGACGAAAACGTAATGTATTATCGAAACAGACTATATAGCCCCAACGCGAATGAAAGCTATTCACCAATAAAAGCTATACTAGCCGCAAGACAAACAATCCCCCAACAAAAATTTACACCATTCAATGCACAAATGAACAAACCGCAAAGTAATAACTCAAATTTTAATAACACAAACTTTAATAATCAATTCAAACAATTTCCAAGACAACGTTTAACTCAAATTTTATGAAACCCGCATTTCAACCAAAACATGAACCAACAAAGACCAGCATTCAACGTGAACCCTATTAGAAATACACCAATGACAAATAACAATAACAACCCTAATAGTTATTATAAACCAACACCTATAAACACCTCATCTGGTATCACCAGACAAAACACAAAAATATCGCAAATCCGACCCAACCATAATCAAAAACGAAATTTTACCCTCGAAGAATTATTTCACCAAAAAATAGAAGAACCCAACGATGAATCAAACCAATTAGAAAACTATGAACGGGACGACCCATGTGAAAACTACGAAGAGGATAACGAAGAAAATGCGTGCTCAAATTTTCAGATAAACCAATTTATAAACGACCAAACATAATAAATTTAAATAATGTTAATCAACAAGTATTACCATATATAGAAATACTCCACGCAGAATTTAAATTAGTAATCGATACCGGATCCTCAAACACACTAACTAGCCCCCGAATCGTAAAAAACATTATTTAGATTTTGTAGAAAGAGAACCATTTAAAATTAAAACAGCCTATCAAACGACCCCACATCAATTCATAGTTAATATACCCTTACCAAAAACATTCAATGTAAAAATGAAACACAAATTTTATGTTTTTGAATTCAACGATAAATACGACGGACTAATAGGAATGGACCTTCTAAGAAAACTAGGAGACAATATTGATATAAAAGACCTTTTATTAAGATCTAAACACGGACAAATCTCCGTAAAATTTCAAAATACCCTAACCGAACAAAAATACACGATAGAACCCCGAACAGAAAAAAAATCCCAGTAAATTGAAAAAACCACTTAGGAATTATAACTCGCATAACATTTCCCCAAGGAGTAGCACCCCCACCGCATTAGTACAAATAAGGGATAATTATGCCACTACAACAATTTTAAACTCAAATAACTACCCCGTAGGATAATCATTAACAAATCCAATTAATGTAGAGGAACTAAATTTCAATGAAATGAAAAAAGTTGAAAATTTAGAAAACGATTACAACCCCATAGAACACGACAAAATGTTGGGAGAAAATTTAAGTAACATTCGCTTTAACACCGACATCAACGAAGAAGAGGAAATAGCAATTAAAAATTTATGTTTTGAATACCGCGACATATTAAGTGAATTAAAAGTGCCATGTTACACTACGACAACATAATCGTTTGGACAATTTTATTAATCATTTTAATTATTTTATTGATCATATATGTATTTTACAAAATGTATCTTAGATATAAGAATAAAGAGAAAAATTTTAGACTTCAGGAAACGAAGGTAAATAAAGAAACAGATATACCTTTAGGGACAATAAATTTTAAACAATGAATTTAAATTATGTATTTTAAAAATTAAGCAAAGAAAACCTTAATTTTTCATTTACGTTGGGAGGAGTTTTGTATCCCCAAGTTATGTATGTATAACAAAATAGAAGTTATTAGGAATTATTAGAAATTGTTAAAGAAATTATTATGTCAAGTGCAACAATGTAATTCAAGAATAATTAAATAAAAGTTATTAACAGTTCATGAGAACGGATGCAATACAATGTATTCCAGACAATAGTGATACTGCAGGTGGCAGGTCGGACGGTTAAGAACCGTAATTACTTAGAAAGTAAGATTGTTATATTGTATAATGAATAGAATCAAGAATAAGCAGACATGAGCTCTGCAAATTCCCACAGAATTGTGAGGGGCAGGATCACGACAGTAAGTTAGTCATAAATATTTCAGCTTTAACATTGCAGTTTGCTTAGGCTACTCACTCATATTAGTGCAATTATTAATTCTTTTTCGATTAAGAGTAATTTAAATCAAGATTGTCAAAATTCCATGTTAATTCTGTTTAACCAAATAAATTTGTTATGAAGTTTTTGGAAGACGTTTTTAAAAAAGGCCGCTCTTAAGGCCCAAAACATAACTGGCGTCAAACATAGTAGCGAAGAGGCGTCAAACGCTTGACGGGTTTAAGTAATAGCCACGAATTGTTTCAGGGTACCACAGGACGCATTTTGCATGCAAGCGTTTTATAGAAACGGTTATTCTTACAGGACACATTTCATTATAAGGAACATGAGAAATGTGCCAAGTGCGAATTAATTAAGCATTACGTGTGCAGATTCGATAAGGCTAAAGACACAAAACCGGACGAATAAAAAGGTGAAAGAGAATAAGCATGAATGTCGAGTACATTCGTCAGTCTTTGTAAACGATCGACTAAAGATTGTGCGCTGCTTCTCTACTCTGAATAAATCTACGGTACGCTACATTTGATTTTCCAAACCTCAACCCGAAGGTACTACATTTAACGAGAGATTTTTTTTACCTGAAAATTTGGAACTTTGCCGAACCCTTGCTGTTTTAATACTCATACAGGGGACCTACATTTTACCTCTCATCTGGACGAAGGCGTATTTTTGTGAAAAATGCTCGCCTAACATTTTTTAAGTGGACCATGTCGGGATTCGAACCAGGACCTTGGGCATAGTAGTCACACGCATACCAACTCCGCCACGGAACCGCAAATCTATGCTATATCGCATTATTTACAAAGAATTACAATTTCCCCCTACAACATTGTTTTTGAGTCGAATTCCGCAGCCAAGCCGAAATCGATTTAGGAGCTTTTGTAACATATGGTTCTCTCATAAATACAACTTTTACATATACGGTCACGTGTAAATAAAATTGTAGATACTTAGCTTCCGTAAATGCACAGAAACCATTACACTCGACTATGGTTGTCGTTAGCCATATCAAGTCAAGGGTTTCTCAGCCCATATTTTTCTGAGGAAAACGTGGTCCCATTCAAACCAGGCGTCGCCGTGGATCAATGTAGCAAGCGTAAGACTACGGATCCCAAGGTCCAGGGTTCAAATCCCGACACGGCCGACTGCTTGAATAATGGCAGGTGAGCATTTTTCACAAAAATTACGCCCTCGTTTGGATGAGAGGTAAAATGGAGGTCGCGTGTGTGAGTGTTATCACGCACGTTAAAGATCCCTACCTTGCCTGGAACGGCAAGGTTCGGCAAAATTCTAAATTTCCAGGCAACAAAAAACTCGCCTCCTGGCCAATGTAGTACCTTCGGGTGGAGCATTGGAAATGTAAATGAGCGGTCCCATTCAAACCGTTAAATTCGATAGATACTGCCACATGATCTGGACGTTTTGGGCTTCACAAATGCAAAACCTGATTAGTTGAAATTGCAACTCATTTTTTCAGTAAGGTGGAGCCACTTCCCATGTGACAGATAACTCGAATGGTGTCCTTCGCGATTTATTCCATGAAAGAATAATTAATCACAAACGAGATATCTACTGGTCAATAAGGAGTTCAGTTTAAAGCCTGTTGGGTTTTTTCATTACGGTCCAACTTAAATGTTTTAAATGTAAAAATGTAACGTTCTTAAAAAATCGATCATTATGTTTGCACATTAAATCCAGTATATTATCGCAGTTTATAAACGCTAAGCTTTTGATTATTCTACACCCGCGTTACAACTTAAGCTTCAAGTATTGTTATTGCCGTTCTAGGCCTTGATTCTTACAGATGATTGTATGTGAGACAATATCTCGCGTGCGCGAGCATCAGTGGGATATTTTTTGCAGCATCTAGGTAAGTCCGACTACGTCCGAGCATTCAATCTCCGGCCCTTGCTTTGTTTAAAATAACTGTCTCTCCGGGAATAAATTTAAAAATTGCCTGGAGCTACTTAATAGTTAATTCATCCTTAACAATGCGCGACTAATCTCTAGTATAGAATATTAGTGATTTTAGTATAACGGTCACTGCCTGTACATGGACGATTAAGAAACGCGATTTGATGTTACTTTGTTGGTTGATTCGTCACTACAGTATCTACTTGTTTGGTACTTGTAAAGTTTGTTCATCTCTATATTTATATGCTTCACACACAAAACGATATGGATTGATGTGTGTGTGGGTTGGTACGGATCACGTGCATTGTGCTGGCTATGATTGTCGGCTGTGAAGGTTCATTGATAAACTCGGTAAATTCGTCCACGAGGTGCTTGAGTTAAAGTTTCCGTTCATTGGGAAACTGTTGGTCGATTCGCACCAAGCCGACGTCAACCTTAGGTACGAGCTGACGTGGAGGGTTCCAGTGGATCGTATGGCGTTGGTCCCGAAATGTAGGGACCCTCTGCCATAGTCCATCACGACTTGGTGGCGGGTTAGCTACGGCTGTCCAAAAATCAGGTCTTCGGCGAGACTGGCAAGTACCAGGAACGTTTCACGGTCGCAGGTGTGTCCAATATCGAAGTCGATATCTACTTCGTTTCTGATATCGACCCAGTTTTTATCTGCCAATTGTATCTTTGTGTCCATCGGACGTCTCGTCGCTCTGGTGGGGAACAATCTCTCCTGGAGGAGGCAGCAGGACGCTTATGTGTCCAAGAGGGCAGCGTATGCCTTTCCGTCTAACTTTAACTTGATTTGTGGTAACGCTAGGTGTTTGTAAGTAGTTTTTAATTGTGACCTTGTCAGTTCTCTTTCGACCGGACGTGGTACTGGCGTTGTCCGGTCGGTTTCTCGTTTAGCTAGTTGTTATGGGCAACGGAGCAGTCCTGATGGTAGTGCCTTTCTGGACGGTATTGACATCTTGGCAGTTCTGTTGTCCTGCTTCGGCTTTCTGGTAGATTTTAAGCAATGGCTTTCTCTTTAGCTACCTCTCTCAAGTCATTCTTGCTTTAAACGTATTGCACATGAGGTCCAGCACGCTGTTTGGTGCGTAGGCCCTCATGTGAAAGTCTTGCTGTCGGGGCCAGCAAGCTTATCAGTAAGCGAAGGTCGTCATTCACATTTAGTTATAAACGTGAAGCTTGTTGTATTTTCTTTTTTAAGAAGCTGGTTGTGGTTTCTCCCGGCAATTGCTTCTTTCTCAGGTACTGCGATTGCATCTGTCTAGCTTTGCAAGGTGGTTGTATCGCTTCAGGAGTTGCGTTTTAAAGACTGCTACGTCTAGCTTAAGGGCTGCGAAATACTACCACCAGGTTGCTGCCTCCCCGCGAAGTTGTTGTTTGTTTTCAGGCAAACTTAACGTGGATACAGATGTAGTAAAAGCTTCTGGATATTCCATAGCTTCTTCGGAGATCGTGGGTAGCTCCGGTTCTTAGTAATGGTTGAGGTTGCGTAAATCCTCCGTCGTGATCGTTTTGTTGGTTTGTTGGGCGCCATCTGGTTTTCCTTTCAGTCCAAAAACTGGTTTTGAATATGTGGTTGTGGGATTGTTGAGCTCAGCGCCGGACTTGCTCCTTTTTCTCGGCATGGTGTGAACGGTTTGAACAATTCTGGTTCAGTTGTGAAATTCTGCCACAGGCTCCACGAACGGGCGCCAATTGTTTCCTTGGGTCGGTTGTTGTTACGCCTCAGTAACGTTACAGTCACACTCTGTAACACATAAAATTAAATAGCAGATACAAAAACAATTTATTGCCCGTTAATACAGATTGCAGAAATAATAATTTTGCTTATGTTCATTGTGATGTAACACACGTGGCACAGGGTGAACAACATATATACATATATACAAATACAAAAACTTAAACGATATTAATTACAGGTAGATAGTTACCTGTGCAATATTTAGAAAGCAGCTTCAGATGGGGCGTTTATTAACTGCTAAAAAAGCAACGACAAAATATCATACAAACACAATCAACTTCAACCTAACAAATGTACTGTTTACTCATAATACACATAAGTCTTTATTTATAATATTGTTCAACTTAAAAACTAACTGAAACACTTGCGGACGTGATGGCGTTGTTCTCCGTCTCGGAAGTCTAAGAAAAGGCATCTTTTCAGAGGCGGTCTCGTAATTCGTGCCCTAAAGCTTCGTACAGCTCTTCGAATTACAGACCTTGTAGACGGAGGGTTGGTCGGTAGGACGTAACCGAGCCGGGTGTCGTCGTAAAGGATACGGTCGGAGAGGTCAATGGTTCTCAGCCACCAGCGGATGGTGCTAACTGATGATGGGGGGTGATGGTGCAGTGGGCGGCACCACCAGATGTAATATCTTCTTCTGGAAGCGTTGTTCGTTACGGCGGTGCTTCCTAAGAGCAGCAGCTGAGGATTTTACCATGGACGATACTGGTCCAATACTTTATACTTGTCTGTACTTGAAGATTAGTGTGCCCGGGATGTAAGATCACGAGAGGGTGAAGCTGCTGGGATCGCTATCCACCAGCAGGGTGTAATGTTGGGTGTGGCGTTGAAGTGTTACTCGGATGAGGATCGACGAGTACCACGATGGTTGAATTTACTGTTACCCTATATCAAAGTACACGTGCTAAACATAGAACAAGGGTCTAGAAAATCGGAATCTCCAACTAATTTTTTGTGTTACCCTAAAAGTAGCGAATCTATTGGATGCCCATTCCACTAACCTTTTTTCAACATACCTAGCATAGGGGAAGAAAGAGAATCCTGCAAAATTCAGGACCGTTAGTGCTCACCACAGCCTGAGGACTTAACTACGGTGTTCACCATAGCCTGTGAACTACCTCAACAAGAAGTGCTCCTCATAGCCTGCTTAAAAATTCGACTAGTCACGCTGACCGCCGCTACACCTGGGGCACGTACCGCAGTGCTCTCCATAGCCTGCTTAAAATTCTGACCCGCTACGCTGCCCGACGCCGTACCTGAGGTTCGTATAGCAGTGCTCTCCATAGCCTGCTCAATAAATGACCAGTTGCGCTGCCCGGCGCCGTACCTGGGGCACGTCGCCATAGTTCAGCACGCAGTGCTCTTCACAGACTGTTTAATTTCGACTTGTTACTCTGCCCGTCGTCGCACCTGGGGCACGTCGCCATAGTTTATCACTAGTAAACTACGTAATAGCAGTGCTCCTCATAGCCTGCTTAATATCTGATCAGTTACACTGCCCGTCACCGTACCTGGGGCACGTCGCATTAATTCTTTATTACTCAACGTTGTTGCACAAGCGAACCGCGGCTTCCGAAGAGTCCCGAAGACCTCCGAAGACGTCTGGATCTCTTCAAACAATAAATACTTCCTTATTTTTATTCTTACTCAACCTCACGAGTAAATCCCGAGGATTTCCGAAAACTTCCGAAGCTTACCGAAAACTTCCAAACCTCTCAATATTGTGTATATAGTCAATGTACAGTTTTTTGTATGTATATCATTAGTCTCTATAACTCCGCGTTGTTCCACAAGTGAACCACAAAGCCTTCTGAAGAGTCCCGAAGACCTCCGGAGACGTCTGGACCTCTTCAAACAATAATACTTTCTTATTTTCGTTATTCAAGTTCTTACTCAGCCTCACGAGTAAAACCCTAGAATTTCCGAAGACTTCCGAAGTGCTTCAAAGTTTCATAAACTGTTCATTTTGACTTTTTATTTGTATAGTTGTTTACTTATGAACTTTCTTTTATCTTTTTTTTTGCTTGTTAACATTAAATACAACAGTGCTAAGTGTACATACTTTCAGACGTCGCCAAACCCTAACGACCCTCCAGTAGCTTGACGCGACGCGTTCAGCGTCGATATAGTGCCTTATAACTCTTGTGAGTTTTTTGGCATGTTGGTGATCTTCTGATTGTTGTGGTGTTTCTTATAAGTTGATGTTCTTGAGTATATATGTAGGTCTGGATTCCAAAAGACCTGCCTCTGGAATTCTCTGGTTTTGATACAGTGAGCAGTTTCCCGGATCTTCCCCTTGGTTGTACCCCAACTACACAATATCCGGATCTTGAGCACACTGGCCTGTGGTTTTCGACCGACAGAATGGCTATTAGCACGTTTTTGTGTAATGGCGCTAGTCGATATAATGCTCATGCGAGTGCACCTGATAATGTATTTGCTTTTGCTAATACATGCACTGTTACATGCTTTTGCTTATTCAGATATTTATTTATATATTTATTATATGTTCATTTATATATTTATATTATATTTATATTTATTTTTACACTTATATTTTTGCCTGCATTGTATTGTTTTGTGGCTTGATTTAATTCGTTTGACGTTTTGTCGCTAATCTTTGGTCGCAGTATATATAGAAAAGAAGATTGTATATATAATATGTCAGTTAGGGAATGATAGGGAACGTTAGGGACAAATTTAGGATAAAATACTTAAATCAGGGAGGACGAATATGTAAATTTATAAGGCAGGTAAAATAGCTGGATTTACTATTAATACATTTGGCCAATGCTTAGAAATTTGAATCTATTTTAAATTAGTCAGCTAGATTTGGATAGTTTTAAGTCGACCCTTCAGGTCGCACTGGTAAGGAGAGCTGGCGTCTGCTATTCGGTATTACGGATCCCTTCCACTCTCATTTTTGCTCCTCTTGTTGATCGGGCACACTCCAAAGTCAACGTTAGAGATACCATTATCTAAATCCTGTTTTTAGTTTTCGTTTCAGTCTGTTACATTTTTATTTAGGGTGGATTAATTATGAAGTTAGAATAAATTAGAAGCACGTTTATTTTTCGCGTTCAAACCTAATGTAGTACCTTCGGGCGGAGCATTGGAAACGTGGCCGCAAGTATAGCGGCCCTTATTCAAATTATAATGTTTAAAATCTAAAGTGCGCGTAGAAAGTAACTAACTGAACCAATAACTTTATGTATAATTTTGTGAACGTACTTAATAAACTGACCTGAAAGTTCACTAAACTATGACTTTACCTAGAAAAAACCAATGTCACCTTATTAATTTGGATCACTGAATCAATTTCGGTCACCGGGTCAATTTAAGTTACCGGATCAATTTGGGTTGCCGGGTCAATTTGGGTCTCCGGGTCAATTTGGGTCACCGGGTCAGTTTGGGGCGATACACATTACCCATTGACCCGGTGACCCAAACAAAAAGTGACCACTTAGACCTACTGACCCACCTGACCCATGACCCATTTCATCTCTGAAACCGGCGCGAAAGAGCTTCTAATGGACTGTGTTGAGGCATACTAATTACGGCGATCTTTATTGTTGCTATAAGTCTCCCTTTTGTAAAATAGCGTGCGCTTTGATCACTGAAGAACTTACTATTTATTCACACTGGGCAAAGGTTTTAACATAGTTTGTTGTAAAATTCGGAGCATGCAGTGTTGGTATTCTTAGTTTTATACAGTAAGACCCAGTCCACCCTTCATAGGGAACAGTATAGTGCTGGAAAATTTGCTTTCACAAAGTTCCATCTTGTTGGATTATTGCTCATTGAAAAATTGTTGTCTACTTTATACTCGATGTAAATTGAGATTTCTAAGGTTGGATGATAGCTATCTTCAGGGACAAGTGGAAAATTATATATGGATACTTTTTGTGTCGGTGTTAGAAAAACTAAATAAATAAGCGACCTGAGTCATTTAGTATATGATTATGTTGCGTTAAGTTAAGAAAATAACAGAAGTTGTTGACAATGTTAATAGTCGGAACACTTGTATGAAAACATAACCGGTTATCAGGTTAAACCGAAAAAAACGTGATTTGACACTAGTTAACCGCCTTAAAATAGCCGGCTAATCAAATTATCGGTTATCTTTGTCCATCACTAATTGCAAGAACTGTATTATATATCACATCGTACTGATGTCACGGACCGTCCATTATCTTTGCTAGCAACGAACTTTTGTGCATTTTAGCCAGTTACATATCCCCCGAATCAAAATATATAGAATTATTAAGATTTAAGAATTATTGTTACATTGTATAATTAAAGGACATAATAAAAGGTTAATAAAATTTCACAAACCAGACATGAGAACGGAAACAGTTACATTGTATTCCAGACGTAATATGATACTGCAGGTGCAGGTCACAGTAGACAATAAGGCAGCAATTGTTAGAATTAAGATTATTAAAATGTAATACTTTGTATTGTATCAAGAAATAGCAGATATGAGATCTGCATTTCCCACAAAGTGATGTAAGAACAGGGCTAGCATAAATACATTCAGGAGCCCAAGATGGCCAGTCAGTCTCGGGTTTCACAACTTTAACATTGTTTGTTGTTCCAGCTTCTCACAATAATTTTTAATTATTAATTATTAATTTTTAACTCCAAGTATTTTGTAAATTACTTAAAGTTTAGTGAATATAAACGTCTAAGTTGTTGTATCAAAAATAAGTAATGTTTTGTAATTAAACAATTGAAATTAAAATACACTTGATAGAGGTGTAAATTTGGATATAAAGTTTTTTTAAAAAGAAGCTCCCAAAAGCCCAAAACCTATCTCACCACGCGACTGAAAGTAGAATACATTAAGCTACGTTTTAGCTTTACTTCACATCGCAAAATTACAAACTCTAAAATAAATTTGTTATTTAATTCCCAACTAACTTAATTGTAACAAACTTTTATAAATTTTCAATAAGCTACTTCTTCATTTGGCACAACAACATTAAGAACCCATAGTTTTCTCACATAAGTTCCTTTAACACTTATACGTCTGCTTGTTTTTCAAATTGCTTTGTTATCAAATACAAATCCTTCTACAACTCTGAAAAATATTCGCAACCTTCATTGATTTTCACATCAGAAAACGCGATTTCTTTAAATAATTTAAAAATTTTTGAACAGAAACTTGGGGATCGATCTTGATGTCAAGGATATATCGTGTATAACCCTCTCAAACATCACGAAAACCTTAGATAACTTCCAAATTTCCCATACATTCGAGAGTATTGTAAAGGAATTTGCGAGAATTGATTTATTAGACCTGCATTGTGTTTTCTCGCACCAACCAACAGTCATTTAATTTTAGATCATTAGCTGTGAAAACGAATAACAAAGGTGAAATAAACACGCAAGCTTTTTAAAGCTTGCTGGAAAATTTTTATGTTTTCCTTTGTCGTTAACAAAGTGCTAAATATTTTCTGATTTAAAAATAAACGGTAGTTACCCTTTTATAACGTCACACATTTTTCACACGCAACAACACCCTGAATGTATTTCTTTCTGGTATTTGCTTGTTTTATTACGGAAGGTATAATCAATTATGGGTGAAATGCCTGCATGGGGTTGTGTAAATATTTGTTGTGGTTTTGTTACATGAGAGAAATGATTTTCATGCATTGTAGTTTGGAATTGTTTGTCATGCTGCAACTAAATGAAACCTGCGTTAATTGCACAATGCTATTATATTATAATTAAGCGAAATTGGTTGAATTATGTTGGTATGTGCATGACAGTTTATTTTCTGTACAGGCCATCGATAAAAACCTAGTCTTGTATCGTTAGCATTTGTGCCATTTTAAATGTATATAGTACACATTTTTTTTATTAAACGCTTAGAGTATAGTTTAAGTACAATTTAAGAACGCGAGTACGTTTCGGGCCTTGGGAGCGGTCTTTTTAAAAACTTCTACCAAAACTTCTTGTAACAAATTTTATTTATTAAACAGATATTAATATGGAATTTTGACAAACTGATATGATTATTCTAAGTCGAAATAAAATTAATAATTGAATTAATACTAGGGCGAGTAGCCTAAGTAAACGACAATGTTAAAGCTAAAATACTTTTTTTTTAAGAGGATTGAGAATCTTCGTATACCCTTTTGTATGGCTAGTGCCGCTTAATGTGGTATTAGTCATACTTTCGGGAAGACACCATATCTTACTCTATGATATGATGTGTTGGATTCAAATAGGAAATCGAGTGCTTCTTTCATCAATCGATTTAGTATTCGCCTACCAACTAAACTCCTTCCCTCTCTACCTTCATGCGTGCAAAGGACCCTCTCGGAACCGCCTATAAGGCATCTACTTCAAGAGGATCAAAGGGCTTGGTTGTTAAGTTCTTCAAATTTTTATTTGTCTCTGATATTTTTTATTATATACCTTGTTGAATTTTTTCAAATTGTCTTTCATCTTCTGTTTTCATTTTCATTATTTTTGTAGCAAATGTTTCGAATGCGGTCCAATATGTTTTATTTTGAATCATGAGGCCAATTATATTATCTGGATTTGCCTTTTGTCCTAGGTTTATATCTAGCTTGTGCCTTTCCACAATCCATCGCTGACAAATAAACAATGTATGATTTGGGTCATCCTCTATGTTTGGGCAGTACCAACAATCGGTGTTATTTTTCTTTTTTATTTTATATAAGTATGTCCCAAAGCAACCATGTCCGGTTAGTGCTTGACTTAGGTGGTAGTTTACTGAGCCATGTTTCCTTTCAACCCACGGTTTTATAGATTTAATTAGTCTGGCAGTCCATCTACCTTGTGTGGCGTTATGCCATTTTTGAAGTGTGGTTTTTCTAATTTTGTCTTTTACTTGCTCAATAGTTTGTCCTGTAGTGTCTTTACACTCTTGGAATAGTTTTATCCTTTCTTCTAATAATAGGTCTAGTGGAGTTATTCCTGCTACTACCAGGACTGCTTCTAAGGAAACCGTTCTATATGCGCTACAGATTCTTAACGCCATAGCCCTTTGACACCTCAAAATCTTTTTCCTGTTTTGTTGAATCCTTAATGCGTTACTCTATATGGGTGCCGCATAACGTATTATCGATTGTACTGTTTCGTACAATACTTTCCGTTTTTGAGCATTAGGACCCTTCACATTCGGTAATATTCTGCCAAGTGCTTTTACCGTTAACAAAGCCTTGTTTGTTACTTTTTCCACATGTTTTGAAAACATCAGACCGTAATCAAAAGTCACGCCTAGGTAGTCAACATGTTTGTCAGGGGTAATTGTTTTCCTTTGTATCTCGAAACAGAGGTCTCTGATCTTCCTGCTCATATTGAAGATGATTGCACATGTTTTATCTGGCGCCAATTGTAGGTAGTTTCTCTGTAGCCATAGATCGACTGCATGCAAGCTATTATCTCCCAATAGTATTAGTTCTTCCGCGCTTTTGGCCGATATAAAAATAGTCAGGTCATCCGCATAACAGATAAGTTGAACTCCCTGGGGCAGGTCTATTTCCATTATGTCATCATACAATATGTTCCATAATGTAGGACCTAGTACCGACCCTTGTGGTACGCCTCCAGCTAATTCATATGTATGTTCTTTGTCTATGAGAATCTGTCTTTCTCCCAGATATGAACGGATCATGTTCTGTAGGTATTTTGGAACATTTCTCTGTCTGAGTTTCTTTAATATTATTGTCCATGAAGCGGTATTAAAGGCTTCTTAATCTTCTTTGGGAATGAAACCACTCATAGTTTTTAAAATCTATTTTATTTACGTTTCGATCCATGACCTAGGATCGTTGTCAAAATAATAAAAACTTCAAGTTTGACGTTTATGACATAAATTTAAGGTGACTTTGATTTATTGATGTTTGAAATATTTGGTTTGAGTACACTAAGCAAAAATTTTTAAAGTTTAAAAGAATGATTGCCTTCAATTTGTGTTGCGACCTGGGATCGACTTTCCTATGGTAGCCAATACGCTTAACGTGAAATCAGCTGATTAATTTTTATTGGTGAATTTTATATAAATTCAATAATTTGGGAAACATTTTTTAACATGTTTCTATTTATACAATTGAGAGATTTCTGATTTTATGTCTTATTTTCCCAAAGAAGATTAAGAAGAATGCTAAACAAACCACAACAAACATACAGGCGGTATTAAAGGCGTTTTTTACATCGATTAGTATCATTCCACAGCATCTACGCCCTGTTTGGTTACTTTCATCGATAAGCTCGAGTATTTTTTTCATAGCATGGACTGTAGACCGGCCTTTCCTAAAGCCATATTGGTTTTTATGAAGCCCCTTGTTATTCTCGACCTCCCGTAGCAGTCTTTTATTAATCAAGCTTTTATACAATTTGCCAATCACGTTTATTAAACAAATTGGTCGATATTTCGTCTCACCCTCTGGGTTTTTTTAGGTTTTTCTATTAACACCATTTTTGCTCTCTTCCACTCCCGAGGAAACTCGTTCTCTTCTAAGTATTTATTAAACATTTCTAAAAAGAAGGGCCTATTAGCGAATACCATTACTTTTGCTACTTCGGATAGTATCCCATCGGGTCCAGGTGCTTTGCCATTTTTAATTTTCCTACTGGCCTCTTGTAGCTCGACTTCGGTAAATGGATCTGCGGGGGCAGGTTCTTCCTGTTGCTCGTCTATATGGTTCACTGTTTTTTCGATATGAAGTTCTCTGAAAATTTCTACTTTTCTTTCTGGTGTCAGGTCCACTTTTGGGTTAGTTATTTTTAATTGATGTTTTATTATCTTAAATTCATCTCCATAGATGTCCTCATTTAGTAGATTGCACAGCATTTGCCATTTCTGTTCTTTTTTGGCCAACATGGTTCTCTTTAGGTGTTTCCTCGCGTCATGATATTCTGTTTTACATATCTCTCTTTCGTTACTTATAGCTCTCTGATATCGCCTTCGTTTTCGCCTTGTTTCCTGAATTATTGAGCTTACTTCGTCATCCCACCAAGAAGGTAGATTTTGATTTTGTTTTTTAATTCTTATTGTGGTTGATTTGTATGCTCTGCATATTTCCTTTTCACATGCCTTTGCCCAGTTGTCTTTTTTTTTTATTTTTGTATATTCCTTCCAAAATACTGTGTTAATTTTTCTGGCCTAATTCCCCCATAGTCCCATCTAAAAAATTTTCGTATCTTTATATCCCACTCTATGTACACGTATCTATGATTGTTGTATGTTTCATCGTTCAAAACCCCCCATTTAGGGTTCATTTCCATGATTCCCTCGGTTGCCAGCGTAAGATCAATGAATGATACCCCATTTGGCCGGACGAGTGTCGGCTTTTCCGCGTCATTCAGTATAGTCAGTTGCAGACTATTTGACCATTCCAGTAAATATATTCCTCGTTGATTTATAACTTCTCCCCCTCAATAGGTGTGTTTCGAGTTGAAATCTCCAGCGATCAATACCTCCTTCTGTGTTTTAATAACACCGTCCCACAGTTCGTCCATACACATATAAAAAACTTCTAGATTACAATTAGGGCTAATATATGCAGAAAAAATACAACATACACTAGTTTCTATACATACAAAACATTTACCATACGTATACTTTATCACAGGCATTTTACTAATATTAATAATCATGGCAGAGTTTTCGAGGTTGCTGTAGTGGTTTCGCTTACGGTTCATTTTTTCATTTGGTTCACTAATTACTATAAAATCACATGCTCTTTGAATAGCAACTATCTCAGCCAAATCGTGAGCAGTGTGGCTTCTATTAACGTTAATTTGTAAAACTCTTACCATGTTGTGTTTTGGTAGGTGTTTGGATCTGTTTCGATCCTATTTTTGCCAGTTCTCTAGCCTTTGCTAAGGTTTTTTTTAATTGCGGACATCTGTCGCTACCCGCAGTGTTTATGTTCGTCACATAATGGACAATATTCATCGTTCTGACAGTCTTTTGCGGCATCCTCCTCACTTCCGCATTTATAGCAGGCTCGCCTTCTATCGGGCCCCTGGCAGTCTGTTGTATTGTGAAGATGATCCCAACAGCGGTAACATTTTCTTAAGCTAAAATACTGTAGACTGACTGACTGATCTGGGGCTCCCGAAGTATTTATGTTGTCCCTGCCCCTTACATATTTGTGGGAACTTGCAAAGTACATGTCTGCTTATTTCTTAATTCTATTCATTATACAATGTAATAATCTTAATTTCTAAGTAATCGCGGTTGCTTAACCGTCTGCGACCTGCATATGCAATATCGCTTACTGTCTGGAATACAATGTATTGCATCCGTTCTCACAACTTGCTTGTGAACTTTCAATAACCTCTCTGGTTATATTCTTGAATTTACATTGTTGCATATACTTAAGTTTCTTTAACAATTTCTTACTAACTCTTAATAATTTCTATTAATGGTACGTATAGATTGGGAGATACATAACTCCTCCCGACGTAAATGAAAAATTAAGGATTTTACTTTTGCTTAATTTTTAAAACTTTATTGTCCCTAAGGGTACATTTGTTACATCCTTATTTACCTTCGTTTCCGTATGTCTAAAATTTTCTCTTTATTTTTATATCTAAGATACATTTTGTAAAATACATATATAATTAGAAAAATTATTAAAATGATTAATAAAATTGTCCAAAAGCTTATATTATCGAAGTGTAATTTTGGCATTTTTAAGTCACTCAAATGTTCCTTATACTTGTCCAGTAATTTCATGGCGTGGTTGAAATCGTCTAAGTCTAGGTGTTCTAGTTGCATACGTTTATTGATCTTTGGTTTGCGTCATCTTGAATTGTAGTTCTGGTAAATTTGCGGGTTTCTTGGTTACTGTGGGGTCTTGATATACTCTGAGGATTTTGTTCTTCAATTTTAAATAACAGCCTTCCTTAATGGTGATTACTTTGCTTCCGGTTAATGCTAAATTATTCTTGTCTTGATTGCAGTGGACGGTTGCTATTACTTCTGTTGGAAATATGGCAATCCATTTGTTTTCTGTAACTTTTTCAAATTTCGTGTTGGTGATATGTACGGGTTTTGATTCACAGTTGTCGTAATGGTTTGAAAATCTTAATAATTGTACTTCGCAAGGGCTGTCTTCTTGAATGGTTGTTGTCGTTAATGATTGGCATAAATATTGCTTTGGTGTTACTTCGTTACATTTTTCGTTCGCGTAACCACATCTTAGTTCATTTAAGGATAGGAACTTGGTTTTGGGTATGATAACTTGATATATGCTAGTAATTTTCATTGGAAAAGCAAATAAATTATAATAATTATAATTGTTACTTTCTACTATAGGGATTTCTATTAAAATGTTATTTCGCTATTCTTTATATAGCCTTTCACTATAGCTATTTTTCAAATATGAAAATGTTTGATACTATTACATCAAAGGGTAATTTACTATTAGTTATAATTAATCTAATTCTTGATAATTCCTTTAATAGATCACTTGATTCTATGATACTAGAGTGTAATGTATTTAATTTTGCCAATGTTATAGCGTTCTCTAAAGTGTCTAAAATTTGTTGGATTAAAGAAAGGGTTGATATTATTTAAGTGAATATTGTACTGAATCTAATTAAGTCCTGCATTCCTATCATGGTAGTTTGCATGTTAGTTTCAAGGGTTTGTATTCTATTGGCTATACTGTCTTGATTTCTTACTAGCTTTCTTAACGTCTCGTTGAATTTTTTTATAGTCGATTGGGTTCTGAGATATTTGTTTGTTAACAATGGTTTTTATATCGTATTGGTTTTTAATTAACTGCCGTATTGTGTTGTCATAACGTTCTGCGTCTTGGTTATCTAAATTGCCTGTGATAGCTTTTATTATGTTACCTAGTCCAGTTGGTCCTATTCTTCGTCTTATAATTTGTTCTGTGGGTATTAATCTATTAAATTTATCTTCTATGTGCCTTAAAATGCTTTCTATTGTGCTGTTGTAATTCATCATTTCTATTGCGTATTCTTTTCCGAATTTGGCTGTGTCCATTGATTGTTTCAGTCTGTAATAATTGTCTCTGATTATTTGAAATTCTTGTTTTAATTCCGTTAAATCGAGTTTTTGTGCAAAAATGTCCAGTAGTCTATTGTATTTTGCATACTTCTCAATTTTATTCGTAGTATACCGGGGTTGCTTTTTATGTCTTCAATTAATATTTCGTTGTTTGTTCTACCTTGGCGGAGGTTGACGGTAGGGGTAATGATTGTCCATCTAAAATTACAGGATGTCTTAGGTTTTTCAAATGAATGTATTTTATTATCTTGCCGTTGTCTACTACGGCTATATTTTTGTCGGATATTCTCTTAATTTTAAATGGGCCTAAATTTCTGGGTGTTGGTTTGTGTCTTTTACTTTGGAAGTTTTTCTCGTACACGGTTTGTCCTATTAAAAATTTATTTGCGTCGATATTCTTATTGCAGGTTGTGGTGATACGTTCTTTGTCGTTATCTAGTTTATCTTTTATTTTAGCGTAGGTTATTTTTAGTTTCTTTTTGTGATCTTTAGCATATTGCTGATATACTTCTTTGTTATAATGTATGTCGTAAGAGTTACGGGAATCTGAATGTCCTAATGTTAATTCTAGGGGTGTAAAATTGGTTGATGAGTGGATTGTATTGTACGTAATTAGTGCGTATGACGTTAAATTGGTGATGTGCTCCTTCTTGTAAGTTAATCTTAGTAATCTGATCTGTTGTAATAGGATTATATGTAATCTTCAATTAATCCGTTCGATTCAGGGTGGTTTTCGGTTATAAAAAGAATTTTTATCTTATGGAGTTCTAAAGTGTTTTGTATCGTTTCGTTTTTAAATTTGCTGCTGTTATTTAAGGTTATTGTTGCGGATGTGCCATAAAATGTAAAGTATTCTAAAAATCCTTGTGTTACGTAAATGCTATTTTTAGTGGTTATGGGCATCGCTTGGCCTATTTTGGTGAATGCATCTACAATGGTTATAAAGTTTTGTGCTGCTACTACTAGAGTGTCCGTATGTAATTTTTGAAAGGGTTTGTCACATGTTTCGGTTAACATTAAGGATATTTTTGGGGGTGTTCTGTCGTATTTTGTCTTATCGCATAGTTCGCATTGGTTGATAAAGTCTGTAATTAACTCTTTCATATCTGTAAAATAATATCGCCTTATAAATTGCTTTAATGTTACACTGATTCCACGATGGTTGATTTTGCCTTCGTGTTGGTTTCTTATTACGTCTTTTATTTCGTCAGGGTGGTCTAGGGTTATTAATTTTCTTGTGCATCTGATAGGTTCAGGGCCAGAGCTATTAAATAATTTAACGTATAATTCTGAGAATTGTTTATATAAATGTTCGGTGTTGAAATAAAAGTAAAATCGTTTCTTCTCGGGGTGTATTCTTTTAGAATTTTAATTATTTGTTCCTCGTTGTCGTCTTTGGTTATTTGAATTTGGTATATTTTCTTATTGTCTACTTTTGTATATTTTACGCGATTGGGGTTAGTTAAAACTTCGGCAATTATAAATTGGTTTGGTTTTATATCGATTGCTTCGTTTAAAATTTTAATCGCTGTTTTTGGTTCTTCGTTCTGTGTCGAATGTATGGTGTCTATCTCTTCTGGGTCTTCTCTTATTTCCGTTTTGTCTACGTTTCCTATAATTGATTCTGTTTCTAGTGCGTTGAGCTGTATTCTACTTAGAGCGTCTGCGTTATTGTTATAAATTCCTTTTTAGTATATACTTTTGTAATCATATTCCTCAAGTCTGATTCTCCTGCGTTGTAATTATGAGTTTGGTTCTTTGAGTTTGCATAGCCATACTAATGGTCTATGGTCTGTGTATATATACAATTGTAGTCCGTAAAGGTATGGTCTAAAATATTTCGTCGCCCAAATTATGGCTAATAGTTCCTTCTCTATTGTACTATATTTCTGTTCAGTCTCATTTAGGGTAGCTGATGGGTTTATCGCTACCTACTATTCCTTGGCTTAATACTGCGCCTACTGCTACATTTGATGCGTCAGTTGTCAACATAAATGGTTTTGAAAAGTCTGGGTATTCTAATACAGGGGTGATTTGTGAATATGCATTTAATTTGGTCTACGGCTTTAATGAATTCTGGGGTGTGTTGAATTTTATTTACTTTTTTTAAACAATTAGTCAGGGGTTTCGTTATCTGTGCGTAACCTTTAATGAATTTGCGGTAATAAGAATAACCACTAAGTCCTAAAAATCCTTTAATTTTTTTATTCGTATTTGGTATGGGGTAATTTAATACTGCGTTCGTTTTATCGGGGTTTGGCATAACTCCTTGAAGTGTTATTATTTGTCCTAAAAATGCTACTTCTTTTTGTAAAAATTCGCTCTTATCTAGTTATATTTTAAAATAGGTCTTTCTTAATCTTTCGAATACCACTCTCAGTCTTTCTATGTGTTCTACCAGTGATGTTTAGTATACTATGATGTCGTCTAGGTACACAAGATATTTCTCGTTGTGTATTCCTCGTATTATAGTGTCCATGACTCGCTGAAAAGTGGCGGGTGTATTCTTCAGTCCAAATGGCATTCATTTATATTCATAATGTCCTCTAGGTGTACTAAATGCGGTTTTCGCTGTGTCTTTCTCGTCCATTTCTACTTGATGATATCCTGATGCAAAGTCTAATGTTGAAAAATACTGACACTATCCTAGTTTGTATAAAATTTCGGTGATATTGGGTAGTGAATATTTGTCATCTATCGTTTTTTCGTTTAGCTTTCTGTAGTCTATTACCATTCGATCTTTTCTCTTGCCTAAGGCGTCTAATTTCTTTGGTACTATTAATACGGGGCTGATCCATGGTGAGTTGAAGTGTTGGATTATATCTTGTTCTAATAAATCTGTTACTTGTCTATCGGCTTCTTCCTGGCTTGCCTGAGGTAGTCTACATGCTTTTGTAAAAATTGGTTTGTTGTCTGTTAGTTCGATATTGTGTTTGACTGTATTGGTAAAGGTTAAGGATATTCCTTCACAATGGAATATTTCGCGGTATTCAAAACATAAGTTTTTAATTGCTCTTTCCTCTTCTTCCTTGAAACCCGTATTGAAGCGAATGTTACTTAAATTTTTCTCTTAGCATTTTGTCGTGTTCTACGGGATTGTAATCGTTTTCTAAATTTTGGTCTATTTCCATTTCCTTAAAATTTAATTTTTCTACGTTAATTGGGTTTGTTAGCGATAGTTTTATAGGGTAATTATTTGAGTTTAGAATCGTTGTAGTGGCATAATTATCTTTTATTTGTACTCCTTGTTGAAATGTTGAAATGTTTTGTGATTTATAATTCCTACGTCGTTTGTTGAGTCCACTGGAATTTTTATTTGTTGCTCTGTACGGGGTTCTATGGTGTATCTTTTCTCGGTTTGGATATTTTGGAATTTAATGGAGATTTGTCGGTGTTTCGTTCTTAATAAACGGTTTTTTATATCAAGATTGGCTCCTAATTTTCTTAGAAAGTCCATTCCTATTACTCCTTCATATTTATCGTTAAATTCAAAAATACAAAATTTATGTTTCATTTTTACATTGAATGTTTTTGGGAAGGGTATATTAGCTACGAATTGGTGTAAGGTCGTTTGATGAGCTATTTTAATTTTAAAGGGTTCTCTCTCTACAAAATCTAAATAATGTTTTTCTACGGTTCGGGGGTTAATTAGTATTTTCGATGATCGGGTATCGATTAGTAATTTAAATTTTGCGTGGGGTATTTCTATATATTGCAATAGTTCTTGATTGCTATTATTTAAATTGATTGCGTTTGGTCGTTTATAAATCGGTCTATTTGAAAATTTGAGCACGCGTTTTCTTCGTCGTCCTCTTCGTAGTTTTCACATGGGTTCTTACGTTTGTAAATCTCTAAATGGTTACATTCATCGTTAGGTTCTTCTACTTCTTGGTGAAATAATTTTTCCGAGGTAAAGTTTCGTTTTTAGTAATAGCTTGATCGGATTTGCGATATTTTCGTATTTTGTCTGGTGTTACCAGATGAGGTGTCCATAGAGGTTGGTTTGTAATAACTGTTAGGTTTGTAATTATTATTCATTATCGGTGTATTTCTAATGGGGTTTGCGCTGAATGCTGGTCTTTGTTGGTTCATATTCTGGTTGAATCTTGGTGTGAATGTGTGCTTCGTAAAGTTTGAGTTGAACGTTGGTCTTGGAAATTGTTTGTTAAGTTTGTGTTATTAAAATTCGGGTTATTGATTCGCGGTTGAATTGTTTTTGTGTTAAATGTAATGAATTTTGTTTACGTGGTTGTTTGTCTCACGTCTTGTATGGTTTTTTATTGGTGAATAATTTTTATTCGCATTGGGGATATATAGTCTGTTTCGATAATACATTACGTTTTCTTTCTCTATGATCGTATTCATGGCTTCTTCTAAATTTTGGAGATATTGGAATTTTATTTTATCTGATAATCGTTCTGGTAATGCGTTTATATAGGTGTTCAGTGCCATTTCGTCATACATTTTTGTCTTTAAAAGTTGAATATTTTGGCCGTGTTCTTTTATTGGTGATTTTGTTAGGATTAAACTTTTTACGTCTTGGCATTTTATTCCGAATTGATACGGGGATTGGTTACTTTCCATTCTTAGGTTTATTAGGTTGCGAATAAAACATTTGATGTTGTATTGGTCGCCGAAATATGCTATTAATATGCGCTTAAAAACTTCCCACTGGTCTAAATCATCTAGGCTGGTAATTAGCGTTAGTGCCCGTACTGTCAGTTTACTTATTATCAGGCGTAAGAGTAATACATTTCTTTCATAATATTCTAGTTTGTATAAAGGTTTTCAAAGGGTTGTTCTAATAGTTAATAGTTACTTTCGGTTTTAATTAATTTCAAATTTTTGTATAAATTGAGATTTATTTTTCGATTTGTATTGTTACTTTCAAGTTTGGTTTGTTAGTTTTCAGTTTGGATTGTGTTGCGGTATTTAAAAACCGCTTTACTTATTTTTTATACGTAGTTATACGGTGTTATAATTAAATTAGAGATTTGTGCTTGGTAATGTCAGGTAAGTTGCTGTAGCCTTGAATTCGTATTTTTATACTTCGCAAATTTTATGGTCATCGCGGGTTTTAATTTTCTGTAAGGTTTCTCTGGGGATTAATTTATTGGAATAATTGCGTTGTTTTGTACGTTTTGTCGCGTCAGTTGTAATTTTATTTTATATCAGTCGTGCTGATTAATTGAGTCTGCTTCAATTATTTCGTCTACGTAGGTGTTGTAATTGATAAGTGCATGAGTATGCTTCCTTTTAATTGCAATGTCTAGTTACCTTGAATGTTTAATTATAGGGTTGCAAGTTTTTAGTCTACCGTTTCGTTACATTAGTTGCATCGATGTCTCCTTTACAATTTATACAATAAATTGTTTAAATTATAAGTTTTTAAGTCTGTTGAAGATCTAATTTCAGTCTCAGTGTTAAGTTTTGTTGCAATAAATTGCGTGATGTTTTTGTATAATTAGATATCCTCGTGCTGAAAAATATTTAATTATAAAATATGTCACGTTTGAATGATTTTTATAAGGTTGCGATGAGTGAATGGTTTTTATTCAATGATGAGAATTTGCGTTGTGGATTCGCACGCTGCTGAGTTAATAATTAAAAAGATGTTTCTGTAATTACGCACTTCCGTCAATTTGTTGCGCTGTAAGTTAACTTTTGAATAATTCGTTTCTATAAGCTTTTGGTAATAGAATGGTAAAATTAATTGCTTTCTATTTTTTGTATTTAAAAATCGTTTTTGTTTTGTATTAATAATTCGTGCGCCCGTTATGTTTTTGGTTTATTAATAATTCGTAATAATTGTACTAATTTGCCCATGCAAATGCGTCTTTTCAGTTTTCTTGTTTTAAAATTTTTTCGTTTTAAAAATAAGTTCTCATGGTTAAAAATAATTATCATTAGTAAATTATTTTCATAAAATGGCATAGATTGCAATAAAAAAATGTGTACATAAAACATTTGCTTACTAGCTAGCAAGAATCAATGAATTTGTAAATGGAATCAAATGGTTGTAAGGATAAATTAACTTATATAATTTTTATCGTCGTTTTCTTGAGCTCTGTCGATTTTTGTACTGCGTCCAAGTTTATATTGGGTTTGGATTCGGTCGATTCCTGTACCTCTTCCAAGTTTTTTTGGTTGGGTTCGGTCGATTCTTGTACCTTCAAACCTTCAGACTTTGTTTGGGTTCTTGCAGATTGGGAATTGAAACTCTTGGTCACCAGTTCTCCGATTTTTGGATTCGTAGTGCCTTTCTGTATCCGTACAACTGCGCCAGTTACGTTTGCGCCTTGGGAGCGGTCTTTTAAAAACTTCTTCCAAAACTTGTAAAAAAGTTTTATTATTCAAACAAACATTAAATATGGAATTTTGACAAGCTAGATTAAATATCCTAAGTCGAAATAAAATTAATAATTGACTAATACTAGGGCGAGTAGCCTAAGTAAACGGCAATGTTGAAGTTGAAATACTGTAGACTGACTGACTGATCTGGGGTTCCCGGGGTATTTATGTTATCCTTGCCCCTCACATGTCTGTGGGAAACTTGCAGAGCTCATGTCTGCTTATTTCTTAACTCTATTCATTATACAATGTAACAATCTTAATTTCTAAGTAATCGCGGTTTCTAAACCGTCTGCGACCTGCATCTGCAGTATTGCTTACTGTATGGAATACAATGTATTGTATCCGTTCTCGCAACTTGTTTGTGAACTTTCAATAACCTTACTGGTTTTATCGTTGAATTTACATTGTTGCATATACTTAAATTTCTTTAACAATTTTTTACTAATTTCTAATAATTTCTATTAATGATACATATAGATTAGGGGATAAATAACTCGTGTTAAAGCCTATTTATAACCCAAAGATAATTTTAGTCTCTATTTAGTGTGCTGTGCCTTTTGTTTTGTTACTAGATATGACTGTTATTAGAGGAGAGTAGGGTAAAACCGACCTGGCGGTTCAAACAGACCCGTATGAAGAATGCGTACTGATAATTTGCGAAATGATTGCGAATTAGTGAAACAGAAGCCATTACGTGTGTGCGGAGCTGGTAGAAGTGATTCACGTTAAGAAGAAACCAACGTCATAATGCGCAAAAAACAAAAATCAGTTTTTGCCCGTAAGACGAGTGGAGCTAGAAAAAAAGGACAAAATCGCTAATATGGAATGAAATTGCCCGAATTACAGCATAACACAGGAAAAGTGAAGGAAATGATAGAAAACGAATGTCACGCTAACACAGTTGAGATTGGGATGGTCTAAAAAACGGCAACAACAGGACCCACAAACCAAACCGCTTCTTTTAAAACATCTGTACCTGTAGTGATATTTAAACACAGAACATACATAAAATATAACACTAATAAATAGCTTTCTTATTCTGAATGGACCTGCACCTTGAAGAAGTTCTATATTACTAAAACGGATATGACGGCTTGCGTGTTTCAGTGAGCTAAAGAATCGAACTATCGCTCTAGCCAAATTAGAGCGGTCTTCAGTTAAGAACCAGATTAAGATAGGTCCGCAAAAGAGGGCAGCAGCTCTTTCGGTACTTAGAGGTCGAAGACCATAGGGATCGGTATGACATTCTAAGACACACTACTGCGATGTGGAAGGCAACGGAAAACCACCACATTATCTCCGAAGTACACAGCGTACTTAAATTGTTATTTAACATTATGACATCCTTTAGGGCAAAGATTCCAAACTTAAAATAGTCCCGCATTGAGATCTCTGGGAGAGGAACTGCTGTAGAAAGGCTACTAATTTCACACCGATAACGTAAATTACACTGTGTATCTAATTTCTAATTAAAGGTAATTAAGTACTCGCATTACTCAATTTCGCCTGTTCATTATCTTGTATGATATTTCAGACTGCAAATAGCTTTGATGATCATAGATAGAGAACTGGATCCCCTTGAAGTACTTGCCTTTAGGTTTGTTTGATCATACTGAAACTGAGAAGTTTTTTCACATTATTAACCTATAGTTTAAAATGCCCAAGGGAAATGCCCTTATACGTATGGTCATGCTAAGATTAAACAAACTGCAAATCAGGGTAATGAAAGTTCTTCAAAAAAATGATTCCAAAATTACCTGTACTATTGATGACTGGTCATCTGTAGCTGAAAATTCGTACTATGCAATAATCGGGCACTTTATTGATAAATACTTGAATCGGCAGTCATTAGTTATCAATTTTGTTCCTGCCAATGAATGACACTCAGGCCGAGACATAGCTCAGTTGTCTTTTAAAACCCTGAAAGAATATGGTCCGCAAGAAAGAGTGCCTGGAATAACTGTTGAAAATACAGCTAGCAACACCATTTTTATGTTGGAACTATCAGAGTTGTTTCCACAGTTCAACAATATTGATCAGCACTTCGGCTGCATTGCTCATATTTTAAATCTAGGTGTTCAAGAAATGTTAAAATAGCTGAACCTTCAAGATCCGCTAGAGGAAAACCTTTAAAGAGATGAAAATGTTGCAGTTAAGTAAAGATAAAGATTCCGAGAATGTACGAATAGTAACAGCATATGAAGACCAAGCGCAAGAAGCGGTTAGCGAGACAATTGCAGAGTTCCCTACAATGTGATAAGTAAAATAAGATTTGTGCTTAAAAAATAAAAAAACTTTGAAAACTTACACTTAAATTTAAAAACTGTTTGAATTAGCAACTGTTCCGTCTTGTAAGACTTTAGTGTTAGATGTTTCAACACGGTGGAATTTAACGCATAATATGTTATGAACGATGTCGGAAGTGAAATGTAGTTTGAATTTATTCCTAAATGTTGAAAAATCTCTGAAACGGTACGGTATTAGTATCGCAGAAGGGGAATGGCAAATATTTGAGCACGTTGCAAAATGTTTAAATAATTTTCAGAAAATCTCCGACAGACTCGGGGGAGCAAGTATGTAACTCTCTACCAGGCGTAATGTAAACTTTAAGACATTAATAGATAAAACAGACGAAACCATTCAGCAGCTAAATACAAAAAGCGATTGATCGTCTATTGACGAAGGAACTAGCGTACAAAGCAGCACGGGACAAAATGCTCATTCACTATAATAAAACTAATTGAGGTATATTGTGCTACGCCTGTGTTCGATTTTATACATAAAAAAGAGGTATTCCACTTAATTTCTTAAAGAAAAGAAATGAAAAGTCACTCTATAGAAAAATTCAAAAAAAATTTTAAAAAATGCGATCTAGTAGTACCCACCGAGGAAGAAAATGATATTGCTTCAGCAGAAGAGGATTTTGATTTACATTATTTGTATAAAAAAACCGGGCGATGTCCACACAGTTTTCATCGTGATTCGACCAGAGAACTTACAGAATACCTCAGGCTCCCATGAATTGAGTACAAATCAAATAGTATTTACGATTTTGGGATCCATGGCAAGGGATATTTCTAGTATTAGTGCCCAATATGTTATGCAAATTACTAATTATAATGCGAACTGTTTATTTCATACAGTAAAAATTTAATAGTTTAATTTATAATATTAAAAATATTTTTGCATTATTTTTATTGTAAATAATTCATCTCAGTTACAAATATTAATAAAATTCCATAGTTCTGTGTTCTAGTTTAAGAATATTGTCCAAACGCGTTAATAGATCACTTCTAAACCTAGAATATAAATTTTCCAAATACGATATAGTTACAAATTGAAGCACTTCATAGCTTTAAGCAAACTGTATTCACACTAAAACATTTTAGTACTTAACCATTGTGCAAATATAGCTTTATTTTGGAAATTTGGACTATTTTAAAATACCTTACAAGGAATTTTCCCGTAACGGTACAAAGCGTTGTCGCATTAGTAACTGTGACAATAAGTGAAAACTCTTTAAAAAATTGCATTTCAAATTGACCTTTTTGTAATAAATTGAAACATAGCAGTAGTAGCATTCGATGGTCTTGGTGTCTCCTCCTTTCTTCTCCCTCCTCCGCCAACCACCATCTACCCTAGGTTTTACATGAAAATTCCCATAAGGAGGATCTGCTGGGAGGAATTTCCTACTTGCTCCCTCCTTGCTTGGACACCCCCACACCAGCCATTTTACTTACGTCACACCCGCCTTCTTTGATTACGCTACAGCGCCACGTTTGTGGGGAGTCTGGCACAGATCCACCTTATGGAATCCACCCATTGGATCCACCCGATCCACCTGATCCACACCATCCACCACTTGAAGCGTTTTTCTTAGGGTATGATACATAAGTTTCCCAACCCAAAATTTTTTTAAACTAAACTGCTTGAACGCGAATACTAACTACACCATGCGCCACAACTTCAAACTTTTCTTTAGCGCCTTAAGATTTCTAAGAATTTACCTACATTCCCGCTAAATTATAGCTTTCCTGCAGCTCATACCTAAAAAAAAATTCAAAAACCATTCCTAAAACTTTTTATTAGACAATTATTACTCCTCTGATCTTATTCTCATGGTTTTGCTTAAGAACTCCCACATATTTTCCACAATGTCATAACTATATTTTTTGTGTTAAAGGATTTCACTTCGGTAGTCCCTTCTCCCATTTTTGTGTAGACGCCGTAGAGTTCGCAATTAACTTTTATTGCTGTATGTTGTGTTCTTTCTTGATTAATCGAATAAGCCACTCTTTCTGCGTCCAAAGAAATTAGGACACTCCATCGTCGGTACTGTCGTTGTTTATGACATAGCTAGCGATACGGTTATTAAACGCCGTGCTAACAATTTCTACCATCTTTGCCAGTAGCGGTAACTGCTGCATTTTTATGTCTGTTGCTCCTTAAGTGTGCGGCATTCGTAGTCTTTTTCACTTCCAAATCGCACACTTTACACAGAATTCGTGGTTGTTTCGAACAAGACCGTTCAACAGCCGGCGGAGCTGGACGTTTACGGCTTAGTGACATAGCGTGCTGTTTTTCCTTGTGTCGCGGTAGTTTGTCCATTATCGCAAAAGCGATACAACAAGACCCACAGTTTAAGTACTTTGCTGCTGAAGGATGTATAGACTTAACCCTGGACGATGTTACACCACAACATTTATTCTGGTGTCGTTTGAGAGCATTTTTCCAGGTATAGAAAGCACCACAAGAGTTGCAATTAAAAATATCTTCGGACTGCATTTTTTTCGACAAGCTTTCAAGGAGTACACATTATAACTAAAGCTTTACATGTAGCGCCGTGGTTCATATACATTTTGGAAACAATCGAAGATTGCCGAAGACACTCGAAGAATGCGCAAGGTATGAGCGACAGGAAAACTATAATTTAGCGTGAATCTAGATAAATTCTTGGAAATCTTAAGGCGCAAAGGAAAAGTTTGGAATTGTCGCGCATGGTGTAGTTAGTATTCGCGTTCATGCAGTTCAGTTTTAAAAAATTTCGAGTTGAAAACTTATGTATCATACCCTAAGAAAAAACGCTCCGAGTGATGGATTAGGTGAATAAGGTTGATCGGGTGGATTCACGGATGGATTCCATAAGTTAGATCTGTGCCAGACTACCCACATACGTGAAGCAATTTGAGTCGGTGGCGCTGTAACGTAATCAAAAAAAGCGGGTGTGACGTAATCAAAAAGGCTGATGTGGGGTGTCCGAGCAAGGAGTGAGCAAGGAGGTAGCAAGGAAGGAGCAAGGTGGGAGCAAGGAGGGAGCAAGGGGGAACTCTCACCCAGGGGGATCCTTCTTATGGAAATTTACATGTAAAACCTAGGTTAAATGGCGGGGAAGGAGGATGGAGGAGGGAAGAGGAGACACCAGGACCACTCAATCCTCCTACTCATAACTGGTAGGTCTAAATGTCTTGCCGACTTAGAACTGTATAGTGTACTGCTAAGCCAAACTTTTGTGCCTTCTATTTCAAGCATACGACTTTAAAATTTAACAGTTGCCTTAATTGCTAATTATGTAATACATTAACTTTCATATAAAAAGAATACTTTCAAAAATTAGCTAGCAAGCTTTTGTCGTCTACTGCTGCACCTCTGGAGTTTTGAAGATTATCGAATAATCTCAATGCTTAACAGTTTTTCAATTCCTCAAACAGTTCGAAAAATTTACTACTAAAAAGCAAGTAACAATTGCGAAATGCAAAAAATCTCGCACGAGATGCGAGACGTCTCGCGTCTATTGACGCGAGATGAGACCGATTGTTACGGTAATCCGTGCGGACCAAAGAAAAGTAAAGTACCGTAAGTAAAATAGCAGTAGCCCGCACCGGGTACCGCAACTAAATAAAGGGAGAATCGAAAGAATTTTGCAGTGCTAGCTAAAAGCGTCGCAGAGTGGGGTAGGTCACACGTAAAGAAAAAGATTGGAAACCTCAAGGTATAAATTTGATTTACAACTAGATTAACCATAATACATAAAAATATTTATCAAACCCTTAATTAGAAAAACATGTTGCAGCAGAAAAAAAAAACAGTTTCGACGAAAACAATAATTTCTGCAAAATATCCCGAAGAATTTATAGTACAAAGATTTTCACCAAAATAATAAAGTTCACAAATTATCCCGAAGGATTTCCACAGTACCATAAAATATTTAAGCAAAAATATAATTGTTTCCTTACCAACTTTCCTGTAAAGTAATTTAAATGGTACCGTCTCACATACACATTAAACAGAAAAAAAATTATTTAAACAACATCTAGAGTGGACTGCCAGTAGTTCTGTTACATTTACAATTCTTAAATCTTTGTGATTAAACTAGTTTAACGGTTAGTGGGCAAACAAGAGAAAATAGGTCTACTTACATTTTATCGTGATCACCGATATTCCACTGATAGAATGCATTCTCTGGGTCGACCCGGGTGGTAGCATTATACCTAAATCGTAGGATAGCCCTAAAAAGATCATATAAGAAAAATAGGTTTATAGATAGTGAGAGATAAAATTAATTGCTATAATCTTTACTAATAACAGCTGTCACTATAATTGCATGCTGACGGTCTTGAGCGAGGTGGAATCCATTTCCATTACTAAAACCAAATCTTAGAAAAACAAGAATTCAACCAGAAAAAAACCAAATTTAAACCAAATTTATTGTTGGTAAAATCATTGACTGCTATAGAGAATTTAACGGACAGGCAGGACGTTTTGTACCTGCTTATACATCAGGTTACAGCTCGCAAATCGTCCAGGCCCAACACAGTACATCCAAGATAATAAAGATAAAATTTTCCATTCCGGTATTGTTAGGGTTTTATGTCGCTTCTGCGAATTTGTAAATGTGCCTTCACCTGGGTTAAACTGTTTAAGTAGATGAAATGTACGAATATACCAACGCACCCCACCTATTGGACTGGCCGGCTGAGGGGTTGCGCCTCTCGTTAAGGAATGAACTTGAGTACTGTGCAGAATGCTGTCGAGAGCGGTCACGCAATATTATTGTCATTAACAATGCTCCCTATGAGCAACTATTCTTGACGAATACGTATTGTTTCTATTGTTTAAAAATGCCTTGCTCTGCGGGGCTGTTGTACTATTCTAACAAAACTTATTTATAAAGTAAATGTATATACCTTAACCGAGCACGCGAGTTATGTATCCCCCAATTACCTATATATATTGATATATTAAATCTAATAGGAATTATTAGAAACTGTTAAGTAAAAGTATAAGTTCAATGCAACATTGTAACACAAGGATAACCCAGAGAGGTTATCGACAGTTCATGAGAACGGACACGCAACTTTGCATCCGTGAGGGAAGTGATACTGCAGGTGGCAGGTCACAGGCGGTCAACAGACCGCAATTACTTAGAATTAAGATTGATACATTGTAACAAAGTGTAAAGCAGACATGAGATCTGCAAGTTCCCACAAGCCGTGTGAGGGGCAGGTTATTATAAAAAGCCCAGGAGCTCAAGGCCCGGCAGTCAGTCTTCGAACTCCATACTTCGTTGTTCAAGCTACTCAACCGAGTCAGTCTGAGTTTACAGCTTTTGCAGCGTTGTCTACCTAGACTACTCGCCCAGTACAATAATTAATTTTTAGTATTATGTACAAGTTATCTAAATTTTAATTTCAAATAAATTTTGTTAAAGTGTCGAAGTTTTTTTAAAAAACACAGCTCCAAAGGCCCGAACTTTAACTGGCGCAGTCGTAACGGATGTCAAAAGGGCACTGAAAATCCAAAAATCGGAAAATTGGTGACCAAGAATTTTAATTCGAAATTTTGGCAGAACCCAAACCAAGTTGGAGGAAGAACAAGCATAGTCTAAATCTAACAAACCAACCAAGGTGGACAAGATACAGCATCGATCGAGCCTACCAAAGAAACAGATGAAATTAATGTAAGTTCATTTCCATACCTTTTTTTAACCAGAAACTACAATTGATATATGCTAGTATTATAATTATTGATTACCATTTATTATTATTGTTTTATGAATTTTATTTTTATGAATATTGTTTTGAAAATAATTACAAAGTGAATTATTTCCAAAAAAAAACGAGACCTTATTTTAAGAAAGTATTAACCTATGAGACGAATGTTAAAGAGATATTTTTTTTCTTTAAAAAGCAAATGATACTTGAATTTAAAAGAGATTTTCTTTTAAAAAGTAAATGAGAATTGATATTAAGAGATTCTTACCACAATTATTAGAACGAAAAGAATCCAAAAAATAACGGGCGCACATTCACTAACACCAAAATAAGAAACATTAACCAGCGCGATTCAAAAGCACGTTTTCAATCCGGTAAAATAAAAACACAGAACGCAAAATTAATTTCAAAGCTAAAGCTAATCCTTTAAAGCAATCACAAAAACGATTATTTAAAACACTGACCTCTATAAAACTGTATGAACCACAGCAAGAACATTCTGCATTAACTAAAACTACGGTAACCTAAAACCACTGTAATCTAAAACGCTATCCGAAGAAAGCAAGAAGCATCCTTTATTACGCATTTAAAACCTCAGAGAAAATCGCTTTCAGAACCTTGCATAGTATAAAGCAACGCAATTTGCATTATTAAATCAATCATAAAAGCGCATGAAAATTACACCACAACGAGCTATAAATAAATTGCAGTACAAACACGATATAAAATCTAAACGTCTTTCAATTAATTAATCAGCATTTCTAAAGTGCATTATTCCAATACGAATACAGAATAACGCTAAACGTTATCATACGCTCATAATTGTAACCTGAAAACGCACATAACGGAGAGTTCAATTACAAGTCGTGAACACCGAGATATTTAAAAATAAATAGACGTAACACTTTATGCAAGCAGTTAGCAATTACAGAAGCGAAGTATCTAATTTCTATTAACACCTGTAAGTGTTAATAATCTCAACAAGTATAGTCATATGTACGCAATTATTACAAAGTAACAAAGATTACATCCTTTAGTATTCAATTTCAACAATAAAGTGCAGAAGTAATTAACCTCAAGTCATAATTACGCAACTCAGTAAAACCCACGGAAAGAGTATTAATTACAAATTAACAGAATTTAACTAAAACAACACTAAGCGAGAATAAATCCATCCATTTCAGATTCCTTAAGAAGCAGAAACTCAAGACAAATTAAAAGCTGCATAAAAACAAGCAAATCCAAGACTACGGTAATTAATTCAACGTTATTGAATACAAATCTCACGAGTACATCACCGCACTGTGTAACTAAGCACAAGTAACAGCGACTACAATTCTAAAAATAACCAGACGCAGTCTAAACTTAAAATTAATAAATCCAAACCAAAATTAATATTACAAGTACGAAATTAATCTCAATTTTTACCAAATTTTTTACTTACCCAATCTAAACTGAAAATTAACAAATCCTGACCAAAAATAACGCTGAAAAATAGCAAAATAGATCTCAATCTCTACACAATTTGAAATTACCTAATCTAATTGAAAAACTAATAAACCCAAACCGAAATTAACGTTTCAAATAGGAAAATCATCCCCAATTTTTACAAAATTCAAAACTATTCAATCTAAAAGGAAAATTAATAAAACCAAAAGCATAATTAACGTTACAAATAGAAAATCAACCCTAATTTTTACAAAATTTGAAATTTCACAACCCAAACGGAAAATTAGTAAATCCGAAGCGAAAATAACAATGCAAATAGCGAAATAAAGCTTAATTCAAAAAAAAAATTTTTAAATTTCCCAAAATTAAAACAGCCCATCAAACAACACTACACCAATTCGTAGCAAATATACCCTTACCGAGAACATTTAATGTTAAAATGAAACATAAATTTTGTGTATTCGAATTTAACGACAAATATGACGGATTAATCGGAATGGTCCTTCTAAGAAAATTAGGAGCCAACATTGACATTACAAATCGCTTATTAAGGACAAAATACGGAAAAATCCCAATTAAATTTCAAAACACACAAATTGAACAAAAATACACTATAGAACCCCGAACGGAAAGAAAAATAAAAATCCCAGTTAAATCTAACAAAAATTTAGGAATAATAAATCATATGACATTTCAACAAGGAGTAGAAACCCCAACTGCCTTAGTGCAAATAAAAGATAATTATGCAACCACAACAATATTAAATTCAAACGACTATCCCGTAGAATTATCATTGACAGACCCAATTAACGTAGAAGAACTAAATTTAAACGAAATGGAAATAGACGAAAATTTAGAAAACGATTACAACCCAATAGATCATGACGAAATGTTAAGAGAAAATTTAACTAACATCCGCTTCAATACCGACATCAATCAAGAAGAAGAAAGAGCAATTAAAAACTTATGTTTTGAATACCGAGACATATTCCATTGCGAAGGAATACCATTAACATTCACCAACACAGTAAAACATAATATCGAGTTAACAGACGACAAACCTATTTTTACAAAAGCATATAGACTACCTCATGCAAGCCAAGAAGAAGCTGACAGACAAGTAGCAGACTTATTAGACCAAGACATAATCCAGCACTCCAATTCACCATGGAGCAGCCCCGTGTTAATAGTACCTAAGAAATTAGACGCAACCGGAAAGAGAAAGTACAGAATGGTAATAGACTATAGAAAGTTAAATGAGAAAACGGTAGATGACAAATATCCACTACCAAATATTACCGAAATTTTAGACAAATTAGGCAAATGCCAATATTTTACAACATTAGACCTAGCATCAGGATACCATCAGGTAGAGATGGAAGAAAAAGACATATTAAAAACAGCCTTCAGCACACCTAGAGGACATTACGAATACAAACGAATGCCATTTGGATTAAATAACGCACCCGCTACTTTCCAGAGAGTCATGGACAATATATTACGAGGAATACGCAATGAAAAATGTCTTGTATACCTTGACGACATCATAGTTTATTCTACATCATTGGTAGAACACATAGAAAGATTGAAAGAAGTATTCAAAAGACTTAGACAAGCACATTTTAAAGTACAACTAGACAAAAGTGAATTCTTACAAAAAGAAGTATCATTTTTAGGACATGTAATAACACCCCAAGGAGTAATGCCAAATCCAGACAAAACAAATGCAGTTCTAAATTACCCATTACCAAAGACAACCAAAGAAATTAAAGGATTTCTAGGACTTAGTGGTTACTATCGCAAATTCATTAAAGGTTACGCTCAGATAACCAAACCCCTGACAAATTGTTTAAAAAAGGGAAACAAAATTGAACACACCCCGGAATTTATTAAAGCCGTAGACAAAATTAAAAACATATTAACGAATCACCCTGTATTAGAATACCCAGACTTTACAAAACCATTTATACTGACGACAGACGCATCGAATGTAGCATTAGGCGCAGTATTGAGCCAAGGAAAAGTAGGTAGCGATAAACCTATCAGCTACGCATCCAGAACCCTGAATGAAACCGAACAAAAATATAGTACCATAGAAAAAGAATTATTAGCCATAATTTGGGCAACAAAATATTTTAGACCTTACTTATACGGAAGAAAATTTTACATATATACCGATCATAGACCACTAGTATGGTTATGCAAACTGAAAGAACCGAATTCAAAATTACAAAGATGGAGAATCAGACTCGAAGAGTATGATTACGAAATTATATATAAAAAGGGAATTTATAACAACAACGCAGACGCTTTAAGTAGAATTCAACTCAATGCATTAGAAACTGAATCCATTATAGGAAACGTAGACGAAGCAGAAACAAGGGAAGACCCAGACGAGATCGACACAATACATTCGACACAAAACGAAGAACCAAAAAACGCGATTAGAATCTTAAACGAAGCAATCGATATGAAACCTAACCAATTTATAATAACAGAAGTTTTAAATAACCCCAATCCAGTAAAATATACAAAAGTAGATAACAAAAAGATATATCAAATTCAAATAACAAAAGATGACAACGAGGAACAAATAATTAAAATTCTAAAAGAATACACCCCCGAGAAAAAACGATTTTATTTTTATTTCAACACCGAACATTTATACCAAAGATTTTCAGAATTATACATTAAAGTATTCAACAACTCTGGACCTGAACTCATCAGATGTACTAGAAAACTAATAACACTAGACGACCCTGACGAAATAAACGATGTAATTAGAAATCAACACGAAGGAAAAACCATCCATCGTGGAATTAACGAAACAATAAAACAACTCATAAGACGTTATTATTTTAAAGACATGAAGGACTTGACCACAGATTTCATTAACCAATGCGAATTATGTGCCAAAGCAAAATATGATAGGAAACCCCCAAAGATACCCTTAATGTTAACCAAAACACCCGACAAACCATTTCAAAAACTACATGCCGATACTCTAGTAGTAGAAGCGCAAAACTATCTAACAATTGTAGACGCATTTACAAAAATAGGCCAAGCAATACCAATCACATCCAAAAATAGCATCAACGTGACCCAAGGATTTTTACAATATTTCACATTTTACGGAACACCCGAATCAATAACTCTAGACAATGGTAGCGAATTTAAAAACGAGACAATACAAAACACTTTAGAACTACACAAAATAAAAATTCATTTCATAACGGAAAACCACCCTGAATCAAACGGACTAATTGAACGACTACATTTAACCCTGTTAGAACAAATTCGATTATTAAGAATAAATTATAAAAAGGAACATATAACCAATTTAATGTCATACGCACTAATCGCCTATAATAACACAATTCACTCATCAACAAATTTTACATCCTTAGAATTAACCTTAGGACATTCAGATTCACGAAATCTCTATGACATACACTACAATAAAGAAGTATATCAACAATATGCGAAAGATCACAAACAAAAACTAAAAATAACTTATGACAAAGTAAAAGATAAATTAGAAAACGATAAGGAACGTATCACCACAACCCGAAATAAAAATACCGACTCAAATAAATTTTCAATAGGACAAACCGTGTATGAGAAAAACTTTCAAAGCAAGCGACACAAAACAGTATCCAGAAATTTAGGATCATTTAAAATTAAGAAAATATCAGATAAAAACATAGCAGTAGTAGACAACGGTAAAATAACAAAGTACATTCATTTGAAAAACCTAAGACACCCTGTAATTTCAGATGGACAATCATCACCCTTACCGTCAACCTCCACCCAGGTAGAACGGACAACCAAGTAATAATATAACATATAAAAACAACCCCGGTGTACTACCAATAAACTAGGCAGTATACAAAATACAATATTTACTTACTTTAATGCAACAAATTTTAGCAACGCTAGAAAACGCAGTAACATTTGCCAAATTAAATACCTTATACTCTAGTATTATTGAACCAACCGATTTATTAAACGAATTAGATCACTTATAATTAACAGTAAATTACCTTTTGATGTAACAGAATCGAACATTCTAATATTCGAAAAAATAGCTATAGTAAAAGGCTACATTAAGAATAACGAAATAATATTTTTAATAGAAATCCCGATAGTAGAAAGTAACAATTATCATTATTATCATTTATTTGATTTCCAACGAAAGTTACTAGCACATACCAAGTAATCATACCCAAAACCAAATTCCTATCCCTAAATGAACTGAGATATGGTTATACAAACGAAAAATGTACTGAAGTAACACCAAACCAATATTTATGTCAATCGATGACGACAACAACCATTCAAGAAGACAGCCCTTGTGAAGTACAACTATGAAAATTCTCAAATCATTACGAAAACTGTGAACCCAAACAAGTGCAAATAACTAATATGAAAATTCAAAAAGTTACAGATAACAAATGGATAGCCATTTTCTCAACAGAAGTAATTGCAACCATCCACTGCAACCAAGATGAAAATAACCAAGCATTAATCGGAAGCGAACTAATTACCCTCAAAGAAGATTGTTATGTGAAATTGAAAGATGAAGTAATCAGAGTTTACCAAGATCCCATAGCAACAAAGAAACTTGTAAACCTACCGGAACTACAGTTCAAGATACATTATAATTTGAATTAGGGCCGCTATACTTGCGGCCACGTCCCCAATGCTCCACCCGGAGGTACTACATTGGGTTTAAACGCGAAAAATAGTCGTGCTCCTAATTTATTCTTACTTCATAGTTGATTCACCCTAAATAAAAACTAAATAAAAATCTAACAAACCTAAAAATCTAACAAACCTAACAAACTCTAATAATCTAATAAACCTAAAAATCTGACAAAAACTGGAACAAAAACAAAACAAAAACTAAAAACAGGGTTGTAAATAATGGTATCCCTAGCGCTGACTTTCGAGTGTACCCGATCAACAAGCAAAAATGAGAGGGGGAGGGATCCGTAATACCGGATAGCAGACGCCGGTTCTGCTTACCAGTGCGACCTGAAGGGTCGTCTTAAAACTATCCAAATCTAGCTAACTAATTTAAATCCATCCCTAGCTTTCCCCTATCGTTCCCTAACTGATTTACATTACAATCTTCGCAATTCTGCTCGTCCTTCCCAAATATATACTGCAACCAAAATGGCGACAGAACGTCAAACAAAACAAATAAGCCACATAATACATGCTATATATAAATAAATATAAAGTGTAAATATAAAATATAAATAAATATAATTATGTAAATATATAAATAAATGTTTAATAAGCGTTAAGCATATAGCAGTGCACAAAATAGCGAAAGCATCACCCTATTTATCAGGTGCACTCGCACAAGCATTATGTCGGCTAGCGCCTTTACACACCAAACGTGCTTCTTAAATTATTTCAAAACTACTAATTAATGTAAATCAATGCTTGTGCGAGTACAGCCGCCACATTTTAAGTCTTACCTCGATAATAAAATTCTCCAGCATCCGAAGATCTGGTCGTCTGTAACTTACTTCTAAAGGTGGGACGGGTGCACTGCTAAAGTCCTGGTGGGTATGCACTAAATGTTTTTGGGGATCACAATCACTATCACTATCACTTCACTTTCAAGTCCTGGGGATGCGCGGTTGCACTCTGTTTTATTATCCTTGTTTACTTTATTGATTTAATTTAATGAGGGTTTATGATTTATTTGTTATTGTTTATTTGGTATTATTTATTCCCGATTTTCCGCACATAATTATGAAGATAGGCAGTGATTGTATTAATGGAGTGGGGTTTCTCGTGCATATTGGACATTTTGGTATAATTATCTTTTTTTTTTTTTTTTTTTTAATATCAGGTTTTGGTTATGCTCGTATCCTTACTCACGCCAAGTCAATCTAAAATTTTTCAATCCTCCCACCAACCCCACCGAATTTTTACACGCGGTCGTCATTGATTGTCTAATCTCGCGACCCTTCCCGCGAATTCTTTTAAGGCTGTCCAGAACGCCTTCTGGTTAACCACCCCGACTTCCTCTAGGCTTTTGGCCATGCCAGACCTTGGATAGCTAGTTTGCTATCAGCCAACCCTCGATTTCCCGCCTCAAGCGGGCAGTCGAAGAGCACGTGTTTGCGCTTTCCGCGCCCTCACCGCATTCGCAGCGGTCGCTATTGGTTAGACCGAACCTTTGTAAATACGCCTTCAGGGCGCCGTGCCCTGTTATCAACTGCACCATTTTGTGATCGAGCTTAACCTCGATCTTACCTCTGGCTTCTATGCTCGGTATGAATTTGTGGGTCAACCTGCCCGTGGCAGCGTTGTTCCACCTCTTCCCATTGTCGAATTGATTTTTCGCGCAGCTTTCTTTTGATTAAAGACCTCGGTATCGATGAATGTGATATTCGAAAGTCGCCCGTCGCGGCCTCTTTAGCTAATTCGTCAGCCCTATCGTTTCCTACGTTACCATTGTGCGACCTGACCCAACAGAACTTTAAACGTCGAAACTCTAGCGCCGTACGCGCTATCCTCCAGACGTCCGCTTGGAGATCTGTCGAGGTGTTCATGTTTGTTAAAGCCGTTAGCGCCGATTTACTATCACTGATTATATAATACTCGTCTCTGCCCGTATGGTTTATTACGTAATCGATAGCCTCTCGTATGGCTACCAATTCGCACTGGAAGATAGTGCACCAGTTCGCGAGTTTGGTTTGAAACCAAAACACCTCCCTTTCCTGCTTATACACGACAAACGCCGCGCCTGCTTGCCCATCGTCCATACGTGAACCGTCCGTATAAATTCTGATACCCATCGCGTCCTCATCACCTTCGACAAACTCGATCCCTCTAATATCAGCCGGGTGCTCTAACTCAGATACAACAATCTTTCTTGCAATTTCCTATTACCAAGATTAAGATCTTCGATAATTTCGCGCCCTTTTCCTATATTTATTAATCGTTCATCTCTAATCTCCCTAACGACATATTCGATAGGAGAGACCTACTGATCACCAGGACAGCCTCCGTGGAGGTGGTCCTGTACGCCCTCGCCGCTTTTACCGCGGTTATGCGTTGTACGCTCGTCAATTGACGCATCTCCCGGACTTTACAACCTTCTGCCCATACAGAAGCTGCGTACAGTATTGCCGGCTCAATTGCTCCGGCATAAACCGTCCTCAGCGATTCGCCCCTGAAACTCCACTTTATTTTAGCCGCCGCCATCATTTTATTTGATATTTCGCCGCCCTTACTTTTTACGTATTGTACGTGCGCTTTCCAATTTAATTTATTGTCGATCTTGACGCCGAGGTAGGTAATACAATTTTTAAACGGGATTTTCTCCCCTCCTAGCTCTAACCTAGGAGGTCTCTGTCCTGGTTTCGTGCCGAAATAAAGCGCCTCTGACTTCGCCGTGTTAAATTTTAATTTTACCGCCTGCGACCATTCGTGTAATTTATTAAGCGCCTCGTTCGGTTTTGTGCGCATATCCATTAACAATCTCGATCTTACAGTTCAAGATACAACAAGAAGACGAAGAAATAATCAAGAAACCTATGAAGCTAGAGCATCTACACTTAGACGATCTCAACCACGCCGTGAAATTAGTGGAGAGTTATAAAGAACAATTAAATGAACTAAAAACGCCAAAGTTACATTATAATAGTATAAGCGTTTGGACAATTGTATTAATCATTTTAATAATTTTTGTAATTATATATGTATTTTACAAAATGTACCTTAGATATAAGAATGAAGGAAACAGTTCTAGATTTAAGGAAACAAAGAGAAAAATTGAAACAATAAGTACACCCTTAGAAATAATGAATTTTAAATGAAATTGAATAATGAATTTTATGTATTTAAAAATTAAGAAAAACCTTAATTTTTCATTTACGGTGGGAGGAGTTATGTATCCCCCAATTACCTATATATATTGATATATTGAATCTAATAGGAATTATTAGAAATTGTTAAGTAAAGTATAAGTTCAATGCAACATTGTAACACAAGGATAACCCAGAGAGGTTATCGACAGTTCATGAGAACGGACATGCAACTTTGCATCCGTGAGGGCAGTGATACTGCAGGTGGCAGGTCACAGGCGATCAACAGACCGCAATTACTTAGAATTAAGATTGATACATTGTAACATGGTGTAAAGCAGACATGAGATCTGCAAGTTCCCACAAGCCGTGTGAGGGGCAGGTTATTATAAAAAGCCCCGGAGCTCAATGCCCGGCAGTCAGTCTTTGAACTCCATACTTCGTTGTTCAAGCTACTCAACCGAGTCAGTCTGAGTTTACAGCTTTTGCAGCGTTGTCTACCTAGACTACTCGCCCAGTACAATAATTAATTTTTAGTATTATGTACAAGTTATCTAAATTTTAATTTCAAATAAATTTTGTTAAAGTGTCGAAGTTTTTTTAAAAAACACAGCTCCCAAAGCCCGAACTTTAACTCGCGTTGCTTTTTGTTCTACAGACATGTCCAATTGAAGTGTTTCTTTTGGTACAATAACTAGTGTTAATAAACTAAAATAAAATCAATATCAGCAAGAGTACGATTCCCAATCCTATTTGTGAAGCAACAAACCCTTACTATATTCCGAAAGTCCCATATTAAGAATGTTATTTGCTTCTAAGATACTCACGAGGGATTGTTGCAACCGTATAACATTTATACTGCAAAGTTATTAAAACGAATCACGTTCCTTGAAAAGCAAGGGACCGCCACAAAATAAAAACCTTACGCTCGTATTCACACAATATTTCTATTGCCTAACTATCGTTTTAACCCTAATAACTTTACTCGCGGAAAATCAGCACAGTAATGATTGTCGTTTTCCTTGAAACTCGTTCATATTCCGATAAAACTTACCGAAAATTGCGTTTTTAAAGGAACATTTTCTGTCGACCAAAACACCAACATAAAAAATAATTTTTAAAACATCATCTGTTGACAAGAGGACGGAATGAATTGCCTTGATAAAAATGAAACGTCGTTAACCTCTTGGCCGCGTGTCTTAGCAACTACGATTGTCTGCAACCAGCTTTGTAGATTCCTAGAGGTAAGTGTAACGTAGGTTACCTATTTTTTAGTATGATCATAAGAATTTATTCTTTGCAATACATTTGTCCTCGACCTTATAGTAAGCATACCGAAACACTATAACTTATCTCGGGAAGCCAAATGCTTTAGTAAACAAAGCTATTGATGACGCGTATATATTTAACCTTTTCGGAACACCTGACAATCGTTAAGGACAAAATATTTTAATGCAATAGATAATCAATTTTCAATGCTATAATAATATTTCCTAAGTAAACGTTTGTTGATAATAAAAAGTTATAATATGTATTGCTAGACTAAATTGCTATATCTAGATGATAATAGCATGTACTAATGAAACCTACAGGGTGTTGAATAAGCATTTATTTTCATTTCAGGGACGTAACGTAGCACAACTACGAGACGATACGAGACGCGCGAAATGAGACAGACTATATGCGAGACGAGACCGGTCTCCAAAGATCCGAGACGAGAAGAGACCTTTCCGTTTCTTGTCTCGCGTGCATCGCTTGTTATGTCGTTGTGCCATAGTGCGGTTTTTGCGTTGTTGTCTGTAACGATTATTATGTTATCGTTATCGTATGTAAGTGTTGTGTTCGTATAATTCTCTATGTACGGTTCGGGGTCATGTCTGAATTGACAGTAGCTTTAGGCTGTTATCCAGGTTCCAGTATGTCTAGTTGAGATTTCTATGCAGGTGTACTGCTTGCTGCTGTGTTTTTGTATTGTCGTCGCTGTAATGTGCTCGTTCAAAGTATTGTGGCTATCATTGCTGTTTCTCCTGTGACTACTTGTCTTGCCTTTATTGGCATTCCAGGAATTTCCGTCTGATCGTATAGGATTTTTATATAAGTACTAAATGTCGCGTATTTTGTACGTATCTGTTTTGATGTGCATGGCGTTAATTTGTTCAACTTTTTAGACCTTCTTTTATTTGATATCAAAGGTATTTCCTCCACTTTGTGGTGTATTATTTATAATCTGTTTTCTAAATTAGTCTTTCCGTTAGTAGTTTATAAGTTTGGCAGCCTTTTCTGTTTGGGGTGCATTTTTTGTTTCTTTTGGTACAGGAGATGCATGTCGTGGGTGCGTCCTTCTTTGTGCATTCTGCCCTTCGATGATTTCTCACGTCCTATCATCAATATCTACAGGTGTCCTGTTTGTGTTTGCAATATTTTGTATCGTGTCCTAAATTTTGACAGCGCATGTAGCGGGGAAATACTAACTACTCCTTAACTGCAATGCACCTGTATTCTACATAGATTTTTCTTAGGCGTTTTAGTGTATTTCTTAGCTTTTTTGTTACTTGTATTATATAGTGTATGGTTTGTTTGTCGCGCGGTCCTATTATGAAACTCATTATGAAGTCTCTGTCAAAGTCGTCTTTTGTCAGTTCGCGTTTTAGACTTGTATATTAGTGTCTTAATTTCCGCTTCATTGAGGTACGTCGGTATGTCTTAAAGTATTACAAGAGGATTTTGTTTCCGTGGTTTGTGGCAGTTAAGTACGTGTTTGAATTTATCGTTTATGATTTTATTTGCCTTATCTTCTTTGTCTGATGCGATAATTAACGCTTTGCGTGTGGTCCGCATTGATTTAATTTTAATTTTGTCAATCGTTGAGTTTAACGTCTTTCTGAATGTCTCCTCTATTTCTCGTACTGTCTCTACTATTGGAAATACTGTCGTTGCAAGGTACACCATTTTGGATAATTTGTTCAAGTTATTTCAGAATACAACCCATAAAGTAATTGGTTTATCTCGAGCTTGCTAAGTAGAACTTTTCTATTTGGTTATCATTCTATCAGATGCAAATTAACAGAACCACACCCTGAATGTTCCGTAATTTCCGAAATGAATTATTTATTCTATACATCTATAAGGTGACGTAATTAAATTGTAATGTTTAATTCTACGTACACTACTGTAAGTTTCACTTAACTACATCTAGTTGCTTTGATCGTCTCCAACTTCCCTTGTTCTGGAGATATAGTTAAGCTGAACCGCGGTTTGTAAATACGCCGAAACTTTGCATTAATATAATCATGTAAATGCTACAAGCACAAGTTTGTATTAAAAGCAAATTCTACATTTCTAGTAGACCACAATTTTGCTACTAATCTTTGTTAAGTAGCAAAACAGCGTTTTCTTACACAACAGATTTTTATGGAGTTCTTTAATGAAAAGTGTAACAGTTTAAATTTTTCTGTTACCAATACTGTTGGTTAGGCAATGTATTCTACTTAATTCTGATAGATAGACAACCATACATACAAACCTCGTAGGTACGCGTTTGGTTGAAAACAACATTTTAGAAACCAGCTGTGCTTAGGAATGATATTATCTACTTGGTTAGATACGCGAATTTTATCTTCCTTTTCGATTTAAGCACTACATGAAAATGGTTCTTCAGCTTGTGAAGTTGAGTTTGGCCAGAAAAAGCATCAAGTACTTCAGTGCTTACTAGTAGGTTGTCCACCTTGTTATAATGTGCAAAGCCGAAAGTGGGTAAGTTTAATACGCTTTTATTAATTTGGAATTGTTAGATATGATGACAGGTTTTCACTTCAGTTTTTGGTTATGGATTAACGAAAATGGAATTTAGTTATGGATTCACGTGTCATTGAATTATTGCGAGAACTACGCAATACTAAATTATGGCGAGAATCACGCAATACTAAATTATTCCCGGGAGCACGAGGAGATAATTTCGATCCTGTCTTATTTGCTATGGTATGTATGTATGTATGTATGAATAAACTTTATTTTGAAACTATACCTAGGCCATTGGCCCATCCTAGTTAGAACATTCTAAGATAGAAATAAAAAGTAGGAAATAATCAATTAGAAAAACAAAATAAATAAAAAATTTGTTCAGTTTTAATTGGTCTTCTATTCAGACTCGCTTATACTTCAGGTGACGTCAGAAACTTGATCCAGGGCAGGGAGAGGTGACTTCTTGAGGTCCAATTCAGTAGCAACTTCTATCCATGTTTATTCGCAGGTTAGTGGGGTTAAGGTGGGGGTATAGAAGGTTTAGTGTCCAGGATTTCTTGTAGGAAGGCGTGTAAGGAAAGGGGAAAGTTAGTAATTAGGAATTTGAACTCAGGTAGAGGGGAAAATATGTCGAGATGAATGGTTTGTTTGAAGGTATTTCGGATGGGAGTAAGGGCGGGGCAGTGGTATAGTAAATGTTCTGGAGTTTCGGGGAAATCAGGACAGCATGGGCATAGTGGAGAGGGTATTAGGTAAAAGGCGTGTAATTTAGATCGCAATTTTCCATGACCAGTTAGGAATTGGATTGTTGTACGGCTGGAGTTGTGTATGTGATTGGGGATGTCAGTAATAGTAGGTGTATCTGCCGGTATCGGAGTAGGACCAAGATTCTTGCCAGGAGTGAATGAGGAAGTTGTAAATGCGGGACTTAAGGTCGGTGGTAGTGATTGTGCGGTAGATATCAGGAGATAATGTTTCATTATGGAGGTGGATCGGACGACGAAATTTTAGATTACGGATTTGCACAAAGTGATGGAGTTGAATTTCTAAGGGGGGGATTTTTAATATTGTATATAGAAAGGTAGTGGAGGTGGTTCGAAAGGCACGAGAGACGTATAATAGATAAGGACGTATGATTGGGTTTAGGATTCTGCGGGAATGTGGGGTTGTGAGGGGATACCAAGAGTCAACAGCGTAGCGGACAATGGGGATAATGATGTTATTTAGGATGAGTCTTCTTGTAGGTGGTGCTAGTTGGATTGATTTAGGTAGGGATTGCTGAATGTTGTGCAGGATTAACTTGGTTTTGGAGCGGATTTTTTGGAGGTGGGTATGCATCTTCAAGCGGGTTTCTAAGTGGATACCGAGGTAGGAGACGGATTCAGAGAAGGTTAAGGGTGTTCCTAGGATATGAATAGTAGGACTGCGGCGGAGGTCAAGGAAGCCTTTTAAAAATAACATTTTGGATTTAGTAGGGGAGATAGGTTGCTTATTTAGGATTGACCATTGTTCGATATGTTGGATTAGGATATTTGCAGTGGATTGAAGTTGGAGGCGGGAATTACCGTGAAGAAGGAACGTGAGGTCATCTGCGTAGGCGAAGGTATCTGTGTTTTGAATATTAAGGTCAAGGAGAGGGTTGATGGATAGGTTCCAAAGGATAGGTGAGAGAATGGATCCTTGTGGACAGCCTTGTGTTAGGGGCGTGGTAGAGGAAAAGTAGTTCGTACGGAGGCTTGCTGTTCGGGAAGATAAATATGATTGGATAATTTTATATATATTGGAGGGGAAATTCAGTATTTTGAGTTAGTTCAGGACATTGGGCCACCAGAGGAGATCAAAGGCGGAGTGAAAATCGAGGAAGATTGCTATAACGTATTTGGACTGTGATGATTGGACTTTGGAAATTAAGGAAAAGATTGTTTGTTCTGCGCTGTGATCTTGGCGGAAACCGTGTTGGTTGTGGGAAATAAGGGAGTAGTTATCGATGTGTGATTGGAGTTTTTGAAGGATCAATTTTTCAAGGAGTTTACCGATGGATGAAAAAAGGGCAATTGGACGGTAGGAACGAGGGTCTTCAGGAGGTTTTGCAGGTTTTAATAGTAGGGTAATGTTAGCATGTTTAAAGGTGTCAGGAAAGATACCGGTAGTTAGGCATTTTTGGAATAGTTGGATGATGGGTTGACGGATTACTGGCCATGATTTTTGAATGATAATGTTTGTGATATTGTCTGGACCTGGAGATTTGTGTGTATTTAATTTGGAAACAATGGAATCAAGTAAGTTGGTGTCAAGGATATCATCTGGAGGTGTGTTAGGGGGGGTTTTGCAGTTGGAGATAATTTGGTATTGCTGAAAAGAAGGGATATCTATGGAAGTAGGAGGGATTACAGATTTTAGTAGGAGGGATAAAGTATTTTGGATGGTGGGGTTTTGAAGTGATGTGGGCGAAGTTAGGATTTGATTCGGAGGGGATTTTACTAACCTGCGATAAGTTTTCCAAGGATCGGCATTAGGGTGGTCAACGATGTTCTGGAGATGGTTCTTTTTAGCCTCGTAGATGGATCGTTTAAAGTCTGATCGTAGTTGTCGGTATTGTGTAGTCAGTAGTGTTAAATGGTCATTTGTAACTGCGAGTCTATGAAGTTGTTGTATTTTGTGTCGTAGGGTGTTTAAACCTTGGCTGAGTGTCCAAAGCGTTGGCAGTTATAACATCTCGTGACCGAAACCAGATCACGGATCCTAGCCGATATAGACATGGGATCGTGACGTTAAAATCGTTCGGAGCCTGGGAGAAACGTTAAGGATGAGGTTGTCGTTAGCGTCAGGTCTGGGGCGGCGTATGGCTACGGATGCCTCGGAACGGAAATCATTTTCGGGGATAAGGTGTTGGAGGGAGTTTTGTTGGTAGAGGAGTGAAAAGGTATCTGGGGTAGGTATGTCTCGGTCTATGTCGAATATGATAAGTTGTGGTTGTCTGGGTTTAGGGACGTGGACAGAACAGATTTGCTGATTTAAGTTTGATATTATATTGACGTCAGAGGGTTTATCAGTGCGGATGGTTACGGCAGTTCTAGAAGGGCAGATACTACAAATAGATAGGTCAGATAAGGATGGTCGCAGGTTTTGTTTCACAATATTGAGGAGCTGGGATGGGGTTGTGTCGGAGGATGTTGGTTTTAAGGTGATGACTTTGGGAGGAGGTTTAGTGGGTGGTGCGTGTTGGGAAGTGTTGGCTGAGACTTGAGCGTATGTAGGTTGTACGTGTGTTAGTGGTTGTTGTTGTACTGTTACCTGTTGTGCTGAAATAGTTTTGAAGTTCTTGTCTAGCTGGTGGAGTTTAGCTTTATATATTTCACAGTCCTGAGAGGCGGCAGAGGCTATTAAAGTGATGTCCTCCATTCTTTGGAGGATGTATTGAGCGCTACTTCGGTTGATTTTATTACCATCCCTAAAAACATATTCGGTTAGATCTTTTTTAATCGCTGATATGTTTTCTAAGTTAATTGTCGAAACTATGACATCATCATCTCTTGCTCTCTTCGTTTTTTGAGTATCAGAAAGACAGAACTAACTGACGAGGCCCTGGATCGTGGTGGCGGTGGTGAATGGGACATTCTGGACGATTTCTGGAAGGGCATAAGCGAGTCTGCTGATGCTGGGGGCGGTGAAATGTAAACGCAGTGGAGCTGGTCGTTGGAATTGTCCTTGGTGCCTCTCGCTTACTTTTATCAGCCATTAGCACTTGTTAGTATAGGAGATTCTGAGTGTTATCAGCACGTGCTGATAATAGAGCTTGTTTATCCGGAAAGATTGTATGCAGCTGTCTGATATATTAACAAAGCTGTTGTATTGAGTCTAATAATAGTTAATAATTATAATAATTATGTGACCAAACCTGGCCACGTGTTGAAATTTAATAGGGTTCTACCCTCTTATTCACTTCAAATTTTCTTCAGGGTTAAAGTTGTTGGTTTGAACTGTTGTTCTCCAGGCACTTGACCGCCGGAAACCTCCAAAAGTTTAATATTGTTGATAAACTAAATGATTGTTACCCCCATTTTTAGGGATAACGAATTAAATCACTATAACTTCTCACAAATTATTGTTTGTAGATAAACTAAATAAATACTTTAACGTTAAGAACTGATGTTTAATTTAATATGATTTAAATAGTAATAAATAATAAATATAAATTTAATCGCGAAGAGCTCGAAAGTACGTCTTGCTCGAACGAAGGTCTAAGCAAGTGCTAGGTATCCGGAGATGCGCATTTTTTTAATAGAATATGCACATGGTGAATTCTAACCACTACGTTGCCATTCTCAACACACTCTGCAATGCCGCCATCATTTCTGAAGCTTATTGTTACCAGCTGTCAGTACAACAATTCTACCATTTAATAAGTTATTTCGCCTGGAATCCAGAAAAATACGTTTTGGTGATGGAATCGTAAATTATTGAAAGCCGTTAATCGAGCACGCTGTTCAATGGTGTTTTTAAAGCTTTATCTGCACAGGTGTTGTCCATGGTCGATCATTAATTGGAAGTTCTGGTTGAGGCTCACTAGGAAACATCGCCATTCAACTTATTTATCAGGTGACAACAATTATCTACTTACCACACATGCAAACAGGTATTTCCAATTTAATTCTTCTTTTAATAGCAAAATTTTAATTTTATGCGTAGTTAAAACTGACTGTAAAAATTTTAAAACAGCACATTCAATTTCATTAACCTAATTTTTTGCTGAATTATTACTAACAAAAGGACTTCAAGTTTGTACACGTCAAAAAATTAAAACGAGCTCGCTTTAAATACATGACGAATTCATTTCAAACTAAAATATTTAGCAATTTGTTTATGCCGCTTGCATTGCAGCAATTCTTTTTTTAATTTTATTGTTCAGTTGGCAACATTTCACTCTGTAAATATTGTAAACAGTTATTTTTGTATAAATTTAGTTGTAAATAACATTGGTTACAGAATTATTAATAATATATTTTTTTACTCACTATAATAGTGGAGTGGCAATGTGTTATTGTTTATTGAACTTGGATTAAACCAAGTGTATGGTTTTACTAGTAGGAATAACAATTCAAAGAACCCACTGCAGGCCTTGAGATAAGAGTGCAGTTTATGTCTATTTTAGCAAGAAAATTTTAACCTCAATAATTTTTTTAGAAAGATAAATAATTAGAAAGGTTACAAAATACTCTTGACTCTGATGAGAAAAGCCTGCCTTAACAGAAATACAAAAAATAGATCAAACTTCTAGTTATCAATAAAACACGTTTTGACAGAGATATAATAGTACTGTAGAATCTATTTCATATAAAAAAATGAATGTTTGTTATACCATATGAGATCCATTAATTATCAGCGTATTCTTACGTATGATATCAAGAATTTATTATTTTCTCAAATTAGTTAAGCCTGCTTAATATTTTTCCAATTGCTTTATTCTCTCGTGCACAAGCTATTTAGCGACACTGCAAAATATTTCCAACGAGCTTTGAAATTTTTGTTAAAAGCAAAATGCGGATACTTTGTAACGCTTTTGCTTTACACAAACCATAAGTCAGATAAGGAGAGGTAAATATTAAATTTGAATGGACAGAATTAATACGAATGTGCCGTGCATATTATGACTTCACGGATAGTAATATTTATTAAGAATGTCTGTTGTGCCCACAATGCGTATTTATTTAGTTTAAGTTTGGTTTAAAATATAGTTCTTTAATATTAAAAAAAACTCCGCAAATATTTACATATAATACAAAACAATGTAATGTCCACATTGCAACGTATTCATACATGTTATAGTTAAGGTGAATTTAGATTAAATAATGCAATGTACTCGCCATCCTTTAACGCCTTAATGAAGTATTCAACGATTAGTTAGGTTATTACCAACATGACTGGCAGGGAGTAGGTGATAACAATGCACCGCTATCTTTTGCAACACACACACGTTGTTTCTCTGTTTGCTCCAATTACCTGCAGGTGTGCGTGCGTTTTCGTTTTGTATAATTCAAAATGGTGTCTGTGTGCTGTAAGATATTTACCACAACTAGTGAGCCACATCAGAAGCGTCATCAACACTGCAACCCGTTACAAGATAAGGTGAAAAAGGGCGACTTTTAATATTCAAACGTAACGTAACAAAACTCGGTAAAATTACAGTCTACTTTATCTCTTCACTGAACCTATTATAATTGTTTATTGTTATACTATTGGTTGTGAAGATCAATATCACTTTGCCTGCTCCAATGCCATTTCAATAATTTTGAGTTCTATAAAAGGAATTCTGGCAATACAATTAAAACAACAAAATCATAGTTATATTTTTTGTGTAATACAAAGTTGAATGTAACTCTGCCAGTAAATGATTTCAAAACCGCAAAAAGGAAAGCCGATTTTAATATTACGTGAATTAAATTTTCGTCCCTTAATATTGGTTTTTAAAAGTATTTTATTATATATATTCTTGCAAGATTTGTCCCATGTTTGCGCGCTAGTCTTACAATGTCAAGCCCCAATGCGTCAAACGCTAATACAGACGCTTGTATTTACGGGCTAAGCTTAAAAATTACCTTATTCGGAAGGACATGAACTAAGGCCATGAGCGATTCTGTTGACAAAAAAAAAATTAGGCGCCACTGCGTTTATGGAGAAACGCAGAAACCTTTTGGAATGAAAAAAATATTAATTACTAAACCTCCTCATCAATGGACCCAAGGCTAGAGTGCATCTAAAAACATATTTAAACCTAAAAAATAAACAGCATAATAAAATTATCAAAGTGAGAACACTTTTTGCGTTTAGACAATAAATAGTTTTTTTCAGAAATCATTCGCTCTCTAAAATAAGAATTAGATATTTAAAGTGGAAAATATGTTTACTAAAATATTTCTTTTATAAGCTTTTTTAATTTCAGAAATAAGTTTAAAGATCAAAAGTGATTCAACTTTTAAGATATGATAAAACAAATTAAATTATTTACAACAAATGTTACTCTAATTAGACAGACCTGGCATAATTGGATCACAAACATAAACTCAAGGACAGTACAAGCTGTTTGTTACATGATAAAATTTAGCATCTGGACCACAAGTAGAAAGTTTTTATTCTAAACTTTTATGAAAAATAAAGCATATTTAATTTTGTAAATATAAAATTCTGCTTAGAGCAGCTACAGCACCTACAATTTTAAAACTTATTTCGCGTAACCGAACAAAATGCAAGTTCACTCATAACAGGTAATAAACTTAAAACTTACATGCAGGCCAATTTATCCTCCCACCAACATTTGAATATTAAAGCGGCAAACCAAGACACAGAACTTTTGATAGTCTGTAAAACTAACAGCAACATAATTTAATGTCGTTAGTCCTAAAACAGCAGTGGAAAATTTTGTACATTCAAGTAAAACGATACGCTTGTAAAAGCAAGATGTTTGCTAAATCTCTGAAAAAGCGTATACATACCACAAGGACAATACATTCTAATAAATGTACACGCTGCTATTATGAACATCTGGCATGTAGCTGACATCGAAAGCTAGAAAATCACGATACGATTTCTGTTACAGTTAAACACGCAATAGTGCAAAGAAATAACAAATCTTTGTCGTAATAAACGCACCTTTCAAAACAAATACGTTTCGGAAACGCAAGATGTAAATAAACGCATTTCAATTTACGTCATTTTAAAATTTTAGCCTACGTGATTTTTAACATGAAGTAAGTTCAAAACCAATTATCACATTATGTTGACAAAAATAAAGCCATAACTTTGTCTACGTGAGAAGTTGAGTTAAAATACCTACAACAACACAAAACAGACGGGTGAAAGTACACCGCTATATAGAACTTGAATACTACGTGACCGACGGCATTGTTTCGGCGAGCTATTATCAAATTCATACCTGAAAAGGCCCAGAGTATTGACAATATCTTATATCTTAATCCTATCGATCTGTTTTTAAAATAGTCGTGTCATTATATACCTTGAGTCTGTCCGTTAGCATAATACTCTGAATTGTTGCTTTCAACGTTTCTAGTCTTAATAGGAATTATTTATTTACCCCAGCTTTTATTCCTTGAAAACTTAGACTGCTTTAGCTTGTTTATACTTTCTACCTTGTAGCTTCTCTACGAATGCTTTAATTTATAATTTTTAACTAAATGTACGTCGTTTAACTTGACGTATAAAAGTTAAACTTACATTATAACATGTAATTTTGTCCCAAATTGAAGCTTTTCAAATAAATTAGAGATTTTTACGTTCGGGGTGATTAAATAGATAAACGCTTGTACTGTTTACCCATGTTTACGCTTACCCGTACACAGTAATATATAGATATAGATATAGATATACCTAGACGCGATTCTAGCCCCACAAATTGGGTACCATAAAATTGCAGTGAATGTCGGTAAACAATCGAGCCCTACGCTTGGGCCATATAAAAATTGCTGTGGAAGTCTCTAAAAAAATCGGGATCACCTTTGAGTCCCTGCGTTATTGGGCCGTCATAAAATTTTCCAAAAAAATAAAAAAAAATAAAAAAAATCTTTCAATACTACTGTAACGCCTCCTTATTTCTGCACACTCCGGCTAGCTCTAAAATCTGCTTCTTCCTGGATAGTTACCATCCTAGGTTCACTCTTTCTTACATATACAGTCAAATAAAATTAACACTCAAATAATGCAACAAGACATACAACCATTTTATTTATACATATTCAAAAGTTTCCATTATCAAGAAAATATTTACACATTTGTATATACAGTTTCATAAATTGTTACAATCTCAATCCTTAAACCTTTTGAAATTTCATGATTTCTATGTATTTCAACAGTTTTATTTTATACGAGTAGATGGGCCAGTCGTGAAACCCTAAATTGACTTTTATTCAGGTCTATGGCGAGCTCAGTATAAACCCAGTTACTCTAAATGCTTATAAACATCGCATCTTTGTTTAAAACAAATTTAAAGACCCGTTTACTCCTAACATTAAAAATTTTATGTCATTTAATAACACTTATAAATGATAGAAACCAATTGTCCTTTACACCTATTCCTTTAAATGAGTTTTAATGGTAATAAAATACACCCCCAATGTGTCAAATCACTCAAACACAAAATAACAGCACAAATGTTCAAGCAAAAGCAACAGCAATTAATTTCGTTACCTGGAGTCAGCTTTTTTTCAACATCGCTTCTGAAGATGTTGTCCATACACTTCGCCTTTATACATAGATCCAACCCATTTTCACTCGCTATTCAAAACTCTCGCCTTCAGTGTTTCTACCCCGATACTTGACTAGACGAAGCTAATCACCTTCCGTAATTACTAAACCTCACGCATTCTTGTTTCAAACACTTCTCAACTCGCTTACCCTAATACCATCCTTCTATTTGTTTATTGAGTGTGGTAACAGCACCGTCAATTAACTAGCACTCACTTGTGCAATACACACGTTTAAAAAAACTATCGGCGTACTGTACTAACATCGCTTTATACTTTTAAATTAGGGTGTTGCTTTAGCAAAGCAAAGTCAAACGGATAAGCGACGTACGATAATAAGCAAGAGTAAGAGAGGGCTTTACTACCTCTCCTAGTGTATTTATATTCGCTCATCCACACCTCTCACACCCTATTTCATTGATTTAAAATATTAAAACTAATTATGCGTATCCTTGAGTTTTCACGTACTCCAAAGCTTGTAACGATTTTATTTCCTATCATTATGTGTACATATAATTAATCTATTTATTTAATAAAAACCAATTTAATGCATAATAATGCTACACAATCCACTAAATAAATATTACATATTGTCCAATAAAATATTAGCTTTCAATTCAAATTGTAATTTATGCGGTGACAAAAGATACTTTTCAATTAGTGTCATTCCTAGAGCTCCCTCTGTTAGACAATTGTAAGGTTAATCTTGTTGCCAGGCGGTAACCCGCGTGATATGATCACTTCCAATACAGCTGTCGTCAGAAGAAGTCGAATTGTTCCTTGAACACAAGGACGATGACGTTTGAGGTATGTACATGTTGGAAGCATGTAAGATTTAAAGTTGTTTTCGTGAAATAACGTCGTCTTCGAAGCTCACTTTTGTTGTCCACTTACTGGAAAATAGCTCGCAGATGACGAGGAATTATTTTGTTGAAGGGCCGGTGGTTAACAGTAAGTAGTATTGATTCTGTAACCATATTAAATAAAAATTTTTCAGTGCAACTTTAATTTATACGTAACTTTAATTTATACGTAACTTTAATTTACACGCAACTTTAATTAATATGCAAGTTGTAAATAATATGTAAATTGGAAATAATGTTTAGCTTTGAAAAAACATGCAACCTTTAGTTAACAGAACTCTTGTTTAACGTAAATTTAATCAACACACAAGAAGAAAATTTAAGAATTTACCCTTTGTTCGAGTGTGGATTTGACGAGTATCAATTACTTAAAATGGACGCCGTGATGTGGTTTGGAGCTTCAATAAGCAGCAAATTTGCTTGTACTGAATTGGAGATTACCGTTATTTAAATGCTGAATCAAGACGCCTAGCAGGTATTTTTTCGTCAGATGAACATCTGGTACGTAAATTTGCTTTCGTATGTCCGCTGTATTATGGATATAGTAGATAGATAATTTTTGTTTAATCAAGTTATTGGAACTTCAAAGTAGGTCAAGGACAGACTATATATTTACTTTTCATATTAAGCAACAGGAACCTGTAAGTTTTTCATTTCTAAATCTTTTATTAATACATTGAAATTACGGAAGATGTCATTATGAGATAGGGAAAGTTAAATGCTACCATTTATGAAAGTAGATATTATTATTTGAAACATGGTTTGCTCGAATCATTAGAAATTAAACTTCTACGTTTACTATTTCAGTAATAACTGACTGGAATAATTTATTGTGAGGTTATAGTAGATCTACTCAAACCAACCGAAATTGTTATTTTTAAGTAATTGTTCAGAAAGCAACTTCAGGCTTAATCATTTTTAAATAAAATTTGGATAGATATTTCTCATAGAAATGACCATATTTTAAACTGGAAAGTACATATTATACCCAGTACCTTTGTAAATAAGTTTCATGAATTAAATTAATCAAAATTATATTAAAACTGAAAAGATGTTTTGTAAATAGCACAATAACTGAATACAGAAGGAATAGATTTTTATTTTGGCCAAGACTATTCTTTTTAATTAGAATGAATGAAAGTTGATTCGAATTAAGTTTTTAAAACTTTGGGTATAAAGGCACAAACAGTGCTATTCTTTGTTTAATCTGTTCACAGGTGTAGCAGTGATGTGTAAAGGTCAAAGTCGAGTCATAAGGTAAGAAACTTTAGGGATTGTGTTGTCTTTAATAAATTGTATAGCGGTAATTGAATAAAGGTTTCCGCATTCGCCTTGTACAAGGGACTTAAGTAAGGTCTTCTTTGTATAGAAAAATACGGTGGCGCCATATTCTTTATATTTTTGGTCGCAGTCCAACCCCGACCCACAGCTCATGTTCCACCCAGAGCAAATAGTTCGACTACCCGCTTAGCCTTTGAGATTTTTTCAACTACGAGCCATTTTCCATCAGAACTTGCAGTGGGCTCTATCCGCTTACTGGAAATTCTCGTAAAAATTTCTGGTGCCTTTCAGCTGGTCACACAGAAAGAAAACCCTATAGGAAAAATCCCTTAATATGTTAAAAGGCTATAAGCTTCTACACGTTATGCAAATTTCACATTCCAATTTAGAAAGACAAAAATATGTTATTATCCGTCCGTTTTCAATGTCAAAACTAATTAATTTGACGCGTAAATAAATTATTCCTATTTCCTATATACCTAGTTATTAAAAATTTATTATCTATACCTATCTATCAACCTATAGTTTCCACGACAAATATATAAATTAAGACCAAATAATCTTTTTTGGGTTTTATTTCGTCCAAATTTGAAGTTTACAATAATGTCATTTGTAAATAACTGACGTTTCGGGAAATATGTTCCCTTAGACTTCGTTCTAAAATTAGAGGTAAAAGTTTACATATTTGGAAATGATTCAAATTTACTTACATGACTTGACCGAAAACTAATTAACAATACTTATTTGTATGATGTGCATTCATCCTATGTAGTACAATTTGAATAAACACATTAGTTTTCGGTCAAGTTAATGTATGTAAATTTGAATCATCTCTAAATATGTAACCTTTTTACTCTAATTTTAGAACTAAGTTTAAGGGAACATATTTCCCGAAATGTCAGTTTTTTACAAATAGCATTATCGTAAACTTCAAATTTGGACGAAATAAAACCCAAAAAAGTTTATTTGGTCTTAACTTATACATTACAACGTCCAGAAATATATAACAGAAATAACAAAAATAACAAATATATATATTACTCATATTTAGACCAGGGTAGAAAATTAAATAATCACATCAAATAATTTTAATCACCGTGTAGAAGCTTTGGGAAAAGGTACACGTTATTTAAAAAACCGTGAAGCATAAAAATTCATTCGTTTTATTAAAATTAAGAGATTTAAATTATTTATAAGACGCTTTATATAAAAGGAAGCAGTATTAGAAAACTTTACGGGTAATTTAATTATCCCTAGTAAAGAAACAAATAAAATTACGTGCAAAATTTATATTAATTAACTCTATTTTAAGTAACTGGTATTAAACAAAACGTACAGATAATAATTGTAATTGAAGTTAATTGAACCGTTAGTAACATATAATATCTATAAAAACTTGAAAACCCCAATAAAATACCATGAAATCAAGCTCTGAGAATTAATAGTATGTTTAAACACCTTGCGTATTTTTAAAAGCTCATTCTGCGTAAATTTTGCAGATAATTAATAGTTACAAAGAATCTTGGAGAAACCGTGGCTTAATATTCACGAGAAGGTGCGATACGGGGTTATTTAACCCAGATAGTCCACATGGACTGAAATAATCGATAATAAGGAATATCAATTTGCACTAATAAGAACAGGGTAGATAGAGACAGATAATATGCGCAAGACCGAGACACATATAGTAAAAAGGCGTGAGTAGAGCAACGTCATGGGGTTGCGATTGGTTGAAAGTAAAAGGCAAAATTGAGAGGTAGAAATAACATTTCTGTATAAAATTTAATTAGGTATTCTCAGACGTTGCGTGCCGTGTGGAAATTTTCTGAGATTTAACTGGGGTGAGAGCAAAATTCGTAAAAATCGCATGCCGGGCTACGGACTGGGAACAGAGCATGCGAAATTCTAGAAACTGGCCGTTTTGAGGACTCGACCGACGGACAGGCTAACCTCTATATATACCCAGGGGAATATGAACAAGCTCTCTGAGATCTTCGACTTGATTGAACGCGTTAAACAGTGTTTTTTAGTTTTCCGGTTTTAATATTAAATAATTTAAACAGTTTACTCGAATATTATGTGATTTAAAACAGCTTGTTCTTTACGTGCTACAATGAATGTACGTTAGTGCACTTAGAAAAGAAGATACAAGGTAAAGAAAGTTTAGTATCACTGTACCAATTGGTAAAATTTACTACGACAAATAAATACACAAAAGTAGGCAGTTTTGGCGTATATTGGTGAAAGAAGTATGAATTTCTTTGTTATTTTTCGGGGGTGTTAATATATTAAATGGTTCGTAAACATGACTGGATCCACTAAACAAGGTTCAGATATACACAGATGAGTTCCGGAAAAGCCCTGAAACAACTTTAAAAAATGGTGATGGAGCAAATTTTAAAACGTTGAGAATCAGAAGCCGTAAATATAACCCAGTTGGAATGGTGTAATTAACAAAGGGACGATGTACATTGAAGCTACGAGTGCAGTAACCTTCAGGTAAATTATACTATTTTGTTCGAACTTTGATATTTTGGTGTGTGTTGAATAACTTTACAATTTGTTTATTTAAAATGGACAGTAGTGAAAATGTACTAACAATAATATTTTAATTTTAAGGTGAAATTTGCTTGTTTAAGTAGAAAGGGTATTTAGTATTGATGTTCTGGATTATGATGAAAATATGGGTATGTCTTTGAGCTCAATTAGACGAACCTGGTTAATTAACGTAAAGGGGTGGTAGATACTCCCTTTGTACTCAGACTCAGGTTTGCATATATTGTTATAGTAATTAGTAGGCATCCTACAAGGACTTTAATTCTGGATGCATTCTAAAATGATAACAAATTTAATCTTGAAATTTTCTGATACTGAAATTTATGCTGAATTTTAATTTTGAAATTTTAATGTATTGTGAATATTGATGTAAATAGAGTTAACGTTGATGTTTGTGGTAGGAATGTGTTTGTTTTTTTTTATGTATGAGGATGAAAGTTATCTAGAGGAGCAGCCGAGGCGATTAACGGAAGAAAATCAACAGACCAGGTAATTCAAGAATGAGATGTCACAGCATTCTTGACGCCCAATTCGTGAGGCTCGATTCGAAAAGCGTAGTTCCCGGATTTTGTAGGTTTCACAGCAATATATATAATATATATATATATATATATATGTATGTATATATATATATATATATATATATATATTATCATCGTGTAATTAAGGGGCCATTGGGATATATAAAAGTACAAGTGAACTCATGGGTTGGGAACTTTTGAATAAGGGAAAACAAATGTATTTAATTAAAGAATAGGAATATTTTTAACAAATAATTTTTTTTTACTTTAGTAGTGTATAGTAATGTAGGATCAATGTAATTAGCCAAGGATAATGTAACATAATATTTGTATAAATATAGAACAGAATAAATTACAATTGGGGTAAAATCATTCTAATGTATTTAAAATTGTAGTAAAGTAATCATATGAAAATCTAAAAGCGTGGAGCAGGTGTTAAAACAACATCTTTGTTCTCAAACGTAAAATCCGACACGTTTAAACAAAACAACAAGGGGAGACAGTATTTCTCAGTACGCTTGGCAACAAACAAACTTTAATGGGTTATTGGAAAAGAACAGCCGTTGGGATTAATGTAGACGCGGTTTAGTGGTTAAAATATTGATTTCAATCTTGGAGGTAGTATAGTGAAGAACTAGCAAAAGACCAGGACAGAATAAAGGTGTATTGAGTGCAAGCAGGATGCGTATACTTAATACAGGAGACAGTATAGTTGGGAGACCTAAATAAATTCGATAATTTCAAGGATATTTAAAAGCAAACACGAGTCTGTTAAAAAGTGGGAGAATGGACTCAAGCAAGGTGATTGGTGCGATTTGTACAAAAAGGGCAAGGATCCAGCTGGTGGAAGCGTATGTGTGAGATATAGCTATGGGTAAAAGGGAGATGAGAGATGTTTGTTCAAGTTGGAGGCGTTGACAAATAAAGACGTAAAAGCTAAATTAGAACGACAGTTGACGGTTTGAAGCGATTTACCGAGTATTGTTATGTTGGTTATAAAAATTCACAAAATGGAATTTTCAGCGGTTTTCGGTCATATGTGACTTTTGTCACATAGTTCACACCTGTTTATATAGTCAGTAATTTTGAAAATAGAATCTTCTCAGTAGTTGTTTCAAAACTTGCTTTATTCTTATAGGTGGTTGATTTTTCTTTCGTGCTGGTTTCTAGTGGCAATTTCTATTCCTTCTTCGTCCATCAAAGTAATAAGTTTAATAGATCATCTAATTATTTCTGGTATTGAGTTAGTAAATAAAGTGATGTAAATTTATGAAAATTTTGTGTTTCAATTTTCTGTCATAAAGTAAAAATAATAGCGTTTTTGTCAGGTGTGTATTCCTTTGGAAATTGTTTGTACATCATCTTGTTTTATGTTCTCTGAACGTTGTAAATTTTCTTGTCGAATGCTTTTTTGTAAGTTCCGAATTTCGGGTCGGTTAAAATTTCATTGATGAAGAACTGTCTAAGTCGTTTAAAAATGGATCGTAATCTTACCTAAAAATTAAAACAGACCTGACCCGTTCCCTGACTAACCCGTTGTTGAAAGTTAAAATGAAAAATTATTGTTGTTGAGGTGTTCGAAATCACCCTGATGTGTGTGCGTGTGCGTGCGTGCACGCGCGCTAGTACAAAATTGTGTGTATGTATTTGTCTGTATGTAGTGGTGTCATTGGATTGCTTCTCCCTCCAGTTCCCGGCCATCGGCAGGCGGAAATCAGGGGATCCACCTACAGTCCGAGGTGTGGTGGTATCGTAAGGGATATTGTCAGGGTGTTTTCCCAAAAGGATACATTAAGATGCATGTGGGTTAGTCAGGTCGCAAGTTATTAATACATCTGTATTTGCCCTATTACTATTCGTTATTTAGCTTAATTTAAGTGTACGTTTCAAAAGTCTTAATCTAGTAGCTTACAACTAATTTAAAAATTAAACTTATTCTATACAGAAGTTCATCAATCCGGGTGAGACTTGTTGTTTATGTACATGCACGTAGTATCAGTGCACATATTCACTTAATTTAGGTTGCGTTGTTTTTTATTACATTATGTAGCCCCTGGTACCTCAGAGGCCCAACACCCGGAAAGTCGTCAGTGGGCGGGTCGCTGGTAGTTCCAGAAGCATCTTTGTGTTTTTTTGTAGTTTCTTTCGTTGTAATATTTGTTAGGTTACGTGTTGCTATTTGGTCGCTTGAGCGAGTTGTGTGTGTGTATGTGTGTGTGTGTGTGTGTGTGTGTTTGCGTGTATTAGTATTGTTTTGTTTTGGTGTTTGTTGTTTGTTTGTTTGATTATTTGTTTGTTTGTTAGTTAGTTAAGGTCTTTGTTTTTCATGTCTTTCCTGTAGTATTTTTTGTGTGAGTTGTTTTAGATACGGAAAGAGGTCTTTGTCCCACAGTATGTCTGTCATAGTTTGTTCGCTGTTAAGTGCGTCTTGTATTAGTTTCCTTGTGCGTTGTTGTGTGGGTCCGCGAGATGCATGTAATTCAGCAGTAGATGGTTGGGAGTGTCCGTTACCCCGCACGTATTTGTGTCAGTTAATTGAAATCTGTGCTTGTATGTTGGATATGGTCCATGACCAGTCATGAAATGTATAAGTCCCCGGCTGGGTTGGAAGTTCCGTGTCTCCAGCCTAAGTGCTATGTCTGGAATTAGTATATTAGTATGTCCCCCGTTCGTGCTAGGGTCCCATCTGTGTTGCTATTAAACAATAATGGCTTTCTGTATGTTACGTCGTGTGCGTGATAACGCTTCCGTAATTGCATTCACCCTGGCGTACTGCTCTTTCCGTAGAAAGTATGTGGCAGCATATGTTTGCTCTGGCCTGACTACCCTAGTGTGCAGCCAGTACAGTATGTTTGGTCCTAGTTCCTAGAATTTGTTTCAAGTGCGTCTAAATAGTGCGAAAGAAGTTTTGCCTTACGCATCGCATTATCGATCAGTTGGTTTCAGGTGAGTTTGGAGTCTAGGATGATCACCAAATACAATACCTCACCCGACAGACCAATTTCGTTACTATTAAGAGAGAAAGATGTAATGCTCTCAACCTTCTTTTTCCGCGCAAAGGGTACTAAGGCCGACTTTTGACACCTGACCCTTGAAGCCTTCTCTGTTGCTCAACTCTCTATTATTTTCAGGACTTCCTGTATACGGCACTCTATATCAAATGTTGTTTACTCGCCACTAAGACCGACACTTTTAAAATTAATATACTCCAATTACGTCGCTTATTTCGTCCAATAAAATAATTTTTTCACTTTAACTAATTTCTTACTATATAAATGTAAACCATTTTTACCTTCAATTTAGTTATTTATAATTAATAAATCTAAATATAAAAGCTCATTTTGTTTAGTTTCTTTAATTTCAGGATTTCCATCAACACCATTGTTTCCCTTACAATAAATTCTTACGTTATCCAACAACCGAAACTCCCTTTATACATCAAATCCAAATTATTAAAAGATTGAACTCTACAGGCTCCTATCCCGTTTCAATACCCGGTCGTAATGACATTATTTCCAAAAATCAGTAAATTGAAATCTACCCTACCTTTATAAGCTTACTTTAACAAATTGAGTCGCATGCCGTGTTTTTCCTAGCGAGATCTTCATCACATCTTGTAGTTCTATACATTCACCTTTACTATTTTTTCATACCCACGCGAATAGCGCTTCTTTTCGTGATATTACTTGCTAGTGTAACTACACTTTGACGTTCTCTAATTAACTGCTCGAGGATAATTTGTTCATTCATTTTTCCTTCGGATTACTTCTCTCCTATAGAATCCCATTACGTGAAACGTACTAGGTGCATAATTTTTCTTTATGTAACTGGGTTAATACATTGCAATATTATATTTTATAATGGTGTTTGGTTCAAAATCGAATATCTAATGATTTTATTAACTCTTTCTTGTATTTAACAATATTATACTAGCCCTATTTTTATCTTAGTTCACTTCATTGTTGACTATAGCTGTAATTATTTCGGTTTATTATTAAATGGATTTGTTTCTAGTGACCGATGTAAAAAGCATTCCTAATTTTATGTGAAAAATGCATAACATTGAAGTGTGTTGCTCCTGTTTGTGGTTTTTTTTTATAAATCTCAGATCCGCTCTAATGCCTTTCACTATAAATACTTTCTCATTTCGTGGTTTAAACTTATTTCTTGACGTGCTCTAATCATTACATATGTATTCCATTGTATGATTTCACTTCATCAATTCTTTATTGTTACACGTTTATTATATTTTATCGCTAATGCGTTATTCCAATATTGTTTTAAATTGTACCAACTTATTTTAAGAAAATTTATTTGTATTACTTTAACTATACTGACTGCCCTAATTAAAACTACATTTTTTAAACCCAAAAAAAATTAAATTTCACGCTTAATTAAGAATAATTATTCGTAAAATCTGTCATACAAAGTGCCTCCATATTTAGTTTGTCAAATTAAAATTTTTGTTTTTGCATCTAAATATAACTAGCGCAACGTAATGCGTTATAGACGAGAGAATTTAGTTTTGAACAAAAATTTAGTCCACTTTCATTAAAACAGTGCTCGTCTTTGTTATCGACTACGTGTACTGGAGCGGTAGGACAAACCGTCTCCAAATAGTGGATTAGTACGAGTAGAAACGAACCGATCAAATGGATCCTATGTCTTCGATAGAGCAACTGCGAGTAGGAATACTCCAGGATTGTGGAACTATATTCAGAGAAGCACTTAAGAAGATCAGCTGAACATTTGAAAAGTCCATATATTTCTGTTTAGAAACTAATAATCGTAATTTGCGCAACTGCTTTAATGTGTTTTCTTATTTAATTTAATTTTGATTTAATTATTGTGTATATTTTAATTAATTTAATTTAATTAATTTGTATTTCTTGATGTGTATATCTGTATTTAGTGTGTGTCAATAAAATATACTTTGTTTCTATGACAATGATTGCAGTTTGTTTTGGCAATGCTAGCGTTTTAATAAAAATGTTAACTTTTCTTCAACCCTTCGCTAATTTGTGAAAGTCAAAGCGACTTCAAATTCAGTAGATTTTAGATAAGGGGTCACTCAACGATCTCGTTATCAACACTCTTAGTAGTTTCACTTGTGGTTTAGGTGACGAACGTCATTATGAAAATACTCCCTGTATGTTTGTTGTGATATGTTTTGTATTTTTCTTGGGTATTAAACCACTCAGAGTTCTTAAAATTGTCTTTATTTACGTTTCGATGCATGACCCAGGATCGTTGTCAGAATAATAGAAATTTTTAAGTTTAACATTTATGACACAAATTGAAGGTGACTTTGATTTATTAATTCTTGATTTGAATACATTAAGTGAAAATTTTTAAAGCTTAGAAGAATTAATACTAAAAATTTGATTTGCGCCCTGGGAGCGGCTATTTAAGGTAGCCAAAACGCTTAACGTAAACAAAGACAATTTAAAAAACTCTGAGTAGTTTAATATCCAGGAAAGATTTAGAAAAATACGTCATTATGAAAGTTGTCTTACTCTGGATAGAGCGTGCAATTGCCAAAAGGTTTTTAAGCAGTTTTGAATATTAGTTCAAGAGTCACTAGGTGTTCATCTTCGAAAAGTCAGTCTATGTAAAACGCATGATAAACATGTCACATAAAGACAAAGACTTACTTAAATTAACAAAACATTCAGTCGTTAGTAGCGAAGCGCAAACTAGAAACTTATAATCAAGAGCAAAAGTAGAGCTAGATCTGTTAGGTACAACTTCATTGCTAGATAAAACGTTTCATTTCCTGGGATCTACTACTTCCAAGTTTATTTAATTCCGTTATTTCTTAACGGATTAAATGAAATTGAAATATAATCTTGCAGCAAATGGAAAACGGAAAATGGATCAAGTTGTACAAAATTGTCTGATTAAACTTGGTCCATGAAATGACTTTGCAAACTATTAAGCTACAGTCTGGGAGATGTTGAAAACATTTTATAACTACAATGCTTGTTCTTATTAAGTTTTTACTCGAGGTTCTGTTTAAGACAATTCCACGAAATAAATAATTCATGCTATAAGCTTCGCTTTATTAAGCTTTCCTAAACGTATATGTGAGCTTAGCGATTTATAGCGTTATCAATTAACGTCACCTTATTGATCTAATATTAAGAAAAGCAACTAAATTAATTAAGAGTATAGAAAAATTCTTAAACTAGTTTCTTAATGCCGCTTTATAAAATTATTGTTTAAGTTGAACGCACCTGCACCTTGAATAGGTTCTAAAATGCTATAACTGGCTGAACGGTCGGCATGTTTCAGTGAGCTAAAGAGTAGAACTATTGGTTTAACCAAATTAGTGATGTCTTTAGTGAGGAACCAGAGTAAGACAGGAAAAAAGAACAGCAGCTCCTTTGGTACCTAGAGTGGCAGAGACCATAGGGGTAGGTATGCCATTCTAATACTCCCTGTATGTTTGTTGTGGTTTGTTTAGCATTCTTCTTAATCTTCTTTGGATTAAACCACTCATAGTTTTTAAAATTATCTTTATTTACGTTTCGATCCATGACCTAGGATCGTTGTCAAAATAATTTTTGTGTCAAAATTTGTTGTCAAAATAATTTTGACAACGATCCTAGGTCATGGATCGAAACGTAAATAAAGATAATTTTAAAAACTATGAGTGGTTTAATCCCCAAAGAAGATTAAGAAGTATGCCATTCTAAGACACACTACTGAGATGTGGAAAGCAACGAAAAATCACCACATTACATCCCAAGTAAAAGCACCGATGTGAACCTGGCGCCCAACTTCATCAAAAATTTTTTAAATAATTTAGTGGGTTTGTACCTCGTTTGTACCCGTTTGTACCACTTTTCATTTGGTTTGTACCTCAACGGGAACCGAGGTATAGCGTTTTTAAATTTAGGAACTAACGTTAAATCGGTACATACACTATTTTTCAAGATATCGAAATACGACCAGGTGGACTCGAAGGAGAATCGTTTGTGCCTGTTTGTACCTCTTTTCATTTCGTTTGTACCTCAACGGGAACCGGTATAGCGTTTTGAAGTTTCGGAAATAACGTTTAAACGGTACATACGCTATCTTTCAAGATATCGAAATACGACCAGGTGGACTCGAAGAAGAATCGTTTGTACCTGTTTGTACCTCTTTTCATTTCGTTTGTACCTCAACGGGAACCGAGGTGTAGCGTTTTTGAAGTTTTGGAAATAACGTTTAAACGGTACATACGCTATCTTTCAAGATATTGAAATACGACCAGGTGGACTCGAAGGAGAATCGTTTGTGCCTGTTTGTACCTCTTTTCATTTCGTTTGTACCTCAACGGGAACCGAGGTGTAGCGTTTTTGAAGTTTCGGAAATAACGTTTAAACGGTACATACGCTATCTTTCAAGATATCGAAATACGACCAGGTGGACTCGAAGGAGAACGTTTGTACCTCTTTTTATTTCGTTTGTACCTCAACGGGAACCGAGGTGTAGCGTTTTTAAAGTTTCGGAAATAACGTTTAAACGGTACATACGCTATCTTTCAAGATATCGAAATACGACCAGGTGGACTCGAAGGAGAACGTTTGTACCTCTTTTTATTTCGTTTGTACCTCAACGGGAACCGAGGTGTAGCGTTTTTAAAGTTTCGGAAATAACGTTTAAACGGTACATACGCTATCTTTCAAGATATCGAAATACGACCAGGTGGACTCGAAGGAGAATCGTTTGTACCTGTTTGTACCTCTTTGCATTCTTCCATAAATAATGCTAAGCGCAGGAATACAACACAGTAGACGATTCCCTTTCGAGTCCTCATGCTCATTTTGGGATATCTTAAAACATTGCATATGTACCGAAACTTCAAAAACGCTACACCTCGGTTCCCGTTGAGGTACAAACGAAATGAAAAGAGGTACAAACAGGCACAAACGATTCTCCTTCGAGTCCACCTTCGATATCTTGAAAGATAGCGTATGTACCGTTTAAACGTTATTTCCGAAACTTCAAAACGCTACACCTCGGTTCCCGTTCAGGTACAAACGAAATGAAAAAGGTACAAACAGGTACAAACAATTCTCCTTCGAGTCCGCCTGGTCGTATTTCGATATCTTACAAGTATACATAACCACCTTTAGCAGTAGTGAGGAGGAGGCAGAAGTAAGCTGCAAAAAGATCGAAGACATACTAGATTCGTAAAAGGACATGAAAACTTAATAATTACGAGAGATTTTAATGCAGTGGCAGGCAAAGGCAGGAAAGGGGCTGTAGTAGGTTTATTTGGCTTAGGTATGAGAAATGACAAGGAAATAGGCGGCTAACTTGGCAATCATTCCAAGGAATTAATTAAATACACTCATCAGTGGGGTCATAAATGAATATAAACATAGTTGGTTACTTGAAAAACGGCTACTTCGTTGGTGTGTTAGAAGATCCTCACCAATTTTATTGATATATATATATATATATATATATATATATATATATATATATTAAAGGGGAGAGGGAGAGAACTGGAGTACAGATGGTTTTTATATATATACTGTAATATAAGACTCAAGTTTAATCAAAACAATTAGTGAGGTGAGAAACAATGCTAATTGACAAAATGCTTTATCTTCGAGTGAATATAACTTTGTAGATCAATAATTATACTTGTCCAGAAGGTGTTTGACTTTTAATTTAGAAATGAAATTAGTAGCAGTCACATGTAAAATTAAACGAGGGTAAAACATATAAAAGGGTTGTCTAAATATGCTTTTTAATATTATTGATTATTATTATACAATGCAATATTTGTTTGTACCAATCAAAAGGCCATGAAAATGTAGGGAAGACTAAGCTAAGGTGGTTTTGAATGTACAATTATGATTTAAAATTTTTTGATTTATATACAAATAAAATAGTAGGTAAGGTTTTGGTTGCTAGGTTACGAAAGATGTGATGGTTGTTGATTTTGCTTTGATATATATGTTTTTTTGTTGTTTATTATTTTGGAAGGGTTGTAATTATTTTAGATGATGATAATCTGTTGAATAAAATAGTACTTGTTATTGGAGAGCTGTGGTTTTATTCCTAAAAATAAAATTATTAATAAAGTGATTAAAGATCGAATGTTAAAGAAGCTTAGAGTACATACACTATTTCAAAGTAAATATAAATGTGTCCAACCGAAATTTGAAGATACTAGGAGCAAGCCATTTTGGTGTAGAAATTAGCAGAGCAACGAGGCATACAGAAGATACACGTAGAGCTAGAAGAAAACACTGCTGGTATCATTTGTATTGGTCCAAGTCTGGAAGGTGAAGCAGCATGCCGTACAAGTATACCTTAGTATCGATTTAAATAATTAATTCATCCTTAAAACCATCTAAAATTTAACCAAATATTAAAACAAACAATATTGTTATTAGGTAACTGACCTGAGATCCTGTAGGTGCACTGCATCAATTGTAAAGAAGCACAAACTCACGAATCTGGATATTAAGGTATTGTTTCAAGTTTATTAAATAAAATATTAACTCTTCAAAATTAAGATAAAGCATTTTTAATTCAAGGAGCATTGTTTTCACTGGAATTTATTTGACAACGGTAACACAGCTTAGAGGTATCTGCATTACCATCTACAGTTGTTTTACATTTGTAAAATGTTAGATTGGGCCAACAGAGAAAGAGGGTGCTAGGTGTTGGTTTCCTATATATTTGTATGCGAGCTTATTTGAATATAGAACCCAGTTCAAATAAGTTCTATTCAAAGCAAAACAAAGTAACCCTGAGATTAAGAGATATCAGTTCTGTAGCCGAGGTATATTTGGTATAAATTAGCAACACCATTTTATAAAGATGCACACAACCGAGATCTGAAGTGTTTTTTTTTAAATTGCTTAACAATAAAGTTTCTTTTTATAAAAGGAGATTAACGTTCTCTTAAATAAAAAGTGACACCCGATAAGGGGGGGCTGGAAGTTTGCAATAATATATATATTGCCGTGGAAGTCGGGGATTAATCTCTGGAACTCGCTAAAAATCATTCGAGCCCCAACGTTGGGCCGTCATAAGTTTGCCGTGTATCTTGGGTAAAAGCCTCACCAACAAAAATACATTCAAAATTTTTATTAAATTTTTCAAAATCGTCATAAAATTCAAAAACAAAAAAAAAATTTCTTACCCCGATTCCAGCTTCCTTGGTTGAATTGCTTCCTTCAACTGCTTCCGGCTAGCTCAGTTAGGCCTCCTCTTGCATACCTAGATTCACTCCCACACACTCTCATACTTTCTATCGTTCACGCACACTCTCAATAAAACCACAAAATAATACAACAAACAAACAATATCTATTTTCCACTATTTACAAATAAAACTTCAAAATTATATACATCTCAGTGGTCAAGTTACACCTCAATAAATTCTATTTTGTAAAGTCCAGAATTTTTAACTAGCAATATCAAACACATTGAATGTAACCTGAGTAAATGGGCCCTGAACAATACCTTATCTTTCTTTCTTTATTTATATTAATTTCAATTAGGAAACTCTGGAGTATGGTGAGCCCATGATAACCCAGTTATTTGTGATTAATGTATGCTCTTTACTTGGCATATTCTTATTTCAAACACAACAAAAACCCATGTACTCATAACAAAAAAATATTTAAATTCCTGAGTAATGTTAATCAGCTTTATATACACCTTTATATTTTTATTTAAATATTACAGTAAAAGTTAGTTATACGTATTACTTCCAATACGCTAAATAATGTAAAATACCATCATAGTTCACTCTCACCCATCACAATAACCTTCATAGTTTATCAACAACAACAAATTCTAAAGCGTTACCTGGAATTTCTTGAAGATCCCTGCTCCGTTGACAATGCTCCCGCCTCCAGATATTAGTAGTTGAACACCCTGTAAGTAATGCTGCAATGCTGTTCATACACGATACATCCAACTCCAAATCCAATTATTACTATTCTTTGATAATTTTTTAATTTATTTCACGTTACATAACGTCACTACACGAGCTTGTTAAAAAAATATATGTGTCACCTCAATAAATTCTAGACTCGGCACTATCCGCGTACAAATTATGAGGCTAACACCGTACTATTTAATTTAAAATAATTTTCTATACTTACAAGCTCGTGGTAACTTCGGTACGTAGTCTCAAGCGAACAAAATACTAAGGGACTTTCAATCATTTTCAAAAAGTATTTATACCATTTACGATGCCACCTCTCGGCCGCATTTCACCCGAAGTCCTTCATTTACAATAATATTTCTTAAAATTTTGGGTTCAACTGATTTCTAAATCCTCGAAATTCAGCGCGTCGTTACGATATTTTCTGAAAAATTAACATTCAATATACCCGTGTGTGTCTGATGTACAACTAACGGAATCGACCAATAGTCTATGCATTGACGTCTTACAAATCCCGCCTATATTAACGCAGTCCCTTGCTTATGCATCTCATATGATTCCTTCTAACCTTGTTTGAGTGGTAGAGAATCGATATTACTGTCCTCGTTCTACAACTCCATGTGGACCAAAGTACGTGCTTTAGCGACTGTTGTTTACCAACATTCTTTGAAACTTGTTTGTTATCTATAAAAATAAGGGAAACTTGACATTTACAAAACCTGCAGGTGTTCAATTTTAACGAACGTTTTAAATAACGTTTCTACGAATTGGCTTTTCTACGTATTTTATATCCAACTGCTGTTTATGTGTTAGCAACGTGTTTCACCTTGGTATTATTGATTTTTCATGCTTTTATGCATATTATACGTAAATAACCGCTCAATTAAACTCAATTAAATTAATAAATTAATTGCATTGGCTTCTACAATTTATTTTCTTTGCAAACCTAACTAAATTTTATTCATTAATTGTAAATTTTTGTTAATACTTGTTACATTAAACTGAACTAATGAAATAAATTTCGCACGTAATTTCTGGTTGTTTCCTTTATACAGGGTGTTTTGAAATTGCCTTGTTTATATTTACTTTTAACCCTTTAAAACCACTACAATATATATATATATATATATATATATATATATTACTCATATTTAGACCAGGGTAGAAAATTAATGGATTACATCAAATAATTTTAATCACCGTGTATAAGGAAGTTTATTAGATAATACGCGTTATTAAAACCGTGAAGCATAAAAATTTATTAGTTTCAGTAAAAATAAGAAATTTAAATCATGTACAAGACGCTTTATATCAAAAGAAACAGTATTAAAAAGCTCTGCGGGTAATTTATTTATTCCTAATAAAGAAACAAAGGAAATTACGTGAAAATTTTATATTAATTAACCCTATTTTAAGTAACCGGTATTAAACAAAGTGTACACATAATAATTAATATTTAAGTTGTATTCGCTAAAAATGAAAGAATTAAAAATCAATTTAATTGGAGTTAATTAAACCGTTAGTAACATATAATACCTATAAAAACTTGTGAAAATCCAAGATTAAAATACCACGGAATAAGGCTCTGAGAATTAATATTATATTTGAACACCTGCGTAGTTTAAATGTCACATTCGGCGTAAAGTTTGTAGATAATCAATAGTTTCAAAGAATCTTGGAGAAACCGGGGCTTAATATTCACGAGAATGTGCGATACGGGGTTATTAAACCCAGATAACAGTCCACATGGACTAAAATATAATCGATAATAAAGAATATCAATTTGCACCAATACGAACAGGTTAGAAAAGGAAAGAGAAAATGCGTCAAGCAAAGACACATATAGTAAAAGGCGGGATTTAAGCAACGTCACGAGGGTCACAATTGGTTGAAAATAGGATGCAAATATCAGAGGTAGAAACAACAATTTCTGTACAAAATTAATTAGTTTTCTCGGACATGCTTGCGTGCCGTGTGTTGAAATTTCTGAGATTTAAATGGGACGAGTGAAAATTCGTAAAATCGACGCGCGAGCGACAGACTGGGAACATAGAATGAGGAATTCTTTAGAATTACCCGTTTTGAGGACAAAAGCGACGTGCCGACTTTTTGCTATATATACCGAGATGAATATAAACAAGCCCTCTTAGACTTTTGACGATTCGATGCGTTAAAAGCTCTTACATCCGCGACTTGATTGAAGATGTTAAACAGTGCATTTTAGTTTGATAAAATAATTTAAAATTTTGCTCGTATATTTTAGTGATTCAAAATAGTTGGTTATTTACGTGCTAACATGAATGTACTTCAGTGCACTTAGATACAAGGTAATAAAATTTAGTTTCACTGTACCAATTAGCAAAATTTACAACGACAAATGTATACACAAAAGTAGGCAGTTTTGGCGTATATTGGTGAAAGAAGTATGAAGTTATTTGCTATTTTTCAGGGGTGTTAATAATTAAATGGTTCAAATACGTGTCTGGATCCACGAAACAAGGGTCAGATATACATAGATGAAGTTCCGGAAAAGCCCAGAAACAACTGGTGATGGAGAAAATTTTAAAGCGTTGAGAATTAGAAGCCGTAAATATAATCCTGTTGGAATGGTGTGATTAACTAAAGGGACGATGTACTTTGAAGCTACGAGGACAGTAACCTTCAGGTAAATTATACTATTTTGTTTGACATTTTGTGTGTGTTGAATAACTTTATAATTGATTTACTTTAAATGGACATTAGTGAAATTGTACTAACCATAAAATTTTAATTTTAAGATGAAATTTGCTTGTTTAAGTAGAAAGGGTATTTAGTATTGATGTTCTGAATTATGATGAAAATATGGGTATGTCTTTGAGCTCAATTAGACGAACCTGGTTAATTAACGTAAAGGGGTGGTAGATGCTCCTTTATACTCAGACTCCGGTCTGCTTATATTGTTATATTAATTAGTAGGCATCCAACAAGGACTTTAATTTTGGATGCACATTAAAATGATAATAAAATTAATCTTGAAATTCTTTTAAAACTGAAATTTATGCTGAGTTTTAATTTTGAAATTTTAATGTATTCTGAATATTGATGTAAATAGAGTTAACGTTGATGTTTTTGGTAGGAATGTGTTGTTTTTTTTTTATGAATGAGGAGGTTTATAACATTAGGTGAGCAGCCGAGGCGAAAAGAGGATCACAGCCGTTTATGACGCCCAATCTGTGGGACTAGAATTTTTTTGTTGAAAGGACCCAGTTCCCGCATTGAAAGGAGTATATCACAGCAATATATATATATATATATATATATATTGCTGTGATATTACTCCAGCTTCTACGATGTTTTATTAATTTTTTGCCCCACGTTTGATCATGTCATAAAATGCTGTGATATTTCCTTATTATGTTTAGCCCCTACGATGGGCGTCATAAAATGCTGTGTTATTTCAGCCCCTTTATATTAATCAAGCACCTATGATGTGAAATGTTAAGTTATGGATTTTCTTTTCCTCAACTAGCTGCTTCAATTAAATAAAGCAATTCCACAATACACAATATAATGATTAAATATTTACAACTTTTAAAATCTTCCCCTTTTCAGAATATTTACATATACCAGATTTAAGAAATTGAAGCCAGCAAAACTAGCCTTTTTGCTTATATTTAGACACCTTTTGAAACGTTTCAAGATGCCTATTACCTTTCATAAATTGATCAATGAAACTACTGTTTTGTTGCCTCTTACATATACGAAAAATATTGAATTAAAACAGTTTTCAGTAATAAATTATATCAATATCGCTAACCTGGAATGGTTCTGTAGTTTCTCTGCATCCCCCAAGAGTTTTTGTGCCCAGTTTGAATATTTAGAATCGAATTTGGAAGTCGACATCAAAACCAAAATAGTATCCAAATCGTTATTAAAATCCTATTTAAATTTCAGTGTTAGAACCAGTATTAAGATACCAGTAATAAGGTAATCCAATAAAAGATTCCATTTGAATATTAATAAATAAAAGATTTTCCATGTCCGTAATTAACAAGACAGTAATAAACCATTTACCATGTCAATAATTACCAAAAAGTAATTAACCAGAGTAATTAACAGGAGTCCTGTTTCATTTATATTAGAAATTGCATTTTTATTAAGTCGTTGTTTACGTACGTCTATAATAGATCGGCTCACACTTGCACAATTTGTACACTTTTCAAAATGATTTTAATTTACTTTCGTCTCACTGGTTACGTAAATAATTTAGCACTTAAGAGTATCGTCGTAGCCCAGTTTAAAATGTGTACTAAACTCGTGGCTCTCTTGTTTTCCATTTGTTTATTCACGTGTTGGGACGTCACCTTTTGCCTTTATCTTTGTGTGCTCCGGGAATTTTACCAATTCTATAGTTCAAATATTCGGATGAATGGTTGATTTGTCACGTATTCATTCACATACCATGATATTTAATTGAGAAATTCTAGGAATTTTCGTTTATTAAGTCACGTATCCATTGTTTATTGCTTATTCTAATCTAAACCAAAATAAATTTGATGCTTGCTTATTTCCTAGTTAATATTGGATTTTTGAACAAATGTAATTCTTTGTCACGTACGATTTTTAAACAATGCACAATTTAGACTGCGTATACGATGATATATTTAACGCACTTGTTAAATATTTATCAAGCCAATTCATATAGGTTTCCAGTTGATTTAATTTTGATGCATTTTGTTACGTTTTCAAATATTATCTTAACTTGTAACTACTCTTGGATATTTCTATTTTTTATGCGTTTAATCTCATGTACTTTTATATACAGTGTGCTCTCAACTAACAATATGTATAGTGACCTATTTACTCTTATAATATCTGTAATTATGTGCTTTTGTTAACTGGAAGTTTCTTTTATTTATTCTACGACTTAACCTACCCCTAAACTACCCTATAATTATAGCATAAATCCCCAAATTAAAATAAAATTTTTTTGAAAATGTTAATTTTTGGCGCCCAACGTGAGACGAAACTCACATTGGTCCAAAATTATTTTGTTTTTATTTTCTTTTACTATATACACAACTCCTACATTATTTTTACATCCCTATTTCTATTTTGATCTATTCTATACCTATACACCTATTCATTCTAAATTTTACTACTATTATGTTATTATAATCTACTAATATTTCACTCCCTATTTATCCATACTTTTCCTATTTAGATATATTTTTTCTATATTTTATATCCTTTTCTTATTCTCACACTACCTGTTATGATCTACTAATATTTTACTCGCTATTTATCCATACTTTTCCTATTTACATATACTTTCCTATTTACATATATCTTTTCTATTTATCATATACTTTTCTTATTTACATATACTTTTTCTATTTATCGTGTACTTGTCTTATTTTCACACTACCCATTATGATCTACAAATATTTTTCTCTCTATTTATCCATACTTTTTCTATTTACATAGACTTTTCCTATTTATCATATACTTTTCCTATTTATCATATACTTTCTTATTTTCACACTACCTATTATGATCTACCAATATTTCACTACATATACTTTTCTATTTACATATACTTTTTCTATTTATCCTATACTACCTTATTTTCACACTACCTGTTATGATCTACTAAATTTTTACTCCCTATTTATCCATACTTTTCCTATTTACATATACTTTTTCTACTTATGATATACTTTTCTTATTTTCACCCTACCTGTTATGATCTACAAATATTTTACTCCCTATTTATCCATACTTTTCCTATTTACATATACTTTTTCTATTCATCATGTACTTTTCTTATTTTCTCATAAACATCATCATCTTTTTTTTATATCTAAAGAACCACTCCTATTTACATCAACCTATGCTACTCCTACTTATCCCAAACCTTTCCTAATTATTATTAGCCTATCCTATGTTTTAGTGTTTTCTAATATTTCCAATTTGTACAATTTCTATTCCGAATTCATGATGACATCTCTATTTAACTCTCCCATCTTAATTTATGATGATATCTTAATTTATTAATATCCCTATCTAATTCTCCTATTTGTCTATACCTATCCTAATTTATGATTATATCCCTATTTCCACTAGTTTATTTTACAGTATGTACACTTTTCTCTATTATTAAAAGTTTTCTCTGAAATGAGTTTGTCTTTCTTGTTTCCCTTATTTCACAAAAATTTGTGTTTCAACTTTAAGCAATGGATAACCATTATTCAAAAGTATTCTTATCTTGAATCTTCTCTACAACAATGGAATAGTGGTTTCGTTTAAAGGTTGTTGCTATGTTAAAGAAATGATGCCTAGCTAATCATTCCGATTAAACGTTTGATTTCGGTAACAGTTTTAGGTGTTTTGAATTTAGTAATAGCGTCGACTTTAGCAGGATCTGCTCGTAGGCCAGTTCCATCGATAATAAAACCAAGAAATGTAAGGGACGAACAACAAAATTGACACTTTTCCCAGTTTATCTTAAAACCTGCTGCGTTTAAGCGTTCTGCAACCTCATTTAATGTGCCCATCTTGAAAAAAAGCATTGATCAAATTTTATACGATTGGTTAAAATAGCGGAGAGCAGAGAGTATACGAGGGATCCGAACCCGAACTAGGCAGTTAGTTCTATCTTACTACTAATATTAGAAAAAGTCGAAGTATTTGCTACCAAAGCAAGAACTTAATTTATAGCTATATACTACAAAATAAGAGCTTAAGTAGTACAAATACGAATTTGCATTCCCTTTTTCTTAAAGCTTACAGTTCAGCGTATTTTGTTGATTAATGGGGAGATGCTGATCACCGTCTCTTTTAAGCCTTGTAGCGTTCCTATTCGGCTTATCAATGGAAATCTTTTGAAGTGTACATAAATTTATTTATCCGAACACTGTATATTAAGTTCATCCGATATCAGACTTCATTTGTATGAATTTTTCATGGCTTCCTTCTACTTTTTCTAAACCACTGTAAATTTTATAATACGAATGCTCTTTTATTTTAGTATTTAATACAGACGGTTTCTAGAAAAATCGTGCCCTTTATAATCAAATCCTTACCAATACGAGTACTTGTATATGTTGCAGAAGTAGATGCTTTCTTTAAACGTTCATGTATATTGAAATAACTTGCACGTATCGAATACGATACAACGGTGCTCTAGAATACTCGAGTTTATATTATGCATTGATTTTCAAAGTTGAGGTAACAGTGTCAGTATTCCTTGTCCTACTTGTCAGTCCAAGCTTAATAAATTAATCAGAACCGTATGAGAAACAGACCGTATAGTGCATATGTAGCTATGGGGACATATTTGTCGTTATTACTACCTTCAACCTCTAGCTAGCATTGAAGTATATTATTTGGGGTGGATTTAAAATCGTTTCTAGTTTCTTGTTCTAAGTATTTTAGTGCACTTTAGTTTTATTTGAATTAGTACCAACTGCATAAATTAATTAATTAATTAATTACACACACACAGATATATATATATATATATATATATATATATAGCTGTGATAAGGGGTTGTTTAGAGGTGTACTGAGTAGTAAGGGTCCTGTAGTAACCATAAATTGCAATAGGAATCAGGAAGCTGCATTTATTTAGCAGAAAATTAAGTAATTCTTATATTATGTAAATAGCAAGCATTTAACGCCCTGTATATAAACCATAATTAACTTTAAGCGATGCAAGTAAGCATATCTTACAAAAATAGAACGCGTATTCAGCAGAAAAATAGGTAATTCATAGATTATGTAAATAGCAAGCATTTAACACTCTGTATATAGACCGTTATTAATTTTAAGTAATGCCAGTGAGCATACCTTTCAACAGTAGAACGCGTATTCAGAAGAAATGATAGTACATGTAATTAAACACGCGTTAAGAAGTGTCTAATTACTTATAAAACAAATACGAAGATAAAAGATAAAACCCAACAAAGTTTTATGCAATTACGCTAAAACAATAAACATTTTTTATAAGAAAACGCAGTTTCAAACACGCATAAAAATACATAAACGAAAACAGCATTGAAGTTACATCATTTATTTTGTTCAATTATCCAAAAGGCGATATCTATACAAAACAACAAACTTAAAGTTGAAACGTCTGGCACAGATAGCAATGTATCAATATCAAATAAACCTTACACGGAAAACCGAAGAAATGATATCAAAAACCACTTCAAAATGCAGGAAATGTTGAAGACAGGGCCTGGTTGGTTGAGATATCTGCAAGCCTGCTTGAAAACCCAGCCCACATGTTAGTGGGAAGAGCCTATATAACACAGAGCAATGATAAGACGGGTGAGTTTTACAACTCATGCACGCCAAAGCTGCGTCACTGTTAACCAGAAAGTCACGCGTAATTTAAACATAATAGAAAATTAAGTGTATGTTAGAGTGATAATAGTGCTACAATTACAAAAAGTTTTTTTTGCCGTTTAACGTGAGTAGAATTTGGGGTAATTTATTTAAACTAAATATTTATAATAATAGGGCTTCGAATGTGTGGTGTATTTCTGGATAATTCAAATTTGGGTCAATATAACATTTCAAATCAGCCTCGATAATTATATTTTGGTACAATTCTGGTACAATTTTGATTTGCGTCAAAAGCATTGATGGAAAGAGATTCAAGGCGTATAAAATAAAAAAGCACGAAGTAATTTTTGGAAAACAAGGAGTAACTGTACTCAAATACTGGTTCAACTAAGCAGAGCATTGGTAGACGAATGAGGACAACAAAGGGGTGTTGATCCACAACCCGAACAACATGTCGCAGGTCAGATATATTTAATTTTAAGATATTTTTCTATTTAAATTTTAATACTGAATTTATTCAATTTATAAAAAACTTGTAATGAAGTCAACAACAAACAATGCATACGTTAAACTTACGTAATATATTATAAAAGGGTCTAGAACGTTCCAGGTTTCTTTGGTAAAAGGGTAGTTTTTGGTGACTTTAGATTGAATTCGAAGTATATAAATTTTTGGGGTAAATGATACGTATGATATTGATTGATTAAAAGTGTATTTAATGAATTTTAAAAATTGTAAATAATACTTCTGTTCATTATATGAAGTTAATTGACTTCGTTTTATTAATTCAAACAAATAATCATAAAGGGGTGGAGAAGAGAAAAATTGATCATCGTAAAATTTGAAGTAAGAACACAGAGCGGTGGCGTTAAGTAAAAACGTCATAACACCGAGTACGGCGTTATCATATCAATATATATATATATATATATATATATATATATATATATCGCTGTGTTACCCTTTTCCTTTGGAGGAGGCGCTATAAGGGTGCTATGACACGTGTAGAGCAATGTAAATGTGAAATTACTGACTCATCTTCCTTTGTAACTTTTCTTTGTCTGGCTAGCTCAACGGAAGTAATGAAACTTACTGAACGAACTAAACACAGCAATCTTAAAATACATCTATACATTCAAAAATAATCATCTTACATACAAAAGAACATAGAACAGTTTACAGAATAATTTTCAAATAAAATTATTTCTAACAAGTACCTATTTACGTAATTATTAAAATATTTTTACCTATCATTGTTAATACTTACAGAACTCAAATTTCTTCTTTTGTGGATTCAAGACTCTAATAAAAACCAGTATTACAATAAAAGCGATGCTCATCATGGCAATTTATACACATAATCAATAACTCTGGACTATTCTAAGAACACACTAGAATTATGCAAATAATATCTAGAAAGTTCGCTATTGTAAGCTTTATTATGATGTTGAAGCAGTTTTAATAATTTATGCTTGTTTAATGAAACTACGCCATTATTGTGGACTTTAATAACACGAGTTTTATATATAATCGGGCGTGTTAAAAAACCTAATTAAAAATCTTCTATAATTCTCACAACTGTTGCAAGTGACACGCGGTAGTAATGTACTTTAAAAAAATTAAAGTTTATACGCTTAAATGAAGCAAAAACTGCTTTGCTTACGGTTAACTTGGCTATAATCCCAAAGAAGAGCTAGAGGTGGGTTTAGGTTAAAATTTTCTTAGTTAAACGGAATACAATTTAAATTCAAGTTGGGCGACACTGTATCTAGCCGGTATTAATCAAAAAAATTAGGGTAGGTACAGAAAACCCTTTCGTAGTTGATGATCCTAAATTTTCCTATTGACATTTTTTGATTAAGTTACAACATAATTCAATATAGAAAAAATTTACCTAAGTTATACAAATAATTTTTAACAAATAAATTATATCATAGACTCTTTGGTGTTAAAATACTTGAACAAAATATCGTTACAAAATAGTTATATTTTTAAATGATTGTCAGATCTGGCAGTCACGTACAAATGTAATACAAAACTGAAATTGTAAGAAACCTGAATATAAATCTTATTGTGTTACTAGTAAAATATACACTTTTTCGAGCTCTTTTTGTGAGAGCTTTGAATATAACAAAATTTATCGAAAGAGTTTTCTTTCAGACAAACTATATATAGTCATGAAGAATTAATAATATTAAGTGAGATTACAACATTCCACTAACGAATTTTACAAACTGAAACGATAGGGCTTTTACGGCTAGTAAGGCCATACGTAAACAAGGAGATGGTTAAACCAATCTGGTGAAAGATTCAGCAAAAGTAATAGATTTATCCTTAACCAGTGATCGCCGACTGCTACCCTTATGTTAGTTATGATCAGGTTTCAGCACATCTGCTGCTGTTTGACTTGCATGCATAAAATTCTACGAACCTCAGATTGACTCTGAATTGTGGAACTTATTGGCCTAAGAGTTTTTCTTTACTGACCTGAGGGTGTATGTTGACCTGAAAGTTTTTGTTATTGATCTGAAGGTTTTTGCGTTAAAGCGAATATAAATTAAAGCACTTGTCTTTTCACCATCAACGACTCCCATTTCGCTTGGCTCGAAGATTGACGTGGAAGTGAGCGGATTAGGAAAATAACTTATAAAAACAACTCGATTTGGTGAATTTTCATCTTCTCGGAATTTTATGCTAATTAGAACTAATGCTTGGTGACCACCACCGTGTTTACAAAACAAGTTAAAAATTTTAAAATATAACTGAACAATAAGTTATTTACACGAACTTTTAATTACAAGCTTGCTATTTAAAACTATCTAAGCAAGATTTCAAAATACCTAAATTATTTTCAATACTATTATTGGTACAAAATGTAGAGTTTAGTCTTGCAATTTAATTGAACTAGGAAATAACAGATTGTTTATTGTTTTCCGTATGAGACCAAAGATTTATAAAGAATTCGAAAACTTATATAGGTTTGCAAATACAGAATTTTTACCAAAGTTTTTCATTTTTTCTACCTACCTTAATAAAGCTTTGTTATACTGTAACAGTTCGCTTTCCCTCTTCTAATGCATAAAAATTATGTGTTGAATTATAAAATTTTTAAATTTACTTTTATAATTCAAAATAAATCGTACTTCAACAATTAATACAAAATTAAAACAAAGTATCATAATTTCGAAACACCCCAATTATTGTCCTTCTTTATTTTTAATTCATATAGTAAATTAAGCGCGTAGTTATAAATGTCCAGTTTGTATTGTAAAGCCATGCTAAAACTCGAACAAGATGTCTAGATTTCCCACAAAGTATTTTCAAGGTAATATCGAATAGCGTGCTTTCGCGTACCTGCTTGCTGAGGTTGTTGTCGACGAGTGGAATCAGTCGGCTTTTGACCATTCTAACGTCAATATGGATAAATTCACATCCAAGGCTGACTTGCGAGTCGCAATTTAGTTTCGAACAATCCATCGATCTGTAGGCTTAGAAACTTATCATGGTTTGTAATTTTTATTTCTAAATAATTCAAACTAATTTTATTTGGTTTTCCTAAGCGAAACACAAAAGAACTAATGAACTAGAAAAATAAAACAACACTTAAGAGATGAAGCTGTAATGGTCGTGCGAGACTGTTAAATTTTTACTACGTATAAGAAATATATACGTTCCTCATGTTTCAACATGGAAATTTTGTTTTAATTCAGAAGCAACTGATTAATGGTTGTAAGAAGAAGTTAATTTAATTGCGTATAAAACGATTACGTATTAGAAACTTACAATATGGTTCTAGTTTACGAGACGTTGTTATAACAATGTAGACAACTGCTTTTTCATGTGTTTGTTCAATGTTGGAAGTCCACATGTGGGTCAAGCTTGATTGTTGACTGGTCTGTAAGCGGCCATGCCCTGAATTCAAGGTCTGTAAGTGATATCCCTTTTTAAAATAGTCATCTGTTTGACGTTCACGTCATGTTTAATCTATAACCTTGGTAGTTTGAACCCATGGAAACTAACATCTTTGTGATAATATTTAATTATGAACTTAACTTTTCAAATGTGGTTTTGGATTAAAATTATGCTTTATAAAATTGTTTATCTAACAAAATCTTTATGAATTTACATTATGAATAATATAGTCATATATTTAATTACACAGGACAACTTTTTAACAAAGATTAAGTTTGCTAATTTAAAAGATCTTATTACAAAAATAATTTTGTATACATGTGAGTCATTTAGTCAGTACTGAAAAGATGACAAAAAGCTCATAATTATGTTAATGATATTTATAGCGCCTATTTGCTTTATAGGCTTTTTTTTATTTAAATTGACAAAGATTAACAAAATAAGTATATAAAATTAATTAAACATTCAGAAAACTTATAATAATTATCTGTCAGAATAAACCATAAGTATTTTTAGTTAATATATGTGTTGATACTTAACAGCCTTGATTTCTTTATAAACTTAAACAAGATTAATTACACTCAAAGAAGCACTTAAGCAATAGTATTTATTTTGTCCATACTTATCACTGGATTCAAAGAATTATATATAAACCAAAAGTGCATCAATTTAGTAAGTAGAATAAGTAGATTACACAAAAGAAAGAAATCATAGATGTACAAAACCTGTCTGATTTATTGATTTTATTTTGAAGCTCAAATTGCTGTCTCTAATATTATTTTATGTATTTTATTTTATTTCAGGATAAACGTAGTACCATCTAAAAATACAAAATCTTGTATTCTTATAACAGGATATATTTGTTGAGGTTCCTGTATTTTCTTAGCGATATTTCTTGCTTTTACACACTATCTAAGCACAGTGGCGCCCTATTCATCCGTATTTATTTAACGACCTCCTGATAGTCTCTCTAAACCGCTGAATATAGAGTTCAAAGCTAGTGCGAAAATCTTCAAAAGTCAGTAGTGTTAATACGGATAAAACAACATCTTCTGCACGGCTTTTGTAAGAAAAAATAAACATCTCTTTAGAAAGTTGCACTATCGCCCAAGGCGTGTGGCAAGATAGATTACAATACAGTAAAGGAATTTTGTTAAACAGAAAAAATTGTTACACAATGAGAATGTTTTCTTGTAAACTACCAATTACCTTTAGTGCACCATGTCATCGAATGCGTACTGGTAAACTATGTGACGTTCCGTTGCAGTGGTCCCCCTCTTAAAGCTGTTCTGTCCTATAACAGAACACTGTGATCTTAAAATTGAAAGTCTGTGAATTTGGACCACGGCTTTCTGTAACAGTATTTCTAGCATATTTCGGTGAACAATGTATCCGGTTCACCACCGATATTGGGTACGGTCAACTTCTTGTCTCCAAATTTGTTTATCTGGGCCTTAAGGTACACAACGTCTTCCACAGATCCTGGTATTTCGATCTGCCACTATGCTATTGGTTAGATACCACGTAATAGATGCCCCGATATTTGATCCTTTAACCGAATGATCTTTCAAACGTCTGATTGTTATCGACGAAGTTGACCCTGATTACCAACATTATTTTCAAACCCCCAAGTGAGTATTCCGGACATAGAGATCCGTAGCTATCCAATGTGCCAGAGAGTATTCCGAAGGCACATCGAATGGATCGCTTAGAATCATTTCCGTGACCCGAAAATATCGTTTGTCTGTGCCGCTATTCAAAGACTTAAATCAATCATACCTCGATTTAGACTTTTGTTCATCCTCACAAACGTAACTGTTTGTTCGTCTCACTGATCACCGACGCCATCACTATTGTAAAGTGATACCTAGTTAATGTGTACTACGATTGTTCTTCTTTTTTGGAACTTACGAATTCGATATACTACTTCATCGATCCTTTTCACAACTTTGTATGAACTCTCTCCATGTTTTTGTAACGTTGGCGGCAATCCACGCCTTCGCTTAGCATTGTACAGTCATACGGTGGTCGTTCTTTTAAAAACCAGAATCTTGAGCTTTGGTGTCATACCAGGTCTTTATCCGATCGCCTGCCGTCTGGATATTGTTTTAAGATCACCATGGTTGCAAGCATCTTGCGCTTGAGCTTCTCTACGTGGCTCTTGTTCACGTTGTCATATCCGGACTTGCACCCAAACACAAGGTTACATGGTAAATGTTTCTCGCGTCCCAGCATAGTACATACAGGTGTCTCACCTGTGCTTTCATGAACCGAACACAGACACACCAATAGAAATAGATGTAAATATTGGTCCCACACTTTCTGATATTGGGAGACCACCTCAGAAATGTACTTGCTCAAGACGCAGTTTATGTGGTCTTCCATGTCATCCGATTGTTCGGGTCTTTTTCATCTCCAGCAAACGGTAAACGTCTTGAAATATCGCCGACTTAAAATTTTTGTCTTGATCGACGTGCAACTATATCGAAACTCCAAATCTGCAGAACCGTTCCTTTATCAGCAGATCAACGATGGTTGCAGCTTCTTGTTTTGGTATAGCATACGCTGGGGTTCACTTTGTGAAATAGATCATGGTTGCTACGATGTACTTATTCACGAAGTTGGATTCAGGGAATGATACGCAATATTAATTGTTACTCCCTCAAAAGGGTTTGGCACGTTGTATTGTCTTATTGGAGCCTTACGGTTTCTCAAGGGTGCACACAGCGAACGCTTACGGCACCACTGGTCTGGTGATAATCCTTTGTGAGATGATTATTTCCAATGATTCTAATTAGGTATGGCTCCTAGTGGAATGGAGTTACTTTTACAATGAAGCTATGTTTTAATAAAGAAAAAAAACATAATTTTAATGAGCAATCCAAATCTATCTTACTACGGCGTCATTATTTCTGTAAACAGGTACACATACAGAAATTCTAAATTACATAAAACTAATCTATTTTAGTTAGTCATACCATTTACTATTCATCGATACTAACCTAACAACATCCTCAACCTTGTCGAGTTAAATTCTAAGGTCCAGGCTACGTAAATCTAATAAAGTAAACAGTATAACCTACAATACTGGTGGATGTTTTATATTATCAATGTCTAGATTAACAAACTTCATAAATACATGACACGAACGAAACAAAAAGTAAAATTTGCAAATAACTAATAAACTTACAACTGAATGCCAGTTTAAATAAGGATTTCCATTTCGCAAGGTTTGAGTGCACAATGCAAAAGGATTATTCAATTTTTAACAAATTTGACTTGGAACCAAACTGTCCAAACTAGATATCTGGTCTTTGACAATTTTTTCGGATATCAACACGTTGAATTCTCGGTTTCTAACCTCACAGCCAATTTGGTTTTTTGACGTCCCTTTATCAATAACAGCATTTTCTCGTCGCTAAGCTAGGGAACTTTAGCATTAGACATAGTAGACATCAGCGAAGTTCGGTGACCAGAGTTGGAGGATTTTGTAGCAGAGACTTTAAGGTAATTCACGCAGGACCAGTGGAAGCAAATTCGGGTGTTTGGATAGTTATGAAAAAAAAGATAGGACACTGTAGAAAACTATCTACAAAAGAACGAAAGAGTACCCATGGTTAGATAAGAATCTAAACTGGTAAATACAGTAATAATACAAGTATACATGCCTACCAACAGCTACAGCGAGGAAGAGATAGAAGCGATCTACAAAGATATCTAAGAAATACTAAGATACGTACAAGGACATGAAAATTTAGTAATTACGGGTGACCTTGTGTAACGGATTTTCCTTATATTATATTTATTTTAAGTATCTTACAAGCGTGGCATCAGTGATACTTATTGTTCTAAAAATCTTCCGACACAACTAGGGGTCTATTCCTTGGGTAGAGCTATGAGAAATGGGGGTAGTCGAAATCTGTTTGCAGATCAAACCTAAGCTAAATCAAGTAGGCGCCACCAAGTCCTGATGTAATTATGATAATTGCATAGCATATTTCTAAGGGCGGACGTGGAGACCCAAAGAAAAAAGGATCGCCTTCGGTGACAAAAACCTGTCTTAATAAAATAAAACGCAGCTCCTGTAAGAAATTGTAATAGTTAAATAAATAAAAAGGTGGAACACCATTTGTGTCCAGCAAAAATACATAAAGAAATAATAAAAGGGTATTTCCAATATAAAATTGGCATCAATTTCTTGCTCATAATGGTTTTAGCTTTATGTTATTAGATTTGATCACACTCGATCAAAATAAAAAATCTTTAATCTTGAACCAATTGTTTACTAAAAAATCTCTTTTAAAATAATGTGACTTGTAACAAAAAATTTAATCATTAACTGCATCAATCTTAAACTTCTAACTTTCATGTTTATCTTTATTATTTTCTATCAAATACTTTACTTTAAAACATGAACTTGTTGTACAAATAGGGTTCTAACCTGTGCAGATCTGTTCAGGCAGATAACAAATTAATAGCTCCTAACAATATAAGCCTTTGAGCCTTCAAAATTACGTATACAAATTTTAATTTAGATAAAGCTGATCACAAAAATAGACATGTTTATATATATTGTACTAAAGCTGCTCAAAGCATTTGCTTTTAAAATAACATCTGTCAGCAGTACAAAGCAGAAAAATATGACGTCAGTAACACCTGTTGACGTTACCGACAATTTATATTGAGCAAAGCGTGTTGTTTTTAAAACATTAAATCATTGAACATTCGTTTTACTACTGGTAAATCCAGCTCAGCAATTAGTTGAAACTTTTATAACGTACATGTATTACGCATCAAAGCAAGTTAACGTGTTCCTAGTTTTGAAACACATAAAAAGAACTTATAGCTATCTACGAACCAAAACTGCAATTGTCGCATTGTAACAAAGAAAGACGGGATCCCCGTTTTTTCAAGCAACGATAACAGCGTTTGTAATTTGAAACAAATTCATCCAAACTAACTTCTATAATGATTTCGTTCCACGTGTCGAATCCTATCCTGTTGCCTTACATTCCGCAGCAGTCGTAATATCGAAGTTGAATTACGTCACCTTCCAAAGGTAGCATCTTACATGTGTTTTACTTTACTGTGTCCTTGTGTGTCTTTCAAAGTTGCATCCTATTTGTCGCGCTAAATAAATTATCTCAAATTATACAAGTTCGCACAATATATACATTACCGACCGTTATTCGAAGATATCCTCACTAATTGAAATGGATTCGTAGATTGTCGGCCTGCAGTCTAGGGTACATGTTGATATTTCTATCACTTGTGGCCGACTATCTTCTAACCAGCTCGGGCGGTCGCGCCGTCAGGAGGGGAACAATCAAACAGAGATGTGCTTGTAAATAGCTGTATACGACACAGATATCTGAATATAAGTAGATTATCAAAGGACGATGCAGGCTTAACGTATTACTTTTAAAGTTGAATGCAAATTATTATTGCTATTAATAAAATTGTTACATTATTCTTGAAATTATATGGAAGGATTTATTGTCGAAAATAAAATTGTTACAGTTGGAAGCAAAATAACGCAAGATGGGAAGAGCGCAAAAGATATAAAACAAAGATTAGCCCAACGTCGTTCTATATTTAACAAGAAAAAGCAACTACTGTATTCAAAGATAACAAACATAGAAACAAAAAAAAATCGCTTAAAACATTGTGTGGAGCACAGCAGTCTACGGCTGTGAAATCTGGGCAGTAAGAGAAGCGGACAGGAAAAAGATAGAAGCCTTTAAAATATGATGCTACAAACGTATGATGAAAAGATATCATGGACAGACAAAGTTAAGAACAAAGAGATACTAGAAATGATAAGAAAAGAATGAATTTTGTGGCAAACGGTAAAGAATAGGAGAGATAGGATGATAGGCTACGTATTAAAGCATGAAGGAAATAGTGCAGAATATATTAGAAGCAGAGATAGGAAAAGAGAGAGCTAGAGATAAACCTAGGTTAGACTATTGAACACAGATGTCCAAGATGTAGGCTGTGGGAATATCAGGGAAATGTGTAGGCTAGCTAGCTCAGAATAGAAATCAATGTAGGTACGTGTCCAATCAGTTCCAAGACGGGAAACCTTATGACGAAAAAATAACTGTACTTAAATCTGATGATTATTAAAAGCAACTACAGATTTGGGTTTTGCAATGTTAATTGTGCGACAGGATTTACTAGAAAACTATTAATGCGGCAAATGGCTAAGTGTTGGGAGATCTTGGTAGCCACAAGCTGCTTAACTCTCTTTTCCGACGACCACTTGTGAAAACAACAGATTACACACTACTTATTTATGTAGAAAGTAAAGTATATCACTCTAGAGTGCGAAAGTACATATCACTCTAGTGTTGAAATACTTTTCAACTCTAGAGTGATATGACCGATGTTAGTATGCTAGTTACCTAGGCAACCCAAACGACTACCGGTTTCTACCTTTTTGCATTCATTCGTTTCGTTTTGGCTAATAACAGTTTAAAATACCCATAGTTAAATCGATACTGAGAGTTTCCGTTTTACTTAAAGATGTAATTACTCATATTAGTTTGTAATTGAAATGATTTCTTCAATAAAAATTGAGAATGCATACGCTAAAAGTAACAGATTCGCGGATTTTATAAAAACAAAGTAGGTGTTCGAATTTTCAACATCAAAAGGTCAAATAAATTTCATAGGTGTCTGTCTGTCTTGCATTATTGCGTACACATTTATTGCAAATAAGCATAAAAATAACTATTTCGTAATTGTTTTTAGTGGTGGTCGTCGGAATAATAGTGTACAGTACTCGCGTGGAAAGTGACATTTCACACTCGTGGAATAGTCGCACGAGGCGTCAGCCTCGTGCGACAATACTCTTCCACTCGTGTGAAATGGGTCACTCTCCACGCTAGTAATGTAATATTCTATTACATACCACTGAATCTCGGTGAAATAGGGTATATAATTAGGAAACAACAGAAGAATAAGCGACCTGTATCCAGGCTATGGAAATATCAGGGACCTTTGTAGGCTAGCTCAGAATAGAAATAAGTGGAGGTACGCGTCCAACCAATTTCAAGACTGAAAAGAAGGGAAAAATTGTTGAAAGCAAATGTGTGGAGCACAGTACAGTATGTCAATGAAATAGGGGTGGTAAGAGAAGCAGACGGAATAGAGTAGAGGCTTTTTGGAATGTTGTACTTCAAATGTATCCGAATGATAGCATAGAGAGAAAGTTAATAACAAAGATATCTGGGGAAAACAGAAAAAATGGAAGAAATGGAAGGGGCAGTATACGTTCTAAGTCATTTCATGAGTGTAGTGCGGAATATATTGCAAACAGAGATAGGCAAAAAAGGGGTAGAGGTAGACCTAGATCAGACTATTGCACGTTGATGGTAAAAATACAGACTGTTAACTTCAGAATAGGAATCAATGGCGGTACGCGTCTAACTAGTTCCAAGACTGAAGACTTAACGATAATCATGAAGTATTTTGCGATATAGATGTTTCCCTATGCATTGAAATGTCCATTGTGTTGATCAATCAGAACGCATAACGGAGAAGGGCGGTGGCTTTGACAAGTGAAAAGGTCAGTCGCTGTGATCATTCTACACACAACTACTATAGTATCTTGAAAAGCTGTGTTGCTTTAGTGTGCGGACTATACCTGTCAATTCCTGCCTGCTCCATTACCCTTTTATCGTTGTCGTATTTACCTACAAAGCTTGTAGGTAAATAATGGACTTCTCTCAAACAATTTGTATACAGAACAGAGTTATGACCTACGACCCAAGTATACGTAGTCAGAGAAACGATACGTGACTAATGCTGTAATACAAGGATTCATTAATTAGCGCACCTCAACCTAATTATTTAGATGAACAAAGGGTAAACCTAGTTTAAGCCATCTGAACTCATTTTCTAAATGACTTCAATAATACCATTGTACACTTTGTGCAATATTGTTACGCTCTCTGTGCGGGCTAGCAAAATGCTACTGTATTGTACCTGGTATTGTAATAACTGTCATTTCTAACACAAGCAAGGAATAAAATCAACGAAGTAGAAGAGATAGGCGTCATAAATAAAGAAAAGAAACTAAAGATGCTGAGATATGCATATGAAACAGTCATATTGGTAGAACTAGATAGGAAGTTAGAAATTAGACCAAATAAAATACAAAAACTTAGATACAGATTATTGCACGAAAATCAATCAAAACAAGAAGAATGAGATGTAATAAATAGCATACCAGTAGAAATTTGTTAGTAAAGTTAATGTCATGTTTTAGTACCTGGGAGGTGGGAATGCAAATGACAAAGAAACAGAAGTTATGTAAAAAATCGAGTGGAAAGACTGAGATGCCAGGCGTGATAGTAATAACTAAGATAGCATTAGCTGTTAGAAGCACCATTGAAAAATACGGAGGAGAGTACTACTATACAGTTAGGAAACACGGACATTACGCAAAGAATAAATTGTAAGAATTATTTTTTTTTATAGTTGTAAAAGATTTTATATCCGCTGTGTGGGACTCTTGATTGTCGAAGCAAGGACATACCCACTAAAAATCCACTTTGGTGTCGGACTCGAGATCCCTTGGCTATTGACTTTATAGGGATCCCGTGACTAGCGTACCTCGACTAGGTCCTTTATCGCCGTCGCGAATTAGAAAAAACATGGCGTTACGCGCAGTTTATACCTTTCGGACGTCTGATGGAATCGTAGCAAAAATCATCGCTAAGCGATTCGAATGAACCAGGGAGCTTGGTAGACTCCCCTTAGTGCCTTCCTTTGGATTACCTGGAGCATACGCATGTGCGTTTCCGATGCGTTGTACTTCACCTCTGATGCGTATGCAAACGTCGGTATGATTATCGCCTTGTAAAACCTATGCTTGTTTGAAGGGTTTAGCCTACTTCGGCGATTGGTCAAGGGGTATAACAAAGCCATAACTCCATTGGTCTTGTTTGCCGCATACTCGATGTAAGCTTTCCAAGAGAGTTTCGAATCAAGGATCACCCCTAGATACTTGACGTCTGAACGCCAAGGTATCGCTTCGAGAAGAAAACTGCCGTGCTCTTTTCTGGATTGACCTCGATTCGCCAGAGTCTTAGCCACTTGTCGAGAGCGTCCATCGCCGTTTGCAGTCTCTGTATGATGAGGTGCGGAGCACGGGACGTGGCTACAATGGCTGTGTCGTCAGCCTATAGTGCTATCTTGGTGTCTGCCGTTATCGGTAGGTCGCTCACGAAGATGACGAAAAGTGCCGGCGAGAGGAGAGAGCCTTGGGGGTCCCTAGCTCTGATTCTCCGAATCGTCATCCGCACTCCATCCAGCCTGATAAATAGATAGATAAATTACTTTATTGTGGACTATACCTAGGCCAGAGCCCATACTAGCAGTACATTATAGTATTTACATGTATTTAAGACCTTAGAATCCATAATTCCTGACAACTGGGGTTCTTGAAGGTTTGGTGAGGGGGATTTGTGCCCCTACTTTTGTCGTCGACTGTGCACGTAAAGTGGGGCTGATTGTGTGCATACTGCGAGTGTAAGTGTGATGTGGTAGTGAATTGCAAAAGTGCATATTAAGTGTGTTAGTGTCGCTGGTTGTTGGTGGTCTGTTTGGTTAAAAGGATTTTATTTAGGAAATGGTTTAATTCTTGAGAGTAGTTAGTGACTAGGAAGTTTATGTTAGGAAGTGGGGAGAACGGGCCAAAGTTTGTAGATTGCTTGAGGTTAATTTGTAGTAGAGAGGTTAGTGGACAGGAGTATATCAGGTGTTGTGGGGTTTCTAGAGATTGATTGTTGCAAGAACAGTGAGGAGAAGGAGTTAAATGGAATTGATGTAGTTTATTACGGAAGTTTCCATGGCCGGACAGAAATTGTGTTGTAGGGGGATTAAAGAAAGGAATTTGTGGAGGTATGCTTGTGATATCAGAGAAGATATCAAATGTATATCTGCCGGTGGTGGAGCGGACCAAAGATCTTGCCAGGAATGGAGTAGGGAGTTATGTATTCGGGATTTTATGTCAGTTTAAGGGAGAATACGGTATTCGTCATAGTGTAGTGTTCTGTCGTATAGGATGATTGGTAGGTTATGTTTGAGGTTTTGGAATTGAAGTTAGGAGTTTAGTTGGATTTCGATCGGAGGGATTTCAAGCAGGGTATACAAGCACGCTGTGGAGGTGGTTCTGTATGCTCTTGAGGTTTAGAGTAGGAAAGGTCTTATGATCGTGTTGAGCATACGTCTGGAGAAGGGGGTAAGCTGGAGCCAAGAATCTACTGCGTATCAGATGATCGGGATTATGATGTGGTTAATGATTAGTCTTCGTGTTGATTGGTGAGGTGGACTGACTTTGGGAGTGCGTGACGTAGGTTATGGAGTATGATTTGTGTTTTGGTTCGAAGTTTGGAGAGATGGGAGTTCATTTTTAGGCGTGTGTCAATGTGGAGTCCAAGGTAGGGAGCTGTTGTTGAGAAAGGAATTGGCGTGTTAAGGATGTGAATCTTAGGATTTCGGTTTGGGTTGAGGTAGCCTTTGAGCAGGAGCATTTTTGTTTTAGATGGGGAGAGTGGTTGTCTGTTTAAAGAGGACCAGGATTCAATTGAATTAATTAGAACGACAGGTACAGATTCAATAGAGGCACGAGTATTGCCGTGGATAAGTAAAGCTACGTCATCGGCGTAAGCGAAGATGGAGGTGTTTGGGATATTGAGGTCTAAGAGAGGATTGATTGCGAGGTTCCATAGGGTAGGTGATAAACGGGAATCTTGTGGACATTCTTGGGTGACTGATGCAAAAAGATCTATCGTGAAGTTAGGATTTCGTTAGTTGGACGAAAGCGCGTGGTAACCCCCTCTCCAGCATATTGTAGAGTAGGCCATATTGCCAAACCTTGTTGAAAGTTTTAGACACGACTAGGAACACTGCGCCTGTTGACTGTCACCAATTGAAGCCTTCCGCAATGTGCTCCATCACTAGCAGTATCTGGTGAACGGTGGAATGCCCCTTACGGAACCCAAACTGCTCGTCCTGGATTGGTGTTCCTGCATCGCTGCCTGGAGTCTCCTTAGAAGAACGGCTTCCGCTATCTTCCCAACCCCCGACTGCAAGCTAATTGGCCGGCAGTTCTGTGGGAATGTCGCAGATTTGCCTGCTTTTCGGAGCACTACGACGTCCGCCGTCTTTTACGTGGATGGAAAGTGGCGAAGTTTCAACATGACATTGATGATTCCGGCAGCGCTTTCAGAGCCCGGTTTGAGACTCCGTCCGGTCCAAGAGCCTTTCTGAGTCCTTGACTTCTTTAACTGTGGTAGCGTCGAGTTCCTGAAGGTCGTTGTCCTTTAGCCTCCGGCTAACGTCGCGGTGAACCTATTTGATATGCCGAAGGTTTGCGTGTGCACAGATTGACTCGAACTGACGCTCCATGCTGTCTGCGAAGACTTCTGCCTTTTCAGAGACTGTATAAGCTAACCCTGTTTCGCCATGGACAGGAGGCATTGGGGACGTCTTGTTCTTAGTACTTTTGACATCCTCCACAGAAAGTTGTCTTCGGCTTGGAGGTCCTCCAGTCTGGCTTCCCGGGCCTCGTTTCGGTGCCGTTGAATCGCTAATCGCATTTTGGCGACCAATCGATTATACCGGAGTCGTTCCGCAGGATCCCAGGTTCTTAGCAGCTGACACCTGGCTATCCCGGATGAGCTCACGGATGTGCAGAAAGAGGATGTCCCTCTTATCCGCTACCGGTCTCATGGAAGTGGCTATACTGACTGAGGTCTATATGCACTCCACGAAGCGGTCCACTTGCGCCTCTAGCGCGCTAGTAGCCGGGATGTCGTTAGACATCGCTTCGACCGATTTTGCTAAACAAGTGGCAAATACTGGCCACAAAACCTTTCAGGTTTCGTTGGTGGCCGGGACTCGTTCCCCTACGAGATTAAGTAGCACCGAATTGTGGTCAGAACTGAGGTCGCTGACGGCCCAGATCTACGTATTCAGTATCACTTGGTGAAGTATCGCTACGTCTAGTACATCTGGCCTGCCTCTATTGCCGTAGTGAGTGGGTTCTGCCCGTCCTAAGACCTCGACCTCACGTCTGTCAGTAAACTGTCAGAGTATGCGTCCATTGCGATTCGCTACTCGACTGTTCCAGAACGGATGTTTGGAGTTGAGGTCCCCTGCTAAAAGCACAGGTTCTCTCGCATCCAACAACGCGTCCAGGTCTCGCCTGCTAAGAGGTTCGCCACCTGGCCGGTTATAAACCGAGATCAGGCGTAGAGGGCCGAAACCCTCTAGTACTACGCATACTGCAGTCGCTTCAAGTCGTTCTAGGTCTGGTAGGTCTACTACGTAGTGCTCCAGGCTTGCCTTGACGTACGCCGCTGTGCGCTCCGACGCCATTTGGATTGTTGTGAAACAGCCTATAGTTGGGAAGCCTAGGCTCGTCCCGTGCGTTGAGGAACGTTTCGTTCACCAGGACAACGTCTAGGTTGTGTCTCAATGCAAACTCTAGCAACTTAAATCGCTTACCCATCAGCCCTCGCACGTTCCAGAACGCTATCTGCAGGGTTTCTGGATTTCCGCGACGTCTATCCATTAAAATGGAAGAGTTCGCTGAGATCCTTGCCGCAGGCAATTAAATCCATCACTAAATTGCCTAAGTTTTTGGGTTCGGCGATTATAGGCAGCAGCTTTCTGGCAATTGCAGCCAGCTTGTGGAAGTCGATTCCAGCGAGGAGTCCGATTAGCGAACCCCTTTGCGCTTTTCCACAGAACGGTGTCTCTTTGGCTACTGCTCCACCACTGGAGGTGGGTTGGGCTGCCTGGGCATGCGTCTCCTCAATTTGCGCAAGAGCTGGGGGTCTGGGCTGTCGGTGTAGAGGCGACCGTAGCCGAGCTGTTGGCGACGCTGGCATAGGAGCGGGCTCCCACAGCAGCGGCCCCCGGCGTCGACTTCGCAGGCCGGACGCTAATCGGTGCTTTACGTGCCGTCTCATGTTGGCTTTTCGCAACCACCTTTGACTTGGGGATTGCAGATCATCCCCTGTAGCTTGCTAGAAACGCGCCACTGCAGTTGACGCACACCGCAGGAACTTCCTTGTTTTTAGGGCAGGTGCCACTAAGGTGGTTACTGGCACACTTGACACACTTAGGCGTGGCTTTGCAGTTCCACTGCGTGTGCCCGAATTGCTGGCACCAATGGCATTGCCCTACTTCGGAACGTTGGTGTGGTATCTCCACCTGTGCACGTAGGCGCAGCACATGCTGGAGCTCGGAGATTTGCTTCGCCTTTGTAAACTTGGTCAAGGTGACCATGACCAGGGGCAAAGCTCGTCTCGGTTGCCCCTTCTGCATGCGTGCACACAAGAGTACTGGAGGTTTGTGTCCGACGAGTTCCGTTCGGACGTCCATGGCTGCAATATCTTCCGGGATGCCCCTCAAGACCAACCTGAGCGACCTGTCGTCCTGGAGGCGATAAGTGTGATACTTCTCGCCGCATTCGAACAGGAAAGCCGTGATCCCACGGTAGTCGGTCGGGGTCGCCGTTGTGATACTGATCCCGTACTGTGCTTTGCAAGCTCTGGTGAGCAGTAGTCTGCGACCGTTATGCTCCGCTGCAATCGCCACCCACTTGTCCTTCTTGCGAAGAACGACGGGAGGGGGGGCACGCTGCGGCTCCGGGCCGACGCTGGGTTCTCGCTGATGGGATAAAACTCCATTTCTGCTGTTTCTTCTGGTGTGGCATTCGGTTCATACCGATTCATTGTCGGCAGGTCGGCAGCGGTGGTCGTCTTCGGTTGCTTCGGCGTCTTCTTCTTCGGTACCGTGAAGCCATCATCACAGACCTCTTCCGAAGCCTCGTCAATGGAGGTTAGAATTCGCGATACTGTGTTGTAAGAGAATGCTCAAGATCGACCGTACAAAAAAGTTAGCGTTAAAGCTGCTTTAGGGGTACGAAAGTTGAATTAAAGAAGACGTCGAGGGATGGTAGATCATATTTTGGTGCATGAGGGAAAGGTTAGAAGAGTAAAAATGCAGAGGGTATAATAGGTATAAGGCAATATTTAGAACGGATGAAGAAAATCTTAGGTGGTGATATCTACATGGCACCCAAAGGGTTACTACAAGATATAAAACTGAAAACAATAAAATCACCCTTGTGATTATGAGTAAGATACACATACGCTACTATCTGTAAACTCGATAACAGTTTACAGTATTCAACTGGAAAAGCCACCCCATGTGTTACTAATGTTCGCCAATGTGAAAGCAACAAAAATTTAATTTGTCAGCAGGAATTTAGAAGCCAATTTGGAAATTAAATTTTTATTCGTAATTTGTAACATGTAGGTTGCAAGCACAAAAGTTTCGACGTGATTAATTTAGTCTAGAATTAAATTAAAAATATGCAAAGGAACCCAAGGATTTTAATTACGTTTGCTGCGGAAATTGTAGTAATTTTGAATCAGTTGGCAATCAAATACTTTTCCTAAATTAAAAGCTTTATAAACATCCCTTTCTGTATAACTTTCGTAGTGTACGAAGTTAATATCAAATTAATTTTAAAAGTATTTGATTTAGGAATTTCCTGTTTTATACTATCATATTTTAGGGATTTAGTTTTAAAAGGCTGACTGAATTTTGTTTGAGCTTGTAATGTTAACTTAATTGGTGTTGTAACAAATCCAAAATATAAAACAGCGCTGAGTTCTCTTAATGGACTATATTTGAATAAACATTACCTTGTTGAATACGCAAATCACAACTTTTGTACGTGCCAAAAAAGCGCTGCATACATTTGTAAGAAAAATCTTGTTAATTTAACAAAAAAATGAGGTGGTACCCAGAGGTCCACTACTAATTTTAGTAAATTTAACAAAAAGTTTAAACGTTGTTCTTGATATTCTAATTGTTGGGCCTTTATACATAGGAAATTCGCAAATACTATAATTCTAGATCTTAATTTACATATCACCGTTCCGTTAGTATTAACAAAATCACACATTCAATAACACACTGTTGATTGCAAATTTTATAACCTCAGCGCTTCTATTTATATGATATTTCTTCGTAAATTTACTAATGGAATTGGTTAATTTTTAATTTATCTATTGTTTATTGGACAATTAGTTTCGTAAAGCTTTAAAATTATTTGTTGTTGGTTTTACAATTATATTTTGCCAATTACTGTTCAATTTGTGTCAGTTTCACACACTTTATTGTTTATTTTATGTTGATTTTTAGAACCATTTCTTGTTAATTATTGTATATGTTTTGCTGATTTAACAAGGATTATTTGTTAATTACTGTGTTTATATTGTATGTATGTTTTATAACAATTTTTCGTTAATTTTTGAGTTCAGTTTAGACTAGGTGATAATAATTTTTTTGTAATTACTAATTTTTTTAGGTTAGTTTTACAACATTTTAGGCTTAATTTTAAGGTTGTATCAAGTTTATTCAGATAATATATAATGCAACAGTTGATAGGCGCACAACTGTTCTAATGTAGAAAACTGATAGGAGTGCAGATGGACAAGTGTTTTAATTATTTTAACAATTACTTACATATTAAAGTTCCGGCTTTACTATATTCAAATTTATTTAAAGGAACGCCATCTAAATCTTCTTCATTCGAAAATTGTTGATCTCCTCTAAAGTAGCTGCGGACTTCGACCTAGGTCTACCCATGCCCCTTTTCAATTTAACAGAAGAGAAGATATACTACCTTCGTACAAGCACAAAAAACCGGTTTTCTCTATGTATTTTCCCATAAGAAAATCTAAGGTCCGTTCTGGTCATTTTTTGATCTACTATAGGAATTCCCATAAGGAGCAATTGAGGGTCTTTGTATATAAATTTCAAAAAATTTGTATAAAATTTTATATTGTTTTATTAAAATAATAAAAGTACTACAATAACTTCCCTTATGGTAATATGCTGTACCACTATACTCTTGGACGGGCGGGCGGGTGGGCTGGCAGGACCAAGTAGAGGATGATGTTCTTCGAAAACAGCGTCACCGCCGCCGCCGCCGCATTTACATGTAAATTCTCATAAGGAGTAAATGAGGGAGATAAACCTCCTCCTGCTCACGCCTTGTGGACCGCCTTGTAGGATTTTTTTACCTCCCAACCATCCCTAACCCTAAAAAATCGGTAACCTTTATTGCATTTTTCGAGATAAACCTATCTTGTTTGGTATCAATTAATATTAGATTTTTCTCAGCTACCTGAATCTCTAGGAATTTCTTAGATTGCATCATCTCCCAGAAAGCTACCTGAATTTTAAGATTTTTTTGCTGGTAGCGATTTCTGACCGTCCTTATAAATGTTTTAGTCATGCAATACATCAAATTAGTCTAGAATTTTATGCAAAATCCGAATCTGCAAACAGATTTGCAATAGGACCACCCCGTTACACTTTTAAAGTCCTGAAGCTCTAAATTTGCTCTTTGCTGATAAGCAAACCTAACAAATAGTTTTCTTCGACTAGCCATTGCATCTTTCGAGATAAATATATCTTGTTTGGTATCAGTTAATATTAGAATTTTCTCAGCTACCCGAATATCTTTAGAATTTTTAGATTGCATCATCCCCCAGAGGGCTACTCTCATTTTAATATTTTTTACCGGTAGTGATTTCTGACCATCCTTATAAATTTTCTTAACCATGCGAAACATCAAATTAGTCTAGAATTTTATGCAGAATACGAATCTGGAAACAGATTTGCAATAGGATCACCCCCTGCAAAGTTATACCTCTTTAAAGTCCTAAACCTCTAAATTTTGCTCTTTGCTCTATAAGCAAACCTAACAAATAGTTTTCTTCGGCTAACCATTGCATCTTTCGAGATAAATCTATCTTGTTTGGTATCAATTAATATTAGAATTTTCTCAGCTATCCAAATCTCTAGGAGTTTTTTAGATTTCATCATCCCCAAAGAGCTACCCCAATTTTAAGATTTTTTAACGGTAGCGATTTTTAACCGTTTTTAGAAATTTTTTAGCCATGCCATACATCAAATTAGTCTAGAATTTTACGCCCAATCCAAATATGCAAACAGATTTAAATAAGGACCACCCCTAACAAAGTTACACATATACCCTCTGCAAAATAGATCTCTCTCCACATTTCCACCTACGAGATAAACCTATATTGTTTGGTATCAATTGATATTAGATTTTTCTCTGCTACCCGAATCTCTAAAAATTTTTTAGATTGCATCATCCCCCAGGGAGCTACCCCAGTTTTAAGATTTTTTTATCAATGTCGATTTCTAATCATCCATCCTTTTTAATATATAGAATCCTTTAACCAAACACTTAGCGGTATTAACACAAAGAAATTAAGCACGCAAAAATTTAATAATTTATTTTATCCGACTTACAGTTTAAAAAACTAATTGAATACAATATTTACAAAGTATAACATTATCTTCTTAGTGTAGCCGAATCCAAGCAAGTTAAAGTAACCTGTAACAAAAAAGACATTAATGTGTTTAAAAATACCTATAACAAAAAATAGATTAATGTGCTGTTTAAAAGGAGAGGAAACGTGTTTCGGTCAATAAGACATATCGTCGTTAATTTAACAATTTGAGAATAATGTAAAACATTCCAATTGTAATGCGTTTTTAGTATCTAAATGGGAAAGTCAAGTTTAACGTCATCATCGCCCCGAATTACATGTGAAAGCGCTGTATAATAATTTTTACTAATTAAAATTCTAGACTAATTTGATGTATCGCATAGCTAAAAAAATCTATAAGAACGGTTAAAAATCGCCACCGGTAAAAGATCTTAAAATTGGGGTAGCTCTTTGGGGCTGATGCTATCTAAGAGATTCCAGTAGCTGAGAAAATTCTAATATTAATTGATACCAAACAAGATAGGTTTATCTCGAAAGATGCAATGGTTAGCCGAAGAAAACTATTTGTTAGGTTTGCTTATAGAGCAAAGAGCAAAATTTCGAGGTTTACGACTTTAAAGGGTATAACTTTGTACGGGGTGATCCTATTGCAAATCTGTTTCCAGATTCGTATTCTGCATAAAATTCTAGCCTAATTTGATTTATCGCATGGTTAAGAAAATTTATAAGGATGGTCAGAATTCGCTACCGATAGAAAATCTTAAAATGAGGGTTGCTCTATGGGGGATGATGCAATCTAGAAATTTTAAAGAGATACGGGTAGCTGAGAAAATTCTCATATTAATTGATACCAAACAAGATATATTTATCTCGAAAGATGCAATGGCTAGTCTAAGAGAACTATTTGTTAGGTTTGCTTATAGAGCAAAGAGCAAATTTAGAGCTTCAGGACTTTAAAAGTGTAACTTTGTAAGGGGTGGTCCTATTGCAAATCTGTTTGCAGATTCGGATTTTGCATAAAATTCTAGACTAATTTGATGTATTGCATGACTAAAAAATTTATAAGGACGGTCAGAAATCGCCACCAGCAAAAAAATCTTAAAATTGGGGTAGCTCTCTCGGGGATGATGCAATCTAAGAAATTCCTAGAGATTCAGGTAGCTGAGAAAATTCTCAATATTAATTGGTACCAAACAAGATAGGTTTATCTCGAAAGATGCAATAGGGGTTAACGAATTTTTAGGGATGGTTGGGGGGTAAAAAAATCCCACAAGGCGATCCACAAGGCGTGAGCAGGAGGAGGTTGATCTCCCTCATTTACTCCTTATGGGAATTTACATGTAAATGCGGCGGCGGCGGCGGTGGCGCTGTTTTCGAAGAAACACCATCCTCTACTTGGTCCTGCCAGCCCACCTGCCCGCCCGTCCAAGGGTATAGTGGTACAGCATATTACCATAAGGGAGGTTAATGTAGTACTTTTATTATTTTAATAAAACAATATAAAATTTTATACGAAATTTATTGAATAATATATACAAAGACCCTCAATTGCTCCTTATGGGAATTCCTATAGTAGGTCAAAAAATTACCAGAACGGACCTTAGATTTTCTTATGGGAAAATACATGGGGAAAACAGGTGCGTCGTTTCATTTCTTCAGCATGCATTTCGTAGAATAGAACATATGCTTCTGCTTTTACTAGTGTTTTAGGGGATATACTGCACACCTTGTAATCGTTATATTCATGCCATACAAATGAGTACGGGTGTCGACAGTATGCGATGTAATGGTGTTTCAATGTAGTCCCACTGTGCTTCGATATTGCATACAGGTTATAACGACAATTTCCAAGATTTGTTTCTGCAGCGTAGTGTCGCATATCTAGACCTTCTAATGTATAATATACGGGCGTGGATAGTTTTCTTTAATATGTACCTGTAGGTGAAAACCGTTTTAAGTGGATCACCAATATTTTAGGAAACCTTTGTATGGACAGTGATTTGATGCATTTTCTCTTTTCTTTGCACTTAAAACATACTATTTTTTCGTCGTCATCCATTGTTTCAGATCTAGTAAAATGATTTAAACAAAGCTGCAACGTTAAGCAGCCAGTGTACTTAGGTATATGAAGTAATAGATCCCAAAAGACTTCGAAAGTTACAGAATAATGATTACAGTGTGTGCAACGTACTGTTGATTTTAACTGTCCAGCGAAAATATCAGTGGCGTAACTACGATTTTTGGGCCCCCCCGCAAAAATTTTAAAGTGGGCTCTCTTTAAAATGTATTACTTTTACTGGCTTATATTTAGCCATATTTTTAAATTATAGTACATGTAGAGAAGGAAGCAGTATAGAATTAAATACATATACTATATTAATCAAGTGCTTTATTAATTATAAAACCAAATTACATAAATTCAAACTTATAAGTTAATTAATATTAAATCTACATATTTATACGCCGCACAAAATTATTTACACCTAAAAATTTGATACAGTAAAAAAACCTATGAGCTAGCAGACATTCCAAATCAAATTCAAAATTTTGTTTTTCTTGCATGTTTTGCTGCAAACGCGTTTATTGTATCCTCTATATTCATATTTTTGGCAGTGTCATGTTCTACTGCTAAGAGGGATAAATCGTCTAATCTATCTTGTGAAGTGCGGTTCCTAAGATAATTTTAATAATTTTTAATTTTGAGAAAGATCTCTCCGCACTTGCAACGCTAACGGGTAAAGTTAGGTATAACATTAAGGCTGTTATGGTGTTTGGAAAACTGCTAGAACCTGTAGATTTGGAAAGTACTAGATATTCTAAAATTGTAAGATACCGTTAACATTTTTAATTCATCACAAATAAGTCTATTATTTTTGAGTGTAGTAAGTTCTATACCTATAGCATCATTTAAATCTTTGTAGTAAAATTTTTGCAATTGTTTTGCCTTAGATAAAATATCGTCTGCAGTTAAATTCAAAATACATTAGGTTCTAAGAAATTAAACTTTTCGTTTACATGAAAAAGCGATTTAAAACGATTCGACAGCTGTGAAATTATAATATCCATTACGCGATAAAATACATTTATTTTAAATTTAAATTCTTCATCATTAAATCGATAATCATTGGATAATTCATCGTAATGCTTTTTATTTTTGGTTGCCTTTTTTATAAATTCCGGTTTAATATTCCATTGCCCTGCAACTTTCGCTGCTTCCTCCTTGATGTTGGAATAGTTATTTCTTGTTTCCTTGAAAAATTTTAAAGTTTTTGTAATAAGAGAGTTATCTGATTAATATTCGCCTTTTCACTCTGAGCAGTTTGTGAGAGCTTGTTAAGCTCTTCTAGAATTTGACTTAAAAACACTTAAAAAATAAAATTAAAATTATCCATGCTAGTTAATATTTGCTTTGCGTCATTTCGTTCATCTGTTTTTTGATATCATAATAATTTTATTAAAAGACATTACTATATCTTTATACCGAATTCTTATGGCAGCTAAAGATTTTACTCGATCCGCCCAACGTGTCGGATTTAAGCGTTTCAATTGTGTGAAATTTTCTTTAAAACAGAAAGCCAATTCCATCTTACTATACTATTAGCAAAAATGTATATATGTTTTCTAAAAGTAGAAAAACGATTCTATTTCTTTTATACCTTTAACGGCATCATTTATGACTAGATTTAAGTTATGGGCACTACAGTGCATATATAAGGCTGCAGGCTCTATGTTTAAAATTCTCTTTTGCACGCCAGAATACGTACCGCTCATAACGTTAGCTCCATCGTAGCCCTGCCTCTACATTTATTTATATCTAATTGCATGTTGGTTAAATTGCTTAATATAGTATTACATAGTCCTTCAGCAGATTGGGACTCTACTTTTGTAAAACCCACAAAAGTTTCACAAATATCTATTTTGGTTACCTCTCCCAAGCTGTCTTTTTAAAATCAATATATCTTACAATTTTACTTAATTGATCAATCTTAGTTATATCCTGTGTAGTGTCTATTATGATTGAGAAAAAGGAGCGGATCTAATTTTATTTAATAAAATATTTTTAAGTGTGCGCTTAAAGTATTAATAATATCGTTTTGAATTTTTGGGAAAGATATTTAATTGAACCTTTGGGTCGTTCAAGCACTTTTTGTAATATAGGATCATAGTTACTAATTAAATGAACTAAACTTAAAAATTACCGTTGTAACTGTCTTTTGAATCAGAAAAACTTTCTCTATGTCCTCGAAATGACAGCATGCGCTAGGATAGTGTTAAAGTAACATTGAAAAGTCTGTGTAAAACATTTTTCCAAAATTCAGTTTCTTGTTTTAATAGTAGAGTATCTTTCTTATCTATGGTATAATTTTTTTCCACATATCGTAAATAAAACAACAAGTTAAATGAGATTGAGCAAGCAAATGCTCTTTAATTTTTTTTGATAAACCCTGCCAATCATTAATTCCGGTCGTCCAACTTGACCTTACTGAAGCAAACAGCCAACATGGTTGACAATAAACACAATTTTTAATTTAGAATAACACAACCACCCATTTGAATTGTGTGGTAAGTTTAACGTATTGCTTTTATTTTCGCTTGCAGTTATTAAGTAATAATAGTGAACTGAAAAACTTCTATTTTATTATCTTTAGGAAACGCACCATCTGGTCTACACAATCCGTAATTAATTATTTCTTTTCTTAAATTGTCATGTTGTAAAACATTGATTTTTAAAAATGTGCAAAATCGGTTGGATATTCTTTCGTCAGATCCATAGATAGTTCATTAAGTGAAAAGTACTACTCACATTTACCTCTGTAATTGTAGTGGTATCTAGTTCCAAATTTCTATCGCGGCCGTCATTATGTGATGTGCTTGCGCCCTGGGTGAGAGTTTTAAAATTGTTGACGACTGCTGTTCGTCTGTAGCGGAACTAGTAGATGCTACTGTCGAAAGCCCAATTTCTTTCATAGATTGTTCTTGTTTTCGGACTCTTTAGAAGTAAAAAGGAACTTATTTTTGGAATCTTGCTCTTTGATTCTTCCAATAGTTTCCTTTTCGTTTTTTGCAGCGCCGCTTGTAGTGCTCATTGTATATTATTTCCTGCAATTTTGAATGAAATTAATTATAATGTAATTAGATAAGTAATAATTATTTAAAAGCCTTTTGAAATTACAAATAACACATACATACTTTGCTTTAAATGCTTTAATTAACAAAATATAAATGATTTTTATTGAATGCTTAAAGATTTATTTATATGTATTTCTCAGCGCGACTTCAACTATGATCAAATCAATAGTAGTTTAATAAAAATAGATATAAATACTTACCTTTAAATATGAAAGACCTCCTGTAATACGAACACAACACTATTGAGTAAAACGTACTGGAATGCTTTTTACTTCCTTTCCGTTATATATAATGCAGCTAATGCAAATACGTTGCAACCAGCTGACTAGAAACCACAAAATGAATTTCTTTCTAGTATTATATTTCTAGAAAGCGAAGGTTACTAAGCTACCTGCCATCCTGTGAATCTGTACTGTACAGACAATAGCCCTTTTATTCCTATTTAAAATCCCACAAACCAAACTAACCCTACTATACGTCGTTTAATAATGCTTTACCACTTTATACAACTTATCACTTAAGAATAATATAGACATCTTTGTTATTAAAGTTTACAGTCTCTTTCATCTGTTTATTAACCCTTACAAAATAGGACAGAACGGATAGAAAGAAGAAAGGATGCAGGCTGCAGGTGGTGTTCAGTATTTATCTTAATTATTATTTCTTGTATTTCAGCAGTTCCTAGTAGTAACATCAAGAAAACGTTCGTTAACCTGCGGTTTCTGAATTATCTGCAATATTTTCTTGACCGTTTCTTACCTGCCAAATACGTTGAAGATGAATAAGTTGAGTTTATTATCGTTTGGGCCTTCTTGCACTTGGGGCCCCCCCGCATAGCGGGGGCTGGCAGGGGTGTAGTTACGCCACTGGAAAATATCAACAACTTTGGACTTGTTACTTCTTAAATATTGCTGCCAGCATTCGTTACCTTTGTCAGAGTCACTTAATTGTTTTAATTCTGACAATATAGGGATTTGAATTGACGTAATCTGATTAACGTCTTCATGAATACCATCTAGCAAGTACCGCGTAAACTCTTGTGCGTCTTGTTGATAGAAGCCCATAAAATGTGATTTCAAGTTAATAGTATTTACCATTTTGTCACAAGCATTTTTAGACCATAGATCTTTTATTACTTGTGCAAAAGATTTAATTAAAGCTCCTTTCATAGTTGAAATGCTAATATTGATATGCTTCGAAAACCCATTATTTTTAATATATTCAAGTAATAATTTTGTGTTTAAGAGGCACTGACCTATACAGTTTATAAAGCAAGTATTACCAATACTTTCCAATCCTTTCTTGCCTAAATTTGTAATTGAATTTAAAAATCATTTAGGTTCTTAAAGTAAGGATCGAGTTGTGATGCGTTAATTGTATGCTGGAGATGAGTAGATGTATTTGAAGAATGACTCAATCTGTTAGAGCAATTAGGGTTTTTGAAATTTCTTCTATTGCAAAAGCGATCAGTGTTTAATTTTCTTCCATGTCAACATTATCTAGCTGTTGTTTAAAGACAGTGCAAGATAATCGAATGTTTTGATTTTCTAAACCGTAACATTTTGAAGGCATGTCAAAAATTTCCCTTAAATCTTTCGAAGGTGGAATGGTTCCTAATATAGACGCACCAATACTTCTTTGAATAGCTATGCCAATTCTTTGTAATAAAAATGAAGTGGCTCTTTGATCAAAGGTATTATGATAGACTCGTCTACCAATTTCCTTTATGAATTCCAATCCTTGACTACCTAAAACTCCTAAGGTTTCACTTGAAACTGGGTAAAAGATGTAAAGGTCTAATAAAGAGGAATATTTTTTATTTTTTATTTTTTCTTCAGCTTTTTGCTGCTTCTCCAGTTTTATTTGAACAAGCAGTAACATGAGAATTAGTAAGAGTGTTGGTAGATGCAAAATCCCACATTACTGCTTTACCATATTTCCAAGGAATTTAACTAAAGTCCTTAGATCTTTTACCATCTTCTCTAAATTAATAGATAGGTTCCAGAATAGAAGAAACATCGCCAGAGACTAAAGCTCGTTTAATTAAATCATTCTGCTTTGTGCCTGGAATGCCTTCCCGTACTAAGCCTGCAACTTAATCCATGTATACCTAACTCATCTGCAACTGATCGACAAATGCACGAGTGTGATGTGCACAAGCGAGTACCAAGCCTGAGTCCTACAGCAATTCTGAACGAATGGTTATCTATTAATGTGCCCAGAGATGCTATTGGAAGAGCGAATAACCATGTGCCGGCATATTTCAAAGAAACTGCAGAAATACGAGCCCTATGTGTATTATTAGTAGCTGATTCTAGCAACTTATTCAAAGATATATCCAACAATGGTATACCCCATTCTTTTTGGATGAGTGTGTTGTTTTTGATTTCATTTATATCTGTTGCAGACTTCCAAAGTTCTTTAGCTTGCACAAAAAATTATCAATAGATATTGCAGGTGGTATTAAAAAAGGTTGATCTAATTGTAGGTAAAGATGAATAAAAAGAAGACAGGTAAGCAGGTAGTGAAAGTGAGGTTGAAAGACGGACAATCCGCCTCTGTTTATTGGAAGAGATGCTTGCGACCATTTAAAATAACTGAGTGTAATATTTATCACTTCCTCCAAAGTGCATCGTAATATTTCGTCAAATTTCTCAAGAAATTGCATACAAGTCCAAGTTGGGTTACACCTGAAGATGTATATCAATTTACGTATAGCACAACAATTCTTAATTAGACAAAATGAAATATGATTTGGAAAAGAAGATGTCTTTAAACGAGAGCGAATGGAGGACATCAATTCGATCTTTTCTTGATACTTTCTGGAATCGCTTCTGCACAAAGCGATGCGCCAAGTTGGGTCTAATTACTTTTATTTGGTATCTGAATACCTGGTGCGATCATGTTCAAGAGTGAAATGGTTTTGTTAAAATTGGATGGAGGTGAACATAACAGTTCACATTTATTAAAATTGAGTTCCAAACCAAACGACTTAGCGATTGTAATTATCTTTCCGAGATTTTGGATTACGGAATGAATTTCACCTCCAATACATCCGTCATCTAAATACCAAATATTGAACTCTGTGTTTAATGAGTTAATGTTGTTTAATACCAGACAGAAGATTACCGGGCCTAAAGGATTACCTTGTATACCTCTTTCGGAATTAATTATGCTATCACCAAAAAACAGAAATGAAGGATTTGCATAGCATTGTTGAAGAAAGGGCACTAGATGGGGAATGTGGTAGTAAATACTATGTAAGAAAATATCTCGGTTAAGTGAGTAAAAAGCGTTTTTAAAATCAAGCTTAAGGAGAATGTTATGGGGATTATTAATTAAATATATATGTGCAGCGTGTGCTACAATTTCACAACCGCCTGAAGTCCCAAATCCAAACGTTTGAGCCTGAAAAGGTGTCCTAATTTCTTCTTTATATTCCAACAAGATAATTTAGCTGCAAGTCTTCGATAAAAAGTACCTAGGGCTATTAATCTAATACCGCCGTCCTTTTTTAAGTGCGCATAAAGAGGCGCCATATAAAATAGGACAAATTTAGGAAGATATCTTACCCGAGAGCATCACGTTACACAAAATCAGTTAAAGATAATAAAAGCTTTTGTCCGGATATACCAATGGAATAACTCAAAATGTCTTGCAACTGTGAAGGTCGTAGGGCGTCAATACCTCCAGAGGAACTAGAGTTAAAGGATTTGATACCTGCTAAAAATTTTTCACGATTGACCGTGAAATTTGAATTAGTTTTCATAAAGGAAATTGGCAGCGAAATTAATTTTGAATGTTTCTTTTTTATATCTTCTAAAACTGTAGCGTCTATATTTAAAAAAGATTCATTTGAACTAAAAATTTAAACCGCAGAGGATAAATCGCCATCTGAAACTTTTAATATGATTTGTTTGGAAATATTGGTTTTAAAGGTAGCTATGCCATTTCTACTACTGAGAGAAGCAACTTCTTCAACGAACATAGGGTTTCATAAATTTTCTAATATTATTTTCGAAATTGATTTACCTTTATTGTTTAAATTTCCACTAGGAATCGATAGCGATAAGTAAGGGAAAAATAAAAGTTCTTTCCATGATGACATTGAGATTTTTTAACGCAGGTATCAATAAGCTCAAGTAATTTCTTTGCTACCTGAGCTCTCACCGATGTTGGTATACGCTCAACTCTTGACAATTTCAGATTTTTAATATGCCTTTTAATGCAAGCTCTTCGTCTTTGTTCAAAGATTTATTTTCACTTAATTGTAAAATTTGGTTATTTTCTTTATAAAACTTGGCTCTGGTTACCGTTACTGCTGTTTTCTTTATGTATTTTTAGGTTTATATTTTATATTTTATTTATTATTTTTATTTATTCATTTAATTTATTTATTTATTTGTTTTATTCAATTATTTATTTTATTTAATTAATTATTAATATATATTTATTTATTTATATGGTTAAGTGTTGGGGGAACTTGACAGCCACCGGCTGCTTACCTCCCTTCACAACCACTGAAGGTCGGAGAAATAGGGTATATAATTGTAAAACAATAGAAAGTGATTGAATTGCATCTAACAAGAAGGAACAGCGGCTGGGAGGAAAGACAACAAACATAGAACAAGAAGAAAATTGTTGAAAGCATATGTAGCACAGCACAGTATGCCTATGAAATACGGGCAGTCTGAAACGCAGACAGAAAAACGGTAGCAGCCTTTTGAAATGCTGTGCTTCAGATGTATGAGGACGATAGCATGGACAGACAAAGATAATAACAAATAGGTTATAGAAATAGTAGGGGAACAAGGATATCTGGGGAAAAAGATAAGAGAAATAGAAGGGCAGAATACGTTCTAAGGCATTTTTGGGGAATAGTATGGGATATATTACAAGCAGAGATAGGAAAAACGAGGTAGATGTAGACCCAGATCAGATAGTTATAGATGCAGACTGTGCAAATTTCAGGGAAATCTGTAGGTTAGTTCAGAATAGGAAACAATGATGGTACGCGTCTAACCAGTTCCAGGACTGAAGACCTAATGATGATGATTTATTTATTTAACAAACAGAAACAAGAAAAAGATTGCTTAAAACGTATGTGTGGAGAACAGCACTGTATAGCTGTAAAGCCTGGACAGTAGGAGAAGCAGACAAGAAAAAGGTAGAAACCTTTGAAATGTGGTGCTACAGACGTATGATGAAGATATCATGGACAGACAAAGTTAAGAACGAGGTACTAGAAATGGTAGGGGAAGAAAGAAATATGTGAAAAACAGTAAAAAATAGAAGAAATAGGATGATAGGCCACATATTAAGACATGAGGGAATAGTGCGGAATATATTAGAAGCTTTATGTGCCCGCAGAGCTCTGTCAATGCATGCGAAGGTGGTTTCGCTAAACGCACCCTTAATATCAATAAATGCGCTTAAGGCAAATATGTTGTTAAGGGTTTTCTTAATCCGTCCTACAACCGCGTGGAGGGCAGACTACGTGGTTTTCCTGTTATAAAGGCTTGCTGGTTTGGGTGAAGTGGATAAGAAAACATTATATTCTCCCTTATATCATTGTCGCACAGTCTCTCCAAGGTCTTTAGCAAAAAAGACGTAAGACTGATAGGTCTGTAGGATTTAGCCTAAGAGTAATCCTTCCGGTCTGGTTTAAGAATGAAGACAACTCTAACCTCTCTCGAACTACTGGGTATGTATCTAAAAGCGATACAGCCCCTAAAAAGTACCACAAGGAATGGTTTCAACATTTCCACATCCCACTGTAGTAGGGCGGGGAAGATGCTATCAATTCCAGGAGACTTAAACGGTTTAAGAGTTGAGATGGCCCATTTAATTTTTCTTTCATCCCCAACCCGGTTTGAAACCTCTTAGTCGGCCCCATTAAGGGCCGAGCTGGGTTGATCTACCCTGTATGAGGGAGGTTGTGATACATTACTTGAAAAATGGGTGTCTACGAGTAACTCAGTTGTTTCTGTCTCGTTGGTGGTGTATGTAACCATCCACACGTTTCAGGTAGCGTGGTTGATGCGAGGATCTTTGGAGAAAATCCTGTTAATGCCAGAGATTGCATTGGTAGACTCGACTGCGTTACAGAAGGTCTTCCAAGAGTCTCTCTGTCGTCTTCTAATTACCGTTTTGTATAGTCGCTGGTGGCTTTTATAAGCCTCTTAGTCAGCCATACTTCTGGTGTTTCTTGCCTTATTAAACAGTTTGCCTAGGGTCTTTTTCAGCTTCTGTAGCTCCTCGCCCCACCATGGGGTGATAGAGCGAGTAGAATCTGTCCTGACCGGGTATGCCTGCTCAAAGGACTCTACGATGGAGTTCTAAAGAAAGACCGAGTATCTCTGTAGCTCTTCCATTGTTTTTGGGTTGTCAATGCTTTGTAATACCAACAGTCGTTCTCTCAAGCTGTCTAAATAGACAGACCTGTTGGCCGCTTTTGGGTTCTTATATTCTTTACGGACAACTTCTGCTGCCTTTATTTTAAAACCTAAAAATCTGTGATCTGAGAGTGTTGCTTTAGGCGTCACCTGCCAGTTCAAGATAGGCTTTGAAATGCCCGCTGATGGCAAGGTTAAGTTGATGACTGTCTGAAAGCGAGATGTCACAAACGTGGGTTCGCTGCCCCAGTTAAGAATCTTCAGATTCTTAATCGATATGTACTCGAGTAGTAATTTTCCACGAGGGTTTGTATCAACGCTACCCCACACCATATGGTGTGCGTTGGAGTCGCACCCGATAATAAGAAGCTTTTTGTGCCTATCGCAATGATCAACGACTGCCGTCAATTCCACAGGAGGTGGGTTTTAGTCAATTAGAAAATAGGCTGAAACCAAGATTATGTCAGTAATTCCTCCCATCCTGCAACTGATCTGAATGGCTGCGACGTCACCGCCACTCAGTTGTGGCAGGAAGAGGGTATTGATGTACCTGAGTGTATAGATGCATGTCCTAGGATTAGATTGGTTACTGGCCGCAAAGATAGTACCATTTAGGCTTTTCAGCTCCGATATTCCTGAGCCTACTACCCAGAGTTCTTGGATAAGGGCGATGTTCTGCTTGTTGCTTAGGTGTCTGCATAACGATGCTGCAGCTGCTCGGCAAAGTAAATTTACCTTATTACATTTTGTCCCGCCATTGGGTTGCCATGGATTTGACTTGCGTTTTAAACCACATTGGGTGGGGTGTCCAGTGACGCTTTCCGTTACTCCCCCGCCAGCCACTTCACTAGCAGCGGGTCAGAGTCCGCTGTGTTCATCTGACTGCTTGACGCTGTCGATGGTTCGCCTGCCTCAGCCTCCTGAGGTTGCTGCAGGAGCGGAGCTCGCTTTAGCTGCTCAGGAGGTGGCGGTTGACTCTGCTGTTGCGCGTTAGCCGGTTGGACTGCCTCTGCAGCAGATTGAGACTTTTGGATTTTGAGGTTTAGGAAGGTAAGCTTGTACTGCAGCTTGTATCTCTACTGTTGATAGTCTCCCTCGCGTCTTCCCCAACGCCAACGACTATTAGCCTCCCTTGGGGTTGATTTCTTATGGCGGTGTGGAAGACGCACCACTTGGACTGATAGAGATGTGTATAGAACAAGCGAAGATGCTTAAAATGCGGTCAATGTGGTTTTATTCCTGGAAAAGGATGTGTGGATCAGATGTTCGCAATGCAACAAATTGGCGAAAAGTGTATGTATGACAGAAAGAAAATGTATGTAGTATTGGTAGATCTGGAAAAGATGCATGACTCTGTGAACAGAAGTGAATTATGGAGTTGCAAGACAGAGCTGTGGGATGTCTCCATGGCTACTCGATATATTTAAGAATAAATGTATGAGGCAGGCTTGTGAAAGAATGGAAGGAGTGAAAATTGGTAAAACAAATGTCAGTGTTTTTTTGACAAGCTGCCGGAAGCGTGAGAAAATATGCAATTGAAAGTGAATGTAAATAAGACGTAAGTAATGATTTTTATAGAGAAGGCAAAATTGATGACTTTGTATTTAGAATGACACAATAGAGAGAGTGCATGACTTTGTGTACGTTGGTAGAAAATTTCTGAGTAATGGAAAGCTGGATGTTGAAACAGAAAGATGAGCAAATGCCGGAAGAAAAGTGTCTGGAAGTTTGTGAGCAGTGAACAGGAATGAAAGATTGAGTATAAATACAAAGCTAGCCATTTACAAAGCGTGTTTATGCCAACGATTCTGTTTGAAAGCGCAACTTGGATCTGGCAGAGAAAGCATGTTAGTGGTATAAATGCTGCAGAAACGAGGTCTTCAAGAAGTGTGCGGAAAAGTATTGTGAGACAAAATGTCAAACGAATGAGTCAGAGCAGAGTATGGGGCGCAAGCGACTCTTAAGGAGTTGAGCAAGCGAAGCGCGCTTAGATGGACATGTGGAAAGAACGAATAAGGATATACTTACCAAGCGCATATATGTAAGTAAGATAACTTGCAGAGCTGCCAGGGGCAGACCGCGTAAAAGAACGAAAGGTGAGAAGTCTGAGGAATAAAAGGGCATGCCAAAGGTAATATATGAATGTTACAGAGGTAAAGGAAGTGTGTTTGTTGGGACCGAGCGATGTGGAGAAAAAATATGAATGATGCTAAGAGTAGAAGTAGTGTAGTAATCTAGAGCTATGTCCTGCATATCCCCCCAGGAAGAGTTGCTAGCTTTAGTGTGTTGTTGTAGTTGTTGTTGTTGTTGTTGTTGAAATTAATTAATTCTTTTCTACAACTGAGGCGCCTGCGTTTCAATTTTTTCGACAACCTTATATTCCAAATTAGACATTTGTTCCTTTATTCACAGGACACCTCTTTAGTAGTCTGTAAGATCACTTTTAACAAGATTTGTGCTGCACAATTGTTTAGAAAAGTGTCGGAGAACCAATCGTACTACCCTACTTGTATTGAAATACACATGTTTTTATGTAGCAATTGCCCACATTGAGTTGCTGGTTATTTTTAAAAATAGTAAGCGGGTACTAGCTTATGATTACCAGCTTTATCGGTCAAGCCTGTTATTAAAGCAGCTTACGTTAAAGTTTCCTTAACGTTTCATTAATTTTACCCACAAATAAAATCCCTAAAATATGATATAATTAAACAGGAAATTGCTACATCAATTATCGTTAACATAAATGTAATATTAACTTACAACCTGCGAAAGCTATACTCAAAGGACCGTTGTGAACGTTTTAATTTAGCAAAAAATATCTGATAGCCAACTGATTCAAAATTACTACAATTTCCACAGGAAACGTAATTAAAATCATTGTGCTTCTCCCCGTGTTTCTAAATTTAACTCCACATTAAATTAAACACGACAGAGTTTTTGGGGTTGTATCCAATATATTACCAACTGCGAATAAAAATTTAATTTCCAAATTAGCTTCTTTATTTCTGCTAACTGAAATCCAATTAAATTTTCATTACTTTCATGTTGCAGAGAACCGGTTACATGCGGGGTGGCTCAACGAGTGCTATAGTTTAAATTATTTTAAAGCAGACAAACTGACAGTCACTCATATAGAAGTTGGAAGTTATTCCGTACCTGCAGCTGTCGCTTTGCCACAACGCCATTCCGATCTCACATTTCACGCTGTATAATTTATTATGTAATTTAGTCGTCAGTTTTAATCTAGCATAGCGTTTGTCTGTTTGGATTGTAGAATGAAAATCTGAATGTTTGCTATAGCTGGCAATGTTAGTTTTCTGTCTAATAGATCAATTTTTGTTGTTTCAGGCGAAGACAAACTGACAGGGAGGAATCTTGTGTGACGGATCATCTCTGTGAAACACCTACAAGGTAAATTTTTCGATATTGATATTCTTTATACTGTAACGAAAACTCTATTTGCAATAACAACAGTTCTTTATTTTTAAACTGATCATACAAGTCTTTTCAACAACTCTTAGCTACAATGGAATTTGCTGAAAGCTCTCACAATACTTTACTTTCCAGTTGATCGCTAACAGTACAAGTATTATCTTCTTAACACTAGTGTTAGTCCTCTTAATTAACTTAATTTCCAAGCACTACAATTAACTTATCCACGCACTATAATAAATCTATATCGAAGCACTAATTATTAATTTCTATGATCACTTTTAGTAATTTATAGTATATCAAGAATTCCAAAGTTTTCAACTAGAATAGTCAAGGCGACATGTAAATTACCTCAAAGTTTCAGAAAACTTTCTCCATTTGTCAACCCGCAAAATACTATTTTAAGAATAAATAAGCGCTTGACGCATTCTTCGCTCTCTTATTTCGAAAGGTTTACTACGTTGTTGTCTCAGCGAGATGGACTAACTAAACTTCTCATTCGTTCTACTCATGAAAGGGTGTCATCATCCCGGTGTGAATACCACATCTTACCTTATACAACACAATTTTTGAATGCCTCTATTAAAAATTTAACCCGTAGTTAAGTACCATCCTGTCGTAAATATTTTCATGCAAAACTGTCTCTAGGAATGTCTCTTAAAGGTGGCACCGGCGGCACTGTTTCTCAAATCAAACCTTTTAGTATTGTCGGCGTTGATTCTACAGCCCCTTTTTAATAAAGGCTAGTCTCTTATGAGGTTCTAAGACTCTCGAAGCATACATCTGTATTTTTTTTTTTTGTTTTGCTACCAAGGTAGTTTATGTTGAAGTAGTTTTTGATTTGTAGACAGATGCGTTTCTCTCTGCATCACAAGGATTTATTGCCAAGGTCGTTGTTCTCAAATATTTAGTGATTGTGGCATCAATTTTGTAGGTGTCAATCGCCAGCTTACGAGTTATCTGCACAACCCAGTGACCTGCGAAAAAATAAAGTAGTCGCTTAATCCACCTAGCACCCTCACTTTGGTGGCTTGTGAGAAATCGGTGTTAGTACGGTAAAGACACACCTAGCGCGAGTAATCGCCAAAGAGGAACTTACCTCTGAGAACCTTTATCAATTCTAACCCAAATTAAACCTTTGTTATATTCAAGGCCACTCTGTGCCTTAAGTCCGTTCGAAATGACCTGCCATGTCTAACACCAAGTCGTTTTCAGCCATGAAAGTTCTTTCCGCACCACTGGACAAAGATCTTACCAACAAAACCTTATCGTTAAAAAGCAGGTGGAAGTTACATCAAAAACTTCACGAAGATTTTAGGACTCGTTGAAGGCACAAATACTTGCAGTCCCTCACACAGGGGGGTTGAAACAATTATTCACAGATATATACAGTTTGGTTACAATTCAATAAGTGATATTTTTGTAAAGTCCTTGTTTTAAATTTTTATTTGTAAACACCTTTAATACAATTGGAGTAGATGGGCCCCAAATAATACCCTATATTTATTGCACACTGGAGTATGGTGAGCTCATAATAACCGAGTTTATTAAAGTATGCTTTTTACCTTGCATATAATTACTACAAAACTAATAAACCCATGTACCCAATTTAAATTCATAATGAAATTTAGTAAGTTTTATATACACCCTTTTCAATATTTTAAAATAACCCAAATAATTGTCAAGTACACGTATCTTTTTCGATACGTTATATAACTATAAATAACCCCCAATGTTCACTCACCTATTACCAAATAATTCCAAAAAGTTTATCAGATACAGAAAATTCAAATGAGTTACCTAAAAAGGTTTCATGTCTCTATCTCCTTCGTTGATGCTATCCAGAATCCCTTTGCTTCGTGACTATGCCCTGTGATCCTCCAGATATTTATAGATAATAATCAAGCGCCTTGCTACCAATTACCATTCCATCACAGCATCCAAATTCACGTATATTATACTTTTGTTTATTGATTTATTAGCTTGTTATGGTATTAGTTGGACCTTGGTTAATTTAACTCACTCGACACTTACTCACGTTAATAACTATAAGGCCTCAACTTACCACATTACAAGTGCTAATACTACATTTACTGAATTATGAAATTTTTCAATACCCACAAGACTCTACTATAACGTCGGTTTATTGTTATACGTAGTCTAAAGCGATGAAAATACCTAGAGAATAAAAAAGAATCAAAAGAGAACGAGCTCCATTCTCTCCGAGTATTTAAACTGTAAAAATGCCACCACTAAGCCACTCTTCACGCGAAATACTTATTTTTAAAATCACACATCTGCAAATTCCGGTTATATAAAAATAATGTGGTAAATAAGAATGTAAATAAAAATACCACATTATTTTTATTTTTGTTTAGAGCTTTATACATCACTTTTTATTTACATTTATGAATTTTATCTATGTCAACGATTCTGATTTAAAACCTCACATTAGTAAGTATTAATTATTGTATGCTCATACTAACGTTTCATAATTTTTAGTATTCTTGAAAAAGGTTTAAAAATAAAACCGAAAGCTTGGATTATAATAAAGAGTTTATTTTATTAACCAGCAGACCTAAAAGCCTGTTAATACATATATTTTATTTTATATATATATATATATATATATATATATATAGTTGTCGATTTAAAGGGGTAAAAAAGTGTAAACAATAAAATTTCAGCAACCATGTATATAGAAAAGAGCAGATTATTTGCGAGCCAAATTAATTTAATTCATTTAGTGAAAACGGACGAGTACTAGCGTATTTTTAAATTTAATAATTGAAAAGTTAAAATTATATGAAAGAAGAAAGCTTCAAAGCATTTAGAAGTTCAAGGATACGCATACTTATTCATAATTTATTTTAATAAAACGCATATAAGCAAAGGGGGCGTGCTTGCATAATGAAATCAATAATTTCTAACGCAAATATATTTGTTTTAAAAGCCAACGTACATTTATACAGATACTAAGAAGCAGAAAGTCGAGGAATTGTTATGTTCAAACGGTCGATTATTACAAGAAATGCCTGTTTTTTAAAGGTTACGTTCAAAGAATTCGAGCGTATGTTACGATAAGATTTCATAGAAATTGTTTTCAACCGTCAGTTTGGATAAACAGCTAGGGTAACAAATATCTTAAGGAGCGAGGGGAATGGACAATCGGTAATATACAACAGATAGAGACAGATATAAAGCAAGCAAGGAATTCAAAGGCACGTACGATATACACGTGTAGTTGAGATAGGACGTCAACAATATCGATTTTCTGTAACTCAAGTGGGGTTTAGAAGGAGACAGCAAACATGTATAGAACAAAGATGAATAGAGCTTAGGTGGAGTTTGTGACGGCAAAGAATTTTGTCATTGGTTGAAAACCAACAGTTTTTAAAATGAACGCACACGCGAAGGTAGAAAACGAGTTGTCTGTAAGCAACAAGTACGGCGGGAGAAGTTTTCCGAATTAAGCAACGGTTATGCTCAAAATTTTTTGAAACTGCTTTAGAAAATAAGCTTTTCGGATGAAACGCGTCCGATAGGGGGTTGGTAAAATGATATAAATACCGGAGCAAAAATATTAAAGTTCTCTTCTCCTGTACTCCGATCAAATGCTGAATACCGATTCAGACTACCATACTAAAGCTTTTGGCGAATAGTTTGTGTGAGTAATAAAGTTACATTTGATATCAGATTTAAAAGTATAAAACTGTAATAGCGGAAATCCAATTATTAACGTGATGCACGAGTTAGTGCGTAATTAAACAAAAGGTTCGACTACTACCACAAAATTTATTAAATGGATACATGATATATAGGGGTAAGCAGAGCTGGTAATCAATTTTGTGTGCATGATATATGGGTATGGAATGGTACTGTGAGACGAAGCGAATATCTTGCAGAAATATCAGATGGTAGAGGCCTGTGGATTCGACAAGCAGCATAGTAAATGGAAACAACGCCGAGGGGTTTTCTGGTAACCATCTCCGACGGGAATGAATACTGAAGTAATTTATTTGAAATTTCTGTTGTATAAACATTTGTGGAATTTTTGTGTTGCGGTGTTGACTTTTGGTGGCATATTTATGGGTTTAGAAACTTGTAAAAAGATACATGTACAGGGCAATTTACTAATTTTACGTATTGAAAAAGGGTTTATTTTGAATATATAAATTTTTTTTTCAGGATATAAATTATGTTGTAAAGGGTATACTGGTCTGTAAATTTGTTTTAATTTATGCAAGGTTTAAAAGGCATATACAAACAAAACTGGGTTATAATGAGATCACAATACTCCAGTGTGAAGTCAATTTAGGGCAACATATGGGGCCCATCTACTCATATTTATTTGAATTTGTTAAAAATCATTATAAAAATCAAGGTCTTTAAAACATATCATAAATTGAGTTTTATAATTATTGTACCAAACTGTTTTAACACATGTGTAAATATAATTTATCTGTTAATAGGTATAAATAAAAGGTTGTATGGTTGTTGTATTATTTGGTGATTTTTTTGAATGGCGTGTGAGTGTGAAAGAGGTATGTATGTCAATTTAGGTATTCGAGAAGAGGCCCAGCTGAGTTAGCCAGGAAAGTAGAAGAAATTCGAAAGCGACCTTAATAAAAGGGTAAGAAATTTTAAGGAATTTTTTTAAGTTTTTGAATTTGTGAAAATTTTATGTTGGCCCAGGTGAAGGCTTGATGTTAAAAGCTTAGTTTCCGAATTATACCGACTTCCACGGCAATATATATTGCAGTGATATTTTATTTAGGGTCAACGAGCCCCTACGATGGACACCATAAAATGCTGTGTTATTTTCCGACGCACGACTTGGGCGCCATAAGATGCTGTGATACTTCACCAGCCCCTACAATGGTTTTATTTATTTTTAGCCCCACAGCTGGGCATGTCATAAAATGCTGTGCTATCCCTTTTTTATTAATCAAGCACTGATGATGTGAAATGTTAAGTTATGGATTTTTTTTGCCTCAACTAGCTGATTCAATTAAATTCTACAATACACAACATAATGATTAAATATTTACAACCTTTTTAAAATCTTTCCTTTTTTCAGAATATTTACATATACCAGTTCTAAGAAATTGAAGCCAGCAAAACGAGCCTTTTGTTATATTTAGAGATCTTTTGAAACGTTTCAAGATGCCTATTACCTTTCATAAATTGACCAAAGAAACCCCTGTTTTGTTGATCTTACATTTGCGAAAAAATATTGAATTAAAACAGTTTGCAGAAATAAATTATATCAATATACCTAACCTGGAGTGGTTCAGTAGTTTCTCTGCATCCCTTAAGAGCTTTCGTGCCCAGTCTGAATATTTAGAGTCGAATTTGGAAGTCGACATCAAAACCAAAATACTATCCAAATCGTTATTCAAAATCCCATAAGTTAATTCAATAAAAGGCTTTCCATCTCCGTAAATAACAAAACAGTATTAGAACATTTATCATGTCAGTGATTACCAAAATTAATTTAACAGGAGGAAATCTCCAGATTTGTCTCCAGAGCCCTGTTTTATTTATTTTAGAAATTGTATATTTTTACTAAATCTGGTTTACTTACGTCTATAATAGATCGGCTCACTTGCACAATTTTTACACTTTTATAAAATAATTTTCATTTTACTTTCGTATAACTGGTTACGTAAATAATTTAGCACTTTTGAGTATCGTGATAGCCCAGTTTAAAATGTATACTAAATCGTTGCTCAATTGTTATCGTATTTACAGGCCTTGCCCCTTGTTTGCTATTCGTTGTTTTCACGTGTTGGGGCAACACCATTTGTTTTTATCTTTTGTGTACTCCGGGAAATTTTACCAATTGTATAGTTCAAATACTTGGAAGAAATCTTAAATTGTCACGTATTCATTTACATACCATGATATTTAATTGAGAAATCACACGAATTTTCATTCATTAAATCACGTATTTATTGCTGTTTGCTTATTCTAATCTATACAGAAATAAATTTGGTATTTGTTTATTTCCTAGTTAAATTAGATTTTTGAACAAATGTAATACTTTATGTCACGTACGATTTATTCAAATAATGCATAATTTTAGTCTGCGTATACCATGATATATTTAACGCACTTGTTAACTATTTATCAAGCCAATTCATATAGGTTTTCCGTTGATTTAATTTTGATGCATTTCGTTAAGTTTTTTAATCTTATCTTTGCTCGTAACTACTCTTGGATACTTCTATTTCTAATGCGTTTAATCTCTTGTACTATTATATACAGTGTACTCTCAAACTAACCATATGTATAGTGACCTATTTACTCTTATAATATCTGTAATTATGTGCTTTTGTTAACTGGAGGTTTTTTTGTTTATTCTACGACCCCTATGACTTAACTTACCCCTAAACAACCCTATAATTATAGCAATATATACATACATATATATATATATATATATATATATATATTGTTACGTGCCGAAAAATTCGGCACTAGACATTCTCAATTAAATTTTAATATGTAAGAATTCCGCGCCATAAATTAAAAAAAACTTGTGCGCGTATTTCCGTCACTTCAAAGAGTGCGTTACGCGAGATTTGCGCTGACGCGGTGGGCCAAGAAGGAAGTGGTGGATTTCCGATATACGCGTTAGGACTAGCCTCCGAGATGTGAACAAGTGTTGCTCTCTGGTATCTTATCGTGCCTTTTTTTGTGTTGTGTAGATTCCTTTTGCCTTCTCTTGACTATCGTTCCGTATAAACCAGTTTCCTGTCGTTCCCTACATATAGAAAGAAGAGAATTTGAATTTGGCATTCAACCGGGCTCAAGAATTCCCACGCCCGAGATAGATTAGCGAAGCAGCCTACGCCCGAAAGACTAGCGAAGCCGCCGCCGACCATCGCGGAGTAATCCTGCGAGAAGCCATACATTGTTACGTAAGTACCCTGTTGGGGTTTTTCTTAAAATTTGTGTAATTGTGTTGCAATAATTTGCATAGTGTGTGACGTCATCTATAATTTGCGCGTTATTTTTACATTATCTAATATTGTTTCCAACTGACATAGTGGCTCGCGTACCTCGCCGGCGGGACTGTAATAATATATATATATATATATATTGCTGTGTTTCCATGTATTAGAATCGAGCCTCACGAATTGGGCGTCAAGAATGCTGTGAATCCACCAAAATCCGGGAACTACGGTTTTCGAATCGTGCCCCACAGATTGGGCGTCAAGAATGCTGTGAAACCTACAAAGAGCCTATTAAATTAACTGGTTCGTTGACTTTCTTCTGTTAATCGCCTCTTTACTCTTTTCCGCCTCGGCTGCTCACCTAGTTAAAACTTTCATCCTCATTAAAAAAAAAACAAATACATTCCTACCACAAACATCAACGTTAACTCTATTTACATCAATATTCATAATACATTAAAATTTCAAAATTAAATTTCAGTATCAGAAAACTTCAAGATTAAATTTATTATCATTTTAATGTGCATCCAGAATTAAAGTCCTTGTAGGATGCCTACTAATTAATATAACAATATATGCAGACCTGAGTCTGTCTGAGTACAAAGGGAGCATCTCCCACCCCTTTACGTTAATTAACCAGGTTCGTCTAATTGAGCTCGAAGACACCCAAATTTTCTTCAAGAACATAAATACTAAATACCCCTTTCTACTTAAACAAGAAAATTTCACCTTAAAATTAAAAATTTGTTGTTAGTACAAATTCACTACTGTCCATTTTAAGTAAACAAATTATAAAGTTATTCAACACACACCAACACATCAAAAATCGAACAACAAAGCATAAGTTACCTAAAGGTTAATGCACTCGTGGCGTCAATGTTCATCGTCCTCTGTTAATCACACCAATCCAACTGGGTTATGTTTAGGTCCTCGGATTACTGGTCGCCTTTAAAATTTTCTACACCACCATTCATCTAAAGTTGTTTCAGTGCTTTTCCGGAACTCATTTGTGTATATCTGAAGCTTGTTTTGTAGATCCAGACACGTTTACGAATCATTTAATTATTAACACCCCCGAAAAATAGCAAAGAAATTCATACTTCTTTCACAAATATACGCCAAAACTGCCTACTTTTGTGTGTTCATTTGTCGTTGCAAATTTCACTAATTGGTACAGTGATACTAGACTTTATTACCTTGTATCTTCTTTTCTAAGTGCACTAAATTACATTCATTGTAGCACGTAAAGAACAAACTGTTTTAAATCACCAAAATATACGAGCAAACTGTTTAAATTATTCTATCAAAATTGGAAAACTAAAAAGCACTGTTTAACGCATTGAATCAAATCGAAAATCTAAGAGAGCGAAACTCATATTAACCCGGGTATATATAGTGGTTAGCCTGTCTGTCGGTTTTGTCCTCAAAACGGCCAGTTTCTAGAATTTCGTATACTATGTTCCCATCTCGCCCGCCTGTGCGTCGGTTCTTATTAAATTTGCACTCGCACCAGTTAAATCTCAGAAATTTCGACACGGCTTACAACGTCTGGAAATAACTAATTAATTTTTATTCAGAAATGTTATTTTTACCTCTCAAGTTTGCCTTTTATTTTCAACCAATCGCAACCCAGTGTGTACCGAGTGGTACAAATCTATATTCTTTAGTATCGGTTATTTTCAATCCATGTGGACTTGTGAAATAACCCACCTTATTAGCATTTCCCGTAAATATTAAGCAACGGTTTCTCCAACATTCTCTGTAACCATTTGTTATCTGCAAATTTTACGCAGAACATAAAACATTTAAAAATACGCAGGTGTTCAAACATAATACTTCTACGATCTGAATATTATTGGGTTTTTACTAGCTTTTATACATATTATATGTTACTAATGGTTCAATTAACTCCAATTAAAATAATACCCTTTAATTTTTAGTGACTCCTAATCAAATATTAATTATTATCTGTACATTTTGTTTAATACCGATTACTTAAAATTGAGTTAATCAATATAAATTTTGCACGTAATTTCTATTTGTTTCTTTACTCGGAATAATTAAATTACACGTAGAGCATTTTAATACTGCTTCTTTTTATAGAAGGCGTCTTGTAAATAATTTAAATCTCTTCTTTTTAATGAAACGAATGAATTTTTATGCTTCACGGTTTTAATAACTCGTACCTTTTCCAAAGCTTCTACACGGTGATTAAAATTATTTGATGTGATTATTTAATTTTCTACCCTAGTCTACATATGAGTAATATATATATATATATATATATATATATATATATATATATATATAGATGCGTTTTTTGCTGTAACCTACTCGTATATAATTGTTATTTGTGTTTCACCTAGCAAAATCAAATCCTGTGTAAGGAGGTGCAAGTATTCGTGGCTTCAACAAGTCTAAAAATCTTGGTGGAGTTTTTGAAGAAACTTTCACCTGCTTTTTAACGATAAGGTTTTGTTGGTATGGTCTTTGTCCAGTGCTGCGGAAAGAGGTTTCATGGCTAAAAAAGATCCCGTGTTAGACATATCGGGTCATTTCGATCCAACTTAAGGCGCGGAGTGGCCTGGAATATAACAAAGGTTTAATTTAGGTCAGAACTGGTAAACCTTCTCAGAGGTAATTTTTTTTTGGCGATTACTCGCGCTAGGTGAGTCTTTACTGTACTAACACCGCTTTCGCACAAGCCACCGAAGTGAGGGGTGCTAGGTGGATTAACCGACTACTTTATTTTTTCGCAGGTTACTGAGTTGTGCAGATAACTGGTAAGCTGGCGATTTACACCTACGAAATTGGTACCACAATCACTAAATATTTGGGAACAACGTCCATGGCGTGCAATAAATCGTCGTGATGCAGAGAGAAACGTATCTGTCTACAAAACTACCTTAACATGAACTACTTTGGTAGCAAAACTAAAAAAATAGATATATGCCTTGAAAGCCTTAGAACATCATAAGAGACTAGCTTTTATTGATAAGGGGCAGTAAAATCAACACCGGCAATACTGGAAGGTTTAATTTGAGAAACCAGTGCCGCCAGCGCCACCCTTAAGAGACATTCCCAGAGACGGTTTTGCACAAAAACATTTATGACAGGATGGTACTTAACAACGGATTAAACTTTTAATAGAGGTATTAAAAAATTTTGTTGTATAAGGTAAGAGTGGTACTCAGGCCGGGATGATGACATCCTTTCATGGGTAGAACGAATGAGAAGTTTAGTTAGTCCATGCCGCTGAGACAACAACGCAAGAAACTTTTCGAAAAAGAGAGCGAAGAATGCGTCAAGCGCCCACCAACTCTTAAAATATTTTGCGGGTTGACAAATAGAGGAAGTTTTCGAAAACTTTCTCTATTTGTCAACCCGCAAAAGAAGCTGTGTTGTAATACAAACATTGATGCAATGATAAAATTGAATTTCAAGCTTTGAGAATAAGTAAGAGTTCCAAATTATAACCACTTCAATCGTTATCAACATCATTATTTGTTGACTGACTGTAAATGGTCTTACTATTTATTCACGTATTTAAAGAAAAACTTTCCGATTTATTGCTTCAATAGATATAAAACTAGCATCTGCGTATGGATTATGGAACACTTTAATTTTTTTCGACGTTATATTCGGCATTTTCAACCGATTGTTAATTGTTTTTAATTGTCACTAGCACAGGCACTTTTAACCTTAATTAAAATCTCGTAAAACAAGTTGTCGTTAATAAGTCATCTTGAAACGTAGACTTTTCCTAAGCTTGTCTTTATTATAATTGTTTCTCCCATAATTTTGAAATTCCACAACTTCTTCCTGCATATTTTATTTTCAATTATTTACAAAATTAGACATCCAAAAAGCGAATTCATACAATGCCCGAACTGTTTATGAAATTTTTAACACTATATCATCCCAGGAAAACCCATTTCTCTCACAGACAGATCTCATTCGTCAACTTTTCGTGTAAGATAAGAGAGTAGAGTATCAACAGGTAAACTTGTGTAGGTAAGAGATAAGAATGTAGATAATCCCTTTTCGTCGATTTAATGAAACACGTGTATAGTTAGTTGATAACCTACGCGGTTTAAATTTATAGATATGTAAATTAAACGATTGAGACTGAATGCTTTTTTAAATTAAATTAACCAGAAAGAAATTATTTTTTTAAATATTAAGCAAATAGTAACAATTTAAATATTACGTCTACAAATTTGGCTGCATGAGTTGGCTTTACGGCAGAAGCCCACAAAGTTAACAAAGCAAGCCAAGAACTTACCTGGTTTTTATCAAAAGCCAAGGTTGTTTCCTGCTTCTCAGGTCTAGCTCACCGACTAGTGGGTTCTCGGGCGTCTCATGTTCGGTTACCTACTAGTGGTTTTCGGAGATTCTAAACTTAGGACGAGGAAGCACAGAGGTTATTTTTAGGTAAAGGAAGGTACGGGGATAAGAAAGTATTACTTCGCCGAACTTAACCGCACACACGTCATTTTTGTCGAACGCTAATAGTCAAGTCCCTTTATCACGTTTTACATATAGGCAATTTCAAAGTTGCTATATGTTATGTGGAATGCCATAATCAAGGCGTAATATTGTTAGTCGACGTGATTATCGATCGGTGCAGCCATGCGCATGAAGCTCGAGGCGCTAGCCCGATATACTTACAATTATTCTTGTACTAGCATGCACTCAGATAAGACGCAATTTTTTTAAAAACGTGGGAGAAAAATTTCCTTGCCATTTTGTGTGGAAGAAACTTCCATTCTTGGGAAAAGTATGTTGCCTGGTTTGTAATGTAGAAAGATTATTGTTAAAGCTAAGCAGTGAAGCGGACGCAAGATTTATAGAACGGTTCGTAAGCGTGACAATATGGCGTCTTTATCGCTATTAATTTGTTTGAATTTTTGCAAGCAGTTTCACCTTTAAAAATTCATAATGGATTTCAGGAATTAATTTGTATAGTTTTATAGTATATGGAAGTGGGTCAAGCTTTAAAGATGGCACTCTGTCCGTTCATAATGTAACGACATTTGCACGTGGCTGCAATCCTACAGGTGTTGTTAAAATAAACTACACTTTATTTAGTATATGTCAGATGATCTGGCTAAATTTTTTTGTTATTATTTGTTAGTTATAAATAGTCGTTTAGGGCACAATTTAGTTTAACATCTGCCAGATAAACATCTGGTGATACATGTTTACTTAAACAAGTCACACGTATGTTCTTCAAACAAGTCGTATAGTGAGATAATCCTTGACTTTTAATGAAAAGCCACTCAGATGTTAAAAAGATTCAAGTTTGATCTATAACTAAACTTTGTGAGCCGAAAACAAAAACCTTTGCTTGAAACATTCGCTTAATGTAATGAGATATTATTTTTTATGATGGGACTTACCCATTACTAACTGCTAATTTTTCGACTTAACATTACTAAGACCATTCCACTACATGCTATTATAATTATGATATTGTCTTTATTTTTTTTGTATATAAAAGAAGAGCAAATAATTTTATTACATGTTTACAAACTATTGTAATAGTTTTATTTCTGAAAATCTAACAAGAGAAACAGTGATTTATCCAATTCTGATTGCAATAATTAAGTATAAAAGTAATGGAGTTATGTTTTTGAATATCTATGTTCAGGCATAAGTAAATTCCCTTCAGGTTTATCTGCGTCTTTCCCTAAGAAGATTATTTTTTGTTTATGTAATTGACGTAGTGTCGCCATAAATTGTACAAAGACAGGTTTAATGATTGAAAAAGACCCCCCCCCCCTCTCATGTCTCCGCAGGGATAGACCGCAAACTAGTCCGCGAGCATTAATAATTCTTTTTGGCAACACAGTTTGGCTCAATGTCATCCTAATTAAAAGCCACCCTCAGTAATAAAGTAGCCAAAAAGTAAATTTTTCATTACACCTTTCTTTAAGGTACTTCGTTCTCACCAACTATAGTCACTCCGCCATTTTACATTTCTCACGCCAGTCCCCTAGCCACATCCACTTTCTTATAGCGTGTACATGCAAACATGCGGTTTACACACTATAACTAATGGATTAATGTTCTGGAATTCTGGAGCTATAATCGTGGAACTTACACGCAAAATTTTTAATTATGAATGGGAAAAAAAGCTTTCTCATGCGGGGTTTAAAAATCACTTAAAATTAAATATTAAAATAAAATGTGAAGCCAAAAAAGCGCAACAACTGATTAATTTTTACTTACCACAATATCTGGTACTTTTTTTTGTATTGCATTTATTAGCGATTTATTCTTCGGCTATGCATTATTAACTCAATTACTCAATTGACCTCATCATTACACATCATTGATCCTATAACCTTACACGCCACTTAGGTTAAGCTTGTTTCGTTAACAATTACGTACAGGTACAGATAAAATAAAAGATCTTTTAATACCGAATTTGAATATAGTTAGGACAAAGTTGTAACAGTTTCAACTGTATAAGTTTACATCTCCATTACAGCCTTTCGCTCTAAAGATTCTATACTTTAATTACACCTTGTTAGCTACTCGAGAATCTAGTAACATAAGCCCTATTTAGAACTTTACGTAATAATTACACCAACGAGGAAAATTTCAAAGTCAAAATTGCTTTACCTGTTTTCAGCAAATATTGTAAAGCTGGAAGCGTAGATCATTTAGGGGCTCGTTTGCATAATTTACTTGAACGAAATAAGCTCTGCGTCGTGCCAATTACGAGAGACTGCGTCTTAGGAGTTAATCAGTGATAATTGGATTGGATTTGTAAAATTAAATTTAGCTATCATTTCTATTCAAGAACACTTCGGAGATGACAAAAATTAGACTTAGGTTGTTTAGGGTGTTAGACGTTTAAAAATACAACGGATTTAATACTATGCCCTATTGTCACGTAAAGAACGATTGTAAACTTTAATGATAAGACGTGTAGATAAATGCACGAGCGATCGGTTGTAAAATAAAATATTAGAAAACAATTTAAACATTACTGTAGGTAAATGGTTAACAATGTTTTTTTTAATATCGAAGCCAGTTCAACTATAGTACTCAGCTAAGGACAAAATATGACGTGAGTCGTGGATCAATTGAGTCAATTGATCAATTTATAGAAGGCTATCCGGGATAGTGGGTCATTTTAATTGACCAAGCTGAACTAAATTTTTACATCCCAATTAGTTGCAGCGCAAGTTACATATCCCCCATATTAAATTACATATAAGAATAAATGTAATTATTATGTCTTTGCAATAGCATGTTACATTGTATTAAATGAAGGTTATAATTAAAGGTTAATCAGAGTTCATATCAAAAATAAGAAAGGAAACGACTACTTTGTATTCCAGGCGCAACCTGATACTGCAGGTGCAGAAACAATAAACTGCAATAAAGCAGTCTTGATTAAAATTACTTAGAATAAAACATTGCATGATTATCGAGAAACTGCAGACAGCAAGATCCGAACTTTCCCACAAGATGAAGTGAGGTCAGAGGCTTGTTAAATACTATAAAGAGCTCCTGATCGCCAGTCAGTCTTCCAACTTCATAACTTTAACATTGTTGGTAGTTCAATCTACTCATTGGTAATTATTGGTTGTTAAAATATTATACCTTTGATTATTTTTTTATCAACTAAATGAAGTCACGTTAATGAACATAACATACAAGTTGCTATAGAAGAAATAAACCATTTTTGTAATTACCGTATTAAAATAAATTTGATAGAAGTGTTTTTGGAAATAAATGTTTTTAAAAAGAAGCTCCCAAAGGCCCAAAATCTACCTCGCAACGTAAAAAATTTTTTAAAAATGTAACCAGAATAAAATTTTCACCAATCCTGTTATTTGTATATCGTGCAAAGCGCATTTTTTTCTAGATTTCTGTAATTGTGACAAGTTTTGTTCGAACCACGGTAATTTTTAACTATTGAAACTCTATAATTCAAACTCTTATTATCCAGCTCTTTAGTTTAAGCTTCTTATTGCAGGTTTTTTAATTCAAGGTGTAATTTTGGCTTTTATTTTGTACTTTTGATGTTAGCCTTTATTGAAAACGTATTTGAAGTTCTTGATTGAAACCCGTTACGAAAAGCTCTTTTATAATTTTATTAGTGCAAACCTAATCATATATAATTTAAAAATGGCGTAAGTGTAGTTATTTTATTTTGGTGTTAAACTACACCTAGTCCTTTGGCCCATTCTAGTTGAACAGTTAAAAGGAGTATGAACAAATAAATAAAATTTTAAAATATGTGAATATTTAAAATAAAGAAAAAGGGATTGGTGATGGACTGGCTGCAAAATCCGTCCTTTATCGCCGTCACACAGGTTATTTTGATGTTAAAAATCAAAGGTAAGCGGTCTACCTGAATATACATTAGTTAGTTGAGTTTCGTGTGTGTTGTGAACCAGCCTTAATAAAAGTAGTTATTGAACAAGCCATACAAATATATAAAAAAGACGTGATCGGTAGAATGAAACCGCCACTGACGCCACGAACTTATGGACATTATGATTAATGTAGAACTATGTAATAAATGGATGTTTAAAACTAAAGTGTTAGTTTTAGTTAACAAGAAGCAACACAACATGGCGCAGTCTTAACCCATTAATGTCCACGACATTTTTTTAACAAAAAATTTATTTTTTTGCAGATCTTTATTAAAAATGGTCTTGTATACAAACTTTCAAATGCAACTATATCTGACAAATGTCAAATTAGTAAGATATATATATATATATATATATATATATATATATTGCTGTGATATACTCCTTTCAATGCGGGAACTGGGTCCTTTCAACAAAAAAATTCTAGTCCCACAGATTGGGCGTCATAAACGGCTGTGATCCTCTTTTCGCCTCGGCTGCTCACCTAATGTTATAAACCTCCTCATTCATAAAAAAAAACAACACATTCCTACCAAAAACATCAACGTTAACTCTATTTACATCAATATTCAGAATACATTAAAATTTCAAAATTAAAACTCAGAATAAATTTCAGTTTTAAAAGAATTTCAAGATTAATTTTATTATCATTTTAATGTGCATCCAAAATTAAAGTCCTTGTTGGATGCCTACTAATTAATATAACAATATAAGCAGACCGGAGTCTGAGTATAAAGGGAGCATCTACCACCCCTTTACGTTAATTAACCAGGTTCGTCTAATTGAGCTCAAAGACATACCCAAATTTTCATCATATTACCGAACATCAAAACTAAATACTCCTTTCTACTTCAACAAGCAAATTTCATCTTAAAATTAAAATTTTATGGTTAGTACAATTTCACTAATGTCCATTTAAAGTAAATCAATTATAAAGTTATTCAACACACACAAAAATGTCAAACAAAATAGTATAATTTACCTGAAGGTTACTGTCCTCGTAGCTTCAAAGTACATCGTCCCTTTAGTTAATCACACCATTCCAACAGGATTATATTTACGGCTTCTAATTCTCAACGCTTTTAAAATTTTCTCCATCACCATTTATTTAAAGTTGTTTCTGGGCTTTTCCGGAACTCATTTATGTATATCTGACCCTTGTTTCGTGGATCCAGACACGTATTTGAACCATTTAATTATTAACACCCCCGAAAAATAGCAAATAACTTCATACTTCTTTCCCCAATATACGCCAAAACTGCCTACTTTTGTGTATACATTTGTCGTTGTAAATTTTGCTAATTGGTACAGTGAAACTAAATTTTATTACCTTGTATCTAAGTGCACTGAAGTACATTCATGTTAGCACGTAAATAACCAACTATTTTGAATCACTAAAATATACGAGCAGAATTTTAAATTATTTTATCAACTAAAATGCACTGTTTAACATCTTCAATCAAGTCGCGGATGTACGAGCTTTTAACGCATCGAATAGTCAAAAGTCTAAGAGGGCTTGTTTATATTCATCTCGGTATATATAGCAAAAAGCCGGCACGTCGCTTTTGTCCTCAAAACGGGTAATTCTAAAGAATTCCTCATTCTATGTTCCCAGTCTGTCGCTCGCGCGTCGATTTTTACGAATTTTCACTCGCCCCATTTAAATCTCAGAAATTTCAACACACGGCACGCAAGCATGTCCGAGAAAAACTAATTAATTTTGTACAGAAATTGTTGTTTCTACCTCTGATATTTGCATCCTATTTTCAACCAATTGTGACCCTCGTGACGTTGCTTAAATCCCGCCTTCTACTATATGTGTCTTTGCTTGACGCATTTCTCTTTCCTTTTCTAACCTGTTCGTATTGGTGCAAATTGATATTCTTTATTATCGATTATATTTTAGTCCATGTGGACTGTTATCTGTGTTTAATAACCCCGTATCGCACATTCTCGTGAATATTAAGCCCCGGTTTCTCCAAGATTCTTTGAAACTATTAATTATCTACAAAATTTACGCCGTATGTGATATTTAAACTACGCAGGTGTTCAAAATAATATTAATTCTCAGAGCTTTATTTTCTGGTATTATAATCTTGGGTTTTTACAAGTTTCTATAGATATTATCTGTTACTAACGGTTCAATTAACTTCAATTAAAATTAATACTCTTTAATTTTTAGTGCATCCTAATTAAATATTCAATTATTATCTGTACGTTTCGTTTAATACTCGTTGCCCAAACTTGAATCAATTAATATAAATCTTGCACGTAATTTCCATTTGATTCTTTACTTTGGAATAATTAAATTACACGTTGAGCATTTTAAAACTGCTTATTTTTATATAAAGCGTCTTGTAAATAATTTTAATCTCTTATTTTTAATAAAACGAATGAATTTTTCTTCTCCACGGGTTTTTAATAAAGCGTATTATCTAATAAACTTCCTTATACACGGTGATTAAAATTATTTGATGTAATCCATTAATTTTCTACCCTGGTCTAAATATGAGTAATATATATATATATATATATATATATATATATATAAAGTAAGATGTATCTGTAATCAAACTCTTATGAAAATAATAAGAGCTATTGACAAATACAAATCGGGCTAGTAGTTATATAACCATTAACAAAACATTAGCTTTATTACTTCACAGGAGAGGAAAGTAATAAAGCTAATTATGACGCCCAATTCGTGGGGCTCGAACGATTTTTAGAAAGTTCAGAGGCTGACCAGAAGGTTACACGGCAATATATATATATATATATATATATATATTGCCGTGTAACCTTCTGGTCAGCCTCTGTATATATATATATATATATATATATATATATATATATTGCCGTGTAACCTTCTGATCAGCCTCTGGAACTTCCTAAAAATCGTTCGAGCCCCACGAATTGGGCGTCATAAATTGCCGTGGAACCCCTATAAGACCTCGCCAGAGTAAAAAAACATTCGAGCTCATGCTCTGGTATCTCGCCAGCTCACAAAAATGTAATTTTCAAAAATATAAAGCTTTCACAAAATTTTCCTTACCCGCTTTCTGCTCTATCAAATTAATTTCTTCTGCCGCTTCCCTGGCTAGCTCAGCTGGGCTTCTTCTCGTATACCTAAATTTACTCTCATTCTCTTTCCCGTTCACACACCATTCAAATAAAATCACAAAATAATACAACAATCATACAATATTTATTAACCACTATTTACAAATAATAATATTCATAGTTATTTACAGTTTAGTGCTCAAGCTACACCTCAATAAATGCTATTTTGGTCAAGTCCTTGTTTTAAAATTGAAATTTCTAACACATTTAATGCAACAGGAGAAAATGGGCCCCAAATAATACCTTCTCTTTGTTTATTACTACGTTGGAGTATGGTGAGCTCATAATAACTCAGTTTAACAATTTACAAACTTAAAAAAAAAACCATGTACTCTTAACAATTAAATTTAAATTCATCAAGCAATAAAATAAGCTTTACGTACACCTTTTGTTTTATATTCAAAATACCATATTAATAGTCAGCTATGTATCCTTTTCAATACGTAAAATACCGTAAAATACCCATTAAAGTTCACTCTCACACATCACAATTTCGAAAGTTTATAACAAAAAAAAACAGCAAGTTCAAATGCGTTACCTGGAAAAACTTGAAGATTCCATCTCCGTTGACAATGTATTATGTTCTTGAACCCCTTGGCCGAGGACAAGTGATTAAGCGTGCGGCTCCACAAGATGTTTTAAAGATGACCACAATCTAAGTTGCGCTTCCTGCTACCCATCCAATATCAATTTCAATATCCAAATCCATGTATATTACACTTATTTATTATCGCATTATTAATTTACGAGCTTATTAAAGTATTCGTTGGACCTCAGTTAAATTTTAATAAACTCGACGCTATACGCGTTTCAAACTATAAGGTCACAACAATCTAATACTGAATTTTACAAATTTTAATACTTACAAGCTTCGTCAGTTGCTTTTTGTATGTCGTTATGCGATGCAAGATTAAAAAGTAAAGAGACCCCTATTAATTTAGTTTCCGTATTTATATCATCAAGCTAGGCCCCCTTGGCCACACTTTGCGCGAAATACCTAATTGTGAAATAATATTTTTCCAAATTTTGTCTAACCGTTTTAAGCTTCTAGAAATATTCTCGCGTCACACGCTATCTCAACAAAACTATCACATCCACCTCTCGCGTGCTCGTTTATTCTCCAACTAACTATTTTGACCAATCATACATTTCAATGACGTCTTAAAACCCCGCCTGTGATATCTCTATTCCCGTCTTATGCATATTTGATGTCGCATTCTAACATTACTTGTGTGGTAGAAAATCGATATAACTGCCCGCGTCCACGTGGATGAGTACGTGCTTTGCGACTGTCGGTTGAAAATATTCTATGAACTTGTCTTGTTATGCTCCAAAGTACATAGAAGTCGACCTTTTAAAACATGCAGGTGCTCAATTAACGAACGTTTAAAATAACAATTCTCGGAGCTTCTTTTCATGGTATTCAAACCAACCGATATATTTGTTTGTTACAGCAATAGCTATTCGCCTTGGATTTATTGATTTTACATGCTCTTATGCATTCTCTGACGTTATAACCCCTTAAATCCCTAAACCCTTAAACCCCTTAAACTATATTAAATTAATTACTAATTTCTATTGGCTTATAAACCTGATTTTCTTTGCGAATCGCCTACCTTCTAATTCCTAGTTATAAAATTATGTCAATACATGTAAATTTAAATTAAATAGATGAAATAAATTTTGCACGTAAATATTATGTTCCTTCTTATATACAGGGTGTTTGATATTGCATTGTTGACCCCAAATTTATCCCTTTAAATCCACTACAATATATATAAATATATATATATATATATATATATATATATATAATTTTCTAAAAATGTTGTGGGTTTTAGGTCGGCTGGATTATTTAAGAAAACTCTTTTTTATAAACCTGAGCTTTCGGATTTATTTTAATCCTTTTTCAAAGGTACTACAATAACAGAATTGATAAATAAACATTAAATGATATTGTATACTCACTAAGGCGAGGTTATAATAAATTGGCGATTAACATAAAAAGTTATTTTGGTTATAAATCTTCTAAAATGTATATAACAACTTCAAAATACAACAAGAGGTAAAAGTATTATGTAAATAAAATATTGATAATAAATAAAAGTCAAAAGTTTGATAGAAATTGTTATTAAAAGGCAACCTTAAAAAATGTTTATTATAACTATTCTGTGTATATATCTGCATGTAGCACTGTGAGTGTATGTATGTATGTATGTATGTGTGTGTATGTGGGTGCGTTTTTTTTTTTGTGTGTGTGTGTGTGTGTGTGTGGTGTGTGTGTGTGTGTGTGTGTGTGTGTGTGTGTGTGTGTGTTGTTTTTTATTATATTTATTTATTTTAATATTATTAAGAGAAATTCATCTTATAGATCCATTGACAAATTTGTTGCTGTGTGGTTGTTTTTATTTTTGATATTTAGAAGATACGTGTAGATACAATTTAAGTTATTAATATCTGTTCTTTTGTTCATAGTATTTTTTTGCTGGTAGATGTGGCACATTTCTAGAAACTCTCTTTTTGATTTTTTGTCTTCCATCTGTAATATAATTGGATTGATAAAATCTATTTTATGGTTTTTAGTATTTACGTGTATACATAGGGCACAAGCATTTGGTTTTATACGTATATCGCTCTTATGTTGGGTTATTCGTTGCCTAAGGGTTTGTTTGCTTTGTCCTACGTAACACTCATTACAATCTAGACAATTGATTTTATATATGATGTTCCTTTTATTTAAAATAGGAGTTTTATCTTTAATTTTAGAGAAAATGTAATTTAAGGTTAAAGTATTTTTAGAAGTTTTTTATGTTAAATTTGTTAAATACGTTAGTTAGTTTTGGTGTAAGGTGTTCAATGTATGGAAGAGATTTAAATGTAACTGTACTGTCTATTTGTTTATTATTATTATTATTATTTGTGTTGTTATGTGTATTATTATCTGTAATTTCTGTAGTGTGGTTATATAAAAGACGTTTTATTAATTTTGGAGGATAGTTGTTTTTTATTAAAATATTAAAAAGTTTGTTTAAATTTTTTTGATAAAATGTATGGTGACTTATTGTTTTAATTCTGTTTTTTAGTGTTAAAATAAAATTTATTTTTATTTTGTAAGAGTGATACGATGGAAGACAAAAAATCAAAAAGAGAGTTTCTAGAAATGTGCCACATCTACCAGCAAAAAAATACTATGAACAAAAGAACAGATACTAATAACTTAAATTGTATCTAAACGTATCTTCTAAATATCAAAAATAAAAACAACCACACAGCAACAAATTTGTCAATGGATCTATAAGATGAATTTCTCTTAATAATATTAAAATAAATAAATATAATAAAAAACAACACACACACACACACACACACACACTCACCACACACACACCATAGACACACAAAAAAAAAAAAAAAAAAACGCACCCACATACACACACATACATACATACATACATACATACACTCACAGTGCTACATGCAGATATATACACAGAATAGTTATAATAAACATTTTTTAAGGTTGCCTTTTAATAACAATTTCTATCAAACTTTTGACTTTTATTTATTATCAATATTTTATTTACATAATACTTTTACCTCTTGTTGTATTTTGAAGTTGTTATATACATTTTAGAAGATTTATAACCAAAATAACTTTTATGTTAATCGCCAATTTATTATAACCTCGCCTTAGTGAGTATACAATATCATTTAATGTTTATTTATCAATTCTGTTATTGTAGTACCTTTGAAAAAGGATTAAAATAAATCCGAAAGCTCAGGTTTATAAAAAAGAGTTTTCTTAAATAATCCAGCCGACCTAAAACCCACAACATTTTTAGAAAATTACAATAAAGGAGGTCGTTATTAGTAATTCATTATATATATATATATATATATATATATATATATATATGTACCCAAAAGAGTACAATGGGCACTACAGTGTAACTCCTTTAGATTAATGAATGAAATTATTGTTAAAACTATACAAAAAATAATTGTTATTCTTGAAATATTTTAAAACAATCCCTTTCAATACAAAGAGTCACATTACATTTTTCACAGCACCAGCGAATTTGTTGGTAACATTTAACACATCTCAGTGGTTAGTATCTTTTTTTGGAAAATGTCCTCCTTCATTTTTTCGAACGCTTGGTAAAGTTTTGCCTGCTGGTTAACAGTAGATTTGGCATAACAGCTTAAGTAATGGGTAACCAGAATTCTTTGAAATTCAAGCAAAGGAATTTGCTGATCTACAGTAACCAGTTGGTATAACCTCCACGCATTAACAACTGCTATATTTATAACATTGGTGAATAGGACCCACCACCACTTTTTACTCGAACGCTAATTCGATGACAATTCAACTGTTGATTATGTAGGTCTACTCCACCCATCGACTTATTATAACTTTTAAATAAAGCGGGTGGAGATATATCAATTTTGCTTTTAGCTGCTGTTGACCAGCGTTTTACCTTTCCAGTGGGTTCTATGGAGTCAAAATTTGTCCCCATCGTTACAATATTGTTGTCTCTTCATGGTACAAATATAAGACCACGTCTTTGTTCGTATCGGTGTTCGAAGTAACCTCTTTCCCTTTTTTGCACTAACTTTTTGTTAGTGAAGGAACACGACTTTGTCCTGTTATCTCTAGTAGTTCCAGTAGCTCTAATACCTTTTTCCTTTAACACTGCTAACAGCTCGTAACTCGTAAAAAAGTTATCAAAAAACAATCTGTGATCTGATGGCGAAGCGACTGTTTCAACCATGTCCAAGACCACTCTGGATCCCAGCGGTTCTCTTTTCTTATTTTGACCTTCTTGCTGCACGTTTTAGCAGTAGCCCGTAGCACTGCATAGTGGCCAATTTTTATAACCAAAACGCACCGGCGTTCTTTTTATAAATTGTTTGGCTGTATGTCGTCCGAAAAATTTCACCATGAACTCATCGAAACACAGGTCTTCATGAAAAAGTCCCCATGGTTGAAAATTTTGGTTTAAACGATCGGCAAAGGGTCTAAGTTTTGCCAATTTATCAAGTCTATCTAATGTTGTGTTGTCTGCCGGGTGGATGTATTTTTTTATTTCTAAAAATCGATTTCTCGACATGGCACCTGACATAATGGTACTTTCAAGTCTTCGTCGAAACTCCAATAAGACCTTTCACTTGGTAATTGGTGATAACCAGTTAATAATAATATACCAATAAAAATTTTTAAGTCTGCTTTACAGACAAAAAAGCTAGGGTTATTTTGTTGGGATGAGTACAAATTAGTCTGTGTGACTATATAATCAAAAATATCGTCACTAAATAGCTTTTCAATTTATTTAAATTTTCCAAGTCATGCCGTAAGACTTCCAGTCGTTCATTACATCCATTTGTGCTGTGCATACTAATGTTGGTAAACGCTTTGGTCCATTTGGGTTTTTTAGTTTTTTCTTATCTAAATTTTGTAATCTAAACAACAAAGGTACTTCATCTTCATCATCTGTGTCAGAGGTATGATATATTTCTACTTCTCCTGCAACGTTAGTTGGTAATGCAAAATGTCCCGGCACAAGATCGTCATATTGAATATTTTCTTCGTCCGTTACAACGTCAGGATCTGGTGGAATTAAAATTATATCATCTTCAGATTGTGAATTAGAAGTTTCAATATCCTCGATAGCTGAAGGTAAGTCTACATATCTTCCATAAAACTGTCTTACACCAACAGCATGATGAGATCCATGTCTGTAATAAAATAAGAAATCTAAATTTGCTTTTATATGCCCAGTGTACTCGATTGAGTACATCATACTTTTTAGCGGAATAAAACTCAATAATTATCTCATTATGACACAATTACGTAGATATTTATTTTAACAAGCTCATTTTTTATACCAATATACCTAAATTTTTATAAAAACAACTGAGTAAACAAAACTTACCGCCAATAGTAGAAGTCGGTGCGAGAAAAAATATTTCAACAGGTGCTCACCTCAGGAATAACAAAACAAAACTAACAAATACATAACATTTCTGAACGACAAGTGTACTTGTCTTTAAGAAAACTGTTTTAACTTTGTTGTAATAAAGAATAAATCACTAAAACTGGTATTATTTCTTAATAGATGCCAACAGCATGTCACTCAATTAGTTGTACTCACATGGGTACAGTGGGCGCTAATGGGTTAAGTATAAGAAGTATAAAAATAGTAGTTTGGATAAGAAATTAAAAAAGGTAAATTTAACCTAAAAATGGAAACTGGAATTGGAGCGCGAATGTCTGCGCATCCATGGTTTTTGAAGGAAACATTGCCGAAAATTATAAGAAGTTCAAACAAGCTTTTGAAATCTACTTAATGGCATCGGAGAACGATAAAAAGCCGGACTCAACCAAAGTAGCACTGATGTTCAATTGCATAGGTGAGGAAGGTGTAGAAATATTTACAAATTTCACGTTATCGGAAGAACATAAGAAAAAAATATGAGCGTGTGCTAGATGAATCTGAAAAATACTTGAACCCTAAAAAGAACTTGATTTATGAAAGATTTAAGTTTTACAATCGAAACCAACAAGAACAAGAACCTTTTGAGTATTTTTACAGGATGTTAAAAAACTTGTAAAACATTGCAAGAAAAATTATTACCCCAGGAGGATCTCATTCTGGATAAAATTGTTAAAATTTGCAGGGCACAAGAAATAATGAAAGTACAAGTTAGAAATGTGCAGGAAAATCTTACAAGTGTTGATGTGCTTAAGAAGAAAAAGAAGTAAAATAAAAATGAAGTAACGATGTTACCAAAAAAGAGTGAAAAAGTTTATTATTGCAGACGTAAGCAAAAGCACACACCAAAGAATTGTAGTGCATATGGAAAAGTATGTGAATGCTGTGGAATAAAAAATCGCTTAGCAGTTGCATGCAGAAAATAATCAATGGAAAATAGCTGAACTTTGTGAAAATGATGGCACATATGATAAGGAGCTGTATACAAATCTTCTGGGAATTATAAATGAAGTGCAAACTGTTGAAGCACAATGGAATGAAGAATTGAAAGTGGAGAATAGGAAAATTTTGTTTAAACTTAACTCAGACGCAGAAGTTAATATTTTAACAAAAGAATAATTTTGTAAATTAGTCGAAGATAAGCTTGAAATCCAGGAGTCACTAAGAGATACAAAGATTATTTTAGAAGCCCATGAAGGATCCAGATTAAAACCACTAGGTTCAGTTAAGTTAAACTGTGAAATTAAAGGTATAGTAGAGGAAATTGAGTTTATGGTTGTAAAAAGTTCTAGATCACTATTAAAGCCAAAGGATTGTGAAAGATTAGATTTAATCAAAAAATTTATAAGTTAGATAATGACGGTATTCAAAATTTTGTGCGTCAAAATGAAGTAATCTTTAAGGGGCAAGGAACATTTAAAGAGAAGTGCAAATTAAAATAAAAAAGGATAGTATTCCAAAAGCAACGCCCCCTAGAAGAGTTCCCCTAGCTATAAGAGATAGATTAAGATTTAAATTAGATGATTTAGAAAAGAGGGGAATTATTAGTAAGGTAAATAAATAATCCTGTTGAATGATTACATAATTTAGTAATAATAGAAAAAAAGGACAAGTCGTTAAGATTATGTTAAGATCCACAGGAATTAAACAAAGTAATAGAGCAAGAATATTGTTTAATACCTAGAATGGAGGAAGTGACAATTGATTTGAAAGAAAAATCTGTCTATACAGTGTTAGATTTGAAAGAAGGTTTTTACTAGGTAGAATCAGGTGAGCCATCTAGCTGACTATGTGCAGTTAGTAGTCCTTTTGGATCATATAAATTCAATCGATTACCATTTGGGTTATCGTTAGCACCTAAATTTTTCCAAATGCACTACAATTCTTTGGTGTGTGCTTTTGCTTACAACGTCTGCTATAATAAACTTTTTCACTATTTTCTGGTAACATCGTTACTTTATTTTTATTTTACTTCTTCTTCTTAAGTACATCAACAATTGTGAGATTTTCCTACACATTTATAACTTGTTCTTTAATTATTTCTTGTGCCCTGTAAGTTTTAACAATTTGATCCAGAGTGAGATCCTCCCGGGGCAATAATTTTTCTTGCAATGATTTATCAGTGATTCCGAGAACCAAACGATCCCTCAATATGTCTTCTGCATCCTTAAACACACAAGTTTCTACGAGCTATTTAACATCCTGTAAAATATGGTCAAAAGGTTCTTGTTCGTGTTGGTTTCGATTGTATAATTTAAATCTTTCATAAATGAGGTTCTTTTTAGGATTCAAGTATTTTTCAGATTCATCTAGCACACGCTCATATTTTTTCTTATTTTCTTCCGATAACGTGAAATTATTTATTATTTATTTCTACACCTTCCTCACCTATGCAATTTAACAATAATGCTACTTTGGTTGAGTTCGGCTTGTTATCTGTCTCCGATGCGGTTAAGTAGATTTCAAAAGCTTGTTTGAATTTCTTATAATTTTCGGTAAAGTTTCCTTTTTTAATTTCTTATCCAAACCACTATTTTTATAAATCTTATACTTAAGACACCTTCCTCACCTATGCAATTTAACAATAATGCTACTTTGGTTGAGTTCGGCTTGTTATCTGTCTCCGATGCGGTTAAGTAGATTTCAAAAGCTTGTTTGAATTTCTTATAATTTTCGGTAAAGTTTCCTTTTTTAATTTCTTATCCAAACCACTATTTTTATAAATCTTATACTTAAGACTGCGCCATGTCGTGTTGCTTCTTGTTAAATAAAACTAACACTTTAGTTTTAAACATTCATTTACTACATAGTAAATAGCCCTATCCGTTCAGGAATTGGCTGATGGGTATACTGGAAAGATGTATGTGTACTGGGATGTCAGCCATGGAGGATATATCGGGCTGAGGATAAAATTGTACTATACTTCCTGCCAGTAGTGTAAAAGTGAATTGTGGATGTGCGATAATCCCGAGAATCGTCATACTGTAGTGTGCGATCGTGAAGAATAATTGTTCTTTTGAGTTTAAGGTTTCGTAGTTGAACTATGTGGATTTCTAGGAGAGTTTCTGTAGAAGAACGTGTAGGGCGGTTGTTGATTTGGTGTGATATGCTCTTGAGGTGTATAGCCGGCATTTTCTAATGATAGAGATAGGTAAGCATTAGTATGATGATGGGGGTTAAAGGAAGTCGGAAGTCTACGATAAAGAGAATGATCGGGATGATGACTAGGTTAAGTATAAGTCTACGTGTAGATTTTGTGAACTCAATGAATTTCGGGAGTACGTGTTGTAGATTGCTAAGCATGACCTTTGTTTTAGTACGGAGTTTTGCTAGGTGGGTATGTGTTTTTAGACAAGTTTCGAGACAAAACCTTAGGTAGAGAGCCGATTCTAAATAAGAGAGTGTAGTTGTTAAGATGTGGATTTTTGGACTTAGAGGACCGGGAATCTTTTAAGGAAAAGCATTTTGGTATTTGTAATTGGCAGTTCCTACTTATTGACCGAGAATCAGGATTTTATTGCGTAATAAGGGAACCGATTGCATGTTTTAAAGAGATGCGGTAGTTGCCATGGATAATAAGAGCTAAGTCATCGGCATAGACAAGGGTGGACACATAGGGACGTTTAGGTCTAACAGAGGGTTGATGATAAGGTTCCAGGGGGTAGAAAAAAGACAGAAACCTTGAACACGGCCTTGGGTAGGAGTTTTGACGGAGGCGTGGTAATTCGTGGAAATGGCGACTATGTCACAAGATAAATATGATTCTATGATTAGGAATAGGTTAGAGGAGAAGTTTGCAAATTCTAACCAATTGAGGAAGTTAGGCCACCAGAGTCGAAAGCGGAACGGAAATCTATTAGAAGAGCAATAGCATATTTATAAGGAGAGGATCTAACGGTGGAAATAAAGGAGTAGATAGTTTACTCTGCGCTGTAGCTTTTGCTGAAGCCATGTTAATTAGGAGATAGAAGAAAGTGTGCGTTAATCGAGGAATTTATTGTAAGGATGATTGTGTTTTCTAGTAGTTCCAAAGGTTGGGAGTAGGATTATGGGTCTGTAAGAAGTGGGACTTTCAGACGCATTATCAGGTTTTGAATTAAGTGAGATAGATACTGATTTGAGGTTGTTGGGGAAATTGCCTGTAATTAAACATTTCCGAAAAAGGAACCAGGAGAAGGTTGGTATTTTGCCTGGGCAGAGAGATTTGTTTAGTTTGAGGTTAGCGCGTCTAAGGTTACTGTATCGAGATCAGTGTCTGGATCATTATTCAGAAGAGTTTAGGAGTTGTGTATAATAGATTATTGGGATTGGGTAGGGACGTCTAATAGGACAGAGGGGACAGTTGAGTATAGTATGGTTGTCAATATGACATCTAAAGTTGAACAGAGTGTATTTGTGGACGTGGTTAAGATTGTGGGTTGTAATGTTTTGCTCAGTCTTTGATATGTTTTCCATGAGCCAGTGAAGTGATCGTTTGATAGATACGAAGAATAGTAAAAAATTCACACCGAACCCAACTACCTCTACACCGAGTGACCTACGGTTTATATACTTGAGCTGTTACTTCGCGATTTATCAACTTAACTTCCCAATTTGTTGTTGTGCTTTCTTTTATAAAAATTCCCCCGGTCTGCATAATACATATCATCCATAATCGTATTCCGTTTCCTCAGCGTAGCATATATAATCTGGCTGAGTGTAAGGCTATTGTCCCTTAATGACTTATAAGTCACGTACTTTATGTTTTTCTGTCGCATTTTGATATTTTTGAACTTATCGTATGTCGTGACTATGTACCAATCAAATTCTGTTTAATTGGACGTTTTCTAAATAGTTTATTTCACACTGTAGCTGTCACCACGCACAACCTAATCAATGACAAATGCTTGTAGCTCGTTATTAAGCGCTTTTCACGTATTAATTTATTTTATCAGTTTATATTCTATGGTTTTGTTTATTACGTAAGGCAATGTCTATTGCAATCATGCTTCCAAAAGAAATTGCATAGTTGGCGCTCTGTAATTGCATTTTTCTTCCTTTTGTTGCGACATTTGTCCTAATTAGTGACTAATGCGATATTCTTTTATTTCATAAACCGTTCTAATTTATCTTAAGGAATTAATTTTAATGCTTTTGGTTATAACGAACTGCTCCAAGTTAAATTACTTAGAAAAGATTTGAAACATCTTGCTAATTAACGTTAGATATTTATACCATCTTAGTGTACAAGGTACGTTCATATTGACTCTGACCCTTTTAAATTAACATTTATATCCTTTTATTTGGTCCGTCTCGAAAGTATCGCAGGCGCGTTGCTTTGTCACCGGAGATATGCTTATGTATGTGCTTTCAAAATGTGTTTCTCTATCGTAAAACGCACTACAATAATTTTTTTTTAAATTATTTTTAATTGACTTACAGAGTTTTTCTGTTAAAAGTGTTACCTTATATTTTTGCAACTTGTGTAAACTGTTCGTTAGCGTTATATATTTCTGGATGGTAAATATTCTAGATAGAGCCTAGATAATTAGCTAATACAAATAGAATAGGACTTTTGCAAAGATCCAATAACAGATGTGCGTCATCCGTATATATTTGAATCTGACTCACAAGAAGTAAGTCTATATTTATACTCGAGTCATATAAGAATTCGTGTATTAAAAAAATTCAAGTGCTTGGAAATTTTGCATACACCTATAGTGCTATATTATTAATAATGTATCAAAAGTCTCCACCGATATCTTGCTTGCACTTCCAGTTATTTAAGGAAAATGTCCCAGAAATTAATTTTTCACAGATATTTTGCTTCGTGTGTGTACTATGATTTTCTTGTTCTTATAAAGGGTAGCAGTCTATTCGTTTCCATGCCATTTCAGAGGCAGGCTTCAAGGTGCGTTTATTTTTGTACATAATTTTCCCAGGTCAAATTCACGATTTTGATTGTTTTAGCGACCTCTTCGGCTCACCCCTGTTTTCGATTCTTGTTCTCATTTCCACATCTTCATCCTATCATTTCCTCCAAGTTCTCGGCTTTCTTCCCCTCCCCCCACCAGGTTATCGCCGTCAAACATCTCAAAATCCCGTTCCTTCCCTTTGCTTCGGGTTACTTTTTTCCTCAACATTTTATTTTTTTCTGTTATTTTGTGTCAAGAGGTCAACGGGATCAAACTCATTATATTCTTCATCTTGAATATTTTCTTCGGTAGCTATGGACATCTGTCTTGAGACATGGTTGACCACAACGTATTGCACAGGGTACTCCAACTTTTCCGCGCACCTACAATTTGCGCTACATCCTTTGCTTCAGTTGCAAAGAATAGCATTTATAAGTACATCTGGTACAAATGGCAATAAAGTCCTAATGGGCTCCAAATCATTACTTTTTATCTACCGTATCCATTTTTTAGGATTTAAATCATTGTCAAGCGAATTCCACACCTGATAATACACTAGACTTAAGCGTGCGGCTGCACTAGTAGGTAAAAATAACGAGAATTTGACTGCGCTGTTAAGTCTTGTTGACTTTGCTAATGTTACGTAACGATGGTTTTTAATGAAAAATTCTGATTTACAAACTTTATAGATTGCCGGAAGAAAGCGTAATCTGTTTTTTAAAGTCGTTTCTACTATACAATTTTTCAGCTTAAAGGTTCTGCAAACTGATGCAATTCATGGCGTCTCTGGAACATTTTTAAAACCCTTATTTTCCTGTATCAAGGAGTGCAGCGATTGCATTACAGCTAGTTTATGATTTTATTATCTCTTTCCATAACTTTGAATGATAATTTATTTTTACCTATGGAATGATAGATAGAACTGAAACTCTCTTACGCGCTTTCTACGCAGACCACACATTCTTTATGGCAAGTGCAGCCTCCCACGATTTGCCACTAGATGATATATCCGAATGGTATGACAGGTGGATAACTCTATTAAACCACAACAAATTTCAGCCTATTACATTTTCCAGACATCGCACTCAGTTCCAGCAACTTCTCGTGTAAGACCACCATCAAATGCCTAGGAGTCCACATAGACCGACAACTCAACTTCAACGAACACGTAAAGAAACGACAGAAAAGTCTAGACGAATAAACGGTCTCCTGCATCCATACTAAAACACCGCAGCAAGTTTTCGATCAGGAGTACATACCTAAACACCACCAATAGATACCATACAGAAGCTACTCTTTATCTCATCACAGCTGCTCCATGGTTTGTCCTCAACAAAATCAAGCAAGATCTGAAAATAGACACGTTTCACACACACTGCAAGATATTTTCTGTCAACACATACCAAAAATTAGACCACTCGAACTTACCATTTCTTAGAGCAGTATCATTGCAGTACGGAAATCAACATGAAACGTTGAAAAATACCACGATGAGTCCTAGATGACTAAACCCAAACTAGAGCATCAAACCAATAAGTTAGACTTGGTAAGTCTCACATCATAGACCCAATTCAAACCACAAAACACAACAAAATAACAATCACAACAAGCAGTACAATTCTAAAGGTCGAGAAAGCTACATCAGTTGGCGCCCAGAGCTCCAAGACCGACATATATGTTGTTATTAGTTTAGTCAAGGTGAACAAATCTCTTTTATGACAACCATAAAAGAATTTGTAGAAATATGAAGTTTGGATACGCTACTAAGGAGAAATTGAATGCTTGGCACAGAATATGACGGGTTTTACTGAAATCCGGTATATTAGCTTTCAGCTGCTGTATTTTTACATAAATGCATTTTTCGCATAACTAATGGGCTTAGAACAGTGAAACAGGCTCAAGCTACTCATAAATAAACGCCTCCTAATTGTTGTTGGGTTCAAACCTAACTTAACTTTGTAATTACTACTAGGAGATAAAACTAATTGAACTACCAACAAATACACAAGGCTGCTTAACTTTTTACCATTCAGTAGTATGAAGTCACTCGCTGTTACGCGTTAAAAAGGGCTCTATAAATTTAGTTTTAGAAAATTATTGTATTAATATTATTTAGGGTACTACGCATACTAAATGTAGTCTTGTTGTTCCCCGGCGATGTTCTACGGGGAAACAGCCGTGTAATATTGTGGTTACAAATTCTCATGGGTTGTGGAGCGGCCATGACGTTTTCCGATTAATCAGGATGCGTAAAAACCAGGGATAGTGAGTTTTCAAGCTATTGGAAGCGTGGCCATAGAACTTTCAACGTCACCACCTATTTTGAAAGACTAACGCCAAGTCCATTATTGTCCTTGCGATAAAGCGAACCCATTTATTCCTTATTTATCCCGTATCGTATTTTACCTTTGCTTTATTCTCGTTTACGTTCTAGAAAAGCAAGAAACTCATCACAAAATATGGACTGTAGCGACAACCACCCCCACGCGGATAACTGAAATAAATAAGGTAAACAGAGTTAATAATTAATTTACGCTGTTATCTGAACCGTAAATTATATAATTTCATTTGTCAATTCTGTGTAATATATTGTGGCCTCTGTTCAGATAAACGGTTAACTACACTCGCACCGTTACCGTTTAAGTATAACATCGCGTGATGTCATTAGAATATCAGCTATCTTTCAGACATTTTGAAAAAAAAACAGCGAAAATGATTGATCAGTTATGCGCTTCTGAATTTTCAACTGCATGAACAGTTTAATGACATTGCTTCAGCAGCCCCATTTACTGTCAATTTCATATTTCTAGAGTAATTGAAATTTTATTCCCTTTACAATTTGAGCAACAAAATATCCTCGTGCATTTTGCAATTGCACGCTGTCATGTTTCTGTCTAATACTGACAAGCATTGCAATGTGCTTTGAAGCGTGTTACGTACATGACTGAACTAATGGATTTAACGCTATAGAAATCTAGTCGCAAAGGCATGCAGGTGATAAAGTTGTTTTCAGGCATATTGCTGTCGTTGAATTTGTATATATAACGATGTATTTACTTAGGTATCAACAAAATTTTGTTTAACAACTTTGAGCAGTGTCATTACTGATGTTTAACCCACTTTCCGCTAAAGCATCGTACACGAATTCTTTTGTTTGTAATTATTTTTGGATACTCTAGATCAGATATCGGAAATCTATGAAGGTCGCGGAGTGACACATTTGATAATTTCTACCAATTCACCAGAGTTCCGAATTGTAGTGTATTATATAAAAATAAATTATAAAACATAAATATGTAACTAACACTTTGAGAATAATTAGAATTGAGACGAGTAACTAAAGGCAAACCTGACTAAATTGACGTCATAAGTTCAACGTCAGGGAAGACATTGATATCGAAGAGAACATTCATCTAAACTTTATTCAAATATGTTTGTTCATATAATAATTACAATTTTAATTTGGAATTTTTATGTTTATAGTTTAAAAGCTTATTTTAGGAATCACCATCATTAGGTCTTCAGTACTAGACATAGTTGGACGCCTACTTCCATTGTTTTCTATTCTGAGCTAAGCTACACATTTCCCTGAAATTCCTAAGGTCCACATCTATCACTATCTAATTCAGGTGTGCCTCTACATCTCCGTTTCCTGTATCTGTTTCTAATATTAATACTTTTTTTGTGGTTAGTCGAGCACGCCAATGCAACTATTTTGACGTTTGGCGTCAGTGAAGCAATTTTTATTTTTATTATCTGACAAGAATTTATTCTTGATGTTATCACTTCCAATAGACTCACGAACTTTACGATATTCGCGGCTTAGTCTAGGAATTACCCCCAAGGGTGAGCAATGAGAATGGGCGTGGATGTAAAATAAACTCAACTATATAAAAGAATGAAAGAGGGGGGGATTGAGCGCCACCGCATCTATATGGGCAATAAAAAACAAAAGTATCCTATGAGAAGATGCCGAAACCCACATGCTATGATGATTATCAAGAAATATACTAGTTATACAAAACAACATCATTTTGAATGGAACTGCACCTTGCCGAATTAATAAATTACTAGAACAGGTGAAATAGCTTGCGTGTTCTAATGAGCTAAAGAGCCAAACTACAGGTCCAACCAAAGCAGTAGGGTCGTTAGTGAGAAACCAGACTAAGACGGGTCCCCGAAAGAGGGCAGCGGCTCTTTCGGTACTTAGATTGGCAGAGACCATAGAGGTCGGTATGGCAGTCTAAGACGCACTACCGCGATGTGGAAGGGAACGGGAAACCACCAAATTATCTCCCAAGTATACAGCGTACTTAAATTGTAACAAACATGATGGCATTCTCTGGGGTAAAAGATTCCGAAGTTAAAATAGTCCCCCATTCGGATCTCCGGGAGGGAACTACTTCGAAGGATGCGATCTGAAGGTTAAAAATAAGAGTCGGGAACATTCTGCAAGTCGGAGCGTGGAATGTTAGAAGTATGAAGCAAGTAGGTAAGCTAGAGAACCTAAAAATCGAAATGAATAGGTTATCACTAGACGCAGTAGAGATCAGCGAAGTTCGGTGGCCAGAAGCGGGGGATTTTTGGAGTGGAGACTTAAGCGTAATTCATACAAGAGCAGAAGAAGGAAATTTGGGTGTGGGGATAGTTATGCGGAAAAAGATAGGATGCTGTGTATAAAATTACTTACAAAAGAACGAAAGAGTACTCATGGTTAGATTAGAATCTAAACCGATAAACACCGTAATAATATAAGTATATTGTAACGTATTTTTTTTCTCTAGTTACACCTAGCCTAATAAATTAATAATAAAACAAATAAATTTTAAAGTATTTAATTCGTAAATATTCAGCCAATAAAAATTAAAGTATAATGTTCATAATAACACATGGATTCTAGAAGATATATATTCTAAAGCTTGTTACCAAGCGCTGTCAAGTTGATAACCGGCACTTTGGTCTCCAACGTCCTAGAGTGAAGCCGCTTTTTGTAGACGAGAGATAAAGTCAAGATGATGACCCGTCAGAAACACGAGGCATCTAATCGAGTGAAGAAGAAAACTTGAGCTGAGAAAATGGATTGATAATATACATCATTTTAATACATACAATATCATATGGACAGGTTTACAGCAACGGTTTTCAATGTAAATTATAATAATTTTCCGTCACAGTAATTAATGGTAAACAGCTATGGTTTCGTCCTTTTATCTAACTACGCAGTATGGAAATGGTTGATGTTACAAAGAACCTTGACACTTCAATCTAACTGATGACTAATACGATGAAATAAATACAACAGCTGAGGTCGTGATTTTCCACCTGCAGTTCTTTTGTCTACACGTGAGTGTTTGAAGCTATAGTAAATTATTATGAAATTTTCTACGTTAATTATTAGAGTAACAGAAAATATAAACTACTTTCTTAAAGTTTGTAAAACAACGTATAAATATCTAGGTTGTCAGTCACTTGTACAAGCACACAATGTGTTGAGATATTCAGAATCTAAACGCCAGACGCAGTCTTGGTTTAATTTTATATTTTGTTTAATTGAAAAACATGCACGTCATGTAAAAGTCTTTTATTGAAACTGAAATTCACGTATATTCTTTTAGTAGATTACCGTTAAAATTGAGTAGTTACATTTTAAGCTCGTTATTGTCCTGACGATCGAATTTTTTGTGAATGGTCAAGGAAGCGCTTCTATGATTATAGTAAAAATAAAATCCTGTGTTAGGAACTAATAAATTATGACATATTTGCTTAAACTAAATTTTATAGAAACGATTAATTTATACGTATTTATTCTGAAGGTTAAATTATACAAAATTCTTTTTATAAAAATTAATGACAAGATAGTAAACATATGTATTGCAGTCGCATGTATATAGTCAGATTTCCATATGAATAGAATTCCTTTTGTTTTCATAAAGTCGTTTTTATTATTAAATATTTAAAATATGAAAAAGTAAACTAGAGCAAATCCTCCTTAAGAAAAACAGATAGAGAGAAGAAAATAAATGCCTTTAGTATTTCATAGATGTTTAAATTCTCTTATTATATTTTTGGGCATATGCTTTTAAGGACACAAATGGTGTCCATGTGGTGTTTTTGTTTGTTCACAGGTACAGCTGAGACAACTGTTTAACAACTGGTGGTTGATGTTTTGGTAAGTGTTTTATAAAGAGTGAAATTCAAGTTTTATGGCTAAGATAGTGGTGTTAACATAAGGTTTCCGCATTTCCCTTATACAAACACAGTTAAATTTTTGTTGGCACTTGTATTAAAAAATACGGTGGCGCCTATTAAAACTATTTTTGGTCAGTTATCCACCCATGACCCATGCTCATGATCTACCCAGAGCTAACACTCTACTAGCCGTTTAACCCTTAAGAGTTTTCTTTGTCTATAGCCGTTTTCTATCCGACATTACCCTGGGCTTGGAGTTTAAAGAAGAAATACTCGACCTAGTGATATCAGATTAAAATAGAGAGCTTTAGTATATAGCTGATAGTCGCCAGGATAAATTTGCAAAAATTTTATTTTAATTACAATATATGCCCACCTCTAGCTACAGTGACGAAGAGGTAGAAGCCATCTACAAAGATATCGAAGACATATTAAGATACGTAAAAGGACATGAAAATTTTATAATTACGAGGGATTTTAATCCCGTGGTAGGTAAGGGTAGGGAAGGAGCGATAGTAGGTTTATTTGGTTTAGGCACGAGAAACGACAGGGGAAATAGGCTGGCAGAATTTTGCAACAAGAACAATTTAATCATCACAAACACATTATTTCAACATCATGCTAGAAGACGATATACGTGGAAGATGCCAGGAAATATAGGAAGATATCAAATAGATTACATTCTTGTTAGACAACGGTTTAGGAATCAAGTAGGAGACTGTAAAAGCTACCCAGAAGCAGATATAGATACTGACCACAACATCGTAATTATGAAGGCCGCACTTAAATTTAACAATGTGAAAAAAAGAAAAAAGCACTTGGACTTAGAGAAACTAAAAGGTAAAGATATTCAAAAAAGATTCGAAAAAAAATCAAATGAATTGCTCAAAGATTTCGGGAAAATATTTGATACTAAGGAAGTAGAAACAGAATGGAATAACAATAAATCCAGCCTAGACATGGCGGCCAGAGATATTCTGTGGTATGCACAAAAAGAAAATAAGAAACCATGGATAACAAAGGATGTCCTGAATTTAATAAAAGAAAGACGAAAATTCTAAAATAAATCAGACGAATCAGGAAAACAGAAATACAAAGCCAAAACATGGGACATTATTCGAAAATGCAGGAAAGCTAAAGAACAATGGATTGATGAAAAGTGCAAATAGTTACAAACTAAGATGAAAATAGGAAAGACAGACGTACCATACAAATTAAGTAGAATAAATTTTAGGGATATATAACTGTATAGCAAAAATATAAGGGTCGCGGAAGAAAACATCATTTTAGAAAATGTAGAGAAAGTGTTTAGATGGCAAGAATATATATTGCACTGTCCGCCACTACTTATTTTGTGATCTATATTTTATTTATTTTCACGAAGCTACGAATTTTTTTTTAGTTTCTAAATCTCGTCTGTCAACTTTGACATTTTGCCTTCTATTTTTGTTTGTTTCAGTTCGCGCCCTTTGCTATTTTCAAACCGCGGCTACCTTCCATGAGTACTCTTATTTTAGGGCTTTGACTTAGGCCTCCGCTTCTACCTTGGTGTGTCGAAGGTTCAGTACCACACCCAAGAATTGATTTTTGTAATTAAGCCACAAGATATCAAATCAAAATCACTGAGCTTACTCAGCTTGATCCCAATGAACAAATTTCAACTAGACTTATAAAATCTTGAAAGATACCCTTTACTTTTGACTTACAATGTGTGGATAGGTATCATTATCGAAAATACTGACTCGCCTAAAATCTTCTCTCTGGGAAAGACTTGCCAATAAATACTTACTCTAAATTCGCATCCCCGTGTATCTTTCCAACCTGCCGACAGCTTTGGTCCTTCTCTCATCTGTGCCACTCCTACCTATTGCTTCACATGCCAGGCTTCCCCGATACACAAATAACACCTTTGTTTCTAATCCAAAATTTTTATTTAAACAAGTAAATATTTTTGGTGCTCAACCTTTTGCACCGAATACAACATAAACCATAACATTTCCCAATGGCTCAACTCAATACATATATACTCGGACGCTTTCACTTGCCTCTTTGGGATTACAAACACATATGTTTTAATAGTTCTATTTCTCTTATTGGAATAAACCATTTTAACACTGATAATAATTCTTTTTTGACCCTGTAACGACATATACGACTATCTTAAATAGAGTTCGAATTCAGAATTCTTTTTATAAAATTATCTGTCATTTTGTACATAACGACCACTTTTACCAAGACAATCCTGTGCTTGGTTAGGCACTAGTTCTCGAATAATGTTAAGTGTGTTAAAGGATTTACTGGAAAACTATTACTTCGGCAAATGTCTAAGTGTTGGGGATCTTGGTAGCTACATGTTGCTTAACCCCCTTTACTGAATCTCGGTGGAATAGGGTATAAAATTAGAAAACAATAGAAGGGGAACGAGCTGTATACACATGTTGTATGAGAATTTCAGGGAACTATGTAGGCTAGCTCAGAATATAAATAAGTGCAGGTACGTCTTCAACCAGTTTTGAGACGGAAAACCTAATGACGAAAAAATAAGCGCAGATAAATCTGATGATTAGTATAAACAACTAATTGTTAGTTGCGAAATATCTGTAACTAATGATGACTGTGCAAAAAATACATTGGAAAATATATTAAATCGGTAAATGGTTTAGTGTTGGGGGAACTTGGCAGCCACAGGCTGCTTACACCCCTTCACAACCACTGCAAGTCGGAGAATTAGGGTATATAATTGTAAAACAATAGAAGGGGACCGAACGGCATCTAACAAGAAAGAACATCGCCTATGAGGAAAGACAACAAACATAGAACAAGAAGAAAACTGTTGAAAGCATATGTGTGGAGCACAGCACAGTATGTCTATGAAATACGGGCAGTCTGAAACGCAGACAGAAAAACGGTAGCAGTCTTTTGAAATGCTGTGCTTCAGATGTATGAGGACGATATAACATGGACAAACAAAAATAATAACAAATAGGTTATAGAAATAGTAGGGGAACAAGGATATCTGGGGAAAAAGATAAGAGAAATAGAAGGGCAGAATACGTTCTAAGGTATTTTTGGGGAATAGTATGGGATATATTACAAGCAGAGATAGGAGAAAAGAGGTAGATGTAAACCTAGATCAGATAGTTATAGATGCAGACTGTGCAAATTTCAGCGAAATCTGTAGGTTATTTCAAAATAGGAAACAATGAGGGTACGCGTCTAACCAGTTCCAGGACTGAAGACCTAATGATGATGATGACAAAATAACACCTCTGGAAACCTCTCGAATGTATCTACTTCAACTCCTACTACGATAATCCTGATAGAAAATGTCACACATTAAATTTTAATTAAAAGACACAATTTGTGTCCCACAATGAAGGGTACTACAATACTTATAAATTAATCATCATGAAACTATCATCCTAAGAGTGTTATACCTAAAATGGATATCAAAGAGAAGTCACGTACGTCACTTCTGTAACTTTATTCTGCTTCGGTATTGTTCTAGTTTCATTACTCAAAATTTATTTTTTTAAATTGTGATGCCATTAAATTCAACTACTCATAAATAAAAGACTTACGTACGTACGTACGTACGTACGTAGAGTTTTGTACCAAAAATATAATTTGAAGTAATTTCTTTCTTTCTTTCCAATATATATAAGTAAAATCACAAGTAAAGTATTCAAAAGTAAAATTGAACTTTAAAGATTCATAAACTTTTTCTTCATATAATGAGATTGTAGCATTTGATACTATTTTCAAAACAAAATTTTAATAACCCCAATTGACAGATTTGTTAGATTGGTTCACAAAAGCTTCAAATAAACCTCGCATGTAATATTTGTTACAAAAATTTAAATAGCCTATGAATAATATAAATTAAAAATTTTTTTAATTGACATGGTTCAGGAATAACACAGTTTAGCTACTAATCATCAAGCGCACTATGAATGGACTTTTTAAGTGACAGTGAACTTTACAAACTTTTTGTGTGGCCACATGCATATCTCACATGTTTTACATAACAGCTTTGAGTTACTTCAAAAGGGCAAGGTTTCCTAACTTTTAAATTTTAACACTAAACAAAAAAAGAATTTGATATATGATTATTAGAGCATTGTTATTTTTATGATCTTTTATGCTAAATCTTAAATGCAAAATTAATCCTCTCGTAAAATTTAATATCATTAACTCTACGGGCATTTTCAAAAGTTTATAAACGTGATTATAAAGCTTCAACCATAACTAGCACAAAAAAATTCAAACACTTACCACCGACGAGGGTTTTAAATACTTGGGTTTTCACACAAGTGAAGAAACTACAGCTTCAATAAAAAAATGTTATCCACAAGTTTAGGGCTCCATCTGGGTAACAAAATCTCGCCGATGGGAATCCCAAAATAAACGATTGACATCATTACGTCACACTTTTCTACAAAAAGATTCTATGAGCAACCTCAAATTCTTTCCATTACGAAGATGTCTTCCTAATCCACCCATGCAATAAGAAAATTAAAGATCCTTTTAACATAAAAATTACTTAAAATTTATAAGGTCACCGTTAGTGGATTCTGACGACAAGTAACCACGTTGTCACTTTACACAATATTCAGGTCGCCTTGACGGAGTCCTGAGAAACTTGTACATCCCGAACCCCTGCAAAATGACCATGAACCTTGTGCTGACCTAGAGGGCAATTCTTAAACACCAGCCGGCACGTAAGAGTGCCAACATCTTTATCTGTTCGTCTTGCTATCGCCGTACTAGAACAAAGTGGCCGAGTTTTTTTTTGATATTCTCAATCTAAAGAACAAGTGATCTGTGTGAAGCGCCACCTCGTGACACCCTTCACAAGCGCTATGATAACTTAGTAATTCTTAAAAGTGGGCGCAAACCACCTACGAATTAGGCAACATAAGTAACTTGTTTATGATATATTTTTAAGATGTTCTGTCCTTGGAACAATCTTAAACTATTTGTTACTATTGAATGTTTCCTTATGATAAATCCAAAGCGAATTAAATAGTAATATCTTTCATTCTAGTATGAAATTTCTTCGTCTGATATTATTATGTGAAATAAATAGGATCAGGTACCATAAAGCTGTAACAAATAAAAGTGGCTTCAAAAGTTTGTACCATAAAATTTATACTTGTTACACTGCCTCTCTCAAAGAAGAAAAGCTTTGAAGTTAATTATATTTTAATATATCCACAACCAAAAAGGCCTTTTTTTACAAAGAAAAAAGCCTTTAACCATAACCAAAAGAAAACTATAGAAAAAAAACACCATGATAATAAATCCGAACAAAATAATATAAACTTGAAGTTTGATCTTCAAACATAAACCAATATTTATAAGTCTCCTTACTAATCATAAATAGAGAGCTGGGGAACAACCAAATGGGTGAACATCTGCTAAGAATCAAAACAAGTAAGACATAATAGGTAAAAGGATATAATCAATAAAAGTCAAAACATTGAAGTCTAACATTCATGAGTTGCAACGAAACGTGGAACAGTAAAATTAACATACTTCTCGGAACATTAACTAAGGCTCAAACAAAATGCACGACACAGATTGCTGTAAAACGGCAAAAAAAATGTTACTTTCTTACTATTAACGTTACTTAATATTAAATCAAAAAATTCACATCAAAATATATGAATATCAGTAACCTTCCAAACATGTTTCAATTTTTGCTGACCAAAAAAATTCCAGCACAATAATTACAACAAAAAACATACCGCTGCTTCGACAAAAAGAACCGCCCACCAAACCAGTTTTCTAACCACACTCTGACTCGCTACTGGATAATTGGCTTCCTCAACTCATAGCTATTGTTTTTGTTCGGGTGGGCGGCGTCTGAAAGCATGTAGACTTGGCTTGACGATTTGTTTAATAATTACAATTATTAATCGGCCTCTTGTTTGAATTTTCCAAACCAGTCAAGATATTACTTCTTCGGTTTTCTATCAGAACAGAAAGTGAAGATTGTCAATGAGTTTTGACAAATATCCTGCTGTCAGAAGTACCAACCTATGTTTGCAATCTTAAGAGTGTAAACACCATGGAGCTCTTTATTAAAGAAGCAAATGAGGAACATTTACTACAACTGTTTGTTTGTGAAATGAGAGGGTATTCTGTAATTATTTATATAATAAATAACTGAGAGTAGAAATATACCTTATTCAACCAGGTAGGTAAATAAACATTTTGTGAAGGAAAAATATCCTTCGCTGAAGTAGACACTGCCAAAAGTAAACAAGCATGGCAATTATAAAATACAGAAGATGTGCTTTTACATTGCTAACGTATAATAACTTGAAGCTAAATGTAAAACTTAATCGTCGTTCATGATATGGTTGATACGTGCATGGTATTACTTCAAGGTCTGCAACATGATTTATGGACTGTAGTTTTTCATAATTTCTTTTAAACTAAACCAGGGCAACATGTATATTGTCGAACTTCATGGTTTCACATTCAAAAAGCAGTTTTTACATATTGAAGTTGCAGTCTTAGATTTAACTCAATATGTATTTTAAAATATACCTGTTGGAACCGACTGGATTATTAAGGAATGTTCACTTTTACCTTCAATATAAAAGCTAATTCTCAATTTCAGCATTATATTTTTATTAATTTGTTTATATAATTTCTAAAGCTATAATAATACAAACAACATAACTGAATATGCCAATAAAACGTATACTGCTCTTATACGAATTCTTGTACACAAAGTTTGAATAATATTTTACACAACTGAACATAAAGATAAAACATAACACTACAAATAGAAATAAATACCTTAAATAAAAATATTTAATAGAGGATCTAAATATTAGGCATAATTAAAAATACGTCAATATTCTATTTCATTGATGTCATAAATAGCTGTGTAATGCTTCGAATGAATATGTTCTTGAAGTCGAACTTTGCGCCTATATTTACAGTGACAATATACACATGGAAACTGTGGCTCTACACCACATTCATATCGACAGTGTCGTGAAACATTAAACTTATGCTTATATGAAGATCCGCATCTAAGACAAGCATACCTTCCCACTTCGTTTATAATAAATTGAGGATCTAAAACAAAAACCTTTACCACCAAAATTTTTATATAGGCATCCAAAATAAAAAAAGTTATGTAGTCAACAGCGTACTCCATACTGTGCTATTTACATATATGCCCTACATACATGAAACCATATATATAAACGTTTCCTTCTTTTGTGTAGCAACTTTTCATGTACGAGTTGCAATCTTTATACTCACCTCTAATCTCTTTGTAATGAAAAAATTATAAACCACAAATTTATCTTGTTTACATAACTCCCTTAACTTTTATACACTTGCTACAATGATGTTCCACCATTCCTATATACAGATGGAAAAATGTTTTCCCTACGTTTTCAAATGAGTCGTTTATTTTGTGTTGCATGAGATATCGTAATACATAAAGTGTGACTATTAGAAACGTTGTTCCGATAAAATAGCACACTGTTAGTCAAATTCTCACGATATGTTTGCTTCAAAGTACCATGCAATCGCTTCTGCTTAATAAATGCCAGAATTAGTGCATTTACACTATCTACTATGAAGTTTCATTCAACAGCGTAAAGCGAAACTCAAGATTTCTCTGTAGTAAATGAATCAATTCGAAAAATTTTTGTTACCTATTTGTCTTAAAAAATTCTCATAAATAAAAATTTTATGAATTTCTGATTGTTCATTGACATTCTAGGTACCAATTTTGTACTTAACCCTTTTTACGCTATGTTCTTTAATAAGAACATTGTGTGAAGCATATCAAGGTGTTGTCAAAAATTGCCTGATTTGTAAATTCCCATTTTGCAGGACATCACATTACAGTATTCAGTAAAGACAAGAAAGAAAGGTAAAGTAAGCAAGGAAAATCTCCCGCACCGAATACCGCAACTAAAAAGAAATTCAAAAAAGCTAGCTACAAGTCATAGAGTGGGATTAGTCGCAAAGAAAGAAAAAGAAAACCTCAAGAAAAGGATCTTATTTACCAACTTTTAAAAAAACATGCTACAAGAAAAAAAGGAAACCAACCCTCAAGAAAAACCATATTCAACCAACATATCCTGGAGGAATATACACACTATAACAAAATCTTCGTCAGTAATAACTAATACCTTCTTTAAATACTTAAACTAATTTTTAACTTCAATTCTCATTTACATAAAACAAAAATTAAAAAAGAATACATACTGGATTGTTTTCAATCCAATTCTTAAAATCCTTGATATACATGAAATATTTATTCAAAAAACAATTTATATACTTATATACTTACTTAATGCACACTACTCCATAAAAATAACTTGACAAAAGATTAATGTAATAGGAGACCGCAGCAAATAAGAAAAACCCTCTACCAGCTAAAATGTAATTTATTCGTAATAGTATAGAATTATGCCATAGCATCACTTAAACAATAATGTAACTCTACAAAAAATGTATATAGACAAAATCAATAGTCAGTTACTGCCGAATTTATAATTAATACTAAACCTCTAATAACTGTCGCCGTAATCATATTCTGACAAAACGATGCAGAAAAGAAATAGCAAGCCTTACATCTGGAAATTACGTTCTGTTGGAGTACAACAACCTTTTGTAGTAGACATTGCTGAAATCTAGTAGTGCTGTGAAGTAATACATTGTTGATTAAATATCTTCACATGTTAAGTGTATAAATTTGAAAGAAAACAGCCGGATCTGCGGTAGCGTAAGCTTTACTTTATCGGAAGTTTAATATACATACTGCTTAGTAGGAATTCTCTATCGAGCAAAAATCAGTTTAATTCTTTTTTTTTTAAAGAAAATAGAATATTTCTAATGATACACCAACGAAGCTCATACTTGCTACAAAAAAATCGTCCGAGATCGCACGTACAACCAAACCTAAACTTCTCAAGTAAAAACCGGCACAATAACGAAAAATGAATTTAACTCGTATCCCAACCCGTTATACCCCTTCAACAAGCGAGGCTACAATCGATCATGGAAAAACAACGTTTACCTCATGCATTGGAATTGGCCGTATATGTTCTAAGTAACACGAAAGTACATCCAATTCAAGGACGCGTAAGGAGAGTTGCCTACTTTCGCGTAAAATGATAGAAAATGTAATATAAACCAATGCATAATATATCTTCAATACAGAACGTATTCTGCCCTTCTATTTCTCCTATTTTTGCCACAGATATTTTTGTTCCTCTACTATTTCTATAACCTATTTATTATTAACTTTGTCTGTCCATGTTATCATCCTCATACATCTCAAGCACAGCATTCCAAAAAGCTGCTACCGTTTTTCTGTCTGCTTTTTACACTGCCCGTATTTCATAAGCATACTGTGCTGTGCTCCACACATATGCTTTCAACAATTTTCTACTTGTTTCTATATTTGTTGTCTTTCATCATAGGCGCTGTTCTTTCTTGCTAGATGCAGTTCGGTCCCTTCTATTGTTTTACATTTATATACCCTATTTCTCCGACATTCAGTAGATGTGAAGGGGAGGTAAGCAGCCTTTGGCTGCCAAGTTCCCCCAGCACTTCATAATTTGTCGAATTAATAGTTTTTCCAATATATTCTTTCGCTCAATCAACATTAGTTAAAATATTTCACAACCAACTCCTGTAGTTGTTTAAAATAAACATCAGATTTAAGTGCACTTTTTTTCGTCATCACGTTGAAACTGGATGGACGCGAATCTCCATTTATTTATATTCTGAGCTAGCCTACACTGAAATTCCCACAACAGCCTATGTACAGCTCGATTCCTCTTCTATTGTTTTCTAATTATATGCCCAATTTCAGCGAGATTCATTGGTATGTGAAGGGGGGCGGCTGCGTGGTGTAGTTGGTATGCGTGTAACTACTATGCCCAATGTCCCACAAGATCCGTTTGAAAAATGTTAGGCGAGCATTTTTCACAAAAACACTATCTCGTTCGGATGAGAAGTAAAATGAAGGTCACGTCGTGAGTGTAGTCATGCTCGCTAAAGATCCCTGCCTTGCTTGCAACAGCAAGGGTTCGGAAAAATTCAAAATCTGGTTTAAGTACAGTTATTTTATTTGTCATAATGTTTTCCATCTTGCGACTGGTTGGAGGCATACCTCCATTAATTTCTATTCTGAGCTAGCCTACACATTTCCCTGAAATTCTCACAGCCTACATCTTTCACTATCTGTGTGCATTAGTCTAACCTAGGTCTAACTCTACTTCCTTTTATCCTATCTCTGCTTCTAATATATTCCGCAATATTTCCTCAAGTCTTAGTATGTAGCCTATCATCCTATCTTTCCTTTACTGTTTTCCATATATTTCGTTCTTCCCCTACCATTTCTAGTACCTTGTGCAAATATAGGACAAAAATAAATGGAAGATAAGCATTTACTAACAGATGGTAAGATATGAAAGTAAATCATATGACAATTCGCTTATGTAAAAAGCAAGGATAGGGTAACAAATATTTAATAAATGAGGTTGGAACATGAACATTGCCATAGGCAAAATGGCATGTTACAATGCCTCTTATTAGCGAATGTATACATTCGGTTGAATACTTTAAATATCAATTGTGTTCTAACTATGGTGTTAATAAAACACCTGAGTGTCTTCTCAAACTTCTTGCAGGTAAAAGTACCATCAATATCCTCAGTCTTAGCCACTTCAGCACCATTTAAAATGGCCGGCTTCAAGGTTTTGTACTTGTCAGTAACGGATTCACATTTCTAAAATAGAACGATTAATCTCGTGTATAAAACGTGCATAAAAAGGATTATCGAAATATATTTCAACAATGAAAACGTTGCTCTTTGGAAAACGTATACTCATTAAGTATCGCGTAACAAGTACAAATTACAATGGCGCCTATAGTTTCCCTCTTGCCACTATTTGTGATCCCATTTTGCGATACTCAATAAAACCTTATCAACCACACTCGGTTTAAAGACGTTTATTTTGATGTGCTCAATTTTTTTACTTCTCAGTTTAATGTTGCTTCGAATGTACATCTGTAAATTACTGGAGCTAGGAAATTTAACAAATTATTCCGCCTTCAACTTCCTACATAAATAGCGTTCCACAGTAAATGGCAATTGAAAAAGTTTTAAATTCTTTGAGATCAATGTAACTTCTACATCTTGCTTTGTAATCGATATCCTAACTTAAACTTTGACTAGTTCTGCAGTTATCCGGTAAAAAACTGCAAATGGTTTTTTAGTCGACGATGTCGTTTTGGAGAAACTCGTTAAAGTACGATGAAGTTTCCGCCGTATTTCAAAGTAAAAATCTTATAAGCGTGATCAGAAAATGGTATAAAAAGTTCAAAGTTTGAAACTAGTTACTGTGTAAATTGTATAAAAATGAGCTGTATATTCAATCTATTGTTTTCCTTGTCTTTATATGGGAATCCGTTAAACGTCTCTAAACTGACGCTTTTATCTAACACAAAACCTTTGAATTGCATAAGCTTGTTATGTCACTTTGTAGAGTTTCTTGAAGGTTTGATCGTACTTGTGGTGCTAGATTGTTATTAAAAAAATGATCAGTTAATCGGAGGATGTCCTTTTTAGCTACACGCAGAATAAAACCTCAAATATATTGAGTTATTATGTTTAATGCAATGATTCAAACACACGCATGTACAAACTAGTAAGTAATACGATTATAGTAATCAAAAACATAAATAAATTCTTAAATTAGAACAATCTCGATGAGGTCAGCTGCAACGTTCACAACACGTGCTGGAGTTTTTTATTGAAAACCATATTTTGCCGCTGCCAATGCACTCACACGTCAAATCTGTTCCTACCGGCACTTCTGCATCTTCCCACTGTCATAATCATAAAGTAACGTAGCGGTGACTCGTCTGTCCTGTTGTCCTTTTTTTCCAAAAAGACTTCATCTTTTACTGTATTATTTAAGATGAGGGAATTTTTATACCTCACACGGAGAATTCTCCTGTATTATATGGTTTAATGTAAGTGTTACGTGAAAACCACATAAAGATTTGTTTCTAAAATAGATCCGGACATTGATTTATGATTTAGATAGATTGATTTAATTGGGAGGGTTGACACATGCCACACGCACTTAGGCCTCCTAGTAGGCCCATTGTGCTGTTTTCTTTGCCCTAAGTTTGTGTTCAATACTCAACCAACCAACCTTACAGGTGAATTTAAGAATGTCGGACCAGGGGGTGTCTAGAATTCCGGCCTTCTCAGGCCAGAAGTCTCCCAGCATGGATCCTCGAAGCCGAGCGAGTGCCGGGCAGATGCACAGAATGTGTTCCGCCGTCTCGTCCTCCTCTTGACAGCCACGACAGGTGCAAATGCTTCCTTAGTATGCAATGCCCGGACAGTATACCCACTAGTAGTCGTAGTTTCTGTCCCAGCAAGTATACGACAAATTTTTCGGTTTTGGTCATGGGGGCCTTTATAAACATTTTGGCCTGTCGGCAGTTTGTTATACAAGCCCACCTGTCTTTGTGACGGCGGTGGGTTATTTGTCTTATCATGGAGAACATCACCGATGGCGCAATAGCAACCGATTGCTCAGGGACGACAAAGTCCCGAGCCGCTCCCCGCCACGGCAAAGAATCTGCCTATTCGTTGCCATGTACTCCTGAATACCCTTTGATCCAAACTAGCTCAAGGGCGTTAGTATTAGAAGCGACCTCTGGAATGCGATGGCATTGGTAAACCACCCCCGAGAGAATTTTCTGCATATTTAAGCTCAAGAAAGCTGCTCTGATATCGCTCTTTATTTTGGATTCTGCGTATGGCGTATGGCGTTAGCACTAAGTAGGATGGCTATGACCTCCGCTTGGAAGACAGTTACCAGCCTGTCCAGCGTATCACTCTTATGAAGGTCTACGTCATCGGAGAAGATGCCTGCACGGTACCTTCATTTGTTTTTGAGCCATCTGTGTAGATGGAGATCTCCGTTAAGGAGGCGTCCTCAGTGTTCAGACAAACCTCGAAGCGCTTCTTAGAGATCATTGTGTGTGCAATCGCATCAACAACTCCTCCCAATAGAGGGGTGTTCCGCACCGCCTCGCTTAGTATGTTGTGTATCTACCACCGCTCATTTACATTTCCAATGCTCCACCAGAAGGTACTACATTGGCCAGGAGGCGAGTTTTTTGTTGCCTGGAAATTTAGAATTTTGCCGAACCCTTGTCGTTCCAGGCAAGGTAGGGATCTTTAACGTGCGTGACAACACTCACACACGGGACCTCCATTTAACCTCTCATCCGAACGAGGGTGTAATTTTTGTGAAAAATGCTCACCTGTCATTTTTCAAGCAGTCAGCCGTGTCGGGATTTGAACCCGGGACCTTGGGATCCGTAGTCTTACGCTTACTACATTGATCCACGGCGACGCCTGTGTGTGTGTATCTACCACCGCCTCCCTTATTGATCTATAGACCTTTGAACCGCAGCGTCATTGCCTCTCCCACAGCAATCTCCTCCACATGTAGATCCAGCGGAGTGAGGCTTAAGATGACTTCTAAGGCTGCAATAGGTGTAGATAGCATTGCGCCCGTGATGTCTAAACAGGCCACTTTTTGGATATGAGTAAGCTCTTTTACTGCATGGGCCAGTCTGATCCTGGGCCACCAGACCACAGCGCCATAGCAGAGCATCAGCCTTACTATCGTGGTGTATAGCCACAGGACAGCCTTTGGTGGAAGACCACAAAGTTTGCCTATAGCACATCTGTAATGCCAAAACACTTGGTTGGCTTTGGTAGTTTTTGCTTGTAACTGTTTGACCCAATTCAGCTTCTTGTCAAGTATTGGTAAACAGCACCAGCTCCGTTTTATTGGGGTTGATGATTAAAGAGTTCTCGGAGCATCAAGGACTTGTGATCCTTAGTGCTGCTTGCATTAAATTACACAACACTTGTTCAAATTTGCCAACTACTAAAATAGCTATGTCGTCCGCATAACCTGTCGTGTAGAAAGTTGCTCATTAAGGCGTTGGAAAAGGCTGTCCACTACTATGTTTCATAATAGCGGTGACGGTACGCCCCCTGGGGAGAGCCTTTACCTACCGCGCTAATTACTGAGGTTTTCCCAACATTAATGTGTATCCGTCGACATCGCAAAATCTGCATAGTTAGCTGCCGATGGGTGTCCTCAGCTCCATGTGCCCGCAGAGCCCTATCAAGGTGAAGGTGGTTTTGCTAAACGCACCCTCAATATCATCAAATGCGCCTAAGGCGGACGTTGTTGTTAAGGGTTTTCTCAATCCGTCCTACAACAGCGTGGAGTGCAGACTCCGAAGATTTTCCTGATATGAAGGCGTGCTGATTTAGATGAAATGGATAAGAAAGCATTATTTTCTCTCTCATATCATTGTCGCACAGTCTCTCCAAGATCTATAGCAGAAAAGACGTAAAACTTAACGGTCTGTAGGATTTAGTCTGGGAGAAATTCCTCGGGCCTGGTTTAGGAATGAAAACAACTCTAACCGCTCTCCAACTGCTAGGTGTGTATCTAAAAGCGATAGAGCCCCTAAAAAGTACTGCGAGGGGTGGTGCCAACTTTTCCATGCCCAATCGTAGTAGGGCGGGGAAGATGTCATCCATTCCAGGGGACTTAAAAGGTTTGAGAGTTGAGATGGCCCATTTAATTTTTCTTTCTTCCACTACCCGGTTTTAGATCTCCCAGTCGGTTCTATTAGGGGGCGAGTTCGGTTGATCCACCCCGTATGACGAAAGTGGGTGTTCAAAAGTAGCTCAGTTGTTTCTGTCTCGTTGGTAGTGTACGTACCATCCACACGTTTCAGACAGCATGGTTGATGGCGAGGATCTTTGGACAGAATCCTGTTAATGCGAGAGATTGCATTGGCAAACTTGACTGCGTTACAGAAGGTCTTTCAAGAGTCTCTCTGTCGTCTTCTAATTACCGTTTTGTATAGTCGCTGGTGGTTCTTATAAGTCTCCCAGTTAGCCATACTTTTGCTGATTTTGACTTGTTGAACAGTTTGCTTAAGGTCTTTTTCAGCTTCTGTAGCTCCTCACCCTACCATGGGGTGATGGAGTCGGAAGAATCTGTCCTGACCAGGCATACCTGTTCAAAGGACTCTACGATAAAGTTCTGAAGAGAGACCGAGTAACTCTGTAGTTCTTCTATTGCTTTTGGTTGTCACTGCCTTGGAATGCCAAAAGTCGTTCCTCCAAGCTGTCTAAATAGACAGACCTGTTGGTCGTTTTTGGGTTCCTATATTCTTCACAGACAGCTTCTGCTGCCTCTATTATAAAATTTAACAATCTGTGATCTGACAGTGTTGCTTTTGGTGTCACCTGCTAGTTCAAGATATGTCTTGATATGCCTGCCGATGCCAGGGTTATGTCGATAACTGTCTGAAAGCGAGATGTCACAAACGTGAGTTCGCTGCCCCAGTTAAGAATCTCCAGGTTCTTGCTCGATATGTATTCGAATAGTACTTTTCCACGAGGGTTTGTGTCAGCGCTACCTCATATCATATTGTGTACGTTGGAGTCGCATCCGATAATAAGATGTTTTTTGTGCCTACCGCAATAATCAATGACTACCGTTAACCCCATAGAAGGTGCGTCTTGGTCAATTGGAAAATAGCATGACCAAGATTATGTCAATAATTCCTCCCATCCTGCAACTTATCTGAACGGTTGAGACGACCCGGCCACTCAGTTGTGGCAGGAAGAGAGCATTGATGTGCGGCTGTCTCCCCGTAGCTGCCAGCGACGGGCGATATGTACTACTCTGACATTATAATTTGAATTAGGGCCGCTATACTTGCGGCCACGTCAATGCTCCACCCGGAGGTACTACATTGGGTTTAAACGCGAAAAATAGTCGTGCTCTAATTTATCCTTACTTCATAGTTGATTCACCCTAAATAAAATCTAACAAACCTAAAAATCTAACAAACCTAACAAACTCTAACAATCTAACAAACCTAAAATCTGACAAAACTGGAACAAAACAAAACAAAAACTAAAAACAGGGTTGTAAATAATGGTATCCCTAGCGCTGACTTTCGAGTGTACCCGATCAACAAGCAAAAATGAGAGGGGAGGGATCCGTAATACCGGATAGCAGTCGCCGGTTCTGCTTACCAGTGCGACCTGAAGGGTCGTCTTAAAACTATCCAAATCTAGCTAACTAATTTAAATCCATCCCTAGCTTTCCTATCGTTCCCTAACTGATTTACATTATGATTACAATCTTCGCAATTCTGCTCGTCCTTCGCAAATATATACTGCAACCAAAATGGCGACAGAACGTCAAACAAAACAAATAAGTCACATAATACATGCTATATATAAATAAATATAAAGTGTAAATATAAAATATAAATAAATATAATTATGTAAATATATAAATAAATGTTTAATAAGCGTTAAGCATATAACAGTGCACAAAATAGCGTAAGCATCACCCTATTTATCAGGTGCACTCGCACAAGCATTATGTCGGCTAGCGCCTTTACACACCAAACGTGCTTCTTAAATTATTTCAAAACTACTGATTAATGTAAATCAATGCTTGTGCGAGTACAGCCGCCAACAATTTAAGTCTTACCTCGATAATAAAATTCTCCAGCATCCGAAGATCTGGTCGTCTGTAACTTACTTCTAAAGGTGGGACGGGTGCACTGCTAAAGTCCTGGTGGGTATGCACTAAATGTTCTTGGGGGATCACAATCACTATCACTATCACTTCACTTTCAAGTCCTGGGGGATGCGCGGTTGCGCTCTGTTTTATTATCCTTGTTTACTTTATTGATTTAATTTAATGAGGGTTTATGATTTATTTGTTATTGTTTATTTGGTATTATTTATTCCCGATTTTCCGCACATAGTTATGAAGATAGGCAGTGATTGTATTAATGGAGTGGGGGTTTCTCGTGCATATTGGACATTTTGGTATAATTATCTTTTTTTTTTTTTTTTTTTATTTAATATCAAGTTTTGGTTATGCTCGTATCCTTACTCACGCCAAGTCAATCTAAAATTTTCAATCCTCCCACCAACCCCACCGAATTTTTACACGCGGTCGTCATTGATTGTCTAATCTCTCGACCCTTCCCGCGAATTCTTTTAAGGCTGTCCAGAACGCCTTCTGGTTAACCACTTCCACGACTTCCTCTAGGCTCTTTGGCCATGCCAGACCTAGGATAGCTAGTTTGCTATCAGCCAACCCTCGATTTCCCGCCTCAAGCGGGCAGTCGAAGAGCACGTGCTCTGCGCTTTCCGCGCCCTCACCGCATTCGCAGCGGTCGCTGTTGGTTAGACCGAACCTTTGTAAATACGCCTTCAGGGCGCCGTGCCCTGTTATCAACTGCACCATTTTGTGATCGAGCTTAACCTCGATCTTACCTCTGGCTTCTATGCTCGGTATGAATTTGTGGGTCAACCTGCCCGTGGCAGCGTTGTTCCACCTCTCTTCCCATTGTCGAATTGATTTTTCGCGCAGCTTTCTTTTGATTAAAGACCTCGGTATCGACGAATGTGATATTCGAAAGTCGCCCGTCGCGGCCTCTTTAGCTAATTCGTCAGCCCTATCGTTTCCTACGTTACCATTGTGCGACCTGACCCAACAGAACTTTAAACGTCGAAACTCTAACGCCGTACGCGCTATTCTCCAGACGTCCGCTTGGAGATCTGTCGAGGTGTTCATGTTTGTTAAAGCCGTTAGCATCGATTTACTATCACTGATTATATAATACTCGTCTCTGCCCGTATGGTTTATTACGTAATCGATAGCCTCTCGTATGGCTACCAATTCGCACTGGAAGATAGTGCACCAGTTCGCGAGTTTGGTTTGAAACCGAAACACCTCCCTTTCCTGCTTATACACGACAAACGCCGCGCCTGCTTGCCCATCGTCCATACGTGAACCGTCCGTATAAATTCTGATACCCATCGCGTCCTCATCACCTTCGACAAACTCGATCTCTCTAATATCAGCCGGGTGCCCTAACTCAGATACAACAATCTTTCTTGCAATTTCCCTATTACCAAGATTAAGATCTTCGATAATTTCGCGCCCTTTTCCTATATTTATTAATCGTCTATCTCTAATCTCCCTAACGACATATTCGATAGGGAGAGTCCTACTGATCACCAGGACAGCCTCCGTGGAGGTGGTCCTGTACGCCCTCGCCGCTTTTACCGCGGTTATGCGTTGTACGCTCGTCAATTGACGCATCTCCCGGACTTTACAACCTTCTGCCCATACAGAAGCTGCGTACAGTATTGCCGGCTCAATTGCTCCGGCATAAACCGTCCTCAGCGATTCGCCCCTGAAACCCCACTTTATTTTAGCCGCCGCCATCATTTTGTTTGATATTTCGCCGCCCTTACTTTTTACGTATTGTACGTGCGCTTTCCAATTTAATTTATTGTCGATCTTGACGCCGAGGTAGGTAATACAATCTTTAAACGGGATTTTCTCCCCTCCTAGCTCTAACCTAGGAGATCTCTGTCCTGGTTCCGTGCCGAAATAAAGCGTCTCTGACTTCGCCGTGTTAAATTTTAATTTTACCGCCTGCGACCATTCGTGTAATTTATTAAGCGCCTCGTTCGGTTTTGTGCGCATATCCATTAACAATCTCGATCTTACAATTAAAAGTGTGTCATCTGCAAACCCAACGATTGAGCATCCTGCGGGCAACTTGACCCTAAAGATGCTCTCATACAACAACTTCCAAAATGTGGGACCAGAACATGACCCTTGCGGGCATCCCTTTCCACCTCACGCGACAGAACTTCACCCGGAATTTCAACCTGTGCTAATCGCCCCGAGAAATAGCTCTTGACCAAAGACATCAAGTTTCGCGGACAACCCCTACGATCTAACTCGCAAACGATTAATGGCCAGGCAGCATCAAATGCTCCTGAAATGTCCAAAGCAACAACGACACAGTACTCTTTGGCATCTCTTGCCTGCTTAATTTCCCCGACAACGAACTCTAACGCGTCGATAGTCGACTTGCCCTCCACGAAACCAAACTGTCGGTTATTAAAACCGCCGCTGTCTCGCACTAGGTGTTCAACACGCGTAGTCATAACGCGATCTAAAACTTTCCCCAGCACCGGTAACAAGCTAATTGGACGATAGCTGCCCGGATCTGACGCATCCGCCTTTTTAGGTTTGGGTATAAATTTCACATTCTGGATTTTCCAGCAACGCGGAAAAACGCCCCTTTCTAAACAGAGATTAAACAACCCAACAAAGACACACGGGGCTAACAGGCACGCCTGCAGAGCTGCGTCTGAAGTGATTCCATCATGCCCCGGTGCCTTCTTAGGGTTCATCCTCCTAAGAGCCTTGACGACCTCGTGAACTAGGATTGCCTTATCGGCACCTGTTCCTTGCGCCTTTGCAGCTTCCCGACGTATTAAATCGTGCGACCCTTCATCCCCCTCGGGATTATCCGATGGAAAAAATTTCTCTAGTAAATATTCCGCTGTGTTCGCCATTTGTTTTCTTTATATTACTGAGCGCGATTTTTTGTTGTTTTCCTCTAATTACGCGGTATGCGGTTCCCCAGGGTTCTTTCTCTGAGTTTTGCGTGCAGAATTCTTTAAATTTATTCGTTCGCGTTTCTTCTATTAATATTTTATATTCGCGGTAACTTTGATTATATTCTATTCTCCGTTGTTCTCTTATATCTCCCGAGGCGCGTTGATAGCGGCGCCTTAGGTTACGCGTTTCTGCCCGCTTGGTGGTTAGTTCCCGGGTCCAGCAGGGTACGCTGTCTTTAAATGTTTTCTTTTGCGGCATGGAATACGACGACACGTCTACCACCGCGTCGTTTAATTTTTTCGCGAGTGTTTCTACTTCGTCTGCCTCTCGGCAGTTAAATAGCTAATTTTCGAGCGCAGGGATACTTTCGCCAAATTTTTCTTTAAACCGCTCCCAATTTGCTTTTTTATTACAGAACAGCGGAAATATAGTTAGCTGCTCGTTTGCGCTTGTTTTGGTTTCAACGTCCCATGTTATTAATTTATGGTCAGAGAGCGTTTCCTCGTCCGACCTTAGTTTCCAATTACAAATCGTTTCTAACATTTCGTGCGAGACTGTAGTAATATCTATAAAACTGCTGCCTCTATGCGTCTCAAACGTAGGTGAATCATTAGTGTTTATCAGACTAAGGTCCCATCCCGTAAAAAGATCAGCAACCTGCGAGCCTCTATCGTCTTCGATAGGGCTGCCCCATAATGGCGACTTAGCATTAAAGTCTCCCGCGATAATTAAATTTCTATTTCTACCGATTTTACGAAGGATTCCTTCAATTTGATTTATTAAGTCTTCTGTTTGAGGATTCTCCCGCCGGCAATCGATCGGCGGAAGGTAAGTGCTTATTACGTAAAACGTATGCAATCCCGTTTTTATTTCTGCGGTGGTTATGAACTCATTCGACAGATTGTTTAGGATTATTCCGGCGCACGTCCCGTTATTTATTATTATCCCGCTACGCGGTCGTTCGCTGTTTGCGTTTAAAACGGTAACCCCCTTCCCAAAACCTGTTATTTTGTGGCTATACAGGTGCGGTTCCTGTATAAGCCCGATGTCGATATTATTTTCGGAGAATAACTTTACGAAGTTATTTGTAGCCCCTTTTCCTTTCCCGAGATTTAGTTGCGCGAATTTAATCTTCTTGCTTCTTTTAAATCTATCTTTTTCTTCACGGTCCATAATCGATGTTGCGTGTGATTGCGTTCTTCAATCTCAGCATCGTGGGGCATCTACTCGACTTGGCGTCGTGGCGCGTATCGACCTTCGCGCCACCGCCAGTTCTGTCGTTTGCCCTAGCGCAAACCACACAGCAGGGGACTGCCCTCCGGCAATTCTTGAACTCGTGACCGACTTCGGCACAGTTACCGCACCACTGTACCTTCTCCCTGCACTCCATCGATCTATGGCCGTACTCGTAGCACCTGTAGCACTGCGTCATCGAGAAGTGGTCCCGGGCCCAGACTCTTCGCCACCTAAGGTTTATAGCGTCAGCTAATATGCGTCTCCGAAGTGTGGGGGTCACTTCGAAGACTACGTTGACGAAGGGATCCCTAGGGCCCCTTCCGCCAAACCTAAACTTCTCTCTTAGGTGGTCTTCAATTTTCAAATCGCCGAAGCGGGGATTCTGGCACGCGATCAACCGCACCAGCTCTTCCGCCTTCATCCCCGCTCGACCCCCGGAAGAACGACCCGTAGGCGCTTCTTCTCGATGGTCTTCGCCACGAGCTCTTTACAGTCACCGACAACCTTCGACTGCAATTTCTTCGCATCTTCTCGGTTTGCACACTCGACAACTACACCGCCCCTTCGAGTTCTACGAGCTCCGACCACAACAAAACCATCACGAGCGGGATCGACCTTCTTCTTTAGGGTCGACATGACGTCATCCTTCTCCCCTGGTCTGGCGTCGACCCTAACTGCAAAGGTGGGCGTCGCACCTGCAGCAGCTGCAGCATACGACGCCTTCCGCGGCATCGGTACATCCTGGCTCCTGGAACACTGCTGCCCTACAACAGGAGTAACCACCGCTGGACTTCCCCCGACAACATCAGCTCTCCCAGAATCACTAGCCACAAGCCGCAGCGCCCTAACCATACCTATAAGCTGATTCGCCGCGTCGAGGAAATCATCCACGGCGTAGCGAATCCTCTTTCTGTCTTCCACGACGATAGTGGCGGAGGTCGTCGGCACCCTCGCGGAGATGACCGGGTGCGCCTTCCTCACCCTCAATCTCAGGAGGTCCAGCTCATCGAGTTCGCTAGCAGCAACGCTAACGTCGCTGCTAGTCGACATCTTTCGCTGGGCTCCCGAAGTTGAGGGCGATTCAGACGCTGCAGCCACCCCAGGGGGCCCCGACTCCCCCGACACGACCGCCGCAGACACAGGCTCCTCTACCTCCTGTACCTCCTCCTGAATCCCTAACATTACATCCTCTAATACTACCTTCAGCTGTTTCCCCCCAACAGCGCCCTCAGCCTCTGACCTATCAGACTCCGACCTATCTCCCCTCTTCTTCCTGGGCAATGGTTCCTCGTCGCGGTGGACCACCATGCTGACAAAACAAACGACAAAAAATGACACCTAAAACGCAGCTCAAAAACCACTTGACCGTTACGACGCTAAAGAACGACGCTAGAAGAACGCAAAACGTTGGTTCAATAAAATGTTTTGTTTAAAGGTGAACCGTAAGCAACCTTGTATTTATTTAAACTTCGAACCGCCCAATTAAATATTAAATTTTTAACAAAAATACAACAAGCACTAAGCGTCAAAATAACAACTAGAATCAAATAAATTCCCTAACGCAATTCGATTCAAAATGTACCGCGAAAAACACTATTTATTTATTTTAAATTTTTAAAACCACCAAATCAAATTTAAATAAACTAATTACTTCAAAATATTAAAATATCTAATTTATAAACAACAACACTTTATTTTTAAACGTGTAATTAAGAAAATAAGGTCGAGCGCAATCGGAATGTGGTAACCGGAAATGACCTTTCACTTAATCACTTGGTAACTGTAACTGCTACACCGCTTAATTACACCAAAATCGATCTTAATGAAACTTATAAGTACGCGTGTACTTAAATTGCGGAAAATTTATATTAAAATTGTTTTAAAATTTACAGTTTTTGAGATATTTATTTGATTTAAAAAGGCTTAGATTTTTGTTTTTTGGTTATTGTTTGATTATACGCGCACTATAAAAATTCCACACACTTTTGGTTGTTTTACCCGGTTTTTACTCGATTTACGCGGTTTTTATTTTAAATTTATTATTAAAATGCCTTTTTAAGTTATTTCGAAATTATTTTTGAGTATTAGTTTAGTAGATTTTTGTTTTATTAACCCGAAATTTATTTAGTTTATTTTAAAACGCGGATTTGGTTTAATTTACAAAGAGACGCGATTTATTTAGCTTTTATTTAGTTTAAATTCTGTTTTAAAATTTTTTATTTACAGCCCTGTATTTAAAATTTGATGGCACACAATTATAAAAATAAAACACAATAAAAAGCAAAGCTTCAAATAAAATAATACTACAATAAATAATAAAAACCCTAGATAAAAACTTACTGTTATTACTGAAGCGGGAGCTCGGCAAAAACACGTCCGTTTGCTTCAAGCGGCAACTAGAAAGTCCAAGCTCGGAGACTACAACGGACGACAACGAAATAATAGTAGAAGATGTAAAAAACAACCCCAGTGTACTACTAGCAAAAGTGGGAAGTATGCAAAACACAGTAGACTATTGGACTTTTGCACAGAATTTGATTCAACTAAATTAAAACAAGAATTTTATATAATTAGAGACAATTATGATAGACTGAAAGAATCAATGAACACAGCCAGATTTGGAAACGATTATGCAATAGAAATGCTTAATTACAAAAGCATAATGAAAAATATCCTTAGGAATACGAACGACAAATTCACTCGATTCATACCAACGGACTAAACCACACGACAGAAAAAAGGACTTATTAATGGATTAGGTAATCTTATAAAAGTTATCACAGGTAATTTAGACAACCAAGATGCTGAACGATACGACAATGCAATACAAGAATTGATTGACAACCAGAATGACATAAAAACTGTTGTTAGAAATCAAATTTTCTTAACCCAATCAAATATAGTAAAATTTAACGATACACTCCGAAAATTAGTAAAGAGCTAAGACAGTATAACAAGAGAAATATTAACCATCAAAAGTAGCATGCAAACCACAATATTAGGAATCAGAAATTTAATAAGTTTTAATACGATATTTAACCAAATGATAGCAACCCTTACTGTAAATCAACAAATTTTAGCTACATTAGAAAACGCTGTAACATTTGCCAAATTAAATACTTTACATGCTAGTATTCCCGAACCGCTTGATATATTGAACGAATTATTAGGAATCAAATCATAACTCATAGTAAATTACCTCTTGAAGTAACAGAATCTAACATACTTGTATTTGAAAAAATAGTCCTAGTAAAAGTTATGTAAAGAATCATGAAATTACATTTTTAATAGAAATTCCAATTGTAGAGATTAACCCTTACAATGATTATTATTTATTTGTTTTCCCCATGAAAATTAATAGTCAATATCAAGTTATTATCCCTAAGACCAAGTCCCTTTCCCAAAATGAACTTAGCTATGGATTCATAAATGAGAAATGCAAAGAAGTAGCACCTAGTCAATACTTATGTCAATCATTAACGAAAACAACTATTCAAACAGATAGTCCTTGCGAAGTGCAATTATTACAATTCTCCAATCACTCTGAGAATTGTGTGCCAAAATTAGTACAAATTACAGACATGAAAATTTAGAAAGTTACGGACAAGTGGATTGCTGTATTTCCGCAAGAACTGATAACCGTCAATTGCAACAAATACGAAAATAGTTTAGCCCTAATTGGAAGAAAAGTGATCACCATCAAGGAAGATTGTTATTTAAAATTCAAAAGTGAAATTATTCAAGTATATCAAAACCCAGGAGTGACGAAGAGATTTGCAAATCTACCCGAACTACAATTCAAAAACCAAAACGAAGACAGCGGAATTATCCAGAAGCTGATGCAGCTGGAACATCTAAATTTCGACGATCTCAACCACGCAGTAAAGTTAATGGACAATTACAAAGAGCATTTGAACGATTTAAAAGTACCAAAGTTACACCATAACAACATTAGTGCTTGAACAATTTTATTGATTATTTTATTAGTATTATTAGCTGTATACTTATTTTACAAAACGTATATTAGATATAAGATCAAGGTAACAAAAATTAATGACAAAGAAACCACAAATGAATCTTTAGGGATAATGAGTCTTTAAAAAAGTATCAACCCTTAATTTTCATCTAAGTCGGGAGGTGTTGCATATTCCTCATATTAAAATGTATATAAAATAAATGTAATTATTATGTCTTAGTAATAACATGTTACATTGTATTAAATAAAGGTTATAAATCAAGTGTTATTAGAGTTCATATTAGAAATAAGAAAGGGAACGACTGCTTTGTACTCCAGACGCAATCTAATACAACAGGTGCAGAAACAAAGAACGGCAATTGAGCTGACTCATTTATAATTCCTTAGAATAAGACAATGCATAATTATCAAGAAATAGCAAACAGCAAGATCTGCACTTTTTCACAAAATGATGTGAGACCAGAGGCCCCATATAAACTGTGAGATGCCCCTGATTTCCAGTCAGTTTTCGAACTTTATAACTTTAACATTGTTGGTGGTTCAAGCTACTCATTTGTAATTATTAACTATTAATTTATTAACATACAATAGTTTTGTTTATCAACTTCAATTAGTGAACATAAAACTTGTAAAAGAAATAAACAATTATTGCTATTATAGAATTAAAATAAATTTTATAGAAGTATTTTTGGAAATAAAACTTTTCCAAAAGAAGCTCCCAACGACTCAAAATCTATCTCGCGCAAACACGAAAAAACCCAGTAAAAGTCAGTAAAGAAATCGTTTACGTCGAATACCGCAACAAAACAGGGACAGAATGATAGAATTGATTTAGAATTCGAGCTAGCTCAAAAAGGTCGTAGAGTGGCGTGGGCGAAACAAAAAGAACACATTGGAAGCCTCAGTAAAACTGAATTGTCAACATACAATTTCGAAAGGCTATTTACAAAACAACAAAGAAACCAATAATGGTTCACCTTAAACATATACAAAGGAAAATTAAACATAAACTTTACAGTAGTTTTAGGGAAAGAAATATACATAATTGATACTTTCTGCATTGTGAAGTGCACCTCCTCAAAAAATAGTGTAACATTTAACTTATACACCATAACTTAAATTAATCAAGCGTTAACTACTTTTAAATTGATGCGCAAGTTTTTGACGTTAATATCTATGCAAAAAGACAAAAGAAACCGTAAAACGGGATCTAACAGAAAACGTTGATTGACTAGTTTTTTAACTTACAGAATGATTACATATTCGCTTGTGCATTGTGAACATGAGTTTAGTAACATGGCGTTGGCAATTTACTAGACAATCACGACTAATAACATTATGAACAGCAAATGAAATGCCTACTCTTCACAGCAGCATCAAAAAAATAACGAAAATTGAAAACTGTACCTTCAGCTATCGGCTTCGTGTTGGTATCATCTTGTGAATGAGAAAATGCGGCTGTATTTCTATATTCGTTGGATGTTGGAATCACCAACTTAACGCGTATTAGCACAAAAATCATTTTTAAAAGCGGGACCATACAACATGTATCTTCGCTAAGATGCAGGATGTATTCAAATGTGTCCCTGTCAAAGCACAGTTACTATTTTATAAAGACAGAACCATGTATGGGGTAGATATTTGGTTTTCAAAAATATCGCCGAAAGATCGTGTGTGCAGAATTCTCAGACGATGCTGCAGAAATACAAACTGTAGCAGCTTGCCGACAAGGAGATAACGCATTAACAAAAGATTTTTAAACAAAGGAAAGCAATCTTATTATTTTGAAACATCTATACATCTGCAGGATCACAGATAACAAGCCCATTGCAATTCTTCATTTACTAGGTAGTTGGTTAATGGCATTATCTTATAGAAAAAATCTCTGCATTTATGTGCAACTGTAATTAAAATGAAGTCACAGCAGGTGCTACAATTTATGTGTAGTGTCTTTGTAATGTGGAGTTTTCTAAGCAGCTGTTTGATTTTATAAGGCAAAATTTTATATAAAATCATTACTGGAGAAATTCTATAAATTAAGACTAATTTCAAATAGTAGGAAATCGAAGTTGTTGAAAAATGTTAAGGTGCTTCAAAAATGAATGCAAAAAAAATATTTGCAGGGTTTTGAACGTAACAAACTCTACCAGTTACGTATTTTTGAAGTTGAAATTTTGTTAAGTGTCGAATAACTTAATAACTTAATATTTTAAAAACTTAAAAATAGCTTTAACTTGCTAACATAACGATCTAAACTAACAAAAGTTGTACGTTCTAGTGTTAGTAGTAAAAAAAATTCTATATATATTGCTATGATAACGCCTTACGCCGATGTAACTAACGTTCAATTTCCTGCTGTCCGCCACCGCTCTGTGTCCTAAAATAACCTAAAATTTAAATATTCCTCGACTAGCTCAGTCTGACCCACACAGAGTGTACGATAGCAAAGAATTTACCCCCTTTTTATCTAACACTTTCCTACTTGAATGAGAAAAACGAAATTGACCAAGATTTGTATAATGACAAAAAAATTATATACATTTTACAGCTTGATAAAATGATTCACTATTTGACAAAATATATCTCTGAATCAAAGTAATAATGATATCAATTTGTTTATCCCCAAAATTATGGCTCCCTTTAGTCAGTTTAAAGTCAGCAAAAATGACACTGATTACTATTGGAAATACCCTGTGCCTCGTTTTTTACGTATAGAAAGATTTTTGATGACCATTCACATACATATTCTGGTATAATAAAAAATGCAAATGTTCAATGAAAAAGAAAATAATGCCTTATGCTATTAGATAATGTTCTGACCTGTAGTTTTCCTTGCGCGTCTTTTTGTTCTCTCTATTCTGCGATCTGATGCTGCGTGCTGTTGACAAGTATCCCTTCATTGTTTTCCGTTTACTTCACTTGTTGATTATATAGTACCGCTTGGCTAAACACCCTTTCAATGATTAGATTGATCCTCCTTTTAGTGTTCCCGTGCGTAGATGCAATCCAATGTTTTTATGCAAATTTAGAACAATATATATTTAAATTCGGATTTATTTGCAAATTTAGATTTATACCCATATTTGTACTTAGATTTTGAGTTAGATTTTTCCCAGAATTTTTCCAGATTGTTCCCAGATTTTTACCCACAGCCCTAAATTATAAACATTAAAATTATATTTAATTAATAAGTTTTTACTTACGTTTTTCAGTTAACTGCAAAACTTCTCTCGTATATTTTCACTATTATTTTAAAGAACTTTTCTATTACGACTTCCACGAAATATGTTCATTTTGCGTAAATTTTTAATTTGAACTGCTATGAAGGAAAACTGATTGTTTATCAAGTTTGTGTGGTATTTAAAACAACGCCTCGATCTGACATTATTGGTTATCTGCGTCCTTCGCTCAAAGTTTAAGGCGTGTTATAGGTTGTTGCCCAAACCTTGGGCATTTCTACGGTATGAATTTGATAGTAGCTTGTATCAACGATGTCTCGATCACGTAGCATTCAGTGGATTCCTATAGCGGTGTACTTTTACCCGTCTTGTTTTGTTTTGTTATAGGATTTATTAATTCGACCTCTCACGTAGACAAACTTATGGCTTTATTTTTATTAAGATAATCTTTTGGGTTTTAAATTTACTCCATATTAAAAATCACGTACGTAATTTCTATAATGACGTAAATTGAAATGCGTTTCTAAAACGTATTTGTTTTTAAAAGGTGTTTTTATTGCGAGAATACTGTGTTATTTCCTTGCACTATTGCGCGTTTATTTTAACAGAATTCGTATCATGATTTTCCAGCTTTCGATGTTCTTAAATGCGTATTTGTTGAGAATTAATAAATGCTTTTTTGGTTTAAAGTGAATTTGATTGCATACAGATTTATTTCTCTTACTGAATGTGGTTGTATTATTAAAGGTTAAGCTTCCCTGCATTAATTAAACTTGATTGTGATTCTTATACAGGATGTTAAATGTTTGCTTTTTGCATAATTTGCGAATTACTTACTTTCCATAATAAAATTGTTTAGTTTTCCAGCTTTTAGTACCATGTACATCTAATGTGCGACCCTTATGACCCTATATACCCCTAAATAATCCTATTATTATAACAATATATACCTCGTTTGATAAGTGAATTTATAAATCTCGCACTTTATTCCCTCGGTACTTCGCAAGATAGGTTTTGGGCCTTTGGGAGCTTTTTAAAAATCATTAATTTTCAAAAACACTCCTATCAAATTTATTTTAATACAGTAATTACAAAATTGGTTTATTCCTTCTATAACAACTTGTACGTGATGTTCATTAACGCGACTTAATTTAGTTGACAAAAAAATAATCAAAGTAAATATTTTAACAATCAATAATTACCAATGAGTAGCTTGAACTACCAATAATGTTAAAGTTATCAAGTTCGAAGACTGATTGACGAGTAGGGGCTCCTTACAGTATTTATAAAGCCTCTAACCTCACTTCATCTTGTGGCAAAATGCATATTTTGCTGTCGGCAGTCTCTCGATACTCGCACAATGTCTTATTCTAAGTAATTTTAATTACGACTGCTTTATTGCAGTTCATTGTTTCTACACCTGCAGTATCAGCTTGTGTCTGAAATACAAAGTAGTCGTTTCCTTTTTTATTTCTGATTTGAACTCTGATTAATCTTTAACTATAACCTTCATTTAATACAATGTAACATGCTATTGCAAAGACATAATAACTACATTTATTCTTATGTGTAATTTAATATGAGGGATATGTAACTCGCGCCTCAGGATATAAAAGTGCTCGATTTATAATTAATTGATCGCACATCAACCTAGGTATATAACATAATATTTACTACTATGTTTGTAAAATTAGAACACTGATTATATATGAACTGCAGCATCTTACATTTAAAACGATAATTACATTTAAAAGTTAGATAAATACAACACCGCAAGCGGGATTAACTAGACACCATCGGTAGTTGGTAGCGCTAATCTTGTACAGATTTTGGGCGCGCTCATCTGCCAATGACGTCACCAATGCACAATTTATATTGCACAATAATCGGAAATTTATATAAATTTAAAACAATAAATGATAATAGCGAACAAATTAACAGAGAGAATACTCACATAAGATATCCGGCGTTCGACGGAATTGGGTTATAGTTGGCTTCTCCCAAGTCCATCAGGCTACTAAAGGCCCTTTTGAGGTAGTTAAAGATGGTGAGTCCCGACGCTCTTCCAAAGCGTTCGGACCAGCACTCAGGGCTCCGCTCCAGGGTGATTAAAGATGGTGCTTGCTCCGGTGCTGTTGGCGGAACATGGGCTTCCAGCTCGTTCTGGGGTCGTGCAGTACGGTTCGCCTAGGTGGCTGCAGATTTCATCTACCTATGTAGGGATCGGATAAGGAAAAACCAGGTAAAAAGCGACAACAAAGATAATTAGGCAGGATATCTACATAGATAAAGATAAGCACGATACGATACCTCAAACGTCCACTCCACTCGAAAGTTCAGGCAAAAAAGGCACGTTCAAGCGTCTAACGGAAACTTCTCCCCACTTTTTCCCCTACTCCACTCGCGTCGCGCGATCTGGCGCAACGCACTGTGACGTACCGGAAATACGCGCCTAGTCTTTTGAAATTGTGGCGCGAAACTTCCGCACATCAACATTAAACTAATACATGTTTAAGGGCCAATTTGATTGGCACGTAACAAGCATTATTAAAATTAAGGACATAATTCTGCCTGATATATTTAACAGTTGATCTATGACATGCGCTTGTCAATTTTTAAAAATCTTAGTGCTGCCAATTACAATGTATGTATACAGGATCATAAAAATTGTAATTATGTAAAGCATGTTTACAAATATAGTGTTCAATACTATATGACAATATAAATTAGTAAATAATGCTTAAGTAATTAATTGTAGTGTTTCGATAATAAGTAATTAATAAGATAGCATCATATTTTTAGAAGTTAGTATTTGTACTGTGTTCGCGCCAATTGTAATTTAATTTATTATTAAATAAATGGTGGTAAATCCAATCTATATTGTACAACATAGAACTGGTTCTTATCTACAAAATTCATTCATTTTTTAAAATTATACGACAGTTGAACCTTACTAATTGTACCGACGTGTTTAAATTTTGGTATGTGTTGAGATGTGTCAATCACATGTTTAATTATATAGCAAAGACTCACCAGTGGTTATAACTAGTGACCGTACGTAATAGTATAATACTCCAATTACCAAATATCACTCCTGTTTTCCTTTGTTCCATATTATTGCGTGTTGAATGAAGTGATAATCTAAAGCGATTGGTAAGTCTCTGTTACGCATTATATCATATTAATTGTTGTTGTTACGCATATGGTCCTGCTATCGTAGGTATTTATAGTTTGAATATTGCATTCACGCATTTAATGTAGCACATTTGCTAAATACATAAACATACTGATTGCGATTAGCTGGAAGTATATAATTGTGAGAGCTTTTAGAATTCCATTGTAACTTCGAGTTGTTAAAAAGGATTGTATACTCAGATTAAAAATAAAGAACTGTTGTTTTGGCAAATAGAGTTTTCGTTACATTGTATTTACTTTCTACAACATGGTTGTAGTTTAACACAATTTTTAACAGATGATTTACTGTAAATTCATGGGGCGTGCTCAATTTTATATAACTTTTCCTAAACATTTCTAGATTTTCTTCGAACACAATGCATTCTGAAATCTCTGTGGCCTACATTTCCGCAACGACAAGTTTTATTTCTTTCCACACGAGAAAAGTATCAATTTCCTACGTGACGCTGGGTGTATTTTTACCGTAATACATGACGTACATTTGGTTACAAATTGCTGTATTACATTCGATTATGGTGTTCGTGGTTTCCAATAAATTTTGACTACATTATTATATTAGTATTGGAATGGCTTTACTGCGCCCTACGTATAACAACATTATGGACACGTAATGGAGCCATTAACAGTTTGGGTCTAATATATTGCAACAGCTTGATTCAACTAAACCTTTCGAAAGTCTTCGGTTCTAAATTACAGGTTTAATGGGTGTAACTTCTAAAATGAAGAAGGTTGAAAGGTTTTCTATTTTTGTAGGAGGCCATTAAAGACGGTTAACTCATTGAGAAAATTTTTCTTTTTGTAAGCGTATATTTAATTGTTACAAATTTAGTGAGTATGAGATTGTAAATTTATGAATGTGTGAAATTTCGAAAGCAGTCAACTATAAAATTGTTTTACTCTCAACACTTTTCTATAAAGTGCGAGCATGATGCACTTAATGAAAGTTTACTAGATCAAGGAAACGAGTTCATTTTTTCAGTTTAATAAAACAAACATATTTAAAACTTTTATCGAGTACCTTATATAATTTATTAGAAACTAGAATTGGTTTTCAGTCCCTGCGGAACGAATTTCCTTTCGCTCGAGGAGCTCTTTTGCTGCAGGAACTTTTTCGTTCCGAGCCCCTTTCGCCTCTAAATTCCTTTCGACTTTTGTAAAAATTTTAACTACCCAAAGTTTATTTACCTGGAAATTTTGAATTTAGCTGAACCCATGCGGTTTCAGGGTCGATACGTATCTGTAACGTGCATCACAACACACACATACGGGGCCTACGATTTATATCTCGTACGAACGAGGGCGTATTTTGGTGAAAATGCTTGCTTTGCGGTCCGTATAGAGATTCGAACTTGGCACCTTGGGTTTACTAGTCACACGCAAATCAATTAAGCCACGAAGCTGTTTAAGTACCTTTTATGATCCGTCCGTTTTATAAGTTACCTTCCAGGGTTATTACCCGATTTCACGTTTAACCTGTTCGCAGGGTTTGTACGTCTAAAATTGTTGTATGCTGGAAGTCAATGTCATTCCATCCGTGTGAATTCGTAATTTCTCGCATGGTTTACATGCAACGGATCAATTTTTTTGGCTGGTTTTATAATTAGTGTGGTTGTAGGATGTGTTGGTCCGATTCTATGGTTCAATGGTTTGATTTTGAACTCGTGTAAATGTGTACAAATAAGCTGTTCTTTTACTTAAATTTACTGTATTTGTCTAAATTTAATACGACGAGTAAAGCTCCAGACTTTTATCACTGTTGATATTTAATATATTAGGGAGCTCCTGTTCATTTCTGTATCCTAATTTAATATTACATTGAAATAGCTACTTTATAAAGGATTATCTACCATAGCTTCTACATTTTACAGAGTATTTTTGTAATAAAGCTTATTTCACTAGTTGAAATTACTAAATTCCTTTCTACTATTTAAAGTTGATTTACGTAGTGCGCTAGCTTTACAGATCTTTTGATTAGTTTGGACTATCGTGTCATTCAGAACCCAATATTTGATTTTCCAACGCTGTAATGGAGGGTACTACATTGGTCAAGAAGCGAGTTCCTTTACCTGAAAATTTTTAATTTTTGAGAACCATTTCTATTTGAAGGACAGTAGGGACTTTTCACACACACACACACACACCCACACATCCACCCCCCCCCCACACACGGGACCTACATTTTACCTCTCATCTGAACGAGGGCGTATTTTGGTGATAAATGCTCACGTTACATTTTTCAAGCTGTCCGTGCCGGGAGATGAATCTGAGACTTTGAACTAAGTAGTCACACGTGAACCAACTAAGCCACGGAGCTTCTCTATCAGTTGCAACCACTGGATCGATTCATATCCTCAGTTAAGTTCAGGTTTCTTGGTCGATCCGGATCACTTCATCATCATCATTGGGTCTTCAGTCCTGCAACTGGTTAGACGCGTACCATCATTGTTTCCTATTCTGAACTAACCTACAGATTTCCCCAAAATTTGCACAGTCTGCATCTATCACTATCTGATCTAGGTCTACATCCAACTCTTTTTTCCTATCTCTGCTTGTCATATATCCCATACTATTCCCCAAAAATGCTTTAGAACGTATTCTGCCCTTCTATTTCTCATATTGTTTTCCCTAAGATATCCTTGTTCCCTTACTGTTTCTATAACCTATTTGTTATTACCTTTGCCTGTCCATCCTCATACATCTGAAGCACGGCATTTCAAAGGCTGCTACTGTTCTTCTGTCTGCTTTTCAGACTGCTCGTATTTCGTAGGCATACTGTCTGTACTGTGCTCCACAGATACGCTTTCAACAACTTTTTGTTCTATGTTTGTTGTCTTTCATCATAGGCGCTGTTTTTTCTTGTTAGATGCAGTTCGGCCTCCTTCTATTGTTTTACAATTATATACCCTATTTCTCCGACATTCAGTGGTTGCGAAGGGTGGTAAGCAGACTGTGGCTGCCAAGTTCCCCCAGCACTTGAACATTTACTGATTTAATGTTTTTCTAATATATCTTTTCGCACAATCAACATTAGTTGCAGATATTTCACAACAAACAACTAGTTGTTTATACTAATCATCAAATTTATCTGCGCTTCTTTTTTCGTCATTGGGTTTCCCGTCTCAAAACTGATTGGACATGTACCTGCACTTATTTATTTTCTAAACTAACCTACATAGTTCCCTGAAATTTTCACACAGCAATACAGCTCGGTTCCCCTTATATAGTTTTCTAATATTATGCCCTATTTCACTGAGATTTATTAAAGGGGGTTAAACAACCTGTGGCTGCCAAGATCCCCCAACACTTAGACATTTGCCAAAATAATAGTTTTCCAGTAAATGCTTTCACGCAATTACCATCATCATCATCATTAGGTCTTCAGTCCTAGAACTGGTTAGACGCGTACCATCATTGTTCCCTATTCTGAACTAACCTACAGATTTCCCTGAAATATGCACAGTTTGCATCTATAACTGTTTGATCTAGGTCTACATCTACCTCTTTTTTTCCTGTCTCTGCTTGTAATATATCACATACTACTCCCCAAAAATGCCTTAGAACGTATTCGCCCTACTATTTCTCTTTTCCCTAGATATCCTTGTTCCCCTACTATTTCTGTAACTTATTTGTTATTATCTTTGTCTGTCCATGCTATCGTCCTCATACATCTGAAGCACAGCATTTCAAAAGGCTGCTACCGTTTTTCTGTCTGCGTTTCAGACTGCACGTATTTCATAGGCATACTGTGCTGTGCTCCACACATATGCTTTTAACAATTTTCTTCTTATTTTATGTTTGTTGTCTTTCCTCATAGGCGCTGTTCTTTCTTGTTAGATGCAGTTCGGTCATTTTCTATTGTTTTACCGTTATATGCCCTATTTCTCCGACCTTCAATGGTTGTGAAGGAAGGTAAGCAGCCTCTGGCTGAAAAGTTCCCCCAACACTTAACCATTTGGCGATTTAATATATTTTCCAATTTAGGTATTTCGCAACCAACAACTAGTTGTTTATACTAATCATCAGATTTATCTGCGCTTATTTTTTCGTCATTAGGTTTTCCGTCTCAATTACCATAATTCGAGAATATTGCCCATCCAATGCTTGTAGTTGCTTATAATAAATATCATGTTTCTTCTATTGTTTTCTAATATTATGCCCTATTTCACTGAGATTTATTGAAGGGGGTTAAGCAACCCGTGGCTGCCAAGATCCCCCAACACTTAGACATTTACCGAAATAATAGTTCTCCAGTAAATGCTTTCACGCAATTACCATTATTCGAGAATATTGCCCATCCTATGCTTGCGGTTGCTTATAATAAATATCATGTTTAAGCGCAGTTACTTTCTTTGTCAATTTATCCATCTTGAGACTGGTTGGATGCGTACCTCCATTGATTTCTCTTCTGAGCTAGCTTACACATTTCCCTGAAACTCCTACAGCCTACATCTTTCACTATCTGTGTGCAGTAGTCTAACCTAGGTCTACCTCTTCTTGTCTTTTTTCCTATCTTTGCTTCTAGTATATTCCGCACTATTCCCTCATGCCGTAGTATGTGGCCTATCATCCTATCTCTTCTATTTTTTACCGTTTTCCACATATTTCTTTCTTCCCCCACCATTTTTAGTACCTCTTCGTTCTTAACTTTGTCTGTCCATGATATCTTCATCATACGTCTGTGGTGCACATTTCAAAGGCTTCTACTTTTTTCTTGTCCGCTTCTCCCACTGTCCAGGCTTCACAGCCGTACAGTGCTGTGCTCCATACATATGTTTTGGGCAATCGTTTCCTTGTTTCTATGTTTGTGGTCTTTGAGCACAGTAGTTGCTTTCTCTTGTTAAATGTAGCACGACCTTGTGCTAATTTTTGTTTTATATATTTTGATCTTTTCCCTACTTGCGTTATTTGGCTTCCTAGGTAGCAGAAATCCTTAACCTCTTGTAAGTTCGTGTTACATACTTGTATTCTTGTTTTTGATTTATTTTCCGCTCCTTTGCATACTAGAACTTTAGTTTTAGTTTTGTTAATTTTCATACCGTATCTCTCTGTTAGAACCGCTTCCATTTCATTGAGAGCAGCATTTAACTCTTCCTTGCTAGATGCTAATACCGCTATATCATCTGCAAATCTAAGCATATCAATTTTTTGTCCCTGCATAGTAATTCCAAGTGTCTTCCTGCATTTGACAGTATTCATTGCCTCTTCTATGTACAAGTTAAAAATCAATGGGGATAGGGCACATCCCTGTCTCACCCCTTTCCTAATGTTTATTTCTCTACGTTCCTGTTCTAATTCTATCACTCCTGTTTGCTCTTTGTATAAGCTATGTACTATCCGTCTATCCCTATAACTCATTCCAATCTTTTTGAGTATTTCGAACATTTTTTTCCATTTTACATTGTCAAATGCTTTTTCCAGATCTATAAACCCTATATCCTTAACCACTTGTAAGATCGTGTTACATATTTGTATTCTTGTTTTTGATTTATTTTCCCCACCTTTGCATACTAGTACTTTAGTTTTAGTTTTGTTAATTTTCATACCGTATCTCTCTGTTAGAGCCGTTTTGATTTCATTAAGAGCAGCTTCTAACTCTTCCTTGCTAGACGCTAATACCACTATATCATCTGCGAATCTAAGCATAGCTATGTACTATCCGTCTATCCCTATAACTCATTCCAATCTTTTTGAGTATTTCGAACATTTTTTCCCATTTTATATTGTCAAATGCTTTTTCCAGATCTACAAACCCTATATACACGCTTTCCCCTTTTTCTGTTGTCACTTGGTCAGTTAAAATCAACGCGTCAATTCAGATCTCGAATCTGTCTATGTTTCGGATCGCCAAGGCACCAGATCACCAAAACGAAGAATGGTGATGCTATCAAACTCTGTGATTTATACTGCCCTAAATGATGACTTTGTTTGTCAAATATATATATATATATATATATATATATATATATATTACTCATATTTAGACCAGGGTAGAAAATTAAATAATCACATCAAATAATTTTAATCACCGTGTATAAGGAATTTTATTAGATAATACGCTTTATTAAAAAACCGTGGAGAATATAAATTCATTCGTTTCATTAAAAATAAGAGATTTAAATTATGTACAAGACGCTTTATATAAAAAAGGAAGCAGTATTAGAAAACTTTACGTGTAATTTAAGTATTCCTAGTAAAGAAACAAAGACAAATTACGTGCAAAATTTACATTAATTGATTTAAGTTCTGGGTAACAAGTAGTAGACAAAGTGTACACATAATAATTAATATTTAGTTAGGATTCACTAAAATTTAAAGGGTATTAATTTTAATTGAAGTTAATTGAACCGTTAGTAACATATAATATCTATAAAAACTTGTAAAAACCCAATAAAATAAAGCTCTGAAAATTAATATTATGTTTGAACACCTGCGTAGTTTAAAAGTCACGTACGGCGAAAATGTTGCAGATAATTAATGGTTACAAAGAATCTTGGAGAAACCGTGGCTTAATATTCACGAGAAGGTGCGATACGGGGTTATTTAACCCAGATAGTCCACATGGACTAAAATAATCGATAATAAGGAATATCAATTTGCACTAATAAGAACAGGGTAGATAGAGACAGATAATATGCGCAAGACCGAGACACATATAGTAAAAAGGCGTGAGTAGAGCAACGTCATGGGGTTGCGATTGGTTGAAAGTAAAGGCAAAATGAGAGGTAGAAATAACATTTCTGTATAAAATTTAATTAGGTATTCTCAGACGTTGCGTGCCGTGTGGAAATTTTCTGAGATTTAACTGGGGCGAGTACAAAATTCGTAAAAATTGCATGCCGAGCTGCGGAATGGGAACATAGAATGACGAAATTCTAGAAACTGGCCGTTTTGGGGAACAGACCGACAGACAGGCTAACCGCTATATATACGGAGGTGAATATGAAGAAGCTCTCTTAGATCTTCGACTTGATTGAACGCGTTAAACAGTGCTTTTTAGTTTTCCGGTTTTAATATTAAATAATTTAAACAGTTTGCTCGAATATTATGTGATTTAAAACAGCTTGTTCTATACGTGCTACGATGAATGTACGTTAGTGCACTTAGAAAAGAAGATACAAGGTAATAAAGTTTAGTATCACTGTACCAATTGGTAAAAATTTACAACGACAAATATATACACAAAAGTAGGCAGTTTTGGCGTATCTTGGTGAAAGAAGTATGAATTTCTTTGTTATTTTTCGAGGGTATTAATACTTAAATGGTGCATAAACGTGTCTGGATCCACGAAACAAGGGTCAGATATACACAGAGGAGTTCCGGAAAAGCCCTGAAACAACTTTAAATAAATGAAGATGGAGAAAATTTTTAAAGCGTTGAGAATCAGAAGCCGTAAATATAACCCAGTTGGAATGGTGTGATTAACAAAAGGGACGATGTACATTGAAGCTACGAGTGCAAGTAACCTTCAGGTAAATTATACTATTTTGTTTGAACTTTGAGATTTTGGTGTGTGTTGAATAACTTTCTAATTTGTTTATTTAAAATGGACAGTAGTGAAATTGTACTAACAATAATATTTTAATTTTAAGGTGAAATTTGCTTGTTTAAGTAGAAAGGGGTATTTAGTTTTGATGTTCTGGATTATGATAAAAATATGGGTATGTCTTTGAGCTCAATTAGACGAACCTGGTTAATTAACGTAAAGGGGTGGTAGATGCTCCTTTGTACTCTGCATATATTGTTATAGTAATTAGTAGGCATCCTACAAGGACTTTAATTCTGGATGCACATTAAAATGATAATAAATTTAATTTTGAAATTTTCCGATATTAAAATTTATGCTGAATATTAATTTTGAAATTTTAATGTATTGTGAATATTGATGTAAATAGAGTTGACGTTGATGTTTGTGGTAGGAATGTGTTTGTTTTTTTTATGTATGAGGATGAAAGCTATCTAGAGGAACAGCCGAGGCGATTAACAGAAGAAAATCAACAGACCAGGTAATTCAAGAGGTTTCACAGCAATCTTGACGCCCAATTCGTGAGGCTCGATTCGAAAAGCGTAGTTCACGGATTTTGTAGGTTTCACAGCATTCTTTGGCACCCAATTCGTGAGGCTCGAATCTAATACAGGGATACACAGCAGTCTTTGACGTCCAAAAGTGAGGCTCGATTATAAAGCGTAGTTCACGGATTTTACGAGGATACACAGCAACTTATATATATATATATATATATATATATATATATATATATATATAGGTATACCTCAATATCATGCACATACGGAAGGGTGTAGTTTATTGGTATATTTCATGACTAAAAATTCATATAAGCATGAGTCCGCAAACGCTTCATTACCAATCTGCAGGATGTTTGAGTTTCAAAATCTTTGTGGTTTTTCCTTTTTAGCCCCTACAGCTTGTGAAGCACTTACATCAAATTTGGAATATAGTTTATGCTGAAGGACTCACATTAGTGGACATATGAAACGGTTGCGAGAATCTACAAAATGATATTTTATCAGATGTCATGCCTTCATCTCTCCCCTTGAACTTTTTTTGCGATACACCGCTAGTAGATTTTAAAATACAAAATGAATTTTCTGTTCTGTTTAGAAACTTTTTGATTCTTTTCAGTTTTCACATACGTACGACGTTCTCGTGTAAAAAAATAAAAAATTATTTTCTGTAAATCGCTAGATAAAATTATAATTTTAGAATGGTCTAGTCACATCTGACGTTATTGTGGATAATCTCTCGTCTTCATTAATTTTGACAGTTTCCATTGAAAATCGTAACTTGTGTCTGCGTATGTTCATTAAACTAAAGGTTTAAGTTGTCAGCTACAAGGTGTAAAACTGCTTTACCTATTATCCTAGACTTTTTTCCAAGTAGCTAATTCTTCCAATGCGTCTCAACCCTCCTAGATAGGGTTCTTCCTTTTATTAACCCAGAGACCGGGACAAAGTGCTCCACCAAAAAAGGTGTAGAGACAAATATTTTTTTACACACACATGTAGCTATGCGTATTCACCAGTTCTTAAAAATAGTAGGGGAATAAAGATATCTGTGGAAAGCAGAAAAAATAGGAGAAATGGAAGGGCATTTTTTGGGAATAGTGCGAGATATATTGCAAGCAGATGTAGGATGAAAGAGGTAGAGGTAGACCTAGATCAGACTATTGCGCGCAGATAGTGATAAATTTAGACTGTGCAAATTTCAAGGAAATGTGTAGTTAGTTCAGAATAGGAAACAATGAGGGTGTACGTGCTTAACCAGTTCCAGGACTGAAGAACTATATAATGATGATGGATAGTATTTGCAATTTTTTTATTCGATGTATCGGTGAAAATTAAAAAAAGGTATTATTTGTATCATTAAGCACAATGTATGACATATAGTAGTTAGTATTTCGGTAGCAACGAAGGTCTGTTTTGTTCGTGTACAAGTAATTTTTTTTGGTGACATCTGAACCAGAATATTTTTTTTTAAATTTTGTGTTATAATCTTGATTTACACAACTTAAGTAATGATAAACATTACATATTTCTGCTAGAGTCACAAGATTTTCTTCGGCTTTATTCTTTTTAATGTCAGAACTATCTATTACGTTATTTCTGGCAATCGTTTTTGCTGAATTTCGATGCTTGCTACACTTAAAGTGCATCTCAACTGCTCTCTTTCTCTCATACTCAACTTCGAATGTCATTTTCAAAAGATATATTGAGCTTCTTCCTCTCTACCTTGACAAGAGCGTAACCATTTGGATCAGTCAACATTTTCCATACATTCTCGTCCAAATGTACAAAACGCTTTAATTTTCTTTAGAGGTTTAGGAGAACATGAACTGTTGGCTTCATCTGCCATCTTTCTGTGAAAAACAGAATAAATAGTGCCTAGGTATATTATTCAAATATTGAAAGACAAATAAATTATAAATTAAATACATCTATTTTCCTGCGAATGTAATTTGTAGTAGTAATTTGTGGTGTACACTATTATTTTTACTTACCTCTCAAATATACAAAGTTTATGACGTTATGTTATAGCTGTAGCGCTACACAATAATCTATATTACAACATATTTTTTAAAAAACAAGGTGTGAATTACTAGGTACAACTGGTAATTATAAAGCATTTAAGTATCGTATGAACTGCACTTAAGGTAACTTTTCAGATTTCAATACTTTTAGTTATTTTTGTCAGTTGTTCAGTATTTTATTTGTTTTGAACGTTTAGCAGCGTATTTTCATGTACATTTTGTGCGCTCATCTATTTCTCATATATTACCTTAGAGTAAAGGTTAGAAAAACCAAAATAAGTTTAGAAAGGCTTTTTGGTTAATAACCTAAGAGAATCTAAGGTAAGCGGTTAGAGAGCTGGAGAGTTCCAATGTTTGAGAAGTTGAATATCTGAAAGTTTGGTGTTTGAGTAACATAAAATTGAAATAACTGTATATACAAAATTAACTTTTATGGAATTTATCATTTCTCTTTCACTTCCAAAGAAACAGTGGGTATTCGTATTCATTTAAAAAAATATTTTAAAAATAATTGGATCTTAAGAAGTTGCTTCAATTAGTTGTTACTCGTTAATACGTGATTCACAAAAATTTTTGGAAAATAAGTGATTGAAGGGGACTTTTGTATAATTAATTTAGGCATATTACACATGTTTGTGTAATTTAGTTAGAAAATAGGGCGTGTGAATTATCTTCGGGGTTTTTTAGAAATACTTTTGTTATCGTGTGGTATTGCGTGAAAAGAATGTTAAAAATAATGTCTCACGGTTTGTAATACACACATGTCACCTTCCCGAACAATCGGAGCAACGAAAGAAGCGGGGTTGTGGTTTACAAGTTGTTACAAGCTCACCGTAAGAGGCTTCCTGTCTTGACTGCCTTATCGTTTACTGCTTGTAAAGAAGTAATGCATTATAAACTTGTAGTAGAGGGTTTTACGTTTCAATTCCTACAACAACTCCTCTTCTATAATACCTTATATTATCTGTGTTCCTTATTTACATTTTTGTTGTATACGGCTAGTGAGCTTCACGGCAAAATAAGGTTTAAAACCGGCAATCCGCATCCACGACGATGACCCTGAGATAAAAACAATTATCTGTTATCCAGCTTGCGAATATGCAGTAATTTAGAAATATGAGGGAGTAATAATTAATTTAAATTAGAAATTTTCAAAGGTAAATCATTTTATTTCGTCTGTAAATTAGTGTGTGGCTAGTACGCCGTCTATCCAAGCACGCGATTAACTACCGTACTTCTATTTTTGTTTGCACTATAAAATAGTAACCGTAAAAACTCTTATGGTTTTAAATATAGAACAAATATTACTACCAATTTTCTGCCTCCTATAGTTTTTACACTCTGCTAAATCTGGAAACGGTTTTTGTAAAAAGGATGTCATAAGAGAAAATGCCGCAAAAGTCAGTTTTGTACAGTTAAAAAATTTAATCTATTAAATCTTGCGATATAAGTAAAGAGATATGTCAAAGGGGTCTTGCCAATTAGTATAATGTTTATAATAATAGAGAAACGTCTAACCAATAAAGGAGTGACATCTAAAGATATTAAACTCAAAGTGTACATCGTTTAAAAGTTATTTTCTTCAACTAAAATGACAAAAATTTACAATCTTGTGAGCTGAGCTCCGACGAGTTATCACATGAATGACTAACAAGCAGCAATAGATAGGAGAAGTTGGTTTAAAAGTGTCTTTAAGGGTAATGACGTTTGCAATTAGAAGCTAGTAGAGTAGCAGTCAACGCCAAAAAATGCCCTTAAGGAAATTCGGTATAGTTTAGAAATCTACTTACTTAATGGTTTTCAACTGTTTACTCCAAGGTGATGATAGACAAACTCTGATAATTGAAAGCAATATGTTTTTAGAAGTAAGAGAACGTTCAGAATTGTTACAGATAGTTATGGATCTTGGAGGAGTCTGCAAAAATGCTAATCCTGTTTTGCTAATTCTATATGTTGCGATTTTCTTATGGTGCATTTTGAGATATAAAATCATTATATATATTTCACTTATTTATCAATCTTCTGCAACCATTTTAATATAACTCACAGTTTGTATAGGCAAGTGGTATAATTTAATGCAATGTAGATATGGCACAGTTCCGTCGTTATTGAATGAAGTAATGAACTTCTGTACTAAAGATCTCTGATAAGCTGGTTAACTGTGTAGCATCTATGAAACAGTTTGAACGCAAGACTGATTTTTTTCCTTCTGGGAAAATAAAGAAGGCATAAGGCGACGGTTTTGCATAGATTGCGCGGCTTTGAAGATACATTTTAATTAAACCTTCATTATATAAATGGAAAACGATTTCAGCTGAGTTCAAAAAACTTTGAATAATTATTCTTGAAAACGCTTTCAAGCTTCCAGCAATTGGAATTAGAAGAACATGTTTCACTTTGCTACACGAAAAAAAACAAATGGAAAGTGTACAAAAATAAATCTGCACTATGAATCTTTATTTACAGGCAAAGATGGAACACATTGAAAATTTAGACCTTCGCTTTAATCAAATTTATTTTCTTTCATTTATTAGGTTTTTTAACAAATCGTTAGTAGATATCTTCCATGGCGACAGCAAATCAGAGATAATCAAAATACTCAGAAACTCCCTACCTCAATGTATTTTGCCAAAAACCCTTTTGTAGCAAATACATTGAAAAAGCAGAAATTCATCTCGTGAGAAATACATTAAACGCCTCCGCGTCTCAAGCAGTATTCATTTTTGCATTACTTTTTTATAATTTACAATTATTATCTTACAGACTAATTTGACTCACTAATGTTGCAATATCGACAGAGCAGTCGTCTTTGACCCTAGTTATACATACATTAATCTACCAAAGGGTTGAACGATTAACGCTTTACAATTAACCCTGTGGCAGAAAGAGTATCCTACTGCATTTTAAAATATTTTTGAAATCTGTGTTTTACTTCCCAACCAATTGTATTGTGGTTGCGATGCGTAAACTACAAATCAGATAGGAAAGTATAAACATTAAGTTTGGATGGACAGACTAAATATGGAGGTGATCCGTATAGTAGTTTTTACGAATGAGTAGTGTTAATTAAGCAGAACATCTCCATAATTTTTAGTTTTATAAAAGGTAATAAACTGATAACTCAAAATCAGAAATTTATTTGTAGTAAAATACATAGTTGAACATAACTCAGGTGAATAAACTATCTACAGAAACGGCAAAAACGAAACCAGGTATTACGTATTACAAAGTCCAATACAAAAATGTAGGCATGAGTAACTACCCGCGATAGTGAAACTACAAAACGATTATAACATTAAATTTTAATAGCGTAGTTATGTCATTTTATAAAAGCCTTTAATATATTTAAAGAATTAAATACCCGTAAAGTTATTAACACGCATATTTCATGGCATAATTGTACTAAAAGTAGAAGAGCACACACCAATTTTTAGTAGAAATTAGAAAAATTAACGCTACATGGAAACACGTGAAGGTATAATACAAAGTAATCTCCAAACAATTTAATAATAATATCTGTACCATGTAGGTAATCACTTAAACACAGACGCATATTTATTAAAACTCACAAATATCAGGATACATATAATCTCGACAGAAATATAAAATAAGTACAATGTAAAAATGTTTTCAGTGTATTCAAACAAGATGCTGAGAACATGAGAGAGCAGTGGGCACGTGACTTTAATATAATGAAACCATATAAAGGGCTCCGTGCAAAAAGTGACATTTTCACGATTTGGAGATAATCGTACCCATCTATCGTAAAATAGCACAAGCTTTCCAATGATATACTTAGTTTACCTGTAAGAAGCCTCTAGGTACATTATTTTAGTTTGTGCAAATTTAAAATCTACCTAATTTTCCGTGCAAGAAGTCCCTAAGTGCCGGAATTCTTGGTTGTCTGTGTAAAAAGTCCCTAAGTTCGGCACGCACAGCTGTTTATTGTAGCAGTGCTGTTAAATGGCAGATGGTTAAGTGTATTACATTAATGTTGTTAAATAAATTTGTGTTTTGTATTGTCCGATAGCGAAGAAAGTATTTTTGGTAAGTAATTTTTGGCAAATCTAGAACGCTTAAAATAACATGGTTACGCCTTGTAGAGCCATTCTCTGCCAGTAGGATGAATGGTTACCGCCGAGCGGTAATGATAGTGTAGAGGAAGACGAATCTCCTATTCAAGTTATTAAAAATGCAACACACTTAAGTAACATTAAGTCTAGTGGTCAAATGTCAACCGTTAATGAAGTTGCCCAAAACGTTGAAGTACAATCAGGTAAAAAAAGCAGATTGGACCCTTCTGAATGGCGTCGATCTAAGAAAAAGGTTGAAAGGCGCCTAGCAAGCCGTCAATTACACATTCCAACATGTCGCTGTAAGTGCAAGGAAAATATTTCAGAGGAAATTGACAAAAAAACATTTAAAACTTTTCAAAACATAAACCACAATAAACAAAATATTTATCTACGGGGTTGCGTTTCTTTGGGAAGCGCTAAGATACACGTTAATAAAAATAAACAACAACTAAAGGTTTTCGTATATAACGTATTAGTGAACACTAAAAAAGTAGACGTTTGCCAAATAATGTTTCTTCATTTACATGGTATCAAGAGGGACAGATTAAAGAAAAAAATGCTTAATTTTGAAGTGGAAGACATAAAAGATTATCGATGTAAACATACTAATAGGCAGAACAGAATCCCAGAAGAAACAATTCAAAATGTTAGTTCATTCCTAAAAACCCTTCCCGTGGTGGAATCACACTACAGTCGAAGTCAAAATAAATAAAAAAATATCTATCCTCAGACTTGACCGTTGCCTCCCTACACAAACGATATTGTACTAAATATGTGACATTATTTTGTAATGGTAACGAATAAACAGATCAATTAATTAACATTCAGTAACTTGAATAAAGTATAGACTAAAATTTTCACCAATAAATTACTTCATATTTAGTCAGGCTCCCTTATAATAAAAGACCAGCTTTACAAATAGCTTCAGGCTATTAAATTCTAGCGGCTTTCATCATTTAAAGGTCTACCCTCGTAAATCAAATACAATAAACCTCTTAAAGTTTAGGTCGGTTACAGACTGACGAATCTGATAAAATTAAAATGTAATAGTACCTTTTAGCGTAAATAAAGGAAACCAATTTCAGTTTGAAAAGCTTAACCTTCTTAATACTTTCGTTGATTGACAGCGGGTTATAGGAAACGAAACATTATAAATAGCGAAAACTATTTCCAATTTGATTTGTTCAAATATTACAAGTAATTTTAAGTAGTCTGGAGACATCCATTGTATTTAAAATCCATTTCGGCTCAAGTAGGTTAGCCGGTCTTTGTTAATGGCAGACTACTTTCTCCATAGGTATGGTCCACATTTCAATAATTAAGAAATTCGTAAAAGGTACAATATAATTTAAACCCTTGGGAAAATAATTGCTCCCGTGACTCCTATCTAAAAAGGGGTTGGATTTGGTTTCTGATATCTTGTTTTGTGGGAGGTTCTGTTCAGTCATTGGATAACAGAAAATGAAGTACATAATGATTAGGGTAGGAATTAGTCTATATAATTGAAGGCTTTAGCCATAGACGGAGAGTTTTTCCAATGGGGCTATCCGTGGTCAAGCAGTAGAAAGAAACGTAGTTCGCGGGTAGCGTTCTCCGGCATCACACATAGAATATTTCACTTTGTATCACGATATTTAAAAATTGGAAATAAGTGATTACTTTTCCAGTTTCGCGAGGGTTATGCCCATATGTTCGCAGATTTATAGTGATGCAAGGTAACTATTAAAAAGCTTGTAGGCGTGTGACGCACAAGTAAGTGATATTGTCAAGAAGATTCTGCCGGGTTCGTGTGCCAGTCAATTTTTTAAAAAAATTACAAACAGAAGCAACAAGCGAGATTCTCTTCCCAAATTTAACAACTGTTCTACATTGGAAAACAAACCCTCAAACAATGGACAATTCTTAGTAAGTAAGTTTTTATAATTAAGTAGCATGTCAATTTTTAGTTAGTTTGTTTGTTAGGACGTTTTGGCCATAAACCGTAGGATTAATTTAGTGTACGATTTATAATATAAGTTTTCGTTCATATACAAGTATTTGGGAACTACTTATGTACTCAAAATTTTTATAAATTCCATAGTCACCTATTCACTTAAATTTCTAACTTAAAATCAATGAATGTAAGAGGTTCGCGTTTCTTGCTCTGTGAATTAAATAGCTTTGTTTGCCGTTGATTAAGTCAATAGTTTTTATTATTTTTTTATCATGGAAGTTTTATAAGTACTAAAAAAGTGAGGAATTGATTAAATGAAACAATTGTCCTCCTTGGGATGACAAGTCTTTCAAGGTTTTGTACGAACCTTGAGAGACTTTAGATGAGAGTCCCCGGAGCAATTATTTTCCCAAGGGTTTAAATTATATTGTACCTTCTACGAATTTCTTAATTATTGAAATGTGGACTATACCTACGGAGACAGTAGTCTGCCATTAACAAAGACCGGCTAACCTACTTGAGCCGAAATGGATTTTAAATACAATGGATGTCTCCAGACTACTTAAAGTTACTTGTAATATTTGAACAAATCAAATTGGAAATAGTTTTCGTTATTTATAATGTTTCGTTTCCCATAATACGCTGTCAATCAACGAAAGTATTAAGAAGGTTAAGCTTTTCAAGCTGAAATTGGTTTTCTTTATTTACGCTAAAAGGTACTATTACATTTTAATTTTATCAGATTCGTCAGTCTGTAACCGACCTAAACTTTAAGAGGTTTATTGTATTTGATTTACGAGGATAGACTTTTGAATGATAAAAGCCTCTGGAATTTAGTAGCCTGAAGCTATTTGTAAAGCTGGTCGTTTATTATTAGGGAACCTGACTAAATACGAAGTAATTTATTGGTGGAAATTTTTGTCTATACTTTATTCAAGTTACTGAATGTTAAATAATTGATATGTTTATTCGTTAACATTACAAAATAATGTTACACTCTCCTTACAAAAGGAGATTTTTTCCAAAAATCTTGTGTTAAGAGATTCACTCTTTCATTCCTACTTACTAACTTATCCTTATCTATCCTTATCCTTATCTTAACTAGTATTCTTAAAATTAAGTTTTTGTTTAAAAATTGTTAACACTATAAGCGTCGTTTTTAAGTTTCTTAATTATTAATATTAGGTTATTTTTATTAATATTAGGTTTTCATAACTATTTTTATTCGTCATATCCAATTGGATTTGCTTTTAAATCTTTAACATGCCAAACTCCTTTGGATTGACCTGTTTCATCGGCTAATTCATAAGTGTTTGATGAAACTTTTTCTGTTATGGTAAAAAGACCTACATATTTCGGTGCTAATTTGGCATTGAAATACTTTGATGCGTCTGAGAGTACAAAATTTTTCTTCCAGACTGTATCTCCCACTGAAAATACTACTTCTCGTCTACGTAAATCATAGTTATGTTTTGATTTATTATACGCTATTTCTAATTTCTTTGTTATTTCCTGGTATACTTTATGTAATTCTGGAATACGCTCTATTAGTTGTTTTCTTTCTGAAAATTGAACATCGGTTAAGTTTTCTGAATCAGTTATTTCACCAAAAGAGGAACCATCTATTACCATTTCTCTATCGAAATTTGCGAAATATGGCGACATGCCTATTACTTCATGAACTGCGGTACGAACAACGCACAAAACAATGAGTAATATCTTGTCCCATACTCTCTGATTATCTGACACATAAGATGCTAACATTGTCTTTAAAACGCGGTTGACTCGTTCAACAGAATTTGCTTGTGGGTGATAATATGCATTAAAAATAATTTTGGATTTGTATTTGTTCATTAAATTTTTAAATAAATGACTTCGAAATTGTACACCGTTATCTACTAGAATATTTGATTTTTGAATTTTTTCTTTATTGATTTTAGTATTTTGGTATACAATTTTTGTGTCTGGTATTATTAGCGTAGAATTTTCAGAGTTGTTGTTTTCATTTTTAATTTGTATGGTTTCAATTATTGGTACAGCCCTCGATAATGCATCTGGGACTACATTATCTTTGCCTTTTCTGTGAATTATGTCAAAGTCGTATTGTTGTAATTTGATGGCCCCTCTACACAGTCGACCATTCGAATTTTGTAAATTGTTTAACCAAATTAAAGAATGATCCGTTATGACAGTAAAATGTGTTCCTTCTATATATGGACGTAACTTTTCTATACTGAATAGAACTGCTAAACACTCCTTCTCTGTTACGGTAAATTTCCTTTCATTTTGAGTTAGAGATCTTGAAATATAACATATTACTTGTACGTTTCCATCTATACTCTGCGTCAACACACCGGAAATTCCATAATCTGATGCGTTACCCTGAATTGTAAATTCGTATTTGTAATTTGGGCAAGTCAAAATTGGTACTGAAATTAGGCAATTTTTTATAGTGGAAAAGGCTGTTTCGCAACACTCTTCTCAAACAAATTTTCTATTTTTCCTCAACAATGCGGTCAATGGAGCTATAATGGTACTATATCCCTCGATAAATCGACGATACCAAGAAGCCATTCCGATTATTCGTCTTACTTCTTTTACAGTTTTTGTTGTTGGTATTTCTAAAATAGCTTTTACTTTATCTGGGTCTACTAGAGACCGTTATCGTGTGGTACTGTGTGAAAAGAATATTAAAAATAAAATCTCACGGTTCGCAATAGATACATGTCACCTTCCAGACCAATCAGAGCAATGAACAAAGAGCGGTCGTGGTTTACAAGTTGTTACAAGCACACCGTAAGAGGGTTCCTGTCTTGACTGCCTTATCGTTTACTGCTTGTAAAGGAGTAGTGCATTATAAGCTTGTAGTAGAGAGTTTTACCTTTCGATTCCTTCAACAACTCCTGTTTCATAATATCTTATACTATCTGTGTTCCTTATTTACATTTTTGTTGTATACGATCAGTGAGCTCCGCAGAAAAATAAGGTTTAAAACCGGCAATCCGCATCCATGACGGTAAACCTGAGATAAAAACAATTATCTGTTATCCGGCTTGCAAATATGCCGTAATTTAGAAATATAAGGGAGTAATAATTAATTTAAATTGGAAAGTTTCAAACATAAATCATTTTATTTTGTCTGTAAATTAGTATGTGGCATAGTACGCCCTCTATCCGCGCACGCGATTAACTACCGTACCTCTATTTTTGTTTGCACTATGAAATAGTAACCGTAAGAACTTATGGTTTTAAATATAGAACAAATATTACTACCAATTTTCTGCCTCCTATAGTTTTTACACTCTCCTATATCTAGAAACGGTTTTTGTAAAAGGATGTCATAAGAGAAAATACCGCAAAAGTCAGTTTTGTACAGTTAAAAAATTTAATCTTTTAAATCTTGCGATATAAGTAAAGAGATATGTTAAAGAGGTCTTGCCAATTAGTATAATGTTTATAATAATAGAGAAACGGCTAACCAATAAAAGAGTCACATCTAAAGATACCAAACTGAAAGTGAACATCGTTTAAAAGTTATTTTCTTCAACTAAAATGACAAATATTTACAACCGTCTGAGCTGAGCTCCGACGAGCTGTCACACTAAATGACTAACAAGCAGCAATAGACAGGAGAAGTTGTTTTGAAAGTTTCTTCAAAGGTAATGACGTTTGTAATTAGAAGCTAGTGGAGTAGCAGGAAATTCGGTATAGTTTAAAAATCTACTTACCTAATGGTTTTCAACTGTGTACTCCAGGATGATAATAGACAAACTGTGATAATTGAAAGCAATATGTTTTTAGAAGTAAGAGAACGTTTAGAATTGTTACAGAAAATACAAAAATACTAATCCGGTTTTGCTATTTCTATATGTTGCGATTTTCTTATCGTGCATTTTGAGATATAAAATCATTATATATTTCACTTATTTATCAATCTTCTGCACCCTTTTTAATATAACCCACAGTTTGTATAGGCAAATGGTATAATTTGATGCAATGTAGATATGACACAGTTCCATTTTTATTGAATGAAGTAATGAACTTCTGTACTAAAGATCTCTGATAAGCTGGTTAACTGTGTAGCATCTATGAAACAGTTTGAACGCAAGACTGATTTTTTTCCTTCTGGGAAAATAAAGACGGCATAAGACGAAGGTTTTGCATAGATTGCGCGGCTTTGAACATACATTTTAATTAAACTTTCATTTATATAAATGGAAAACGATTTCAACGGAGTTCGAAAAACTTTGAATAATTATTCTTAAAACGCTTTCAAGCTTCCAGCAATTGGAATTAGGGAGAACATTTTTTACGTTGCTACACGAAAAAAACAAATGGAAAGTGTACAAAAATAAATCTGCATTATGAATCTTTATTTACAGGCAAAGATGGAACACATTGAAAATTTAGACCTTCCCTTTAATCAAATTTATTTTCTTTCATTTATTAGGTTTTTTAACGAATCGTTGCTAGATATCTTCCATGGCGACAGCAAATCAGAGATAATCAAAATACTCAGAAACTCCCTACCTCAATGTATTTTGCCAAAAACCCTTTTATAGCAAATACATTGAAAAAGCAGAAATTCATCTCGTGAGAAATACATTAAACGCCGCCGCGTCTCAAGCAGTATTCATTTTTGCATTACTTTTTTATAATTTACAATTATTATCTTACAGACTAATTTGACTCAGGAATGTTGCAATATCGACAAAGCAGTCGTCTTTGACCCTAATTATACATACATTAATCTACCAAAGGGTTGAACGATTAACGCTTTACAATTAACCTTGTGGCAGAAAGAGTATTCTACCACATTTTAAAATATTTTTGAAATATGCGATTCACTTCCCAACCAATTGTAATGTGGTCGCATTGCGTGAACTATAATCAGATAATAAGGTATAAATATTAATTTTAGATAAACAGACTAAATATGGACGCGCTCTGTATAGTAGATTTTACGAATAGGTAGTGTTAATTAAGCAGAACATCTCCATAATTTTTAGTTTTATAAAGGCTAATAAATTGATACCTCGAAATCTGAAATTTATTTATGGTAAAATACATAGTTGAACATAACTCAGGCGAATAAGCTATCTACAGAAACGGCAAAAACTAAACCAGGTTTCAATATTACGTATTATAAAGTCGAATACAAAAATGTAGGCATGAGTAATTACCCGCGATAGTGAGGCTACAGAACGAATATAACAATAAATTATAATAAGGTGGTTATGCCATTTTAAAAAAAAACCTTTAATATATTTAAAAAATTAAATACCCGTAAAGTTATTAACATGCATATTTGATATCATAATTTTACTAAAAATAGAAGGGCCGTTTACAATTTTTAGTAGAATTGAGAAAAATTAACGCTACATAGAAGCATGTGAAGGTGTAATACAAAGTAATCTCCAAACAATTTAATAATAATATCTGTACGATGTAGGTAATCACTTAAACACAGACGCTTATTTATTAAAACTCACAAATATCAGGATACTTATAATCTCGACAGAAATATAAAATAAGTACAATGTAAAAATGTTTTCAGTGTATTCAATCAAGATGCTGAGGATATGAGAGAGCAGTGGGCACGTGACTTTAACTCAATAAAACCATTTGAAGGGCTTCGTACAAAAAGTCCATAAGTGACATTTTCACGATTTTGAGATAATTGCACCATCTATCGTGAAATAGCACAAGCTTTCCAATGATAGACTTAGTTTTCCTGTAAGAAGCCTCTAAGTACATTATTTTAGGTTGTGCAAATTTAAAATCTACCTAATTTTCCGTGCAAGAAGTCCCTAAGTGCCGGGATTTTCGCTTGTCTGTGTAAAAAGTTCCTAAGTTCGGCACGCAACAGCCGTTTATTGTAGCAGTGCTGTTAAATGGCAGATGGTTAGGTGTATTACATTAATGTTATTAAATAAATTTGTGTGTTTTGTATTGTCCGATAGCAAAGAAAGTATTATTGGTAAGTAATTTTTGGCAAATCTAGAACGCTTAAAATAACATGATTACGCCTTGTAGTACCATTCTCTGCCAGTAGGATGAATGGTTACCGCCAAGCGGTAATGATAGTGTAGATGAAGACGAATCTTCTATTCAAGTTATTAAAATGCAACACGGTTAAGTAACATTAAGTGTAGTGGTCAAATGTCAGACGTTAATGAAGTTGCCCAAAATGTTGAAGTACATTCAGGTAAAAAAAGAAGATCGGATTCTTCTGAATGGTATCGATCTAAGAAAAAGGTTGAAAGGCGCCTAGCAAGACGTCAGTTAATATTACAACATGTCGCTGTAAGTGCAAGGAAAATATTTCAGAGGAAATTTACAAAAGAACATTTAAAACTTTTCAAAACTTGAACCACAATGAACAAAATATTTATCTACGGGGTTGCGTTTTTTTGGGAAGCGCTAAGAAACATGTTGAAGCGTTTTTCTTAAATGGGCGCCAGTGAAGCGTTTCTCTTCTTAACACATATATCTGACTTTAGAAGTTGGGTGTCAGCAAAACGAAGTCTTCCGACGTAACTAGGGGTCTATTCCTTGGGTAGAGCTATGAGAAATGGGGGGGTAAGTCGAAATCTGTTGGGGGTTATACTCAAACTAAAACAAATAGGCGCCACCAAGTCCGGATTGATTCACGTTAATGGCATGGCATATTTCTAAGGGCGGACGTGGAGACCCAAAGAAAAAAAGATCGCCTTCGCTGACAAAAACCTGTCTTAACAGAATAAGACGCTGCTCCTGTAAGAAAGTATATTAATTAGATCAACATAGAATTGGAACACTGTTTGTGTCCCGCAAACATACCTAAAGAAATATAAAAAATATTTTCTATATAAGGTTGGCATCAAAAATACAACTCTTAAAGATATTAATTTTCGGTGGTTAGGTTTGATCACACTTGATCAAAATAAAAAAACTTTAAGCTTGGACTAATAATTTACTAACAAGAATCTCTTTTTCTTTAAATAAAATTCAATGCAACAAAATTAAATAATTACTTGAATTACTTTGTAAGTTTAAAGTAAGGTTTATCAACCTTATTCATGATCAAATATATTACAAGGTGTAACTTGTTACACAAAGATATTCTAACCCATTCAGATCTGTTTAGGTCGATTACATTACAAAAGTTAATATACAAATTTTTCTCTTTAAGTAAAAGCACTAATTTTAGTTTAAAATGAAAATGATCACAAAAATATTCTTGTTTTCAAAGGTGGAAGTAATACAGTGCTAAGCATCTGCTTTCAAGGATACATGTGTCAGCAGCATATTTCAGACAAACAAGTGATGTAGGTACACCTGCTATTGTAACTAACAGTTTATATTCTTACAAAATCAAGTGAGTGAATTTTAAGTTTGATACTGGGAAATCCAGCTTAGCAATAGTTGAAGCAAATAACAAAATCGTACTTCTACACATCGGAACAAAATACCGTGTTTCTAGAGTGAAACACAAAAGAATTTCTTAGAACTACTACGAACCAAACAAAACTGCATTCCTAGACTGGATTAGGTACTTGTTTCACCATGCGAAATTTACTGCATATATTCTACCAAAGTAGCATCTTCACTTGGTGCAACAAACGATCTTCTATAAATTAGATCAACTTTCCATCTTCCAAGTACACCGTACACATCGTAAAGTGAAGTGGTTTTCTTAACGTCGATTCTAGTTTTCAAAATTCTAACTGCATCGTAGATTGTAGTGATGTTTTTTGTCGCCTAATCTCTCGTCGCCTACTCTTTCGTCGCCTAATCTTTCGTCGCCTAATCTTTCGTCGCGCTAAACAAATTTTCCAAATTAAATAAAATAATAACGTTTATACTATACCAACCGCTATTCAGAAAATGTGCTCACTCATTAAAATTGATACGCAGGTTACTGGCCATCGTTCTTTCATACATCTTGCTAGTTGTGCTACGTATGACCGAGAGCTTATCACGCTCGCTCGGACGATCGTAGGATCCAAAGGGGGAGGTTGTCACACCTAAACGCGCCTGCGACTGGCTGTGGAATACACCGACATCCAACCCAAATAGACTAACAAATCAAGATGCTGTTTCAATGTATTATTTTACTTGTTAAACGTATTACGACTATATTTAATAAAAGTGTTTTATTACTTTCGCACTTTTAATGAAGGGATTTATCAACCCAAAAATAAAATTGTTACAATGTTAATAAAATAAACAACAACTAAAGGTTTTCGTATATAACGTATTAGGGAACACTAAAAAAATAAACGTTTGCCAAATAATGTTTCTTCATTTACATGGTATCAAGAAGGACATATTAAAAAAAAAATGCTTAATTTTGAAGTGGAAGACATAAAAGATTATCCATGTAAACATACTAATAGGCAGAACAGAATCCCAGAAGAAACAATTCAAAATGTTAATTCATTCCTAAAAAACCTTCCCGTGGTGGAATCACACTACAGTCGAAGTCAAAATAAATTTAAAAAAACCTATCCTCAGACCTGACCGTTGCCTCCATACACAAACGGTATCGTACTAAATATCCTGAACCTCCAGTGAAATTTAGATATTTTCATAGGATTTTTGTGAATGATTATAACTATTCATTTGCACATCCAAAATTTATGGCCGATCTACATTCAGCAACATTTGCGAAAGATGAAAATAAAATAAGTCAGCTTAAAATTCAGAAAGAGTTCACCTTTGTAAAGCGCAAACCTTTTTCGACAAACTTAAAGAAAAGAGAGAAGATTCAAATCAAGATGAGCTTGTCATTTGTTTTGATTTTTCAAAAAAATTTGCCGTTGCCAGTCACCAACGTTACTGAGGAATATACACAATTTTGGGATAAACAATATTGCTTCAAATCAAGCGTCCATGTTCCTTTACACGCAAAATTTTGCCAATAAAGGCCCGAGCGAAGTCATTATATATTTAGATTACTACATCAATAAATATAGAAAATCAGAAACTAAATTAATAATCTTTTGTGACAACTGTTTCTTTTAAAATAAAAATCGCTATTTATTCACATACTTGGATTCGTTATGTGCAGCTAATACATTCCAATCTGTTGCGATTTTTATCCCATTCCTGGTCATTCGATGATGCCAATAGATAGGTGCTATGTATTAATCGAAAAAGAAGCGGAAAAGCGAGAAAGTTGATAACCCTGACTATTATATTAATATGATTCAAAGTGCCAGACCTAAAAAACCTATTGAAGCAATATTTCCACAGCATAGCCTTCTAACCGTAAAACAGTCAAATTGAAGGGGAATTTCCAGTTGTCAAAATATTGGATTATAAACATTTTTTCGCTAATGGAATTAAACCTAGTATTCCTGGCATATCGAAGTGCCGGTCTGTAATGTTTTCGTCCCAATCTAAACCAAAAATTAGAGAGACAATGTCAGGGGACTATCGTGACTTTGTACTGTATAAAACAGGGCGACAAAAATATGTTGCTGACCAGAAACACGCACCGCTTGCATACACAGCATTTTTGAATATTAAACTCGAAAAACTTCAAAACGTAAAATTTTTGGCACTGCACATTCAAAAAGTAGAGAACAGACTCTTCTACGATATATTAGATGAATATGGTAAAGAAAATTTGAAAGAAAGCGATGTAGAATCAGACGCAGAAATATTTGAGTGAATTTTTATTATTTTTATTATGTAAACAATATAATTTATAATTTATGATGTAAGTTCTATAAACCTAATAAACGTCAAACTGTATCACAACATCTCAACAACTTATTTTAGAATTAAAATAAATTTTACGGAAAAAACTAAGCTTTTGTTGGGAAAAAGTCTCTAAGTGTAATTAAAAAACACAAATAGATCTTGCTTACATAAAATATATACAAATCCATTTGCCATTTGATATATAAAGTACTTTATATTAATGACAAAAAATTAAATGGTTTATCACTTGCGGTCTGGTTTCATAGCTGAAACGAAATGTTTGTCGTCAATTATCTCAAAATAGCAAAATGTCACTTATTGGCTTTTTGCACGGAGCCCTTCATATGAACTCACGCATTTTTCACGTGATTCAAAACACGCTCAATAGAAATACTATACAACACATAACCCTCCCCGAACGTATAAAGAGTGGAAGAAAATGACAAATGCTAGGCAGTGGATGGATAGCAATAGGTTAATTACCTGTAGCCGGAACCGAAAAGCGTGTGGAAGGTTATCAGTAATACGAGATGTCGACGAATTCTATGGAATTGGGCATTCAACGTTATGATACTCGCGAATATTCGACTAGAAGCCGGTATCAAAATTAGACAGTTTGGATCCAAATCAACTTGGTTGAAAATTAGATAATCCTATCTTTACGTAAACTAGGATCTAGTAAAATGGAAATCTTTATGAAAACTGGCATTTAATTATAAATTTATTTGCTATTTACAAATCGTTTGTTTTTGTTTTGCTAGTGGCATTTGTGCATGACGCTCGTTTAATTTAATATGATGAAAATATAAAACGTACATCATCAGTGTAAAGTATAGGTAAAATTTTAGTAGATGTACAAAACCTGAGTATTCTATGTTTATTTGATAGATTGAAACGTGCTTTAAATTGTTATCAAAGCATGGTAATGTGTTTATTAATTAAAAATGAGAATGATTTTTGTAATTTCATTATTCTATGTATGTATCTGTTTACAAGAAAATGTTATTATGCTTATACTCAAATAGGTGACGCAGTGAAAAACATTGATCAAATTTCAACGACTTGCAAAAGCATACGTAAACTTACAACAAACTTTAGTACTGGGCACTATTCAAATAGCACATCAAAACAATTGTGTTAGTATTATGCCAGCTTCTTATGAATGAGCAGATTCCTTAAATATTCGTATCTCAATTTGACATTAACTTACTTCTAAATTCTTTAAAAAGCTTGATTTATTCGTAGTTTATTTTACACCCCATAAATTATGAGTGAAAATGTATTGTACAATAACTTCTGTTCTTATGAGTTTTCTTTAGAATTCACGTATTTTCAAGAACAAGAAATCGTATTACGGTCGCCTGATTTATGTAGTCTGGTTATCTGTCGCTACTAGAGTAACAACTATACTTCGTTTCACGAGAGAATAAAGCGATGAAAAGCATAGGGACTAAAAATCGTCAATTTGATTGGTTGAAACCTGATTTTTGGGTTCAAACTGTGACAAAAATACCACCGACGGATAATCAATTATTTTAGCTCTCCATAAATTTTAATTTTCGATTAATATTGTAAAAGATGATTTGTTATTAAGCCAATAAAGTGGAAGTTGGTGGAAGGAGTATAACAAAATTCTTCATTGATCAGATAAAAAGATCTACCAATGTGGCGCTTTGTAATATCGGGTAACGGTGTTAACAAAATTCCCTTGCTTACATATAAGATAGCCAATTGGACCTCCATATAACATATATGCTTATCTTATCTGATATCACAAGGTCGAGTATTTCCTGTTAAAAGGGAAGCCCAAGGTAAACATTTGCGAAAGATGAAAATAAAATAAGTCAGCTTAAAATTCAGAAAGAGTTCACCTTTGTAAAGCGCAAACCTTTTTCGACAAACTTAAAGAAAGAGAGAAGATTCAAATCAAGATGAGCTTGTCATTTGTTTTGATTTTCCAAAAAAATTTGCCGTTGCCAGTCACCAACGTTACTGAGGAATATACACAATTTTGGGATAAACAATATTGCTTCAAATCAAGCGTCCATGTTCCTTTACACGCAAAATTTTGCCAATAAAGGCCCGAGCGAAGTCATTATATATTTAGATTACTACATCAATAAATATAGAAAATCAGAAACTAAATTAATAATCTTTTGTGACAACTGTTTCTTTTAAAATAAAAATCGCTATTTATTCACATACCTGGATTCGTTATGCGCAGCTAATACATTCCAATCTGTTGCGATTTTTTATCCCATTCCTGGTCATTCGATGATGCCAATAGATAGGTGCTATGTATTAATCGAAAAAAAGAAGCGGAAAAGCGAGAAAGTTGATAACCCTGACTATTATATTAATATGATTCAAAGTGTCAGACCTAAAAACCTTTTAAAGTATAGTTTCCACAGCATAGCCTTTTAACCGTAAAACAGTCAAATTGAAGGGGAATTTCCAGTTGTCAAAATATTGGATTATAAACATTTTTTCGCTAATGGAATTAAACCTAGTATTCCTGGCATATCGAAGTGTCGGTCTGTAATGTTTTCGTCCCAATCTAAACCAAAAATTAGAGAGACAATGTCAGGGGACTATCGTGACTTTGTACTGTATAAAACAGGGCGACAAAAATATGTTGCTGACCAGAAACACCCACTGCTTGCATACACAGTATTTTTGAAGATTAAACTCGAAAAACTTCAAAATGTAAAATTTTTGGCACTGCACATTCAAAAAGTAGAGAACAGACTCTTCTACGATATATTAGATGAATATGGTGAAGAAAATCCGAAAGAAAGCGACGTAGAATCAGACGCAGAAATATTTGAATGAATTTTTATTATTTTTATTATGTAAACAATTTAATTTATAATTTATGATGTAAGTTCTATAAACCTAATAAACGTCAAATTGTATCACAACATCTCAACAACTTATTTTAGAATTAAAACAAATTTTACGGAAAAACTAAGCTTTTGTTGGGAAAAAGTCTCTAAGTGTAATTAAAAAACAATTAATTATCCTGCTTACATAAGATTTACATAAATCCATTTGCCATTTGATATATAAAGTACTTTATATTAATGACAAAAAATTAAACTTGAATGGTTTATCACTTGCGGTCTGGTTTCGTAGCTGAAACGAAATCTTTGTCGCCAATTATCTCAAAACAGCAAAATGTCACTTATTGACTTTTTGCACGGAGCCCTTCATATGAACTCACGCATTTTTCACGTGATTCAAAACACGCTCATTAGAAATACTTTGCAACGCATAACCCTCCCCGAACGTATAAAGAGTGGAAGAAAATGACAAATGCTAGGCAGTGGATGGATAACAATAGGTTAATTACCTGCAGCTGGAACCGAAAAGCGTGTGAAAGGTTACCAGTAGTACGAGATGTCGACGAATTCTATGGAATTGGGCATTCAACGTTATGATACTCGCGAATAATCGACAAGAAGCCGGCATCAAAATTGAACAGTTTGGCTCCAAATCAACTTGGTTGCAGATTAGATAATCCCTTCTCAACATAAAGTAGGATCTAGTAAAATGGAAATCTTTATGAAAACTGGCATTTAATTATAAGTTTATTTGCTATATACAAATGGTTTTTTTTTTGTTTTGTTGGTGGCATTTGTGCATGACGCTCATTTAATTAAATATGATGAAAATATAAAACGTACATTATCAGTGTACAGTATAGTGTAAAATTTTAGAAGTTGTACAAAAACTGGGTATTCTATGTTTGTTTGATAGATTGAAGGCGTGTTTTAAATTGTTATCAAAGCAAGGTAATGTGTTGATTAATTAAAAATGAGAATGATTTTTGTAATTTCACTGTTCTGTGTATGTATCTGTTTACAGGAAAATGTTATGATGCTTGTACTCAAATACATTTAGGTGACGCAGTGAAAAACAATGTTCAAATTTCAACGACCTTCACAAGCATGGTTAAACTTATAACAAACTCTAGTACTGGGCACAATTCAAAGAGTACATCAAAACAATTGTGTTAGCATTATGCCAGTTCTTATGAATGAGCAGATTCCTTAAATAAATCGTATCTCAATTTAACATTAACTTATTTCTAAATTCTTTAAAAAGCTTGATTTAATCATAGTTTATTTTACACTCCCCCAAATTATAAGTGAAAATGTATTGTACAATAATTTCTGTTTTTATGAGTTCTCTTAAGAATTCACGTATTTTCAAGAACAAGAGTTCGAATTACGACTGCCTGAATTATGTAGACTGGCTGTCTGTCGCTACTAGAGTAACAACTATACTTCGTTTCACGAGAGAATAATGCGATGAAAAGCATAGGGACTAAAAATCGTCAATTTCATTGGTTGAAACCTGATTTTTGGGTTCAAACTGTGACAAAAATACCACCGACGGATAATCAATTATTTTAACTTTTCATAAATTTTAATATTCGATTAATATTGTAAAAGATAATTTGTTATTAAGCCAATAAAGTGGAAGTTGGTGGAAGGAGTATAACAAAATTCTTCATTAATTAGATAAAAAGATCTACCAATGTGGCGCTTTGTAATATCGGGTAACGGTGTTAACAAAATTCCCTTGCTTACATATAAGATAGCCAATTGGACCTCCATATAACATATATGCTTATCTTATCTGATATCACAAGGTTGAGTATTTCCTGTTAAAAAGAGAAGCCCAAGGTAAAGCTGGATGGAAAACGGCTTAAGGAAAAGGAAAACTCATTAAAGATAAACGGCTAGTAGAGTGTTAGCTCTGGGTGGACCATGAGCTTGGGTCATGGGTTAACATACGACCGAAAATATAGAAAAAGGGCGCCACCGTATTTTTCAATACAACGACATATGAAAACACGTGTAATTGCATTAGGGGAATGCGGAAACCTGAAGTCTACATCGCCTATACAGTTACAAAACCTAAATATCAACCTCGCAAAATACTTACCAAAATATCATTGACCAGATGCCTTACTGATGTGTGGGCCCATCCTGTGAACATATAAATACAGAACTAAGACACTGTTTGTGTCCACAAAAAAAATGTTCACCCCTAAAGATCATACTAGCTTTTAAGCTCCAAAAATATTTTATATACTCAGTATACTTGCTGACTTTAGGCAGAACTAATCATCATCATAAAGAGTTTAGGTAAATTTCTTCGTATGAAAATTATATAATAATAAAAGAATTAAGCAAAAAAAATTCTATTCAATTAAACTAGTTTAACTTGTTTCAACATCAATATTTACAATAAAAATTTATATGAAAAGAAACTAGTATTGTTCTACCTTCAATAATACGAACTTCATTAAACTCAATATTTTAACATATCTTTACTGTAAGGTATTTGTTCTCTTAATAATTTAAATTTCAAATTTTAAATATAGTCTTCAGTAGTACTACAGTCGACTTTACAAGTGAGAATCAAGTTTATCTTACGTAATACTAAAATGTAGCATTCAGACAAAGAACAAGCTTTAACATTATATTCTTCAAAAATTTATCATGTCTTAAAGTTAAATTGTATGACCTCAAAATAATCAGAGACTTTATTAATGTAACATAGAATAGCATGTGGTAATCATACTGAATAACTGCAGATATTCTTAACATCAAATTTTAATAACATTTTTATTAGTGAAGCTATAACTGTCTGCTTATGAAACAAATATAATAGGCAACAATGGAGCCATCTTTAAAATTTTGTAAAGTTACGAAAATAAAACGGGGTGCTCCTTACAAAATGAATTTCAACATAACTAAGTCAAAATAAAAAATCAACTTTTCATCATACGTAAAACATTTGAATAAATACAAATTAAATTAAGGTTAAAAATCACTCACGTGCTTGAAGTACAGTACAACCAAAAAAAGTTGAAAGTTCTTACCAGAACCAAACAACATCAGATGTCGACTAATCTAAGCACACCTGCGATGCACACAATATGAATAAACATACCATTATGCTGAATTTTACGCTGGAATTTTCAAAAACCTTCAGAACAAAATATTATCCAACCAAATAAAATCTCCATTTCATATGTCCAATGATTTTCATGTTTTCTAAAATTTTAAATTGAAGCTTTATTTCTGTCGTATTGCATTACGGAAGATGAATTAATAAATTTTATCAAATTATTTATACTAACTGTTTTAATGATGGATTACTCCAATATTCTTCGCATCTGCAGGAATCAACTGACTTCACCGATGGTGGAATACAAAATAAATCTTTACCAAACTTGTCAGGAACCGCTTCAGGACACGAAGGTATTAGTTTATTAAACTTTCTTAACAATACAGCTCCAAGCAAATTGCTTTAGTACCATGATGACTTTTCTATACTCCAAAGAGCAGCTTACTTTTTCAAGCTTTAATCGAAAAGTGAACTTGAAATGACAGACAAACAACTAGTGTAGTAACTTAGACATCGAAAAGGGAAGGAGCGCATAATCCATTATACACCTTATAATCAATTTTTTGTGATCAGACAATTATAAATTGTGTTTCTATATTATCGAAACATAATATTAGATTTATAAGGAATGTGTAACTAACTTGAAAAAAATACGTTACACAGCCTCTTTCCAAGAGAAAATTTCGAGGTACCTAAAATTTGATGAAGTAAGACCGAAGAATTTTTTCTACCAACACTTATACAGCATTACATTGTCGAAATATTCTTATTAAATACTTTAAACGTACAACTAATCAGTACAAAACATAACAATCGTTAAATTTCGACCAACGACAAATTTAACCAAAAGAATTAAAGAATGATTCACTAAATTCTAACGACGGGTTGAAAGAAAGGGACGCGTAATCCCACCTTGGGTTGTCCTCTCATTACAACAAAGGTCGACCATCCATCGTGGCTTTAAGGGACACCGGAAGAAGCTACTATAGTAAGTACAAGTAAAATTAATTTATTGATGTCGAAAAGCACAATTTTACTAAACCATAAATTCTGATCACGCTGTAAGGCGTGTGCGAAATTTTCATAAAGAAAATGAAACGAAGAAAACCAGAACCGATGTTTTCGTCGTGTGAGTTAAAAAGCAAATGAATATTAATTTCGTTTAATTAACGACCAGAGCTCGACGTAATATCGTTGCTAAGGATTAAAGCTGTAAAAACACGGTTCTATCGGATTGTACGCGGCTTCAGTTCGACGAATCTTTCGATGCAAAACACATAAGAATCAATTATCGAACACCTAGAACAAGTAATTGACTAGTTAATTATAGCATAAACTTTATGTTGAGGAATTTTGAGAAAGAGTATTTATTATTAATTAGGCGGTAGGATTTAACAATAGAAATAGAATTTATACGAACGGAAATGCATTAACAAGGGAAAGGGTTATTTTAATTTACCGAATTAATTTTCGTTCTTAAAGCAAAAGGGATTAGCGTTGAAAATCATTAGACAGCGTATTTATTATTAATTATGATGTAACGATTTTATTTAACGGTAGAAACGGAATTTATTCAAACGGATAATGAATTAACAAAGAGAAAAGAGGTAATTAATTTGTGCTGAAAATAAAGGTAACAAGTTATATAGTTAAATACAAAATTAAACTTTCTTTAAACAATTAATTATTTTTTTAAGAAATATTTTAAATGCAAATTTTATGTTTATCGAAGGAACATCAACAAATATATCATTCCTTTATTATTTAAAATGTGTTATTGTTTTTCTATTTTATCATATCGCAGGTCTTGTTTCGGCTTGCATCATTCTTAACAAATTTTAGTTGATCAAAACAGCCTGACATGTTTTTCAAAAAGAAAAGATAACGTTTACTTTTTTATCCCAAATATATGTTGTCGTGAAAACTATGAACATCAGATGTCAAATTCAAATTAATGTAAATGCACTTACAAGCAGTTATAATTTCATACATTAACGTAAATTTTTCATTTGGCTCATCACGTTTGTATGGCAACTGCTGTTTAGGATACAAAGAACGAACCTTTTCATTTAATTTTTTTGATAAAATGTTATTATAATTTGTTAAGTGGTTATTCTAAAATAATTTTTGGAGTTAGAAATTGCTACTAAATGACAATAGCAATTTTGAATGCACAGCTGACTCAGCTAAGTGCAGACGAATGGTGTACTATTCAAGAGTTATGTCAAGTTCGCAATAATAATCATATTAGTACAAGTATTAAAAAAGAATTGTAGATGTGGAACATGGCAATATGTTAGCTTTGTCTATACTTTTAGATCCCTTTACAATGTGTTGTATAATTTAAAATTATTTCAGTTCCTTCGATTGTAAATAAAGGCATTGTTATTATTATTAATGAGGATGTTACCAATTGAATTAGTGAATATACTGCGCAAAGAAAACTCCAGTATTAAGTTATCAGAAGCTAAAACCAGTAATGAAGAATAATATCAAGAAGTGGGTGCCTCCATCTGGAATACAATAAATCAAGATCATCATTCCCTTAAGTGGGACCATTATAGAACTTTAAACATATCTTGAACACATTATTGCAAAAAGAAGTGACGATGCTGTGCAGTACTGGAAAATTATTAAATTTAATTACCCCTTTTTAAGTGAGATAGTAAGAGAAATGTCGTCTATTTCTATTCTGTCATGCAAACACTTATTTTCCAGAGATGGAAATATATTAAGCAAATGTTACACAAGCTTATCTGTGATAAGAGCTCAGCAATGTTATTCCAACATTGTATTCAAAAGGATATTAATTAAATAATCAATATTTAGTTAGTTTGTTTCTTTAATTACATAATTTAGTGTTTACCAACACTATATACATTTGATGTTTTAACAATTGGTTAAAATATCTTGAATTTGTGTATAATTCAACTACTGAAACCTGCAGTATTATAATACGGTAGTGGGACCATACATAGAAACATTAGACATTAAATCAACATTTTGAAATATTTATTGCTTAGGTTCTAGAATACAATATAACCAATATTTACATAAATAATTGCCAGAATAAAGTTTTATAATTTTTAGATAGGATACATTTATTTTTCAATCATAACTACAATCAGTGTTACTGTCAGTACCACTATTGTCATTGCTGCCATTTATAACTAACGGTTGAACAACGTTAAATTGTTTTTCAATATCCCACCATTCTTTCATGCATTTGTGAGCATATTCTATACATTTTTGCCAATATGCAGCGTCTATCTGTTGAAGTGATTCAAACCATATCATTCTTATATTATGGTCATTGTATTGTTCGTTAATTTTTATTATAGTAATTTTTGGATTTAGCCCATATTAACTCAATTGGATTAAATTGACAATGATATGGAGCTAATTGGAAAACTCTATGACCATGTTTCGCTGCAATTTCATCTATTTCGTAAACTTTAGGTTTTGGATTCTCTCTGACTAACGTCAATAATTCTCTCTTTAACATACTAGTTTCAAAAGATACTTTATGTTTCAGCAGGTAGTCTATTAATTCCCGTTTATTAGAGGTTGTATTTGGCATTTTTTTCATTAATTTTGAATGATAAGATGCATTGTCTAATATAATAAGGCTGGGTTGGTTCAAGTTTGGAATTAAAGTTTCTTGAAACCACTTCGTAAACAGTTCAGCATTCATATCATCGCCATGATAGTCTGCACTTGGTGATTTGGTAGAAAACAAAACAGATGCGTTTGGAACAAAACCATCTTTGTTTCCCACATGCAGCACAATGAATCTAAAATACTACCAAAATAAAGAAGACTACTTAGAACAAGTAATCAAAAACTAACCGTTTTCCTTCACCAAATGTCTTTTTCTTAATACTTTGTTTTGTGTTGTCAATCCAACTTTTCTTCACTGAGGCCCGACTGAAAATACATAATTCGTTTAAGAAAACAGGATTGTACAATTCCCTTTGTTTGTTTAATTCGTATTCTGTCAAGAATTTTACTCGTGCTGCGGCAACATGTTCTAATTCAAATAATCCCCGTCTGCTATCATCATTTAAAAAGTAAAACCAATGGTTGGTAAAAGCCTTTTCAAACTACTTATACTAAAACTAAATACTCCAGACAAAGCAAGTTTTTGTTGTAAGGCTTTTACTGTAACATGGAGCCCTAAAAATTACACATAGGTTATAAAATATATCCCAAATTACTATTATCTTTATTATGTTTAGATTGCCCTATAGTAGGGGATAAAGAATACTACTATAGTAAGCCTGCTTATCGTAAAAGGCGATTAAAAGGCGCAGCAAGGGGCAGCAGCCTTGCTGGCTAAAAGATATTGGAGGAGGGTCGGTTGGTCTCGGGCGATCCTCAATAATTTACAAGCTTGTTGGGGGTTGGCCGTGACGGATACGGCTTTTTGCTAAAATCTTTAAAAACTGCGTTGTGGAAAGATATGGGAGCCTACCACAATATTTCCCAGGTGTGCGTGGCCTAAAACACGAAATATATATGATGGAGAGCTCACAAGTAAAATTCTTGTCCGAGGTAAAATACTCCCTCATTCGGATCTCCGGGAGGGGTACTTGGGGCTCGTCATCGTAAGAATATAAAACAACAGTTTGATTAAGTGATAGGGACTTGGAATGTAAGGTCATTACTTAGAGTAGATAAGTTAACGAATTTATTAGTCGAAATGAGAAAGGAAAAGCTGGACATTTTAGGTATTAGTGAGGTGAGATGGCCAGATAGTAATGACTTTGGAAAGATAATTATAGAATAATTACAACTTCTTCAACTAATGGACAGGCAGGGGTAGGAATAGTGTTAGGTAAAAGATTAGGGCATAAAGTTAAAGAGTACTTACAATTTAGTGATAGAATAATTATGGTTAGATTGAGTACAAAACCCACAGACACTGTTTTAGTACAGGTTTACATGCCAACAACTCAGTACGAGGATGAGGAAGTAGAAAAGGTATACGAGGATATAAATAGTATAGTGAGAAAAGTAAAAGGAGATAAGAATTTAATAGTTATGGGCGATTTTAATGCGTCAGTGGGAGAAGGTAGTGAGGGAAAAATGGTAGGAAAATTTGGGTATGGCAGACGAAATGATAGAGGAGAAAGATTAGTTGAGTTTTGCCAGGAACATAGATTAGTAACTGTAAACACCCTATTCGAACAACATGTTAGAGAAGATATACCTGGAAAGCCCCAGGTGATAGCGCTAGATACCAAATAGATTATATTTTAGTTAAACAAAGATTTAGAAACCAAGTTAAAACTGTCGTAGTTATCCAGGGGCTGACATAGATAGCGATCATAACTTAGTTAAAATGAAGTGTAAACTAAAATTCAAAAATTGAGAAAGGGTAAAAGAGAAGGATGGGATCTAGGTAAGCTTAATGATAGTAGGGTAAAGAGGAATATAAACAAGTATTAGATAATAAGAGCAAAGAGATAGCTGTAGGAAGGAACGTAGAAAATAGATGGAAAGAAATAAAACTGACTGTACATGATACAGCAACACAGACTATAGGTAAGAAAAAAATAGAAGCGAGAAAACCGTGGGTAACAAAGGAGATATTAGATTTAATAGAGAATAGAAGAAAGCTTAAACCTTTCAGAGAAGTGGATAGTGAAAGTAAGCAAAAATATAATACAGTTAGAAATAAGATAGTACATGAGTGTAAAAAGCTAGAAATAAATGGATGGAAGAGAACTGTAAGGGAATACAAGATGATTTGAGAGTAGGTAAGACAGACAGGGCATACAGGGCAGTTAAAAAGTTTTTGGGAAGATAGGAAAAATATAATGGTATTAGAGACGAGAATAATGAGCTTCTAATAAATAAAGTTGAGGTAGCAGATAGATGGAAAAGATATTTAGAAGATTTATATAAGGGAGACGATATGGATGAGTTAGAGAACGACCAAGAAGAGGATGTAGAAATAGGGTTCTCAATATTAAGAGAGGAATTTGATAGAGCTGTTCGGAATCTTAAACTAAATAAAGCGCCAGGGATAGACGATATTCCCGCAGAATTAATAAAATATGCAAGTCAGAAAACTTTAGATAGATTATATGAACTAGTGAAATTAATATATGATACAGGTGAGGTTCCAATAGATTTCGAAAAAAATATTATTATCGCAATCCCAAAAAAGTCAGGAGCTGATAGGTGTGAGAATTTTAGAACGGTTAGTTTAACTTCTCATGCTTCCAAAATACTAACAATAATAATTAAAAATAGAGTAGAAGCTTTGACTGGAATTATTTAGGCGAAGACCAATATGGTTTTCGTAAAGACAGAGGGACTAGAGAACCGATACTAATGATTAGGGTAATTATCGAAAAAGGTTACAAAAAATAAAAGACTCATTTCGCATTTGTAGATTTAGAAAAGCATTTGATAGGGTTAATTGGATTGTTATGTTCAGGGTTTTGCAAAAATAGGAATCTCTCATAGGGATAGAAAAATTATTTACAGTCTATATAAAACCAAAGTGTAGTAATTAGATTTGATGAAATAGAAAAGGAAGCTAAGATTAGAAATGGTGTTAGACAGGGTTGTATACTGTCTCCCTTGATTTTTAATGTTTATATTGAGGAAGCTTTAAACTTAGCTAGAGAGAGAAAAGAGATAGGTATTAGTGTACAGGGACAGAAAATAGACATGTTACGTTTTGCAGATGATATAGCCATTATAGCAGAGTCTAGAAAAGAGTTAGGAGAGTTTTTAAATATTTTAGATGAGATACTACGGAGTAACTATAGTATGAGAATTAACTCGGTAAAGACAAAGATAATGACAAGTGAGTTACAGCCTAGTTATAAACCAAAATTAAAAATAGGTAATACCGAGTTAGAGGAGGTAGATGAATTTTGCTATTTAGGTAGTATAATTACAAAGGATGGACGTAGCAGAAGGGATATAGTAGCTAGAATAGCTCAAGCTAGAAAAATGTTTTTAAAAAAGAAAAACTTACTAATAGCTAATAGTATTAGTTTAGATAATAGAAAAGTTTTTAAAGTCGTACGTATGGAGCGTTCTACTATACGGTAGTGAGACTTGGACAATTAAAGAAGTAGATAAGAAAAGGATAGAAGCTTTTGAAACTTGGTGCTATAAGAGAATGTTAAAGATTAGCTGGACAGATAGAGTAACAAACGAGGAAGTTTATAGAAGGATAGGTGAGGAACCCTGTATGTGGAAACAATTGAAGGTCAGGAGAGATAGAATGATAGGGCACCAGTTAAGACATGAGGGACTATTTAGTAAAGTCTTAGATTATAGACTACCAAATAAAAATAGAGTAGGAAGGCCTAGACAAAGCTATATTAGTCAAATAATTAGAGATTTAGGTTGTGAAGGGTATGTGGACCTTTTTAGATTAGCTCAGAATAGAAAAGAATTTAGAGCTGCGTCAAACCGACTTTAAGTAAGTTTGAAAACAAAACAAAAAAATAAAAATCAGTTAACTAAATGTCACCAGGACATAACTCACAATTAGTTAGAGGTCTGGCATGTTGGTAGCGTTTCGTTGCTTAAGCCTTACCATAACATATAATTTAATAAACGTCACCTTGACATAACTCACAATTAGGTAGCGGTCTGGCATGTTGGTAGCGTTTCGTTGCTTAAGCCTTATCATAACAGATAATTTAATAAACGTCATCATGACATAACTCACAATTAGGTATCGGTCTGGCATGTTGGTAACGTTTCGTTGCTTAAGCCTTACCATAACAGATAATTTAATAAATGTCATCATGACATAACTCACAATTAGGTAGCGGTCTGGCATGTTGGTAGCGTTTCGTTGCTTAAGCCTTACCATAACAGATAATTTAATAAACGTCATCATGACATAACTCACAATTAGGTAGCGGTCTGGCATGTTGGTAGCGTTTCGTTGCTTAAGCCTTACCATAACATATAATTTAATAAACGTCACCATGACATAACTCACAATTAGGTAGCGGTCTGGCATGTTGGTAGCGTTTCGTTGCTTAAGCCTTACCATAACATATAATTTAATAAACGTCACCATAACATAACTCACAATTAGGTAGCGGTCTGGCATGTTGACAGCGATTCGTTGCCTAAGCCTTACCATAACATATAATTTAACACTTTTCCTTTTGAAGCGGATAACCAGGTTATATTTCATTTCCTATAAATGGTAATCATGTAAACATGTTAGAGTTCTTTAACAACCATCAGGTTGCTAATATCTATGTAGAGCCAGCTGGATAGGAAAAGATAGAAGGATATAGGAAGACCTAGACCAAACTATATTAGTCAAATTATTAGAAATTTAGGTTGTGAAGGGTATGTAGAGCTTTTTAGATTAGCACAGAATAGAAAAGAAGTTAGAGCTGCGTCAAACCGACCTTAAGTAAGGTCGAAAACAAAATGATGATGATGTTAAGTGGTTCTGCATTTCGCATTTCAAAACATATGTTATTGATGTATTAGTGAAAATAAAGGACGAATAGTGCTGCGATCACATCCATACCACTGCAGTTTTAATCCTATAGAATTGATATGGGCTAACGTAGAGCATTATGTTGATGTACGTAACACTGCAGTCACATTATACGATGTAAAAACTGTGTTTAAAAATTGCATCATCATCATTAATAGGTCTTCGGTCCTAGAAATCGTTAGACGCGTATCTCGATTGTTTCCTATTCTGAGCTAACCTACACCTTTCCCTGAAGTTCCCATAGTCTACATCTTTCACTATTTGTGTTCTTTCACTATCTGTGTTTCAAAATGGCATTATAAGAGTAATTTTTGCTATGTGGAAAAGTTGTGTCAATTATGTTTTTGGAAAGGAAGAAACGCCGATTTGGAATTTGGCATAGTAGAAGCCGTGGTTGAAGAAATATGTTACAGGCAGAAAAACTACTAAGTATATTATTTTCATTAAAATAATAAAATGGGGTCGGCCTGTAAAACAAAAATTAAAGGGGAGTCACCGGCACTAGCTAGCGGAAGGTCGTGGATCATATAGAGAGTTAAAATTTTGCAGAAAGGGCTAAATTAATATATAAAATACGACAAAAAAATTTGTCACTTACTTTTCATAAATATTGTGGCATAATGATACCAAGGGCGCCAGACAAGTCGAGAATGTCCAAATGTTCATTCAAAGCTTTGAGAGACTTGTCATCCCAAGGAGGACAATTGTTTCTTTTAATCAATTCTTACCTTTTGACTACTTATGCAACTTTCATGAAAAAAAAATAAAAAAAAGCTATTGACTTTATCAGCGGTAAACAAAAACTATTTAATCACCAGAGCAATAAACGTGAAACCTCTTACATTAGAAAATTCATTGATTTTAATTTAGAAATGTAATTGAATGGTTGATATGCAATTATGATAATCTTATGTACATAAGCAATTCCCATACACTTTATATGGAGGAAAACTTATACTATAAATGTCATAGTAAATTAATCCTACGGTTTATGGCCAAAACGTCCTAACAAATAAATTAACTAAAAATTCGTCATACTAGCTTAACTATAAAAACTTGCTAACAAAAAATCGTCAATTGGTTGATGGCTTGCCTTCCAACCCAGAACAGTTGTTAAATTGGGGGAGAGAATTTCGCTTGTTGCTCTTGTACTTCGCTATTATTAAATAATTCAATGGCACAGGAACCCGGCAGGATTTTTTTGAAAACTTAACTTAACTTGTGCATCACACACATACAAGCTTTTTATTATACACTTTAATATATCACTTATAAATCCGCGAACATACGGGCGTAATCCTCGCAAACTGGAAGAGTTAATTACTCCTTTCCAATTTCACTATCCTGATACTAAGTGCAATATCATATTTGTGATGCCAGAGAACGCTACCAGCGAACTTCTCTGGCTACGGTTCGTTCTACTTTTTGACAACGGACAACCCCATTGAAATCTCTGTCTTTTAACTAAAGCCTTAAGTTATATAACAACTCCTACTCTATCCCACTATTTTACGTCATATTTCTGTTATCCAATGACTATTAACGGAACCTCCCAAAAACAAGATTTTAGAAACCAAATCCAGCCCCTTTCAAAATGAGGGCCACGGATAGCAATTATTTTTCGAACGGTTTAAATATGTTGTACATTCTTGGAATTTTAAGTACTCAAATTGTTGACCATATCTATTGGCGACAGTTGTCTGCCATTGACAAAAGACCGGATAGCCAAAATAGATTTTAATACAATGGATGTCTCCAGACTACTTAAAATTACTTGAAATCTTTGAACAAATCAAATTGGAAGATAGTTTGGCTATTTAAAATACTTCATTCTCTATAACCCTTGTCAATCATCGAAATATTAAGAAAACTAAGTTTTAGAACTGAAAATTGCTTTTCTTTGTTTGCGTTAAAAGGTACTATTCCATTTAAATTTATCAGATTCGTCAATCTATAAGCGACATAAGTTTTAAAAGGGTTATTGTATTCGGTTTCCAAGGTTGGAGCTTTAAATTATAATGGAATTTATATTATTTAAGGATAAAGCTATTTTTAAACCTGGTCTTTTTTATAAGGGATGCTTATTAAAATATAAGGGTGATTTATCATGTAATTTTGCCTATACGTTAATTAAATTTAATTAATTATTTAATCTGATAAAACGTTAACATTTCAAAATAATGTTACAAATAGTGATGAGTGAATTGAAATAGAAGTAGTAATTCAAGTGATAATGATATAGGTCCGTTATAAATTATTTTATGTACTTCTGTTCTTGAATTTTACTATAAAATTTAATCGCATTCTGCATGATTTTATACATAGACATGTCCTCGTGCTATTTAAGTATTTGCTATAAATGTAGTGAAAATTCCTGAAAATGAAGAAGTATTGTATTTAGAAAAATGTTTTATGCATAGCTACTATTAAAATTGTTTCTATGAATTGTTATTTTTGCTTATCTATGTCAAATGTCAAATAAATAAGGTTAAATAACTATTTTGAATTTCCCTTTCATGAAATTTTAGTGGTGTAAATGGCTCTCAGTACGACCTGCCCTCTATTTTATTCTCTTGTGGAGTGGATTATAATTTCGACTGGCGTTTTGTTGTGTTGTAATGCGAGTCGTCCATCACGGCGCGGAATCATGATGCAATAGCTGCTAGTATCTGGCGCATGTTATTTTAATTAAACAACTCCGTTGACGCACAATACTGAATCTCTAAACCAAACTTTTGTCGTGTATCGTTTTTGGTATTCAGTATAGCTTTTGTCATTACAATATACGATTTTTAAATAATTCCGGGTTTCGGTTAAAGTTTTTCTTGGCCGGGATGGAGGACCTACATTCCGGGATAATCCCGGCGAAACCGGGACTGGTGGCAACCTTGCTCCTAGTCGATTAGATTCAGCTTATAAATTACATACACAAAAGACGGGTGAAACTGCGACACTGCTATTACTAACACTTTTGCCTGATGACAACGTTCAAGACGACACTAACGAACAACGACTCAGACGACAAGGAGTAATCGACAGAAACCACGTAGGTAACCGACCATGGAACAAAGAAGATGACAGCTTAGATCCTTTCTCAGAAGACGAAGTGAGATACGCACTATGCCAATCGAAGAGAGGAAAGCATCTGGACCGGATGGAATTCTTGCGGAGATTGGCATAGCGCTACAAGATAAATTAACACCGGCGCTAACAGCACTGTACAATGAATGCATACGACAAGCTGTTTTTCCGAACATCTGAAAACAGGCGAATGTCGTGATTATCCCTAAAGGGAAAGGTAAAGACCCCAAACAACCAGGCTCTTACCGACCCATATGCCTTTTGAACACGCTAGAAAAAACGTATGAAAAACTATTATGTAAACGAATGCAGGACCACAGACAAACCACAGGAGTACATCCAAGAAAATACGGCTTTACAGAAAACAAATCGACCGAGGACGCCATAAACCAAGCAATACAAACCATCAAGCAATCACACAAAAAATACGTTCTATTAATATTAGTGGACATAGAAGGCGCATTTAATAACTTTTGGTGGCCTTCACTTTTTACAAGACTTACGACCATAAACTGTTCATCACAACTATACCATTCTTTCCGGAGCAACTGCAAGGACAGATATGTAACCCTACAAGGCACGGAGAGCATTACCGAACATATAAATAAAAGGTTGCCCGAAGGGGTCCATATGCGGGTCCCTATTTTGGAATATTGCAATGGATGAACTCCTGGAAAAGCCGGACACCGTTGACGAAGTGTTGTCGACGATTGCATACGCCGACGACATCTTGCTGGTGGTTGAAGGCAATTCCAAAAGAGAAATCGAACGTATAGCTAACATCGCCTTAACCCAAACACAAAGTTGGTGCAACACCAACAAAATGACCATAACACCACAAAAAACTACATACCTTGTGACGACGGGAACCCTGGCAAGGGACCCCACCATCAAACTAGACGGTGTAAATATAAGTAGAACACAAAACACAAAATATCTGGGCGTAACATTAAACGAAAAACAGAATTACTCTACACATATAAACACCGTCTGTGCAAGTGCAACTTCTGCAATGCAGAACATCGCAAAACTTGCCCAAAAGACTTATAAGATACCTCTTAATTGCGTAAAGCTATATCTCAACAGTGTGCTCGGTGCTATGGTATCATACGCCGCGTGGGGACATTGCCTTAACACAATCAAACCTAGACAAAAAATTAACAGTACAGAACGAAGTGTTTTACTGTGACTGACGGGGGCCTATGGGACTACCGAACATGATGCATTTCATGTACTGGTGGGAACTATGCCCTTGGACCTAGTAGTGAAACAGCAAGCTGCAATGTACAATCTTACACACAATGACAACCAACAACTACAACGGATCTTAACACAAACCAACTGCCTACGACAAAGACAGAAATAGAGAACTACATACTTGCAGAATGGCAGACAAGATGAAATCAAAGCACAACCGGTAGAAGGTTATACGCAATGATCCCAAATATCAAAGACCGCCTAAAAGCCAAAACCTGGTGCCCAGTCGGGATTTATTCGTTACCTAACTGGCCACGGACCCTATCCAACATACAGAGAACGCATAAACTTAGTTGACAACAACATATGCACGTGCGGAGAAATAGGAACACCGGAACATATTAGTATTTCAGTGTAATAACTTACAACCGTAGCTCTACGCACATAGACAAATATTATTAAACAAGACCCTACACCAGATGATTTGGAACGAAAACCTTTTTCGACACTTAAATGCACTCACACAAAAAACCACGGCACTCATCCATCAACGTTATCTTGACGGATAAAAGACACAAACAAAACTACCCGGACAGGACATAAAAGTACCACCTCTCCTTGGACTGAGGCTCTCTCTGCCCCGGAGACCGATCTCCTAGAATTCCAAGAGATTTGCTCTTGACGACCAGAAGCAACAAGATCAAAGTATCAACCCGACTTTGAAACAATCCAACCCCCTAATATGTAGAATTTACATGCTTCTACATATTAGCAACCCTGTATCTAACAAATAATAACTAACAGTAGTAGTATAAGTTAATCTTAAGCAGTAGAATAGGAAATTTCCTTTTTTTTACTAACGCTAAATTTTAAGAACCAAACTTACACATACCTGAGGTAAACAAATCCTTTCCTATAAAAGAACCTAATTTTTTTATGCAATAGTATAAGTTCAAACATGTACAAAATTATTCTAATTCAATCCAACCTTCACACACCTTCACACACACGCGCGCGCGCGCGCACGCACGCGCACACACACAACAAACAACAACAACATATACACACAAAATAGCTCTTATGCACTGTGCAAACACCATTCACACACTTACACTGCCTTTTCAACATCTGGATTTCCGGCTGCTGATGGTCTGGACTGAAAAAGCAAACCCGTTGACCGTTCTTCCTTGACAACTAAGATATCCGGCTGCCGATGGTCCTGGTCCTAGAGGGGGAACGCAACACGGAATATCAACATTACAAACACAACACACATACACACAACCCTCTCACACATATACACACACACACACACACACACAACACACCGTACAACACACACTTCCATTGCCTTTTCAACATTTGGATTTTCGGCTGCCGATGGTCCGGACTGACAAGGCAATGTCCGTTGTGCGTTCTTCCTTGACGACTGGGATATCCGGCTGCCGATGGTCCTGGTCCTAGAGGGAGAACGTAACACGGGCCAACATCACACACATACACACAACTCCCCACACACACACATAACACATAACGGTTACTTTCTGTGGGGAACTCAGGTCTGCTTAAATTTCAGGTAGCAGACTACTGAAAAGTTGAAACAAATAAATAAATTATAAATTACATATCAAAATGAATTTTTTGATATCTATACCATATATATGTTTACGCTCTTAATAAAGTAAAGCGTATATAAAGCGTTTAGGGACCACTTGGTTTTACATAAAATAAAAATGAGAAAACATTAAGGGGTTCAGTCCGGAATTGACTGCACCTACTTTATATACAGATCTTTATTAATGAACTCCTTTGATATTGCGTCTTATAAAAATATTCCTTTACCTAACTGTACCTTCATAAATATTTATTAAATTCTATTTTTGTTACAGGAAGCGTCGCATAGGGATGGTCCGTCTAATTGGAATGAGATTACTAACAAGACTGCTCCTTCTGGTGTGTTCTTTAAGCCTCATCAGCTTGCTGTTTCTTAGCCGTTGCGGTTTTAACAATTTAGAAGCCGAAATTGACGAACAAGAGCTACAGTCAGCTTTTACAGGTTGGTAAATAAACCAATATTGTCGCTACCCTTTGATGTGGCTTCAGTGACAGGTGCCCATGACAGCTTTGTAAATTGGTAATATCGATTTGTAGTTAGAAAGCTTGAGGTGTATTTCAAAGTCTCTTGGGATATCACTCGCTACAAGCGATTTTGTTTGACAGAGACACGAGTTTGCTATTAGACAGCGGTATAAATTGGTTTATAGCGATTTTAGCATGGAATTTTTTTGTAAGGTTGATTTTTATGGGACAAGTCTGTTTTATTCTGAATGTATGTAAATAGCAAGACGTAAATTTAAAATACGCCGGGATATATATCTCTTAGGGTCATATTTTATCTAAGGTTGACGTTTCCTCAAAATTGAAAACATTTGAAATAGATTCCATTCATTCTAATATTCAATAAAATTTTCGTTTTCCATTAAAAAGAGATTGGTTTGATGTCATAAGTCATGCTGTAAACATATCGTCCATTTGCATTCATCCAAGCTCAGTATTGAAACATCTCCACTTACCTTTCAAGGTGTACATCAATCTTAAATGCGCGTTAATAAAGCAATCTCATACGAATAATTTTAATGTTCATAAGGCTTCTTTCGCAACGCTGCCTTTGTGAAAAAAACAAGGTTTCAGAAGACTTACCTAACCCTTCTGGTTAACTGTGTGATTAGTATGTATGGGTGCAAGTGACGATTTGTACTTGGCGACTCTTCTGTAAGTAAAACAGTAGTATTATAACGACGTAAAATATTGCATTTGGAGCCGATCAAAAATCCTCTTCATGTACTACTAAAAATCATTAAACACTTTATTGGTATAAACTTTTAAAATTTCTATAAAATTTTAGATTAACCCAATAACGCCGAGAATTCAAAAGTCGCATAATTTAAAGAATTTTATTGAATAGTTTTTCAAAAGATTTAATTAACACTACTTAAGGATAAAAATATAGATCCGCCTAATTTTTTCTTTAAAAAACAAGGCCGGACCTGCATGGGACCACTAGGCGTAGTCCAAGGATAAAAATAGAAAAAATATCTAATTTGATCCGTTTGTGTGAAAGGATTTGAAACAAGCAATGCAAAATCCTACATTGCACTCACCCACAGAAACCATCGGGCAGGAGCAAAGAGTAACATTGACGTCACAATAGCAAACGGACTAGCGCACCCCCACATACAAAACTGGAAGGTACCTGACAACTTAACAATAAGCGAACACAACCTCATAACTTTTGACATAAACAAGGATAACATACCATTACATGCGGAAACGGGCAAAAAAAGACTAAAATACAATATACAAAGTGCCAACTGGCAAAGACTACTGGACAACTTCAATCCGCCCCCTGATATCCAACGCAACGACAGCGTACACGCTTACGCCCAAGCCCTAACAAGAACAATTAAAGACACTACGAAACAAACATTAAAAACAGTAAGACAAACTGCGCCACAAAAACCGCTAAAATGGACCACAGAGGTCCAGATACTGAAAAGCAAAGCTCGCAAGGCAAGGGGACGCTATCAGGCCGCCCTAACACCGGCAGAAAGGGCCTTCCAGCTGACCAACTACAGACAACGCAAGGCGACATACAAACAGGAACTATACAACATGAAACGAAAATCCTGGTACACTTTTGTCGAAAGACATTTGCAAACGGATGCTTGGGGGGTACCGTACAAGATAGTAACAGGAAAAATTGCACCACCGACAACATACTCGACTTTAACCAAACCCGACGGAACAGAAACCAAGGATTGGATTGAAACCGCGACATTACTACTACATACATTCCTCCCTGATGACAACTGGGAAGAGCACACACAAGAACAAATACGCAAACGACAAAGAGTCGCCGAACAAAACGCGAATGGGAATACACCATGGAATAGAACACAGGACGACGTAACACCTTTCACTGAGAATGAGATTAGACACGCTATTCGATCAAGTAAAAACGAAAAAGCTTCTGGGCCAAACGGGATCCAGGCAGAAATCACAAAGGCATTAGCCACCAAACTCACACCGAAACTTACTAAACTGTACAACGAATATCTAAGACAAAGTTTCCAAACTGCTGGAAGCAAGCAGACGTAATCATACTCTCTAAAAACCTAGAAAAAAACCCGAAAAATCCGGGTTGGTATCGCACCATCTGCCTTCTAGACTCGCTTGGAAAAACTTTCGAGCGACTACTGTGTACGAGAATGCAAGAACATCGGAAGACGAAAGGCATGCACCCGGCGCAGTGCGGATTTAAACAAAGAACGATTAACCGAAGACGCCGTAAACAAAGCAATAAACTCTGCAACCACTTCAAATAAAAAATACGTGGCCCTAATCATGATAGACATAGAAGGAGCCTTCAACAACTTATGGTGGTCAACACTGTTCCATAGGCTAATCGAAATTCAATGTCCAAAACAACTACATCATACCTTCAGAAGCTATTGCCAAGATAGCGTTGTAACGCTGTCTGGTACTAAAAACATCACAAAATCAATCACCAAAGGATGCCCACAGGGGTTAGTCTGGGGTCCCGTGTTTTGGGACATTGCGACTGAGGAGCTTTTGGAGCAGCTGGAAACCGCACTTGAGGTGAGGTCCGTAGTAGCTTATGCGGACGACATCTTGTTGGTGGTGGAAGGAGGTTCCAGAAATGAACTACAGCACAATGCAAACACCGCACTGAACAAAGCACTAGAATGTGCAACGCAAATAAGATGACGATAGCACATGACAAAACAACCTATATGATAGTTAAAGGTTCTCTAGAAAGAAACCCTATCATTAAACTGAACGGAGGCAGAATACTAAGAACACGGGAGTACAAATACCTAGGGCTAACCCTTGATGAAAAACAACTACGAAAAACACAATGCCACAGTGACTGCAGGTGCCAGTAAAGCTATACTATGCATAGCACCTCTTGCACAACGTACGTACAAAATCCTTTAAACTGTGTAAGGTTATACTTATCCAGCGTACTTGCAGCAATAATAAGCCATGCAGCGAGCGCCTGGGCAACCAGATTACATCTAATAAAACCCAAACAAAAAGTCAACAGTGCCGAAAGGGGGGCACTAATAAGACTTACTGGAGCATACCGGACCGTATCACACGACGCCCTCTATGTGATATTAGGAGTCCTCCTTCTTGATCTGTATATCAATTACAATCTCAATTACAATCTTAATCTAATAAAGATCTTACTACGATTCCCGTTAAAACTTTTAATAACGATCAATTACGATCTTAAATACAATTTCGGATACGAGACTCTGGAGAGTGCTCCCTGTTCAAGCAATTTGATAATCTATGAAAATGGTAAATATTCTATTACGGAAATGAAAAACCTTTCAATAACGATTTGGATACTGATTTGATTGGATGTCGACTTCAATTCTTGGGAATGCAGAGCACCTACTGTTTTTATCTCAATAATAATTCAAAGTGTAAGAGCCGACAAATTGGTGTTTCTTGTATAAATTTATGAAAAGTAATAGACATCTTGAAACGTTTCAAAAGGTCTCTAAATGTAATAAAAGGCTCGTTTTGCTGGCTTGATTTTCTAAAAATCTGACAGATGAAAATAATTTAAAAAGGGAGAAGATATTTAAAAAGGTTGTAAATATTTAATCATTATACTGTGTATTGTAGAGTTGCTTTATTTAATTGAATCAGCTAGTCGAAGCAAAGAAAATTATAAATTAACATTTCTACAAGTGCTTGAGTAATAAAAGAATAAATCACAGCATAAATATATCTGCCCAATCGAGGGGCGAGAATAACAAGGGTTTTATTTTCCTACAGGAAGATAACACGACATAAATAGCTCGACCAAATAGTGGGGCTAAATAATAATATAATAAAAAGGGGCTGCGAGTAACACAGCATAAATATTGTGTCCAAGCGTAGGGGCTAACAGGGGTTAACACAGCATAAATATGACAAGCCCAAATCGTGGAGTTCGATTATCATAGCAATATATATATATATATATATATATATATATATATATATATATTCTATGTATTTATCCCCCCCCCCCCCGTTGTTACGTTATTTAAATATAGATGATAACGCCGTACTCGGTGTAATAAACGTTCTATCGAACGCCACCTCTCTGTGTTTTATTTTATATCTTTTAATTTTATTACGACACGGCTAGCCCTTTTTAATTTACACAGAGTGCACAACGTTACGATGATCAATTTTCTTTCACCCCTTTTTGATTAACTGTTTGAATTGATAAAACGAAGTCAATCAACATTCATATAATGAAAAAAAATATTTACACTTCACAATTTTTGAAATTCCTTAAATACACCCTTAAATCAATTAATATTATATGGATTATTTATCCTACAGTTTATATTCTTTTAATTTAAAATAAAGTCACCAAAAAAAACACCCTCACACAAAAAAAATCTGGAACGCTCGAGATCTTTTTATAATTATTACGTAAGTTTTAACGTACCCAATGGCCTTCTTGACTCTTTACAAATTAGTGAGGAAATTAATATATTCAATGTTAAAATTTAAGTTAGAAAAGATTCCTTAAAACTAGGTAGATCTGACCTGATTTGTTTCGTGTTGTGGATCAACACCCCCTCTTTATCTTCAATCGAAACCAATGCCTTGCTTTGTACTCCTTATGTTTGAACCAATAGTTTAGTACTGTTACCCCTTGTTTCCAAAAATCACCTCGTGCTTTATTCAATATTTCTCGGTATACGCCTTAGATTCTTCCCTTAAATACCTCTTAAATTCGTGGGTTACTTAGTATTATGAATTATCCCAAAATTCCAGACCTGGATTAAAATTGTTTTCGAAACGGATTAGAATTGTTTTCGACGCAGATTAGAATTGTTTTCGACGCAGATTAGAAGCCCTATATCATTAGAAATATTTAATTTAAATTAATTACCCAATTTATACGCACGTTTCCAAAAAAAAACGGCAAAATCTCTTCATGTATTCTTAACGCAATTGTTGCACATCACTATTTCACTATAATATGACTTTTATTTATCTGACGCGTAGATTTCTGATTAAAAGTATTGTAGATTGGACGTGCTTCAAGTTGAGACTGAGCTGCATTATCATCGGTGGGTGTTAGTTAGCTTTTTCCCACTACCTTTGGATTGGTTTTCCAAGCAATTTTGCAGATTGTTGCAACCAACCACGTTTGTCTTTAATACTCCCAGTATTTTCAAGCTGTTTTCTAATGAATCTCTTTTGGATTCTCATATCAACTTATGTCTGTTGTTTTGTATAGATAAAGCTTTTGGAGAATTGTACAAAATAAATAATGTAACACGATCGCTGTTTTCGTTTATGTATTTGCTTAAACTGATATTTGAAAGTGCGTTTTCTTATCAAAGCGTTTGTTGTTCCTTGTTTATTACAAGCGCAATTGCATGAGGATTTATTAGGTTTTCTCTTATCTTCTGCGTCTTTATTTTATAGCTTGTTGAATACTTTTCAAGAGAGTTTAATTACATGTACGATTATTTCTCTGCTGAATACGCGTTCTATTGTTGAAAGATATGCTTACTTGGATTGATTAAAGTTAATTACGATCCATATACAGAGTGTTAAATGCTTGCTATTTACATAATGTGCGAATTATTTACTTTCCCACTAAATAAATGCAGTTTTCTGATTTCCATTACTATTTACAGTTACTACGCGACACTTACTACTCAATACACTCCTAAACAACCTCTTATCACAACATTATATATATATACGATAAGAAGGCAATTTAAGGGTATATTAAGTCATAGGGTCGTAAGATAAATGTAAATATTATTAACTTTAGGAAAACCAAATAATTTCACCATTGAATAGGAGTAAATCGACTATTTTACATAAAGCCAATAGCGAGCACACTGTATATAAATCATAAATAATTTAATTCATAAGAAAAAATCTCATTATTTCATAATCAGATACTATTTAGCAAAAATAATAATGTGTACGTCGTATAATACGTTCTAAATTAAATTGACAAGTCCAGAATTGGGAAGAAACGAGCAACAATATGATTTTTAAACTGAACGAAGTTCATCAAAGTAAACACGTAATCGGTGAATTTATACAACCTGGCATACTAGCTATTTAATAATATAATTAAATATATCAATGCATAAATAAGTAAACGCGTTCAAATACGACACAATAGAAATATGAATACGTGACCAAGGACATTGTATTTTGATAAAATTCAACATATTTGGAGTAACAAACAATAAATAACAGGCGGTCCGTGATATGATAAAGTTTAAACTATAGTCGACGACAAACATGAAGACGTGACAAAATGCAGTAAAGTTTGGATTATCTATGAAATATGCCACGCAAAATTGAACGTCTACGTGTGAAATGGAATGTCTGACCAAGAATCGAAACAGGGAATTTTTAGAAATACCGAGTTCTGCAGAGATAAGCGCAAGATACAACGCTTTCATCAACAAACACGTTGAACACCTATAGAAAAAATAGATAGCAGGAGTCTATAAATACTATTGGGACCTCGTAAAAATTCAGTATCTTTTTGACCAAGGCACTAATTGTATGATTTAAAGTGAACTATTACGTAAAAGTAAACTTAGTGAAAATTAATAATTTATAGAAAAAATGAAAATTAAAAGTGCCAATTTATACAACAAGAAGTAGCCGTATTGATCTTAAAACGTAAGATAAACTATTAATTGAATTTAATTTTAATATTTAAGCATTTAGGACCTTGAATGTACCCCCAAATATACTTCTAATTAAACGTCCAAATGTACTTCTAAATAAATGTCTAAACAAACTTTGAGAACATTCTAAAAATACTTCTAAATAAGCTTTCAAGGAAACATAAAATAAACGTCAAGATACTCAAATTAAACTACAAGTAAACTTCAAGTCATTCCAAAATCTGAAGGAAGAATTCTAGCAAGAATTAATCATTCTGGTCGACAAGTGAAGAAACTACGCTAACAAGTTAAGTTGTAAGAATCCAAGGGTGCTGACCATCGATATTCAGAGTCAATTCCTAGAACTAAGCAGGAAAAACACAGGTCAGAGATTTTATTCATTATTAGTATGACTGTTTTTTTCAATTTTTAACATTTAATATTTGCTATATCAAATATCTGTAAGAGTCATCAAAAATCATTTAAAAATTTAAAAAATAGAAAGAGGATCGTTTTGAATGTTTAATAGGTACTTAAAAGTAAATACAGTAATATTTTTGCTGGTTTTCAGGGAACATAAAGTTTGGTGGGATCAGATAAATATCAATATTTTATTCAGGGGCTAATTTTTGAATATTAAACAAATTAATATGTTATTGGCATAAAAGTGTACATATTATTGATTATTATATTGTATAATTTTGGACTGCTTTATTTTCATTTTCATTTACATTATTTTAACAGATAGGTAATAGAACGAAAAGGGGTTAAACAATCTTTATTGTGGTGACGTAGGACACTATGTGTTTAATAGATTGAGCTAGCCGAGGCATACAAATTCAAGGAATTATAGGATTTAGAGCGCAGAGGGAAAGGCAGAGTACAAACACAACAGTAAATCTTTAAAAGGCGACAACAACGTTAGGGGCTGTAACATAGCAAGGTTGTATAACAAAATAATTGTCGGCAGAGATCACAGCAATTAAAATATCGTACCAACGTAAAAAGAGATTACGGCAAATAAATATAACGACCAACTAGTGTATATTCACAGCAATGTATATAGGACACAAAATGTAGGGGCTATTTGACGGCAATTTATATATGACAATAATCGTGGGGCTGAGATTACAGCAAAACTAATACGACATCCAATCGTAGGGGCTATTTCACAGCAATTTATATAACACTTAACGCCGCACGCTGATGTAATAAACGTCCATCTGAACGTCACCGCTCTGTGTCTTTCTCTCATCTTCTAATTTTATTTATGCCACGGCTAGCCCAGTTTAATTTACACAGAGTGCACAACGTTACGATGATCAATTTAATATACCCCTTTAATTCTTACCTGTTTGAATTAATAAAACGAAGTCAATCAATATTCGTATAATGAAAGGAAATAATATTTACACATCACAATTTTTGTAATCCTTTAAATAAACCCTTCAATCAATTAATATTATATGGATCATTTATCCCAAAATTTATATCCTTTTAATTTAATTTAAAGTCACCAAAAATGACACCTTTTACTAAAAAAAATCTGGAAGGTTCAGGACCTTTTTATGATTATCACGTAAATTTCAACGTATTCAATATTCTTGTTGATTCCTTACAAACTTGAGGGGAATTAATACATTCAGTGTTAAAATTTAAATTTGAAAAGATTCCTTTAACTAGTTAGCCCTGACCTGTGATATCCTGATTTGCTGTTGCGTGTTGTGGATTAACACCCCTTATTGTCTTCAATCGAAAATCAATGCTCTGCTTTGTACAAATAGATTTGTTACTCCTTATTTCTAAAATTCATCTCGTGCTTTATTCTATCTTTTTCTGGATACACCTTGGACCTCTACATTTAAATACCACTTGGAATTCGTAGGTTTCTTAGTATCATAAACTAGAATTGGATTTCTTATAGTCGTGAATTAAAATTTCTGAATACCAGACTTAGGAGACCTACATTATTATAAACATTTAATTTAAATTAATTAACCAATTTCTACTCACGTTTTCTGCAAAACGGCAAAAGCTTTTTCATAAATTTTTAACGCAATTTGTCATCAACTATTATTCATACACAAAACTATTTTTCACAATAATATAATATAAAATTTATTTATTTGACGCTTAAATATTTGACTAAGAGTATTGCAGTTTCGACGTGCTTCAAATTGAGACTGACTCTTTCTTATCAACCTATGGGCGTTATATAGCTTTTGCTGTCTACATTTGGATTGGTTTTCCAAACAGCCTTACAAAGTGTTGCAACCAACCACATTTGTTTTGGACATTCCTAGTATTTTTCACGCTTATTTCTGACGAAACTGTCTTGAAGTTCCATATCATGCTGTTATTTAATATTGTTTTCCTATCTTTGATCGCCTTGTTGGACTTTACTTCAGCTTATGTCTATTGTTTTGTGTAGATAAAGCTTTTGGAGAATTGAACAAATATAACTGATGTAACACGAGTGCTGTTTTCGTTTATGTATCTATTTAAAACTCATCTCTGAAAGTGCGTTTCTTATCAAACCGCTTATTGCTTCTTCTTTTTTACAGGCGTAATTGCATGTAGATTTACTACGTTTTAGCTTATTTTCTGCGTATCTATTTTATAACTTATTGAACGCTTCTTGACGTATTTTAATTACAGGTATGAATATCTATCTGCTGAATACGCGTTCTATTACTGGAAGGTGTGCTTGCTGGCATTAATTAAAGTTAATTACGGTCCATATACAGGGTGTTAACTGCTTGCTATTTACATAATGTGCGAATTATTTATTTTCCTGCTAAATAAATGCAGTTTTCTGATTCATATTGCTATTTACAGTTACTACGCGACCCTTACTACTCAATACACCCCTAAACAACCTCTTATCACAGCAATATATATATATATATATATATCAGTTCTGAATGGACCTACGCCTTGAAGAAGTTGTAGACTACAGCACTGGGACATGTCGTGCGGACCTTGCCTTAAGCGGTGTCAATGTTTTCATAATTTTGTTTACCTTTGCATATCTTATCGACTAAACATATGGGGCACAGGCGGTGATGTACTCACTGTAAACCGGTCCTTTGTGCACTCACCAAAACGAGTGTCATACATTTTTCGGTACAAAAAATCCCCTATCAACGCTTCTAGGGGACCACTCTCTGAATTTAGTTCTAAGTATTTCTACGTCGTACTTATATATCTTTGCCTTATTAATCTATAGGAACACTGTGGCACGATTTAAATAAAATTAAATAAAAACCCTTAACCACAAAAAATATTTAAATTACTAGATACGTATTTCGACCACTGTGTGGTCATCATCAGTAGAAAAAAAAAAAAAAAATTAGCTGTATAATTTACTATATTGTTGCTTTAAACACTATCGAGGATATTCTCCTCACCCGCAGGCTGGTGTTCTCAACAACAAACAAGTGAATTGTGACATTAAAACTTAAATCTACCTAATTTATACTAATTCTAAATCTATTGAAGCGGAACCAGTTTAAATCTTGCTTTCTCATTGGTTGTTGACCAATAGGGAAAGCAAAGCAGATGACTCTATTGGCCCTTTATCGGTGTTTAAGAGGGGTCCTTTATGTTTAACAATTTTAATTGATTCATAGGCATTTAAGGAGGAAAACGTTGGTACCGCTTTTAACAATTTAACATTTTCTAGTTTAATGGGGTGGCTGGTTTCAAATATATGTTTGGCGACCTGAGATCTTTCATATTTACCATATTTGAAGTGAGCAATGTGTTCTTTAAATCTTGTTGTTATATTCCTCTTGGTCTGACCAATATATTTTTGAAAACACCCTGGCTCTGCACAACTAATTTCATAGATCCCCGACTTTTGCAATTTTTCCACCTTGTCTTTTGGATTACCTAGCAAATCTTTAATTTTATTAGTATTACTACTAAGTTTACTGTACAGATATTTGATTTCCAAATTAAGCCATTTATCTTTTGCAAAATTGATTATTGCGTTACTACGTTTACAATTACTGCTGATTTTTACGTTAATGAAATTTGGAAAAACTTTGTGGGCTTTAATCAAATATCTGTACAGTAAGATTAGTAGATTGGAACTGGAAACGTATAAATCGCACCTAGCACTAACGTGCAATTTATCCGAGTCCGGTTTTCAGGAATGGAATAATTTCCAGAGATTTGTTTTTGAAGTCAACAATCATAAATTGTTAGACAAAATTAATAGGCAAAACACTAAGTTGAAGTTTCTTTTAAAGAAACACAATGTCAATGTACCTCCTAAAAAACTGGAAATTACTTCACCTCAATTAGAGTCAATAGTTGTTAACGAATCGTCGAAAATCTTTAATAATGAAGAGTTGACTTTCCTTGATCGAGGCCTAAAATTTGGAGTAGATCATTTGAAAACTCCTTTGGAAGACATTATGGCTGGCATTGAAAATCCATTTCAAAATTAGATGATAATTCAAAAACTTTATTAGAAACGCGTGCAAAATTCAACTTTCGAACAACTTACGCACTTGCGCAAGGAATGTCTCAGAACAAACAAGGAAAGATCATCTGATTATTAAAGATTTACGACAAAAGAATTGTTATTTTTAAAGGCTGATAAGGGGAATAGGTTGGTTATTCTGGATAAACAAGACTATGTTGATAGAGTAGAGACTTTGCTGTCTGAGGGTCCTTACAGACCAATAGTCAAAAACGTAAAATGAAGTTCCTTTAAATAAAATGATTAAATCAACAGAGTCTGTTTTGAAAGAATGTCCAAACCTAATTTCGCCCACACTAAAATTAAAATTAAAATTTCGAATCCTGAAATGCCAAAGCTTTACTGTTTACCAAAGATTCACAAAAATAATAAATCGATGAGACCAATAGTTTCAGGTATCAACTCACCGACTTACTATTTATCACGATGGCTGTCAAATGAATTTAAGAATTTAAAGTTTAATAGTTTGTCTGTACAAAACTCTTTAGAGTTCATTAATAAAATTAAAAATATCACATTAGAAGAGAACGAAATCTTAATTTCATTTGATGTCAGTTCATTATTCCCTAGTGTTCCAATACCACGTACTTTAACATATTTAAAGGATGTTCTTATAGATAGTGATATTGATGATGATAAAGTTGAGGACTATATCAAGCTTGTTTCGCATTGCATGTCCCAGAACTGTTTTCAATTCAACAACAAGTTGTACGAACAACATGAAGGCACAGCAATGGGAAATAGCTTATCACCTTTCATAGCAAATTTATTTATGTCTCGTTTTGAAACCGAGTTAAAAGAAAACTCCAAATACTTCCCAAGAATATGGTTAAGGTACGTGGATGATATTTTGCAGTTTTTGACACTTCTAAATCAAATGTTGATGATTTTCTTAAAGAAATGAATTCAAAATTTCAAAGCATAAAATTTACGTATGAACTAGAGAATAATGGACAATTACCTTTTTAGATACATTAGTAATTAGAAATGGTAATAAATTAGAATTTGACATTTATAGAAAAGAAACCAACGTAAATCGCTTTATTTTGTCTTCCTCCATTCATAGCATACAACATAAGTTGGCTTCATTTAACTTTTTAATTAATACATTATTGAATTTTTCCGTTAAATAAAAACAGATTTAATAAGGAATTTGCTCTTATTAAACAAATAGCGAATTACAATGATTTCTCTTCTGATATTATAGATAATATTCTTAGAAAGTGTAAAAATAGGATCAACATCCGTAAATCAACGACTTTGCAATTAACCACCTCTAACGATAATGTTAAATATGTTAAACTTCCGTTTCACAAAACCACAAAGGGTCTTGATAAAATATTCAAACAGTGTAATTTCAAAATTGCTTTCAGTAATACTAATAAAATTAAAGATTTGCTAGGTAATCCAAAAGACAAGGTGGAAAAATTGCAAAAGTCGGGGATTTATGAAATTAGTTGTGCAGGGCCAGGGTGTTTTCAAAAATATATTGGTCAGACCAAGAGGAATATAACAACAAGATTTAAAGAACACATTGCTCACTTCAAATTTGGTAAATATGAAAGGTCTCAGGTCGCCAAACATATATTTGAAACCAGCCACCCCATTAAACTAGAAAATGTTAAATTGTTAAAAGCGGTACCAACGTTTTCCTCCTTAAATGCCTATGAATCAATTAAAATTGTTAAACATAAAGGACCCCTCTTAAACACCAATAAAGGGCCAATAGAGTCATCTGCTTTGCTTTCCCTATTGGTCAACAACCAATGAGAAAGCAAAATTTAAACTGGTTCCGCTTCAGTAGATTTAGAATTAGTATAAATTAGGTAGATTTAAGTTTTAATGTCACAATTCACTTGTTTGTTGTTGAGAACACCAGCCTGCGGGTGAGGAGAATATCCTCGATAGTGTTTAAAGCAACAATATAGTAAATTATACAGCTAATTTTTTTTTTTTTTTCTACTGATGATGACCACACAGTGGTCGAAATACGTATCTAGTAATTTAAATATTTTTTGTGGTTAAGGGTTTTTATTTAATTTTATCTTTGTCTTATAAGATTATCTTTATTTTGGGAATATCTTTAGAAATTACCAAAGAATTTTACTTCTATTTTGGGGTTATTCTTTAAAATTATCGTAGAATTTTATCTTTACCTTGGAATTATCTTTAGAAATTATCTTGGGATATTACTTTTATCTTAGGATTATCTTGAGATTTATTTTGGAATTACTTTTGGGAATTACCTTTAAATATTACCTTTATCTTAGAACTTTACGTATCTTAGAATTATTTTGGAAAATTATCTTTTTGTTCTTATAATTAGATATTTATTGGAAAAAGTAAATCAACTGATATTATGCATCCAAGATTAAATAACATGCGTGAAAAGTAGAAGTAAAAGGAAAGAACCTAACTGGCTCTAGTTTTATAGTTTGTTAGGGCAGTTAAAGAAAAGTTTTAAAAGTTTGTGTGGTTCAGATGCCAAAGCGGTAAAATTTTATTATTCACTTGTATATTTGTAAATAATATTTGTGTCGACTGATTTAAATATATTTAAAGAAAACGGCTAGTTAAACTTAAGACTTAGAATTTAATTTAGAGTTGTGGGATTTTAGGTTAAGGAAAGTCTTTTTCTTTTTGATAAAATGTGTTACTGCCTGGAATTGCGGCAAAAATAATTGTGTGCACAATATTAATTTAGTTGAGTAACTAGTGGCAATGTCCTTTTTCTGTTTCTTGATTTAGTGCGAGATGTTTCAAGGGAAGTTAGGTGTCGCATAAAAACTTTATTTAGCTATTAAGGATTTTTGATTATAGATAGTTTTCCAGACTTGGGGAACAAAAGGAACTTATTTCTCTTTTCCTTCTTTTTTCTTCTTTGTAGTTTTGCCACGATTGTTACGTGTTAAGTGAATTAACTCATAACGTAACTTTTTATTTATTGGATAACCAGTTTTCATATCTCTATCCTTAATCTTCTTTGGGAATTAAACCTCTCATAGTTTTTAAAAGAGGATTAAAAAGAATGCTAAACAAACCACAACAAATATGTAAGTAGTGTTTCCATATTTTTATGTTTAATAAACCTATTTTCTTTTTGTATTGAAGTAAAATAATTCCTTTTGTTTCCTGAATGTGGTTTCGTGTATGTTATAAACTATTCCCTACATTGTAGGTTTAAAATGATTTAATAAGTATAAATGCGTTAGGATACTATTTTTATTGTTATCGACAATATACCGGAAACAGTACTATCGAAATGCCGAGTTTCTTTATTCTAATTGGGTGTAGAGCATTAGCCAATTTGAATGGATTAATCTTGGCAGGGATAAATAGGTGTTGAAACGTTAGAAGTGATTTACACGAACCAAAAGGTTCACTTTAGTTCGGGAGTTTACGTTGACAATACATGTGGAAGATGCCAGGAGATGTCTTCTAGCATGATGTTGCTGTAAGGTGTTTGTGATGGTTAAATTGCTTTTGTCGCATAATTCTACCAGCCTATCTTTCCTGTCGTTTTTCCTGCCTAATCCAAATAAATCTACTACGGCTCCTTACCTACCCTCACCTACCACTGCATTAAAATCTCCCGTAATTATTAAATTTTCATATACTTTTACGTATCTTAGTTGGTCTTCTATATCTTTGTAGATCGTTTCTACTTTTTCCTCACTGTAGCTAGAGTTGGGCATGTATGTAGTTTACTACACAGTGTCCTACCTATATATATATATATATATATATATATATATATATATAACTTTATATTTTCTTGACCATTTATATTATTTCTTGCAAAATTTTTCTTGGAACTGGTCATTAATAATTAATTTGAATGTTTTCTACATGTAGAATAAACACTTTTCTTGCTTTTAATTTTTATTATTGATATGATATGATATATATATATATATATATATATATATATATATATATATATATTTGTGCTATGAATTATGATATTGATATGATATGATATATATATATATATATATATATATATATATATATATATATTTATGCTATGAACTACCGGAATTATCGAGCCCCTACGTTGGGCTATTATATTATTATTGCTATGTCCCTCTAAATCATTCCTTCTATAATTTGGGCGACCATATTAATATTACTATGTATAAACAAGATTGTACTTATCTCCGACGTTGGGCTGTTTTATTAATATTGCTATCAATTCCCTCCAGAAACTTAACTGGATTTTATCTTGAACCAACCTTGTCTACCAATAACAAAATTTGATACGTTACCGCCTTACTTGTTATCAATTTCGTATTCAATTTATAGCTCCTCCTTGTACTGTTTAAATTATAAAATCACTCCCATTCACTTTATCTTATGACGTCGACTAGCATTTATTTGGAATTATAAAATTCGGGTAATTCGATTTTATATAATGAAACCAATATTATGTATAGCTTTTGTAAATTATTTAAAATACACTTTTCAATTAATTAATATTTGCAAATCTCATTTATCAAAATCATATACTTTTTACTCAAAACCCAAAGTCACCAAAAAAACCTATTATCTTTATAAAAGAAAAAGCTTGGAACGTTCAAAACTTCTTATCATATCACGCACTGTATGCGTATTTAAATCCTTTGTTTTGGCGAACTTCGTCACATTAATTTATATTAAGCAAATTCAATATTTAAATAAAAAAATAAAATGTCTTATAACTAACAATCTGACTTGGTCTATTTTCTTCGCATTGACGCATCCATTTGAATAAAAATTGTTTTTACCCAATTCAGGATTATTACATGCCCATTCAAAATATTGTCTATCCACACGCTTGAACCATTTTATTTAAATTATTGCCATCATCCTCTGGACTACCATTATTAACTTCTACTTATGCACCCCAATTTATTGTCATCTCATTCAGACTTATTACTTCTTATTCTCATCAATTTCCCCAAACTTAGAATTGGATTATCATCTTCTCCAAACTTGAAATTACATTTATTCTCCACGAACTCAGAAATCGTAGTTTTCTTTTTCTCCCCTTACTCGAAGCCCTATTATTAATATGTTTTAGTTTAAAATAAAATTCCCCAAAATCTACTTACGTTTAATCGGCAATTATAATTCTCATATTGGCACTTATACTATCTTTCACTTTAAAATTATTACGTATCACTTTATTTCATAGCGGCGCTCTTCGGCCTTTGTTGAGTTGCAAACTGACTTCGTTATCGCTGTACCTGTTAATATATCTTTTCTCTCCTACTCCGTCAGTGGGTATGGTCTACAAACTCGTCGCTCATTTATAACCAATCAAATATTTGCATTTAAAGTAGTTTCTGATGTAATTTTCTATGCTTCCCAATAATTGTAACCTGGTCGCAGCTGCTTGTTATCAAATATGCGGTGTTTTGATGAATCTAATTGCTTTTCCATAAACAACTGATGCAATTCGACTTTTAATTTTCATATCTGCTTGTTATTCACGCAATTTTTAATCTCCTTTCTTTATCAAAGTTCTTAACTACTTGTACGCGTTCTCATTATGCTTCTCGAAGCTCTATTTCTTATCTCCGTATTAACCTAATCGTTTGGAACTCTTTTGAATGCGTGTCTAATTACACTTTATTATGTTTACATATAAAAATACGCGTGCTTCCTCTGAAAAATATCATTCTCCGCCTTACCTAAATTAACTAAAACTTTATCTACAGGGTATTAAATATTTACTATTTACCTAATGCATGTGTTCCTGGTTTCAACGCTAACTGTGCGTCTTCATGTGTGTATCTGCGTCGCTTAAAACTATTTATACTTTATATACAGGGTGTTGACTGCTTACTATTTACAAACTGTCTCCATTTCTTAATTCTTTACTAAATAAATGCAGTTTTCTGCTGCCTATGGTAATTTCTGATTTCTAAACGACCTTTACTATCAAGTACACCCTTAAACAACCCCTTATCACAGCAATATATATATATATATATATATATATATATATATATATATTGCTGTGAACCTCCACTATCCGGGTACTCCGCTTTTCGAATCGAGCCCCTACGAATTGGGCATCAAGAATGCTGTGAAACCACCAAAAAGCTATTCATTACCTTAACTGTGTTGGTCCATTGACTTTCTTCTGTTAATCGCCTCGGCTGCTCCTCAAGATAACTTTCATCCTCATACATAAAAAACAAACACATTCCTACCACAAACATCAACGTTAACTCTATTTACATCAATATTCACAATACATTAAAATTTCAAAATTAAAATTCAGCATAAATTTTAATATCAGAAAATTTCAAAATTAAATTCATTATCATTTTAATGTGCATCCAGAATTAAAGTCCTTGTAGGATGCCTACTAATTACTATAACAATATATGCAGACCGGAGTCTGAGTACAAAGGGAGCATCTACCACCCCTTTACGTTAATTAACCAGGTTCGTCTAATTGAGCTCAAAGACATACCCAAATTTTCATCATAATCCAGAACATCAATACTAAATACCCTTTCTACTTAAACAAGCAAATTTCACCTTAAAATTAAAATTTTATTGTTAGTACAATTTCACTACTGTCCATTTTGAGTAAATCAATTATAAAGTTATTCAACACACACAAAAATATCAAAGTTCAAACAAAATAGTATAATTTACCTGAAGGTTACTTGCACTCGTAGCTTCAATGTACATCGTCCCTTTTGTTAATCACACCATTCCAACTGGGTTATATTTACGGCTTCTGATTCTCAACGCTTTTCAAATCTTCTCCATCACCATTCATCTAAAGTTGTTTCAGGGCTTTTCCGGAACTCATCTGTGTATATCTGACCCTTGTTTGGTGGATCCAGACACGTTTTTGAACCATTTAAGTATTAATACCCCCGAAAAATAACAAAGAACTTCATACTTCTTTCACCAATATACGCCAAAACTGCCTACTTTTGTGTATATATTTGTCGTTGTAAATTTTTACCAATTGGTACAGTGATACTAAACTTTATTACCTTGTATCTTCTTTTCTAAGTGCACTAACGTACATTCATTGTAGCACGTAAAGAACAAGCTGTTTTAAATCATATAATATTCGAGCAAACTGTTTAAATTATTTAATATTAAAACCGGAAAACTAAAAAGCACTGTTTAACGCGTTCAATCAAGTCGAAGATCTAAGAGAGCTTCCTCATATTCACCTCCGTATATATAGCGGTTAGCCTGTCTGTCGGTCTGTTCCCCAAAACGGCCAGTTTCTAGAATTTCGTCATTCTATGTTCCCATTCCGTAGCTCGCGCATCGGTTTTTACGAATTTTGTACTCGCCCTAGTTAAATCTCAGAAAATTTCCACACGGCACGCAACGTCTGAGAATACCTAATTAAATTTTATACAGAAATGTTATTTCTACCTCTCAATTTTGCCTTTTACTTTCAACCAATCGCAACCCCATGACGTTGCTCTACTCACGCCTTTTTACTATATGTGTCTCGGTCTTGCGCCTATTATCTGTCTCTATCTACCCTGTTCTTATTAGTGCAAATTGATATTCCTTATTATCGATTATTTTAGTCCATGTGGACTATCTGGGTTAAATAACCCCGTATCGCACCTTCTCGTGAATATTAAGCCACGGTTTCTCCAAGATTCTTTGAAACCATCTACAAAATTTTCGCCGAATGAGCTTTTTAAACTACGCAGGTGTTCAAACATACTATTAATTCTCAGAGCCTTATTCCGTGGTATTTTAATCTTGGATTTTCACAGGCTTTTATGCTTATTATTAATAATGGTTTAATTAACTCCAATTAAAATTGACTTCTATCCTTTCATTTTTAGCGAATACAAATTAAATATTAATTATTATGTGTACACTTTGTTTAATACCGGTTACTTAAAATAGGGTTAATTAATATAAATTTTGCACGTAATTTCCATTTGTTTCTTTATTAGAAATAATTAAATTACACGTAGAGCTTTTTAATACTGTTTCTTTTGATATAAAGCGTCTTGTACATGATTTAAATCTCTTATTTTTACTGAAACTAATAAATTTTTATGCTTCACGGTTTTAATAACGCGTATTGTCTAATAATATTCATTATACACGGTGATGAAAATTATTTGATGTAATTATTTAATTTTCTACCCTGGTCTAAATATGAGTAATATATATATATATATATATATATATATATATATATATATATACATATATTGATATGCATTAGCCCTAGCTGAGTCTAGAAATAAATAAGCTTATTCTAGCTTGTGCGCTTCAAACCATTATAATGCTATATAAATAATAGTAGTTAGTATTTGGCTAAATAAATTAAAGAACAATTTAAATTACAAGTGGACAATAATATTTCTTAACAATTAACAAATCTATTTCAATAAAAAAATAACCATTTCTAGTAACACTGTGGTGATATAATATAGCATGGTGACATCATTATTAGGTTAGGATCTAGAGATTTTTACGTCTAAGTGTGTACAATAATAATTTGCAAGCATTTGTCAAGTGACAAGATTAGCCACTTTTAATTTAATTTCGTTTGATTAAAGGTCGTTGAGTGGGTTTATCATTAAATAAACATGGCCAAGGAGGCCTAGCAGAGTAGAACAAAAAAGTGGTTTAATGTTAAAATGTACGTCAACAACAGATATAATAAAACTAAAAAGGGCGTGGGGATAAAGAAAGGGATACGGATAGTTTTGTTCAGGCGAGATTCTTTTGAATAATGGCGTGGTATTGAGAGGGCTTCAATATAAGCAGTCAGTTAAGCTAACGTAGAAAGAACACTTTATTAATTAAATAATTTTAGTGCACTCGTAAAGGAACAAAAATTTTAAAAGAATAGAATTTAAGAGTAGCATGCAGTAGATGTATGCTTGAAAAGAAATTATATTTTGTTTGAAAGTGTAACCAGGGGAAGAAATATTTTGTTTAAAAGGGAAGAAATTATATTTTGGTTAAAAATAGAAATAATTCAGACTGACATGTACTCAATTTGGAAAAAAGTCTTTTAAAGAAAATAAGGTTCCGGCAAGGACAGGTGGTTATTTGCAATTTGGAGTTCAGCAGTAGTTCAGTTTTAAATCTGGTTTAAAGAGCAAATTAGATGGGTATCCCTGATCATGTTAGTTAAATTTATATTAATTGGTAAGAATATTCTATATTTTATTCAGTCGCTCTATAAATTAAAGTTTGCCAAAGTTGTAAGAATTTTGTGCCTTATGAATTTTAACATTGGAAAGAACGTATTATTTTGTAACAAGAACAATTAATTTCAAATTGTAATCCTTTTTTTTTACTGTAATTTAAATACAAGAATAATTTTGTGCTAAGGTGACAAAATAACTTGTTGCTTGACCACATGTTGAGATAACAAAAGTCAATGCGTTTAATTTGTACTATGTACAAGAATATTATTTAAAAGTTGGAATTCATTCTGAAAATAATTTAAAGTAAAGACAATTTCAGATCACTTGTAATAGTGGCTATTGTAAATTCGCTGAGAGTACTGTACACGAAGTAAAGACCATCTTATGTGAAATAATTCGTCAAATACTTGATATACATTAAACAAATTCATTAATTTTGTTTGTTGCTGTAAAACACCAAGACTGATAATTTATGGAGACTCTAATATCGTAACTTGCTGTAAATACTAGTAACTATTTAAAAGAAACTCAAGAGAAGATAATTTTATGTTTTACTTAAAGTCGTATTTCTTTATGTCTTAAAAATAAAAAGGTTCTACATACTATTACAGAAATTTGTGAAGTACTATCAGGTTATAGTTGTGTTACTTTGTAATTCTACCAATAGGTTTCCACAAGCTAAGTTAGTCGAGGCATGTATAATTGAGACATATATTTAGTCGTGGCATAGATAATCCAAGCTCATTTATCAGGACATGTGGTAAGGTGTATTAAAAAGGTTTTAGGAAAAGAAATTACAAGGAACCAATGAGTGGCTCGAAATCACAGCAGAAATAAAGACCCAACGGGTGGTACGATATCACAGCAGAAACGACGAACCAACGAGGCCCGATATCACAGCAATATATATATATATATATATATATATATATATATATATTGCTGTGTGACCACCAAAATCCGGGAACTACGCTTTTCGAATCGAGCCCCACAGATTGGGCGTTAAGAATGCTGTGAAACCTTTTTAATTAGAATTGAGCCTCGCGGATTGGGCGTCAAGAATGCTGTGAAACCTACAAAAAGCTATTAACTTAACTGGTCCGTTGACTTTCCTCTGTTCATCGCCTCGGCTGCTCCCCTAGATAAACCTTCATCCTCATTCATAAAAAAAAACAAACACATTCCTACCACAAACATCAATGCTAACTCTATTTACATCAATATTCACAATACATTAAAATTTCAAAATTAAAAATTCAGCATAAATTTCAGTATCAGAAAATTTTAAGATTAAATTTCTTATCATTTTAATGTGCATCCAGAATTAAAGTCTTTGTAGGATGCCTACTAATTAATGTAACAATATATGCAGACCTGAGTCTGAGTACAAAGGGAGCATCTACCACCCCTTTACGTTAATTAACCAGGTTCGTCTAATTGAGCTCAAAGACATACCCAAATTTTCATCAAGAACATAAATACTAAATACTCCTTTCGACTTAAACAAGAAAATTTCACCTTAAAATTAAAAATTTGTTGTTAGTACAACTTCATTACTGTCCATTTTAAGTAAATAAATTATAAAGTTATTCAACACACACGAAAACATCAAAGTTCAAACAAAATAGTATAATTTACCTGAAGGTTACTGCACTCGTAGCTTCAATGTACCTCGTCCCTTTTGTTAATCACACCATTCCAACTGGGTTATATTTACGGCTTCTGATTCTCAACGCTTTTAAAATTTCTCCACCACCATTCATCTAAATTTGTTTCAGGGCTTTTCCGGAACTCATCTGTGTATATCTGACCCTTGTTTTGTGGATCCAGACACGTTTATGAACCATTTAATTATTAACACCCCCGAAAAATAGCAAAGAAATTCATACTTCTTTCACCAATATACGCCAAAACTGCCTACTTTTGTGTATTCATTTGTCGTTGCAAATTTTGACTAATTAGTACAGTAATACTAACTTTATTACCTTGTATCTTCTTGTCTAAGTGCACTAAAGTACACTCATTGTACCACGTAAAGAACAAACTGTTTTTAAATCACCAAAATATACGAGCAAACTGTTTAAATTATTCTATAAAACTCGGAAAACTAAAAAGCACTGTTTAACGCATTGAATCAATTCGAAAATCTAAGAGAGCTTGTTCATATTCACCTGGGTATATATAGCAGTTAGCCCGTCTGTCGGTCTTGTCCCCAAAACGGACAATTCTTCAGAATTTCGCATGCTAGGTTCCCATTCAGCAGCCCGGCATGCGATTTTTACGAAATTTGCACTCGCCCCAGTTAAATCTCAGAAATTTCGACATGGCTCGCAACGTCTGGAAATAACTAATTAAATTTTATACAGAAATGTTATTTTTACCTCTCAATTTTGCCTTTTATTTTCAACCAATCGCAACCCCGTGACGTTGCTCCACTCAGGCCTTTTACTATATGTGTCTCGGTCTTGCGCATATTATCTGTCTCTATCTACCCTGTTCTTATTGGTGCAAATTGATATTCTTTATTATCGATTATTTCAGTCCATGTGGACTGTGAAATAACCCACCTTTAGCATTTCTCGTAACTATTTAGCTACGGTTTCTCCAAGATTCTCTGTAACCATTTATTATCTGCCAAATTTACGCAGAATGAGTCTTTTAAAAATACGCAGGTGTTCAAACATAATACTTCTAAATAACACTTCTACGATTTGCATTTTATTGGGTTTTACAAGTTTTATAGATATTATATGTTACTAATGGTTCAATTAACTCCAATTAAAATAATACCCTTTAATTTTTAGTGACTCCTAATCAAATATTAATTATTATCTGTACATTTTGTTTAATACCGGTTACTTAAAATTGAGTTAATTAATATAAATTTTGCACGTAATTTTCTATTTGTTTCTTTACTAGGAATAATTAAATTACACGCAGAGCTTTTTTAATACTGCTTCCTTTTTTTTTTATAGCAAGCGTCTTGTACATAATTTAACTCCCTTATTTTTAATGAAACGAATGAATTTTTATGCTTCACGGTTTTTTAATAACGCGTACCTTTTCCCAAAGCTTCTACACGGTGATTAAAATTATTTGATGTGATTATTTAATTTTCTACCCTGGTCTAAATATGAGTAATATATTTCAATAATGGACTAGATAACATAAATATTTTAATGATAAGTTGTTTGTATATTGGGTATGAAGTCCAAGCAATAAGAGTTGGTGTAAAATTCAAAAGTTTAGTTTTATTATTCTTAACGTTTCGGCGACTCCTTTCGCATTTATCAAAAGTATCTATAAATGGATTTCTATTACAGAAATGGGTTTTTATAACTATATCAAATTATATTATGGAGAAGACGTTGTATTATAGCTAAAGATTTGGGCCAATAACACCATCCAACAAGCCAACTTACTAAACCGAATTCACTTTCTAGAACGATGTAGAAGAAACAAAATCACCCCAACCATATTAAAAATATATTAGTCAACACAAGCAACTTACTAAACAATACAAATCAAAGAAATAGACAAAGGATAAACAACCACTTAAAGAGGTCATCCGCCTTCATTATTAATTTAGAAATCCAAAATAGCCACAGCATGTTAACACATTGCTACAAAAACATGCACAATGCTTATAAACTTTGTTATAAGGGCTTTGCCCAACATATTATACATTCATGCGATTATATACAGTCTATACGTTATAGTCGTCATTTTGAAAAAGTCAAGTCTATCAATATCAGTAAATTCTCAAGATTAATTAATGAACAAACAAACCAGTCACCTTTATAGACAATTCTAAATGGGTAGTGAATATTAGTGATGCTCCACTACCTGACGAAATAAAAAACTTTCTATCGTTAGGACCGAAATTCAACATAACGCCGTTAACCAAAGACGAATAGAATCCATTCTTGACTCTACTGAATTACCCCAAAGACAAAAAGACATCAAACAGAGGCAAAATAAACAACATAATCTTGAACGTTGCCAACAAACCTATAAACAACCAACAAAAAAACGAATTCAGATCACAATTCCACAAACAAAAAGATTCCTATCTAACCCTAATTTAATTGTATCTAAAGTTGATAAAGGTGCTGTCACTGTCATCATGGACAAGCAACAATATGTCGATAAATCCTTAGAATTGTTATCTGATACTACAACTTATAAACTCTTACGTCAAGATCCAATCTTCACCACCCAAAAACGCGTCAACGATCATATTAAGTTACTCCACAATAAAGGCATGTTAAACGATATTGAAAAGAAACAACTGTACATCTGCAATGCAATTCCAGGCAAATACTACGGACTACCAAAAATCCACAAACCTTTACTTACACTTAGACCTATCATTTCATTTGTAAATACTCCACGTATTTGGTAGCTACCTTCATTTCAAAAATACTTCAAACTGCTTTTCAACCTAAAAACTACAACATCAAATATAGTTTCACCTTCGTAGACAAATTCAAAAACTTTAAACTTCCCAAAAATCACATTCTTATCTCTCTAGACGTCACATCGTTATTTACTAACATTCCACTAACCTTAATCCTCAATATCATCAAAGAAAAATGATCAACTATTGAACCTCACTGCAAGAATTCAGTAAATTATTTCCTAAGTACTGTTAACCTGATCTTCAACAACTATTTCGCTTTTCAAGATTGTTATTATCTCCAGTTATTCGGCACACCTATGGGCTCCCCAATATCACCTGTCATTAGCCAGATTGTTATGGACTCCCTTCTAGACTCTGTGCTTCCACGACTATCTTATGAAATGACATTCCTCGTCAAGTACGTCGATGACATCATATGTTCAGTCCCACCCGACAATATTGAAGAAACCATAGCCACATTCAACAGCTTTATTAAACATCTACAATTCACAAGTGAAAGAGAAATAAATGGAAGATTACCCTTCCTCGATACCATAGTCATCAGAAGACCTAACAACTCTTTAATCTTTGACTGGTATACCAAACCTACCAAGTCGGGTAGATATCTAAATTTTTTCTCTAACCATTCATTCAAACATAAAGTCGGCATAATCAATGCCATGAAGCAACGCATACAGAAGATTTCTGACCCACAATTTTTAAACAAAAACAAGAAAAAATTCTGTTCAATACTTTATTAAATAATGGCTACCCCAAACGATTCTTATGCAAACTCATGTACACAAATACTCTGACAACCAACAACAAGCCTAAAAACTTATCAACAGAACACAATAACATTATGTACAAAAAATTGCCATTCATACAAAAACTAACTCCACTGTTGGTTAAGGTACTCAAAAAACCAGACATTACCATTTCCTTCGAATACAACAATACTATTCAAAATCTTTTCACCAAAATAAGAAACCCTACACTTAAATTACTCGACAGTAACCTAATCTACAAGATCGTCTGCAGCTGTCAAGCCTGTTACATTGGCCAAACTTCCCAGTGGTTGAAGAGTCGTCTAACTCAACATAGAAGTGGCTGTACACGCAATCCCAACAAATGTGCACCTTCTACACATGTATATGCAACCAATCGTACTCCCGCATTCGAAGAAACTGAAATATTAGAAAAGGAGCCCCATTACAAAACAAGATTGTTCTTAGAATCTTACCACATCAATAAAGAACAACAATGTTTAAACAACAAACAAGATGTAGAAGACTCACATAGATTCTATTCCACTCTATACAACTCAAATCACTTCAAATCCAGTAAATGGCATTAACTCCTTCCAATGAAGATTACACCGATGTTATGTTCATGTTCTTGAAACACTCCTACACCAGCATCTTCAACCATACAGACCTTTCATCATTTTAACTTTCAACATACAATATTTTAACAAACTTCACTTCAAGTTCCATCTAAATTTATTTTAATTATCATGTTAGTCAACATGATCATCTGTCCTTTTCAGAAAAAATAATTTGACAATTATTAATTCTATACGGTGAGTGACTTTTTCATATGCTATGTTAGCTTTAATTTATACCGCTTCTATTTGTAGATACTTTTGATAAAGGCAAAAAGAGTCGCCAAAACGTTAAGAATAACAAAACTAAACTTTTGAATTTTACATCAACTCTTATTGCTCGGACTTCATACCCAATATACAAACAACTTATTATTAATATATATATATATATATATATATATATTGCTGTGAAACCTACAAAAAGCCTCACCAGAGTAAAAAAAAAAAATTCGATCCTCTCAAACTGGGCACCAAGATTTGCTGTGATTCTCGCCCTGTTGGATCTCTTCTGATAGTCGCCTTTTTACTCTTTCCGCCTCGGCTGCTCACCTAGTTAAAACTTTCATCCTCATTCATAAAAAAAACAAACAGATTCCTACCACAAACATCAACGCTAACTCTATTTACATCAATATTCACAATACATTAAAATTTCATATTTAAAATTCAGCATAAATTTCAGTATCATAAAATTTCAAGATTAAATTTGTTATCATTTTAATTTGCATCCAGAATTAAAGTCCTTGTAGGATGCCTACTAATTAATTTAACAATATGTGCAGACCTAAGTCTGAATACAAGGGAGCATCTCCCATCCCTTTACGTTAATTAAACAGGTTAGTCTAATTGAGCTCAAAGACAGACCCAAATTTTCATCATAATCAAGAACATAAACTGCTAAATACTCCTTTCTACTTAAACAAGAAAATTTCACCTTAAAATTAAAATTTTGTTGTTTGTACAAATTCACTACTGTCTATTTTTTGGCAAACAAATTATAAAGTTATTCAACACACACCAAAATATCAAAAATCGAACAACAAAGCATAAGTTATCTGAAGGTTAATGCACTCGTGGCTCCAATGTACATCGTCCTTTGTTAATCACACCATTCCAACTGGGTTATGTTTACGGCTCCTGATTCTGAACGCTTTTAAAATTTTCTACACCACTATTCATCTAAAATTGTTTCAGGGCTTCTCAGGAACGCATCTATGTATATCTAAATCTTGTTTGTAGATCCAATCACGTTTACTAATAACATTTGATTATTAACACCCCCGAAAAATAGCAAAGAAATTCCTAATTCTTTCACGCTATACGCCAAAACTGCCTACTTTTGTTTATTCATTTATCGTTACTAATTTCGATAATTGGTACAGTAATACTCGCAAATATAATTAGACTTTATTACCTTGTATCTTCTTTTCTAAGTGCACTAGTGCATAATAACTTGTATTGTAGCACGTAAAGAGCAAACTGTTTTAAAGTATTCAATAATCACCAAAATATAAGAGCAAACTGTTTAAAGTATTGAATCAAAATCGAAAATCTAAGAGAGCGAAACTGTTTAAAGTCCGGGTTTATATAATAGCTCGCCTGCATATCGGTTTTGTCCCGCGACGGCCAGTTTTCAGAATTTCGCATACTATGTTCCCTTTTCGACAGTCCGGCACAGCGATTCTAAAAATTTGCACACGCGCCAGTTGAAAATCTAAGAATTTTCACACGGCTCGCAAACACGTCCGAGAACACTAATTAATTTTGTATAGAAATCGTTACGTTTACACCTCTCATATCTGCAACTTATTTCAACCAATCATTTCCTCGTGACGTTGCTCAAATCACGCCTTTTATTATCTGTGTTTCTGCCTTGCGCATTTTATCTGTCTTTTTCTAACTTGGCCTCAGTGGTGCAAATCGATACTCTTTACTATCGGTTATTTCAGTCCACGCGTATTCTTATTTGAGTTAAATAACCCCGTATCTAGCCTTCCCGTTAATATAAGCTACGGTTTATCCGATCGTTTCCAATATACGCAGAATTTTCATGTTTATCCAAACAAATTAAACTGAAATTGACTTTTAAAAATACGCAGGGGTGTGCTCCTAATTAACGTTTTAATATAATTCTCAGAGCTTTTATTTCATGGTATTTTAACCTTGGATTTTCACAGGCTTTTATGCTTATTATATTATTAATAATGGTTCAATTAACTCCAACTAAAATAATAATGAATGGCATTGACTTCTACCCTTTAATTTTTAGCGAATACGCACTAAATATTAATTTATTATTTGTACACTTTGTTTAATACCCATTACTTAAAAATTGAATTAATTAATATAAATTTTGACCGTAATTTCTATTTGTTTCTTGGAACAATTAAATTAAATACACGTTGAGCATTTTAATTCTGCTTCTTTTTATAGAAAGCGTCCAGTGAATAATTTAAATCCCTTATTTTTAATAAAACGAATAAATTTTTATGCTCCACGGTTTTTTAATAACGCGTATTATCTAATATACTTCTATACAAACCCTACCTTCTAATTGAATAACTTAAATCTTTACACTAGGCATTTAATTACGCGTACTTTTTCCCAAAGCTTCCTTATACACGGTGATTAAAATTATTTGATGTAATTAATTAATTTTTTACCCTGGTCTAAATTTGAGTAATATATATATATATATATATATATATATATATATATATATATAGATTTGCTGTGATTCTCTCTCTGTTTTAGAATTGCCCACGTTCTGTGCCAAGAATTGCTGTGATTCTCTTGTCCGTTGAATTTCTTCTGATAATCGCCTCTTGACTCTTTCCGCCTCGGCTGCTCACCTAGTTAAAACTTTCATCCTCATTCATAAAAAAAACAAACACGTTCCTACCACAAACATCAACGTTAACTCTATTTACATTAATATTCACAATACATTAAAATTTCAAAATTAAATTTCAGCATAAATTTCAGCATCATAAAATTTCAAGTTCAAATTTGTCATCATTTTAATTTGCATCCGGAATTAGAGTCCTTGTAGGATACATACTAATTAAGTTAACAATATATGCAGACCTGAGTCTGAAAAAAAGGGAGCATCTCCCACCCCTTTACGTTAATTGAACAGGTTAGTCTAATTGAGCTCAAAGACAGACCCAAATTTTCATCATAATCAAAAACATAAACTTGATAAATACTCCTTTCTACTTATACAAGAAAATTTTGCATTAAAATTCAAAATTTGTTGTTTATACAAATTTACTACTGTCCATCTTGATCAAACAAATTATAAAGATATTCAACACACACCAAAACATCTAAGATCGAACAACAATGCATAAGTTACCTGAAGGTTAATGCACTCGTGGCTCCAAAGTACATCGTCCTTGCTAATCCCACCATTCCAGCTGGGTTATGTTTACGTCCTCGGATTTCTGGCCGCCTTTAAAATTTTTCTAAACCACCATTCGTCTAAAAGGTTTCTGGGATTCTGAGGAACTCATCTATGTATATCTAAATCTTGTTTTGTGGATCCAATCACGTTTACGAATAACACTTGATTACTAACACTCCCGAAAAATAGCAATGAAATTCATAATACTTTCACGCTATACCAAAACTGCATACTTCTATTTTTTTATTTATCGTTACTAATTTGGTTAATTGGTACCGTAATACCCGCAAATATAACTAGACTTTATTACTTTTATCTATCTTCTCTAAGTGCACTAATGCATAATAACTTGTATCGTAGCACGTAATCACCATGTATTCTGTTTGAAGTATCGAATAAAATCAAAAATAAAGAGAGAGAAACTCCTATCAGCACGGGTTTATATAATGGCTCGCTTGCAAGTCGAATTTGTCCCACGACGGACGATTTTCAGAAATTCGCATTCTATTTTCCTTTACGATGACTCGGCACAATGATTCTTCTGAAATTTGCACTCGTCCGAGTTGAAATCTAAGAAATTTACACACGCCTCGCAACACGTCTGCGAACAACTAATTAATTTTATATAGAAATTGTTATGCTTCCACCTCTCATGTTTGCATCTTATTTCAACCTTACTCGCCAATCTAGTCTGTTCGTTCTATCTACAACCTGTGCTCTTGTTTTACATATTTCCCCTCATTTAACTACCAATGCATTCCCTCTTGCTTGTCTTTATACCACAAACTTGCTTTCTTACTTACATTCATTAGCTTCAAGCTTATCGACTATCATATACATAGTTATTTTTGCAGGTGTTCTGAGTTCTAATACGCTGAAGGCTTTTACGTAACTTCCCCACGTCGTTATAATTTCTCGATAGCTTTAGTACTTGGAAAGATTAAATTAAATACAAGTTGAACATTTTAACTCGGCTTCTTTTTATAGAAAGCGTCCAGTGAATAATCTAAACCCTTTATTTTTAACGAAACGAATAAATTTTTATGCTCTAATGAAATTCTACATTACTTACTTCTACACGTTGATTATGATTATATACAAACCCTACATTCTAATTGAACGATTTTAATCTACACAGTAGGCCTTTAATTAAGCGTACTATTTTCCACTGCTTTAATATACACGGTGTTTAACATTATCTAAACAATATAAACCCTATGTTTAGAAGTAAATGACGAATTTATCCAACATGCCTTTAAATGAAGCGTATTATTACCCAAAGCTTCCTTATACACGGTGATTAAAATTATTTGATGTCGTTAATTAGTTTTCTACCCAGGTCTAAATTAGAGTAATATATATATATATATATATATATATATATATATATATTGCTGTGGAAGTTTGGGAAGTCGGAAACTAAGGTTTTCAAATCGAGCCCCAGCGTTGAGCCGTCATAAAATTGCCGTGGAAGTCAGAAACGATGCTTTAACATCGATCCTTCACCTAAATCATTCGAGCTCCATAAATTGGTCGTCATAAAACTGCTGTGGAAGTCGGGACAGTCTCTGGATTCTCTATTAAAATTTGTGCCCCATCTGGGTCAACGTATAATTTTTGAAAAAAAAAATAAAAATTTAAAAAATTTCTTACCCCTCTTATTGAGATCGCCTTCGAATTCCTTCAGTTGCCCTGGCTAGCTCAGTTGGGCCTCTTTTTGAATACCTAAATTTATAGACATACCTCTTCTCTTTCACACTCACACCATTCAATAAAATCACCAAATAATACAACAACTATACAACCTTTTCTTTACACCTATTAACAGATAAATTTTATTTACACATGTGTTAAAACAGTATGAAACAATAATTATTAGTTCAATTTATGGTATGTTTTTAAAGTCCTTGGTTTTTATAGTGATTTTTAAACAATTCAATTAAGCATGAGTAGATGGGCCCCACATGTTACCCTAAATTGACTTCACACTGGAGTATTGTGAACTCATTATAACCCAGTTTAGTTTGTATATACCTTTTAAACCTTGCATAAATTAAAGCAAAATTTATAGACCCGTTTATCTTTTACTATTTAATTTATATCCTGAATAAAATTTTGGATGTTCTAAATACACCCTTTTTCAATATTCAACATCAGTAAATTGTCCAGTACATGTATCTTTTACAATAAGTTTCTACAACCATAAATATGCCACCCAAAAAAAGTCAACCACACAACACAAAATTCCACAAATGTTTACAAAACAACAGAAATTTCAAATAAATTACCGGGACAATTTTTCAGGCTTCCTTCCCGTCGGAGATGATTGCCAGAAAACCCCTCGGCGTTGTTTCCACTTACTGTACTGCTCAGCGGATGCACAAGTCTCTATCATCTGATACCTCTGCAAGCTATGCGTCTCGTCCCACAGTTCCATTCTATATATCATGCATACAAACTTGATTACTTGTGGTGCTTATTCCCATATATCATGCATTCATTTAATTGTTTGTGTTGCTGTAGCCGGACTTTTTTTAAATTAATACGCACTACTCGTACTTCACGTAAATAATTAGAGGTCCGCTACTACCGTTTTATACTAGCAACCACTATATTTACAGTAACATTATTACATAAACATAAAATACTCACAAAAAGCTTTATTATTATCGTAGTCTGAATACCGATTCAGCACTTTATCGAAGTAAAAAAAAAAGAACCTTAATAACCTAGCGTGGGTATTTATATTCTTCAAAACCCCCCTAGTGGACACGCACTTTTCGAAAAGCCTATTCTATGATTTTTGAGCATAACCGTCGTTTCATTCCGAAAATTTCTCCTGCCGTACTTGTTGTATACCTCGAATTCGCTTTCAACCTTCGCGTGTGCGTTCGTTTCTACCACTATGGGCTTTCGACCAATGACAGAGTTTTCTGTCGTCACCAAACTCTTCCTAAGCGCTATGCATCTCAGTTCTAAGCATGTTTGTTGTATCGTTCAAAACCCCACTTGAGTTACCGAAAATCGATATTGTTGACATCCTATCTCAAATCCACGTGTATGCCTTACGTGATTTTCAATCCCAACGCTTTTATATTTGTCTTTATCTGTTGTATATTACCAATCGTTCATTTCACTCGCTCCTTAAGATGTTTGTTACCCTAGCTGTTTATCCAAACTGATGGTTGAAAATAATTTTTATTAAATATTATCGTAACATACGCTTGAGTTCTTTGAACGTAACCTTTAACAAGCAGGTGTTTCTGTTAATTATCGACCGTTTGAACATAACAATTCCTCGATTTTCTACTTCTTCGTATTTGATAAAACTGACGTTGGATTTTACAACGAATACATTTGTCTTGGAAATTATTGATTTTCTTACGCAAGCACGTTCCCTTATGCTTATATGTGTGCGATTAAATAAATTATGGTTAATTATGCGTATCCTTGAACTTCTATTTTCTTTGAAGCTTTTTTCCTTTATGTAATTCTAACATTCCAATTATTAAATATAAAATTACCTTAATACTCGCCCGTTTTCACTAAATGACTTAAATTAATTTGGCTCGTAGTTAATTTGCTCTTTTCTATATACATGGTTGCTGAAATTTTATTGTTTTACACTGATTTACCCCTTTGAATCCACAACATATATATATATATATATATATATATATATATATATAAATATAATATATACCCACACCCGAATTTCCTTCCTCTGATCCTGTATGAATCACCCTATAGTATTGGCTCAAAAAATATTCTGTGTCTGGTCACCGAACTTCGTTAATCCCTACTATGTATCACCTGTATACCTAGTTAAAATAATTCATAACCAAAGTGTTCTTTAGCCATCGAGCATTATGTATACAGTTATTTCTAATTAAATAAAAGTAGACAGTGTTTGCAGGCTTTGATCTCTAATATGTATAGAAAAATTAAATAACTTGCATTTACGAATTTTTAGTATAAGCAGTGCACTATTATATAATGCAGCTGCATCGACGGTTGCCAATAAGTGATAGAATATTAGTTTTTCAAGGCTATAGGCGAGGTGCGAATGAACAGTTATTAAATATCTAAACCACCATGTAAGTGTTTAAAACATAAACTTGTATTTGCTGTTATAGGACTGTATAAACTAACTAACGATCCTGTACAACATGGAACAAAAGGGGTCTACATAATTCTAAACCTTCTGGTTTGTTTAGTTCTCGCGTCCTGACGCCGGTAGTTACCAGTAGTATATAAGATAGGCCAACTAAATAAATAGGGCATATTTAGCATTGTAAAAGGAAAAAGTAGTTTCCACGATATAAACATTAGGAGATCGCGTTTTCCCTATTCCGATTGTATGTAAATAAAGGGACTCAAAGATGCGATATGTAAATATTTGTATGTCAGAGTCAAATTCCATTCAGAAACTTGAGTGGTTTCCTCAAAATAGAATGGGTTTGGTATCATTTATTTTCTCCTTGCTTCAAACTAGAATTCTCATCTTTCCATTAAGGTACGGCTGAGTTGAATTCATAAGTCAGATTGCAAATCTTTTGCTCGCTCGCATTTATCTAGACTTAACATTCAGATATTTCAATATAACTGTCACGAATGTTATCAATCACTACGCTACCATTACTAAAGCTCGCTGGTACCTAAGCTCCCCGTGATTAATTTTGATATTTCTTGACAGAAGTTAAAGCTTTACTACGTAACTGTCTTAGTGTAGATTTAATTTTATGTATAAATTATGGTATGCAGCACGACTTGGCAAATTCGAAGTGGGTTAAACCCTTGGATCTGTTCGTAGCGTTGAAGTGTTTTTAGGCGCACATAAATTTGAATTACCCGGATGCTCGAATTATGAACAATGTATTTTGAGTTAATCAAGTGCTTTATGGTAGTATACGCATTCAAGTACGTCTGTTTAAATACTGCAAGTGTTGTACATAGTCATACACCATCAGTTGTGTGTTATTACGCGACCCTCTTACTTAATTATTTATAGGTTCGAATACTGCAAAAGACTCGCCGTTCAGTCTGCGGTAACGAGCTCATCTTAAGGGTTTCAGTGGGGTCCGGTTTCCCGAAGACTTTTGACGAAGTGCTGGCCCATAGTAGTTGTATTACTCTAAACGAAAAGTACGAAAAAGGTAACAGGACAAGGAACTTATGCATTACATCGAATGCACACACGAGAGCGGCACTCCAAAAAGCACAACCACGCTTTGTAAAATCCCAGACTAAAGTGGACCTTTTGGTTCGTGTAAATCACAACGTTTCAACACCTATTTATCCATGCGAAGAGTGGCCCATTCAAATTGATTAATGCCCTACAACCAATTAAAATAAAAAACATCGACATTTCGATAGTATTGTTCCCAGTACATTGTCGATAACAATAAAAATAGTATCTTAACGTATTTATGCTTATTAAATCATTCTAAACCTACAATGTAGCGAATAATTTATAACATACACGAAACCAGATTCAGGAAACAAAAGGAATTATTTTACTTCAATACAAAAAGGTAATAGGTTTATTAAACATAAAAATATGGAAACTGGTTATCCAATAAATAAAAGTCACGTTATGATTTAATTCACTTAACACGTAACAATCGTGGCAAAACTACAAAGAAGAAAGAGAAGGAAAACAAAGATAAGCTCGTTTTGTTCCCTCAAGCCTGAAAAATTATCTATAATCATATAAAATCGTTAATAGCTAAATAAATTTTTTACGTGACACCTGATTTCCGTTGAAACAACCCGCACTGAGTCAAGAAACAGAAAAAGGACGTAGCCACTAGTTACCCAACTAAATTAATATTGTGCACACAATTATTTTTTGCCGCAATTCCAGGCAGTAACACATTTTATCAGAAAGAAAAATACTTACATCAACCTATAATCCCACAACTCTAAATTAAATTCTAAGTCTTAGGTTTAACTAGCCTTTTTAATTTTTTTAAATATATTTAAATCAGTCTACACAAATATGATTTACAAATATACAAGTGAATAATAAAATTTTATCGGTTTGGCATCTGAATCACACAAACTTTTAAAACTCTTCTTTAACTGCCCTAACAAACTATAAAGCTAGAGCCAGTTAGGTTCCTTCCTTTAACTTCTACTTTTCACGCACGTTATTTAATTTTAGATACATAATATCAGTTGATTAACTTTTCTCAAAAAATTTCATCTAAGTATAAGAACAAAAAGGTAATTTCCCAAGATACCTCCAAAATACGTAAAGTCCCATGATTAAGGTAATATTTAAAAGTAATCCCAATATAAATCTCAAGATAATTTTGAACGATAACCCTAAGATAGAGGTAATATCCCAAGATAATTTCCAATAATAATTCCAAGATAAAGATAAAATTCAAAGATAATTTTTAAGAATAACCCCAAAATAAAAGTGAAATTCTTAGGTAATTTCCAAAGATATTCCCAAAATAAAGGTACTATTATGAGGCAAAGATATATAAGTAGCGACGTAGAAATACCTAGAACTAAATTCAGAGAGTGGTCTCTTAGAAGCGTTGATAGGGTATTTTTTTGGTGCCCAAAAATGTATGATACCCGTTTTGGCGAGTGCACAAAGGACCGGTTTACAGTGAGTACTGCACCGCCTGTGCCCCATATGTGTAGTCGATAAGATATGCCAAAGGTAAACAAAATTATGAAAACATTGCCACCGCTTAAGGCAAGTTCCGCACGACATGGCCCAGAGCTGTAGTCTACAACTTCTTCAAGGTGCAGTTCCATTCAGAACTGATATATATTGTTGTGGGTAGCCCCTACGTTGGGTGTTATATAAATTGCTGTGAAATAGCCCCTACAATTAGATGTCGTATTAGTTTTGCTGCAATCTCAGCCCCACGATTGTTTGTTCTATATAAATTGCTGTGAAATAGCCCGTACATTTTGTGTCCTATATAAATTGCTGTGAATATACCCTAGTTGATCGTTACATTTATTTACTGTAATCTCTCCTAACGTTGGTGCGATATTTTAATTGCTGTGATCTCTGCCGACGATTATTTCGGTATACAACTTTGCTATGTCACAGCCCCTAACGTTGCCGTCACCTTTTAAAGCTTTACTGTTGAGTTCGTACTCTGCGTCTCTAAATCCTATAATTCCTTGATTTTGTATGCCTCGGCTAGCTCAATCTATTAAACACATAGTGCCCTACGTCACCACAATAAATATTGTTTAACCCCTTTTCTTTCTATTATCTATCTGTTAAAATAATGTATATGAAAATGAAAATTAAGCAATCCAAAAATATACAATATAATAATCGATAATATGTACAGTTTTATGTCAATAACTTATTAATTTGTTTAATATTCAAAAATTAGCCTATGAACAAAATATTGATATTTATCTGATTCCACCAAACTTTATGTTCCCTGAAAACCATCAAAAATATTAGTGTTATTACTTTTAAGTACCTTTTGAACATTCCAAACGCTCCTCTCTTTATTTTTCAAATTCTCAAATGATTTTGATGACCTTTAGAGATATTTGATATAGCAAGAATTAAATGTTAAAAATTCAAATAACAGTCGTATACTAATAATGAATAAAATCTCTAACCTGGGTTTTTCCTGCTTAGTTCTAGGAATTGACTCTGAATATCGATGGTCAGCACCCCTGGATTGTTACAACTTGACTTCTTAGCGTAGTTTCTTCACTTGTCGACCAGAATAATTAATTGTTGGTAGAATTCTCCCTTCGGATTTTCGAATGACTTGAAGTATACTTGTAGTTTAATTTGAGTATCTTGACGTTTATTTTATGTTTCCTTGTAAGCTTATTTAAAAGTATTTTCAGAATATTTTCGAAGTTTGTTTAGACATTTATTTAGACGTATATTCAGATGTTTATTTAGAAGTACATTTGGACGTTTATTTAGAAGAACCTTACCTTTTAAAATCAAAATGGCTACTTCTTGTTGTATAAATTGGCACTTTTAATATTCACTATTTTAATAAGTTATTAATTTTCACTAAGTTTACTTTTACGTAATATTTCACTTTAATTGACGTGGTTAGTGCTTTGGTGAAGAATACTGCATGTTTACGAGGTCCCTATAGTATTTATAGACTCTTCCTATCTATTTTTCTTATTGGTGTTTATTGTGTGTTTGTTGATGAAGGCGTTGTATCTTGCCCTTATCTCTGCAGAACTCGGTATTTCTAAAAATTCCCTGTTCCGATTCTTGGTCAGACATTCCATTTCACACGTAGACGTTCAATTTTGTGTGGCATATTTTATAGAAAATCCAAATTTTTACTGCATTTTGTCACGTCTTCATGTTTGTCGTCGACTATACTTTAAACTTTATCATATCACGAACCGTCTGTTATTTATTTTTTGTTACTCTAAATATGTTGGATTTTATCGAAATATAATGTCTTTGGTCACGTATTCATATTTCTATTATGACGTATTTGAACGCCTTTACTTATTTATGCGTTGATATTTTTAATGATATTATTAAATAGCTAGTATGCCAGGTTGTTTATCTTCACTGCTTACGTGTTTATTTTGACGAAATTCGATGCGTTTAAATCCTTATTTTTGCTTGTTTCTTTCCAGTTCTGGACTTATATATTTAACTTAGAACCTATTATGTGACGTACACATTATTATTTTTGCTAAAAAGTATCTGATTGTTGAATAATGAGCTTCTTTCTTATTAATTAAGTTGTTTATGATTTATATACAGTGTGCTCGCTATTGGCTTTACGTAAAATAGTCGATTCACTTCTATTTAATGGTGAAATTGTTTGGTTTTCTTATATTTGCATTTATCTCACGACTCCTATGACTTAATCTACCCTTAAATTACCTTCTTATCATAGCTTTATATATATACATATATATATATATACATATACATATATATATATATATATATATATATATATATATTGTAAAGGTTTTAAAGGGTTAAATTTAAGTATGAACAAGGCAATTTCAAACACCCTGTATAGAGGAAACATCCAAAATTTCTGCAAATTATTTCATTTAAAATTTAAAGTAACAAGTTTAACAAAATTTTACAAGTAATTAAAATTTAATAGGTTCGTAAAGAAAATAAATTTAAAAATAAATTATTAATTAATTTAATTGAGTTTAATTGAAATTATAACGTCTAATACGCATAAGGCATGAAGAATCGATAATACCTTCAGAGCTAAAAAGCCTCCAGTGTTCTCATGTTTGCCTAACCCAAATTGATCTTCTCTTAGTATTTCTTCAGATCATTTTCATCCGTCTTTGGCAGTTCAGTCAATATTTTCAATTTTCAAACCTAATAGTGTATTTATGGTGTAATCCACCTCATTTCCTCCAGAATCCTCATTTCCTCACAATCTGGACCAAAATTTTCTTCGACTAACCATTTTTCATCTTTCGAGATAAATATATCTTAAATTTTTTATCTTTCGAGATAAATGAGCATCCATTTCCTCCAGAATAAACCTATTTTTAAGATTTTTTAACTTCTGGACCAAAAGTTTTCTTCAAGCCATTTTATCTTTCGAGATAAACCTACTTGTTTGGTATCAATTAATATTAGAATTTTCTCAGCTACCCGAATCTTTAGGAATTTTTCAATTGCGCATCCCCAGGAGCTACCCCATTTTAAGATTTCTTACCTGTAGCGACTTTTGAGCGTTCTTATAAATTTTTTATCATGCGATACATCTTGTTAGTCTAGAATTTTATGCAGAATTCGAATCTGCAAACAGATTTGAAATCGGACCACGCCCTGCAAAGTTACACATATACCTCTGCGAGATAAATCTTTCTCCACATTTCCAACGAGATAAACCTACCTTGTTTGGTATCAATTAATATTAAATTTTCTCAGCTACCCGAATCTCTAAATTTTTCAGATATCATCACCCCAAGGAGCTACCCCATTTAAGATTTCTTACCTGTAGCGACTTTTGACGTTCTTATAAATTTTTATACATGCAATACATCTTGTTAGCTAGAATTTTATGTAGAATCCGAATCTGTAAACAGATTTAAAACGGACCACCTTACCATTTTACACACCCTCTAAATTATAACTTTCCTGCAACTTATACCTAAAGAAAATCTAAAACCATTCTTAAAACTTTTATTACAGACAATTTTACTAATACAGTTTAAATTTTGTAAACCACATTTCTAAATACATATTCACAATTTTTATTTTGAACCTAGAACTTCTCATATCGGCTCATACTTATTAATATTTATTTCTAAATAGAGCACCTTTTCCAAAGACCAACCGGACCCGCATGTTTCAAATTCCTCTGATTTTGTTCTTATGGTTTCGCTTAAGACCTCGTACATATTTTCCAGATTACTAGAAGACGTTATAACCACATTTTTGTGTTAAAGTTTCACATCGGTAGTCTCTTCCCCATTTTGGTGTAAACGCCGTAGAGTTCGCATAGACTTTTACTGCTGTATGTTGTATTCTTTTTCATTAATTAATCGAATAAATCGCTCTTTCTGCTTCCAAAGAAACTCGGGCACTCCATCGTCGACACTGGCGTTCTTTATGCGATAGCTAGCCATACGGTTGTTAAACGCTGTCTAACCATTTCTACCCATCTCGTTAGTAGCGGTAACTGATGCATTTTATGTTGTTGCTCTAAGTGTGCGGCATAGGTAGTTTTTCCATTTCGAAATCGCATACTTTACACATAATTCGTGGTTGTTTCGTACAAGGCCCTTTAACAGCTGGCGGGCTGAACGTTTACGGCTTAATGACATCCGTGCTGTTTTCCTTGTGTCGCTGTAAGTTGCCCATTCTCGTAAAAGCGATACCGCAAGTCCCACAGTTTAAGTACTTTGCTGCGGACGGATGTATAAGCAACCGGACGATGTTACACCACGACATTTGTTCTGGTGCCGTTTGGAGCATTCCGGTAAAGTAGACGACAAGCTCGCATTTAAAAACGTTTGCAGATACCATTTTAGTACAAAACAAAATCCGCACTATAGACTTATTGAAGCGAACTAACTTAAATAAGAGTTTATCTTGCCACCTGCTTTTCCCAAGAATGCAAACCGAAGTTTCGAAGAACCCAAGGTTGATTACGGGACTAATTCCAAATCCTTGGCCCAATCATTTAAATGCAACTTCGCGGAGGGAATGCCTTGTAAAACAAAAAATTTCCAAACGGAATATATTAAAAATCCAAGGTTGCAACCAAATTGTAATCGGCGAAAATAGCTATATAACCACCCATTTAAACACCAAAAATAACCACTTTGTCACGGCTTCAAAACATTTAATTAAATAATTACCTATTTAGAAAAGGGTTAATTTTCCAAATCCCCAAAAAATTATGCTTAAATTAAAAACCAATTTATTTACGCCATTTTATTATAAAAAATTTTTTGTCTTCATTCTCGTCTAAATTTTTAAACAAGCTGTATAATAACAAACCCTCCCGTATCGAATGCCCGAAAAGTTCACCCTTTTACTGTAAGATAAACAATTTTTATTTTCATAATCCGCACTTTCGTTTATTAAATTTTGCTTTTTTTTACTTTCCAACCCCCATAATGATTTTTAAACCTAAGACCATATTCAAATAAGAATTAATTCATCTGAATCCAATTCCTCGTAATTGAAAAACCACAATCACATTAACTTCACCCGCCCTTGTACTAAATTTACAACTTTCAACGACAATGCCAATTTTTAACCTCCAGTCTTAAGCGCGCATTAACACCGACACGAAACTACTTTTTCAACTTTTACATGCAACCACTTCCTCGCTATCATTTGACTGGAAAGTAGTCGTTATTACTGTAAGACCTAAGACCTTCAATTTTTTAAGTCACTTGGACTTTTAGCTCGGATATTAAATTTTTTATAGGCCTTTACACTTTGATCTTCAACATTATACTTACACCTTCCAACAACCCTTAATCCCCACTTCTTTTTCTAGCAGCCATGCACACATAAACCTTCGTATCTTCTACTATTTGAAAATCTCCGTACCGCATGTGGCATATCAATTGTTTATGTTACGAAATTATTAACCATTAATAACCATTCTGCATTTATATCACAAACTCATTTCTAACCCACAATAAACTTTAGGTCATTTAACCATTCCCAATACGTCTACGTTCAGGAACTTATTTCTAGGAAATTTTACACACCACCTCGATCCATGCCCACCCTTTTGAGATCATGCTCGTTAGTTTACCCTGGTTTTACCTATCGTTCGTGACATTTTTAATGTCTTTCCCACAATACAGTGACAACATCAAATAAATTTTACTGCCCACTAAACGTCTTAATTTTCCTCATTTTTTTGCGGATAGTATTTATTAACGGTGTCACCTTTTAAGATAAAATTTCACACAATATATACAATTTTCTAGGACCCAAACAGTAAAAATTTTAATAGACCACCACAATTTTTAAAACAATCCCTTTTTCCTTGGCCCTTTTTGACCAACTATTCCTTAACCCCCCATTTTTAAAATCCTTAATTTTTTAAAAACTTTAAAAAATTATAACCGATCCTTTTCCCATTTTCCTTTTTCCGTTAATACCTTTCCGCAAAAATTTTTTCCCACCCAAAAAGTTTTAAAAAAATTTTTTTTTTTGAAAATTTTCCTTAAGAAAAATAATTTCCCATCTTCCCTTTTACCACAACTTTCTTGGGCCCAATTAAAAAAATTACCACCACGTTAAACCACCAATCCCAGCCTTCGAAAAAAACCATCCCAGCCCTTTAAACAAACCCCGCAATTTCCCTAACCCCATTTTTCAAAAAAGGTTTTTTTTTACCCCCAAACGGTTTTTTCAAAAGGGACCAAACCCCACCCCGGCAACCAATTTTTAAAAGAATTCCCATTTTCACCAAACCCCCAAAAAACCCTTTAAAGCCCAAAATTTAAACAACCTTAAAACCAAAGGCTTTGGGGACCACCACCACCCCCGAAACAAAACACCGAAAGGACATATTTTAACCCCAAATCCCGTCACCACCCTTTTCCCCAAAGACATTTTTCCCAAAACCCATTTTCCCATTTACGCCAAACCCAATTGAAAAAATATCCCCAAACCCCGCCAACCCAAAGCAACAAAAAACCCAACGACAAGCCACGAAACCAAGAAAACTTTTAAAACCCAAACCCAAAATTTTTTACCCTTTAAGGGGTTAGCCACCCGGGCGGCCCAACCAAATTTTTTCCTTTATTAACCAGGTCCACACTTGTTTTTAATGGAAAACCATTAAAAGAATTATTTTAAATGGGTTTTAATGAAAAACTCATTCAAAGGTCATTTATGGTCATTGGTCAATTGGTCATTTATGGGTTTGGTCATTTTAAAGGTATGGTCATATGGTCATTGGTCATGTGGTCATTGGTCATTGGTCATTTCATGGTCATTGGTTTTATGAAATTTAAACCCTAATATATCCGGATATATTCATGGCATCCCGGGCTTAGGTTGAAACATTTCGATATCTTCGGCAATATACGCCCCACCTGTAGAATAAAAGGAACAATTTTTCGTATTCAATTTAGTATTTGAAGTAGCTAGAACGGTAAACATGAGCGTCTCCAAGGTGATTAACGTTTCTCAACCTTGGGAATAAAGTGAAACCGACAAATGAGCGATTTGGATTATGGCTTTGGCAGAAAATATGTGCAACAATAATTTACAGATATTGGTAATATTTGTTATGTCGAAGGCGAAAGATGCTGACTGGTGGACTAACACACCAATTACAGAACCATTTTGTGACAATATAATGTTGGTTAAAATTTGGACCTTTCTGACACCGAACAACATCTGCAAACAAAAGGATGTTTATCCAAAAAGAAATTTGTGGGCATTTAACAGCTATCTACGAAGAAAGTTAACCGATTTGTTTCGCTAGGCATGGTGTTAAAGCTAAGCCCGTTTTTCTGGAAAGCATAACAAGATGGGCCAGAGAGTAAAAGAAATTATCGGAAAAGAAGACCGAATGCATTAATAAAAATTCCAAAATCCTATATGTGTTCCATACAAAGTGGAACTAGCAGATGTTGTTGGAAACTTTATTGGAGGAACTACCAGATATATTAGACGAAGTCGAAAAGATTATTTCTATCTTTTGACATGGATGTAACCCAAGATTTTGCGGTATTTAGCAAGATGGAGATGTGTAATTATTTAACACAAACCATAACTTTTGCTATAAGGGGAATACGAAGAAAAGTGTAATATTATAGTTGACAACGATAAAACTGGGGGATTGATTGTTTAACATGGCTAACAACCAATGCAAGAATTAAGATTACAACAAATTTGTGTCAGATAACAAGTCCTGGTGTTAATAAACAACTTGGCAATCATATACTAGATTTTTACGTTGTCCAGATGTACGTTTAAGGGAAACATTTGCGTCTACTTTGGCCAAAGAACATGGTATTACGCGATTGGAAGCGACAATATACAACTGTGCAATTGGAAGCTATGTCAGGGAACGGGTGTATAAACCCTTAAAAGACTGTTTAACCTTATTGGAAGATAGTGTTATACTCCTAAAGGCGCCAATGTACTCGGTACCACTTCCAAAATGTGGAGTAAGTATCGGACAAGTACAAAATAGCTGCTGTTTAGTGTATAATAACCTGCTACAGTACGTGTATTGGGGAATGGAATACAAAGAAATTGACGGCTTGCAAATTAAGTTGTCCAAAACCAAAAGGAAAAGGAAAATTGATAAAGTATGTGCTTTGGCTTTTAGTTTTAACTATTTACCTGTAAATTATTTGGAGATAGTAGAGGAAGAAGCCAAGATAAAATAAAAATCTTACACAAGTGCTACATTAAAGCAGGTAGTACATATTTTACACAATCTGCAACACCATATTCTACAATTCCAAAAGAAATAGTATTTCGGAATTGGGATTGATAATACCCTAACATTCGTCCAGAGGTTGTACGACAACGCGAAATATTGGTAGTAAACTCATCCGTTTACGCTAAAGGAAATTGCCCCATTATGTATCCATACGCTGTAAGTGGAAGGAAAAGACAACTGGAATTAGAGGAAATGGATGCAAAAGGCGAAAATTGACTACATGGAAAACACTGCGACAATACGCGACAATACAAAGATGTGTTAGACAAAGAACATCTTATTAGAGAAAATGAGGAAGAATTAAAAGATTATTTTATGTGCCGATGGACTGACTTAGATACATCTGGTTTCTACAAGTTGTATGCATTTGCGGTTAGTAAGAAAGACTCTTTAGTTATGTAGGCGTTCTTGCGGAAAAGGATGGTACTAAATCCGTATATTTTTTAAAAGGTTATTCTAAAACGTATTTATCAAAAATGGCAGATAACAAAGACGAACTAAGGAATGGGGTTTCGTAATCTTTGGCGTACACCACACGCAAAGGGGGTTCCGTTAAACATTGTATATTTGCCTAGTAAAGAACCTTTCGGATCATTTAAAACCGAGGGTCTTACAACCTATAACAACCATATATTCCCAAAAGTGGTGGATATGCAACTACGCAACGGTGTGTGGGAGAATAAGGATTTCCTCCAATACCGACAAGAAGAAGTCGATCAAGCTAACAAGATACGTATGCAGGATATAGTGGGAAAGCTGCGATTAAAAGATTGTCACAAGCTGCAAGAATTACACGAAGGAATGGATCTGGGGAATCAAAGACTTTAAATATAGAGGCAAACTTCGGTACATTTTACAATTCGAAAACCTAGACGGTCTTTATGTATCAAACTATTGGTTAGAAAAGGAGATAGAGGACTTGGGTATCGATTTAAATTTTAAGCTTGCGAATAAAATTAGATAAAATTAAAACCACCCAAACAAACATAAAGAAAGGACTGTCTTCTGTGTATAACTTTGTATTAAAATTAAGTTTAAATGACCCCATGCTTGGCATTAAATATTTTTAAATTTGTTATGTATAATGTCAGAATAAACATTTTATAATAGTATATAACATTGTTCTTTATTTATAAAAGGCTGTGACGTTACCCCGAAATAGCAGTCGCACAGAGAGGGGCGCATGGGCAGCGCATGGGCAGGGTGCGTACGCGCAGGGGTGGGCAGGGTGTGCATGCGGGGTGCTCATGGGCTGGGATTGTCTCGTACACGAGGGAAGCGGATGTTAACAGTCACCAAGCATCCAATTTTTATTTGGATGGTATCGAGTACTTGCTGCGTATGTATCCGGAGTAAAAGAATACGATTTGCCATACGCAGCTTATTAATAAAATTAGTTTATCGAGGGAAGATGACAAAAGGTACATCATTCCTAATAGTACAACAATCTACGCATGGGGGGTAAAGATATAAGATAGTTGTTTATATTTTTGTTTATTTATATTAGTTTTAAGATTCCATAATTTTTAAGTTCTTCTCCCACCTTCCAAATCCTTCCGGCTTCTATCCTGGTTGACAGAGTATACGTGTTATCTCCACGTGGTATTGCGGGACACCGGTTTTAGATTTTCGGGATGGTTGGCTTAAGGCATATGTCTTGGGTTAGCGAAAAAGGGTTTTAAAGATGGAGTTAAATAAAGATGGGAAAAATTAGTCTTTAAAACGCATAACTTTGTATGGGTGGTCCTATTTAAAATCTGTTTACAGATTTGGGGTCCCTAGAAAATTTAATATTAGTTGATACCTAGCAAAATATATTTATCTTAAAAGAGTGACTACCCCGTATAATAAATACAATATAACACTTGTCAAAAAAAGTTGTAGGAAAATTAAAGACGTATTTAATGGGGTCCAGTATTAGAATTTGTTGGTAGTAATGTTAAGTCCTACTGTATTGTAGGCGAGAAAGATACGATTAAAAAGATTAAAGGGTCTCACGAATTGTAGTTAAAAAACCGAGGGTCTTACAACCTATAACGAGCATATACCCAAAAGGGTGGGCATGCAACTACGCAGCAGTGCGGGAGAATAAGAATTCTTCCAATAAGAAATTAAAGTTTCCATGTACGTAGCACCAGTCATTGGGAAATGGTAGAAATGTTAAACCTATAAAGGCGATTATTAATTGTGGTTAGAAAATAGTAATTTTCGTGGACTAAATAAAATAGCTTAGACTTTAATGTATATGGTTACATTTCTCGACACATCCACAAACATCTGCTTTACGTCCACAATGGCGATACCGGTAGTTTTTGTTTAACAAATAGTAGGAAAGATACGTCAGGTGTTAGTGCGGAAGCCCATAGGATCGTTGGATTCAAAAAGAACGGTGGGCGGGGTTGTATGGTGGTTCCGTTAGAATAATCGAAAGTGGTTAATCAATCGTATTAGATGTTTAAATAAGGAAAAGTGTAAAGGCCTACATAAACAAAAATTTAATTATCCGACAAAAAGTGCGCGATGTGCTACACTTATAAAGAAAGTATGGAATGGTGCTTTTAGCGGTCCTACCGAAAAAGGGCGACTGACTTTTCCAAGCAACTACAAGAATAGCAGTAGCGCAGAGAAGGGGTATGCATGTATTATACAGTTGCTCAAAATATGTTAGTTTACGCGTAGCTCGGATGTGTAATTGATCACGACTTAAAGATCCTCGGAGGTTTAAAATTTCGGCCCATTGTCGTTTGAAAATGTTTGTAAATTATCAAAACAGGAGCGGGTCGAAGTTTAATGGATGATTGACCGAGTTTTTCTACCTTTACGAGGGAATTGGAAGTTGACAGACATCGAGCATCTAATTTCTATTTGGACGATATCGAGTACTTACCGGTTCTAGAAATCATTACATGCGGCCGACCGCTATGCGAAAGTGTAAAAGCCTCACAGAAGCAAAATTTAATTATCAGACGAAAAAGGCGCGATGTGCTATAGAAAGTATAAAAAATGGTGCTTTGCCCAGTCTTAACAGTAAAAAGGAGAGTGACTTTTTCTAGCAATTACAAGAATAGCAGTAGGCGGGAAGGGTATGCATGTATTATACAGCGCATTGTTGCTATAAAATATGTTAGTTTACGAGAAGCTCGAACGTGCACAAATTAAATTTTAATCCCGGAAATTGCCGCGTCCGTTAACAGGAAACGTTTTCCGGTGTTTCACTAACGGGCTTCGCACCATCGAGAAGCAACCAGGTGATTTTCGCTAAAGTATTCGACAGAAATTATGGATTTGTTCCGCGAATCCCAACTTGTTCGGGTCTTGGGAAACCTTCGGTTTGCTTCTTGGGTACAAAAGAGGGAAGAGTAAACTCTTTATTATGAGTTCCTTAAAGTAATCTATGTGCGGATTTTTTTTGATAAAATGGTATTAAACTTTTAAATAACTTGCGTTATTTACCGGAAAAGCTCCAAAGGCACCGCAAATGCGGGTGCATCGCCAAGGTTGCTTTCATCCGTCCGCAGCAAAGTCTTAAACTGTGGGACTTGCGGATGTTTACGAGAAGGCAATTCCGACAAAGGAAAAAGAGGTTGTATTAAGGTAAAGTTACCCGCCAGTTTAAACCTTTCGCAACCCGAATTAGTGTAAATATGCGTTTCGAAATGGAAAATAAGGTTAAGGAGAAAAAATAAAAGCATAGTTAGCTATAACGAAGATGGGTAAAATGGTTACAAGCTTTAAAACTTAGGTGCTATCGAAAAGAACGCCATTGGATGGAGTCCCGATTTTTGAAGCAAAAAGGTTTATTCGATTTTAAGAAAAAGTACAAATAAGCGTAAAAGTCTATTAACTCAGGCGTTTAACCCAAAATGGGGGGACTAGAGTGAAATTTAACAAAAAAAATGTGGTTATAACGTCCTAGTTTGAAAAATTAGAGGTCTTGGAAAAAAGAACTCGGGTTTGAAAATCGGGTGGTTTCTTTGGAAAAGGTGCTCATTTAGAAAAAATATTAATAAAGACCGAATGGAATTCTAGGCAAAAAAAAAATTGGTATGATTTGTTGGTTTAAAAATTTAAACTGTATTGTTTGCGAAAAAAAGTTTTAAAATGGTTTTAATTTTCAGGAAAGTCGGAAAGTTATAATTTGAGGGGTGTAAAATGGTGGGTGGTCCGTTTTAAATCTGTTTACAGATTCGGATTCTAATAAAATTTAGACCTAACAAGATGAGCTGTTAAAAATTTTAAGAACGTAAAATCCTACGGTAAAAATTTAAAATGGGGTGCTCTTGGGGATGATGATATCTGAAAAATTTAGAATTGGGTATGGAAAATTTTTATTAAGATCCAAACGGAGGTTTTCTGTGGGGGTGTGGGAAAGTTTTCTGCAGAGGGTTTGGAACGCAGGGCGTTCCGATTTCAAATCGTTTGCAATTCTTCGTTTTGCTAAAAGTGTTGATGTTAAAAAATTTATGCGTCAAAAGTCGACAGGAAGTTTAAAATGGGGTGCCCCTGGGGATGATGCTTTCAAAAATTCCTAAAATTGGGTAGCGAGAAAATTTAAATTATTGTACCAAACGGTGGGTAAAAAATTCGAAAAAAAAATTTAAAGGAAATAGGGCGATTAAAACCATAAAATTTTAACCATTTTTAAATTTAAAAAGTTGAATTTGGGTCCAGTGGCTTTTAATTTTGCTCCTCCTTGTCTATTTCCCGGTGCCTTAGCATTTTTTAAACCCTTTAATGCGAATTCAAATTAACTTCTAAGAATAGAATATTTCAATCCATCTCTTTCGATGTCCAATTTCGGTTCAAGTGCTGCTAGTTGCTGTCCCTATATATTCTTGTCGTCTAACTAATTTCATTACATTTTCTATGATGATGTCTTCTTCCAAATCTCTTATATTTTTGCTACACGGTATTATATTCATAAAATTCATTATAATTAGTTTGTATGCTTTGTCTGTCTTTGCTATTTCTAACTTAGTTTTTACCTGTTTGCACTTTTCATCAATCCATTGCTCTTTAACTTTCCCGCATTTGCGAATAATTTCCCATTTTATGGCTTGATTCCTGTTTCATCTGGTCTGTTTTGGTATTTTCGTCTCTCTTCTGTTAAATTCAGGATATTCTTTGTTATCCCTGGTTTCTTATTTTCTATTTTGTGTATTGAGGTTGCACATGCCTACATATATAGGCTTGTTAAAAAATATTTCAAATTTGAGAAGTTTTGGGGGTTTTTATCGAAAATTTGGTTTTGAAATTTGAATTTTTAGCTTCAGCCCAAACCTTCCTAGTTGCACACAAATTTCACATTACAATGTTTTCTTATATTTCCATTGTTTTTCCAAAAACAGCATTATTTATCAGCTTGTGTGCATTTAAAACTTTCCATATTTTCGTCATAGAACTGGTTGTCGAAAATTAGGAGATTCACATGATTTTTTTTCTATTTTCCAATATTAGTATAGGGACAGTCGTAGGTTTAAGTTTGTTTAGCTTAACTGTGTAGATGACATCAATTTGAGCCTAAATGTTTTTAATTTGATTTAGAGTCAACCAAAACTAAATACCTTCCCCGTTTAAAACTTCTGAGTAATGTGCTTATATACTCATCCGACCACTATTCCTTCTAACTGGATATAACGCCGTCAGTTTAGACCACACAAAACATACTTGATAACCATTCTTCACATTAATGCATGCTTGTTTTCGTTTAACTTCGAGGGGCAGCTCAATATACAAAGATCCACGCATGCGGTTTTATTTATTAATGTTAACACCCAAGTTAACTATATTCTTCAGGCTCCATCCACTATCACGCCCTTGAAAATCTTCCAGCTCGACCGTTATTGGTTCTGCGATATTTTTCTTAAACAGAACATTAAATTAGATCCATCGATAGTACTACCGTATTAATTTTTCCGTTTTCCTTATTAAATTGCATGACATTATACATCTTTGTCCATTCAAAATAATAATTTTGGATGCTTCAACATACACCGAATTCCACCAATAAAATTTACATTTACAATTCCATGCGTACATGTTTCTTAATATTTTAAAATGTTCCAAAATATTCCTACTTCCTTGCACGATAATATTATACTTAAATTTAACTAACACTAATTTGGGAGCTAATTCAGCGCTTAACATAATAAGTATACTTTTAGTTTCGCTTTATTTCCTATTGTATAGACGTAAACCCGTTTACATTTAAAATTTAAAAATACATTCAAAAACTAGCATAAAGGCTCATAATACTCACTGTTCAAATTTCAATCTTTAAAACCTTCAGGTTGTCCGGAGACCTCAAGTATGTAAACTTTTCATTCTAACAGATAATACGGTATTCCTTCCAACTAGCATAGGTTCTTTACCACGACATAGCACAAAATGCTAAATTATTAGATGGATGTACTCTCCAGGTTGAAATCAACCTGTCCTAACAACGATAATTTCACAAACAAACGAATTAAAAATACCCAAACCATGCAAACGAAAATGTAAAAACTATGTCTCAAGTCACGATTTTTCCCTACATGTGAAACTTGAAGATGCGTTTCTTTTCAACCTTCAACTTTTTGCATCACGCAATCTCTCTATGAATTTTAATATTTCGAATAATTAAACTACATATTTTAGGTCTCAAGCTGGGCCTATCCTCAGGTTAACAGTAAATCAAAATTACTTTCAAGGTAACACAACTGAACAATCTATTATACTGCAGGGAGAAAAAAACTATGTCTCAAGTCACGTTTTTTCCCTACATATGAAACTTGAAGATGCGTTTCTTTTCAATATTTTGAATAATTAAACTACATATTTCAGGTCTCAAGCTGGGCCTATCCTCAGGTTAACAATAAATCAAAATTACTTTCAAGGTTACACAACTAAACAATCTATTATAGTGTAGGGAGGAAAAAGTTTTATGTAATTGATATTAATATGGGTGTTGCATTATCTTAAAAAAATTTAATTTTAAGCCATTGGCATTTATCTCACAACTCCTATGGCTTAATATACCCTTAAATTACCTTTTTATCATAGCTTTTATATATATATATATATATATATATATATATATATATGTGTGTGTGTGTGTGTGTGTGTGTGTGTGTTTCCAATTTTGAGCTAATCTACACGTTTTCCTAAAATTCCCACTGCCTACATTTTCACTATCTGCGGACATATTCTGATCTAGATTTAATTCTACTTTTTTCTCTTCTATTTCTGCTTGTAGTATATCTCGCAATATTTTCAAATTGCCTTAGAACGTGTCCTGTCCTTCCATTTATCTTATTTTTTTGTTTTCCACTTATATTTTTCTTCCTCTACCATTTCTAAAACCTCTTTGTTATTAACTGTGTGTGTTCAGTTTATTAACATCATACATCTGAAGCACGGCATTTGAATGGGCTTATGCTGTTTCCTGTCTGCTTCTCCTACTGTCAATCCCAATTTCCTAGCCGGTCAGTACTGTGCTCCACACATATTTTTTCAACAAATATTTCATTGTTTCTATGCTTGTTGTCTTCGAGCATAGCAGCTGCTTTTTCTTGTCAGATGCAAATCTATCTATCTATACAATTCTATTGTTTTCTAAATACATACCCTATTTCACCGACATGCATTGGTATGAGGAGATGGTTAATCAACCTGCGGCTACCAAAATCCTCCATTACTTAACCGTTCGCCAAATTAACAGTTATCCAATATATCCTTTCGCGCAATCAACATTAATTGAGAATATTGCAAAACTCCCATAATCATCAGGTTCAAGTGCAATTATTTTTTCGTCATTATATTATCCGTCTTGGAACTAGTTGGACGCGTTTCTCTATTGATTTCTCTTCCGAGCTAACTCACATATTTCTCTGAAGTTCCCACAACCAACATCTTTCACTATCTGTGTGCAATAATATAACCTAGGTCTACATCTACCTCTCTTTTTCCCTGTCTCTGCTTCTAGTATATTACGCACTATTCCCTCGAGCCATAGTATGTGACCTATCATACTATCTTTTCTGTTTTTTCAGGTTTTCCACATATTTCTTTCTTTTTCTGCCATTTCAAGAACCTTTTTGTTCTTAAGTTTGTCTGTCCATAATATCTTCATCATACGTTTGTAGTACCACATTTCAAACGCTTCTATCTTTTTCCTGTCCTATTAGCCAAGTTTCACAGCCGTGCAGTCCTATGCTATACACATTGGCTTTCAGCATTTTTTTTATTTTTATGTTTATTGTCTTTGAACATAATAGTTGCTTTTTTTGTTAAATGCAGCATGTCCTTGTGCTAATCTTTGTTTTAAATCTTTTACACTTTTTCCATCTTGGGTTATTTGGCTTCCTAGGTAACAGTAATCCTTAACCTCTTGTAAATTCTCGTTTCCAATTTGTATTCTAATTGTTGACTTACGTTCCCATTCTTCACATACTAGTACCGTAGTTAATTTTTTTAGATTTTCATACCGTATCTATCTGTTAGAACGGTGTCCATTTTATTAAGAGCTACTTCTAACTCTTTCTTGCTGAATGCTAATTTTGTTATATCATCTGGAAATCTAAACATATCAATCTTTTGTCCCTGTATAATAATTCCAAATCTCTTCCTGCATTTGACAGTATTCATTGTCTCTTCAATATTCAATTAACGGGATAAAGCACAATCCTGTCTCACTCCTTTTCTAATATTTACTTTTCTATGTTTCTGTTCTAATTCTATTACCGCTGTTTGCTCTTTGTATTAGCTATGAACTATCCGTCAATCCTTAAAACTAATTCCATTCTTTCTGAGTATTTTGAACATTTCTTTCCATTTTACATTGTCGAATGCCTTTTCCATATCTACAAACCTTAAATACACGCTTTGTTCTTTTTCTATTCTCTTCTCGCTTATCACCTTCAGAGCTTGAAAAGCCTCCAGTGTTCCCCTGTTTTGCCTAAACCCAAATTGATCTTTGCTACATGCCAAAATTGGCATTGTAAGTTTTTAATTTGCGAGTGAATTTGCGCCAATATTTTAAAAGACCTGCGCGTACATTTCCGTCACTTCAGACAGTTGCGTCGGCGCCCGGGATTGCGCAGACGCGGAGTGAGGTAGTAATTTGTGATTTTCGTCACGTTATGGACTAGTCAACGAAACGTCGAAAAGTGTGGTTATCTGTGGTGTGCATTTGTCTTGTTTTTCAGATATGTAGGTTTCCTGTCTCGTACCTATTATTGTTCCTCCTACCTGTATCCTTTATTGTACCGCTACAGAACGAAAACATCAATTTGGCTTTAACGGGGGCAAAGGCCGACCCACGCCCAACTAACGCCAAAATAGCTGCAATGTTGTGAAGATCTCCACAGTCTACGTGAGTACATTTTGTCTTTTCCTATAATTGCAATAAAATTTTTGCATGTGATACAGTTATTTAAAACATAAATATGACGTAACACCTTATTGCGCAATATTACGTATGTGTTTATTATGTTGTCAACTTTCGTAGTGGCTCTTATCAATTACACCGGGAGTTTAACGAGTATACCTTTGAATAGAACACCTAGATTATAATATCTTCCATTAGTATTTCTTCAGATCATTTTTGATCCGTCTTTGTGCAGTTCTAGTTAATATTTTTCATACGTGTGCTGTTAAACCTATTGTTCGAAAATCTTGCCAGTCTCATACATGTACCTTACAAGTTGGAAGAAACGTTCTGTTACTGCTTGTCTAGTGACTTTTAGAGTTTCGAAGTCCAATTTCGGTTCTAGTGCTTCTAGTTGCTGTGCCTATATATTCTTGCCGTTAAACTAATTTCATTACATTTTGTATGATGATGTCTTGTTCTAAATCCCTTATATTTTTGCTGTACAGTATTATATTCATAAAATTCATTATAATTAGTTTGTATGTTTCGTCTGTTTTTCCTAATCCCAACTCAGTTTCTACCTTTTTGCACTTTTCATCAATCCATTGCTCTTTAGCTTTCTCGTATTTGCAAATAATTTCTCAATTTATGGCTTGATATCTCTGTCTTCTTGCTTCATCTGGTCTGTTTTGGTATTTTCGTCTCTCTTCTGTTAAATTCAGGATATCCTTTGTTATCGCTGGTTTCTTATTTTCTATTTTGTGTATACTCTAGGATGTTTCTGGCCGCCATGTCAAGCTGGATTTAATGTCATTCCACTCTGTTTCTACTTCTTTCGTATCACAAATTTTCTCGAAGTTTTTTTTTAATTTTTCGTGGACATCTATATCTTTTAGTTGCTCAAAATTAAGGTGCCTTTTTCCTTTCCCATTTTTCAAATTCTTAAATATTAGCGCGACTTTCATAATTACGATGTTGTGGTTAGTGTCCATATCTGATTCTAGGTAGTCTCCACGGTCTTCTGCTTGATTCCTAAACCGTTGTCTAACAAGAATGTAGTCTATTTAATATCTTCGTTATACGTTAAACAACGGAAGTGCGACAGTGTTGATGTTTAACGCACAATAAAGCAGTAACAAGCACTATAGGCTATGCTACATATGTTTGTTTATGCTTCCATAAAAAAATAGTTCTTCAAATCTTCCAACGTCAAACTCTACAATTTAAAGTGGAATGCTGCCAAAACCGTTTATAAATTTAGAACTACATATTAAGCAACACTTCAAAGTTGAATAATTCATTAATATATGGCTCATATAGCTATACTAAATCAAAGCCAAAGGTATGAATTTTTTTGATAATTTACTTAAGTTTCAGTATGAATTTTTAATAATAATTCGCATAGCCTGTGTGCAATGCAAAAGAATTTTAGGTCAAATATTATTTGACACGTAAACATTATTACTTTTGGTGGAAATTCTTATTGCAATCATAATATAAACAAATATTTGTTAGGTTAATGTGTGCGTGCAAATGTGAAATTGACCTCTTCAACCTTCAAGAACGAACAGGTCGCAGGAGAATATGTATAATACTAATCGCTTACCTTGAATTGTTAAACAAATGTTGAAAGGTCACAAACTGGGAGTCATATGATCCGTAATAAAACAACCAAATAAGTAAATTTTCTTTGTAACTTTTTTTAATTATTTACTTTTCTAAAAATTAATGAGGTTAAGATTGTCTCACTATAATGTAACTGGTTTGCACTCTTATCTCATGGACTGCAGTGGATTCTTGAATGGTTATTCCTACTTGTAATACCATACACTTGATTTAATTCAGTGATATAAACAAGAACACTATACCACTATTTCAGTGAGTGAACAACGTATTGTTGCGAGCTACTATTAGACAACCCATCAAGCACACAAAACGCAGCAAGCACTGTATATTCTGAATGGACCGAAAAGCTTCTGGCAATTACTGGAGGATGAGTCATCCCTTTTAATTCACGGTATAAATAAGACCGATGATGAAGTACAGAGTTAGTCTATATCAGAATGTCGAACATAAATTATATCGTGTAAAATTATATAGTTGAGCTTTTGGAAGTCCAAGCGTAAACATAAATGTTAAGTGCACGTGTCTAATGTACATGCAGTTGCTACACTGCAATTTGAATAAAAATTTAATATACTTTGGTATTGACTGAAGTCGATACTTATTTTAAATCGAGCTCGCTTTAATAGTTTCAGACTTGTAGAAAATAAAGTAATTAGATTAGTAATTAATTCAAAAGAAAGCTTTAGGTTAATGAAACTTTGGGTATTGTTTCAAAGCATTTTCTAGTATAGTATAAATATTCATAAGATTAAAATTTTACTACTAAAATAAAATTTAGAATACCTGTTTGCGTATGTGGTATGTAGTTTGGTTGTTGTCACCTGATGAGTTGATAACTCTGTTACCTAGGGGCCTCCTCCAGCATTTCCTATTATTGATCGACCAAGGACGACATCTGTGAAGATAACAGCTTCAGAAACATAATTGGATAGCGTGCACGATTAAAATCTTTCCATATTTTACGATTACATTACCAAACGCATTTTGTGAATTCCATACTAAAGTCCTTATTTAGCTTCAGATTGGTTATACAGACAATTGATAACAATACTCTTTAGAAATTATGGCTGTAGTGCACGGTGCGTTCAGAGTGGCAACGAATGGTGTTTGAGATGTCCAAGACTTATTAATTAGAGTTCACCATGTGCGAATTTTATTAAAATAATACGTATTTTTAATACCAGAGTGAATACGCCAGGGTCGAAATTATTTCCACCTGCTCCCAGGAATAATTAATTATTGTGTGCTTCTCGCAATAATTGAATGTCACGTGAACCCGTAACTAAATGCTGAAGTGAAAACCCTTATCAGATTTAACAATTTTAAATTAATAAAAGCAAAGTAGACTTACTCACTTTCGGCTTTGCACATTATAACGAAGTGAACAAACTAACTGTTGAGCACCTAAGTGCTTGATGCTTTTTAGGCTAAGCTCAAATTCACAACTAGGAAGGCCCATTTTCGTGCAGTGCTTATATCAAAAGGGACGACAAAATTCGTGTATCTAACAAAGTAGATAATATCCCTCCTAAGCATATATGGTTTCTAAAATTAACTAACAAAATGTTGTTTTCAACCAAACACGTTCCCACAAGGTCTGTATGTATGGTTGTCTATCTATCAGAATAAGTAGAATACATTGCCTAACTAACAAAATTGGTAACAGAGAAATTTAAACTGTTACATCTTACAGAAATTTCTGGAACTGTAAATTACCAAGGAAATGAATATTCGGCGGTTTTGTTCTTAATTAGATTTAATATTTACCTTCCACAAACTAATAAATGGGAACGATCTAATGCAGGACTCCATATTTATCCATGAGGATGAGATCTCGTGATCGTGTAGAAATCTTAAGATTATGAATAAGAGCTCTGCAATTAAAATCAAATCAGAGGAATTAAACTTTAAGGGACATTACTAGTTAAAAATACAAAACTAAATGGCGATGCGCCAATCGTTCAATCGGTTTTTCAAAAAACCCTTCTTTCCTCTTCCAGCAACCGAGAGCAAATGTCCACCAAACTGACGATCAAAGTATACGACTATATGTTGCTTGTTATATTGAGCAAAGCTTGAGCTTTTATTATTCATTTTGAAAATATTCGACACCTAGTAGAATGTTAATGGATGAATAAACCCGATTTTTGCACATTAGCCCGTATTTCAGTTCTTGGAGGTTTTTTGGGTGATTAATTGAATGGATCTGATCCAGAATTTCCCGAGCAATCTAGTGCTGTTTGAATTTTTAAAATCGGACAACTCCATACAAAGCTACACTCCATTGAAGCCCCAAACATTTTAATAAAAGTTTTCTTCGACTATGCGTGATTAACGTTTACAACCAAAGTTTTCTTCGACTAACCATTTTAACCTGATCTAAAACTCTCTCATCCAAACCTGTTTGAATGTCTATAATCGAACCGCCCCTTACAAAGTTACATCCCTTTAAAGCCAGAAACCTCTACATTTTTTGGCTATTTAATTTTAATTCAATCCCTTTATGGTTACCCAAGATATACGCTTTATTGCAGAATTTTCCGGATAATTTAAAACTGTCGGAATCTCCCCTTACGAAAGTTATACCCCTGATTTTAGGAAGTTACCAAAAATCGTCTTAAGGTATGACACATAAGTTCGGTCTACATTTTTCTGAGGAACCCAAATCTTTAGGAATTTCTCAAATTGGACCAACCCCTGCGTGCTGTCGTCTTTATACCTATTTTTTTAAACTTATTAAAATTTTTCCGATATAAATTGAGGGATTATGTAGTTCTCCCTCAAGATTCTAATTTTAGTAATTTTCAAATAGGATCAACTTTTATAGGTGCTATATATTCCCAATTACTTGCGTATTTTTCTCAATACCTTAAAAATCAATTTAGGTTTTTGTAAATCAATATAAACCTTTTGAAAAGAAACTTAATAAAACACTTTAAACGTTTACTAAGAGTATATCATAATTATTGTCTACAGGATAGTTACGAATAAAATAATTAAATTTTAAATCACTTCTACGGTATATTTTTAGAAATCGTAGACTTGTCTATTTTCAAAATGAATCACCGAGTGATAGTACATGCATTGTTATTAAATTAAAGAATTTGTATATCATTTGCGAATGCAATTATAAGCTTATTAAAATTGTTCATTGTTCACTAACCTTGGAATAATTATTTATACGAGGTCAGGAAAGTCGATTTCTTTGAAAGTGAAACTTCTTTTTCCTAATACAAGTAACTTTTTATGAGGTACTATTAACTGCATATTTGGTTACGCTAGAAGGAATGCAATTATCGGTTACAGTGTCAGTATATAGTCAAAGAAGAACACGTGTTGTACCTATAATTTCTGCTATATATATGTTTAAATCTATCTTTAAAATCTCCTTCGGACATTTACTTTAATCTAGACAATAAAAAACTTAGAAGTGCTACCACTTTAAACTTAAGAATAATAACAAGATAGTGTAATACGTCTATTAATAATTTTTGCTGATGTTGTCGTTACAAATAAGAAAAACAAACTTTATCAAGAAATATCATGTTTTTAATAGAATATATATTGTAGTGGATTTAAAGGGTTAAATTTGATGTAAGCAATGCAATTTCAAACACCCTGTATAGAGAAAGGAACAATTTATTTACGCGCAAAACTTATTTCATGTATTTAATTTAAACGAACAAGTATTGAGGTATTTTATAATTAGGGATTGAAAAGTAATAGGTTCATAAAGGAAAACCAGTTTGAAAAACAAATAGAAACTCATAATCAATTTAATTTATTTAATTTATTTAATTCAACGTGTAACAACGTCACAAAACGCACCAGGGTATATAAAATCAATAATTCCAAAGCGAAAAGTTTCGTTTTAACAAACAAGCATATCGGTTGGGTATAATACCATGAAATATAAACTCCAAGAGATGTTATTTTAAGCGAGTCAATAATTAGGAACACCTGCATGTTTGAAAGGTCAGCTTCTTTGTATTTGTGAACATAATAAAGCGGGTTTCAAGGAAGATATTGTTCAACCGTCAGTGGTTTCGCATAAAAGCTAACAAGAGTTTCTTAAAAAACAGAAGTGATGCACAATCAATAAGATGCCACAGATAGAAACGGGTAGAAAAGCATTCGGTTTCTAAAGCACGTATTCAATCCACGTGGACGCGGTCAGCAATATCGATTTTCTACCACTCAAGTAGAGTTGGAACGCGACATCCAATATGCATAAGACAGAGATAACAATATTACAGGCGGAGTTTTATGTTGACATAGGACTGTGTCATTGGTCGAAATAGTTAGTTTTACAACAGACAAACACGCAACAGGTGAATGCGGGTTTTCGGATTAGATAGCGTGTTCACGAGCTAAATTTCGGGAAGTTTTAAAGAGGTTATATCCAAAATTTGCAAAAATGTTATTTTCAATTAAGTATTGTGCGTAAAGAGTGCCCAAGGGGGGCAGTTTTAGTGTATAAATACTGAAAGAAAATTAAAATCGCTCTCTTTTACTCTCTTGACTACTCTTGATGTTAGTATCTCTTTAACTGTATAAACCGACGTTATAGTAGAGTTTTGTGAGTATTCAAATTTATTTCTAACATAGTAAGGTAGCACTAGCTCTTATAACTTGGTGTTTTGAGGGCCTTATAGTTATAAACGCGAGTAGTGGCGAGTGATTTTAATTAACTGAGGTCCAACCTATTACCATGTCAAGCTAGTAAATTAATAAAGCAATAAACACAAGTGCATTCTACGTGAATTTGGATGCTGGGATGGTATGGTAATTGGTAGCACGGAACTCAGTGTAGACTGAGTAATCATCTATAGATATCTAGTAGAGCAGAGCGTATAGTCAATCGAAGCAAAGGGGTTCTGGATAGCGTCATCGTAGAAAAATGGAGTCTTGAAGCATTTTCCAGGTAACTAATTTGAATTGCTGTTATTTGATAAACTGTTGCAATTATTTGTGATGTGTGAGTGAACTTTAAGGGTTATTTATGGTTTTTTTTAACGTATTGGAATAGATACGTGTACTTGACTATGATGAGGGTATTTTAAATATTAAAAGAAAAAGGTGTATGTAACGTTTACTTAATTTCAGTACGAATTTAAATTAGATTGTTAAGGGTACATGGGTTATTAATTTTGTAGTAATTTTATGCAAAGTGGAAAGCATACATTAATAAACTGGGTTTTTATGAGCTCACCATACACCAGTCTGCAATAATAAATATAGGGTATTATTTGGGGCCCATTTGCTCCTGTTGTATTAAAGGTGTTTACAATTAAAATTTTAAAACAAGGACTTTACAAAAATCGCACTTATTGAGTTGTAACTAGAGTACCAAAAATGTACATATCTCTGAATAATTTTGTAAATAGCGGTAAATAAAGATTGTATGATTGTTGTATTATTTTGTAATTTTATTGTAATACCTTGTAATACCCCAGAAAAATTCATCTTTAACTTGTAATTTTGATCAGCTCGACGACATTTTGACAATTAATGCTCTGAAACATGGCTCCCTCGTCTTTTATGTTGACGGCCGAGCGTGCGCAGCTCCTTATTATGTTAATTGGTGTTATATGCAAGTCTTGACTGGAAAGGTGAGGCTTATAATTGTTTTATAGTGGGTTTTACCTGTTTGTATTTAACCACCAACGCCATTTTTAGAATTTTTATAAAAATTATTTTTAGAGGTATTTTTACTGCAACTCCGCCGTGTAAGATATCAATTATTATTGTGTTTTCCTCAGGTTCTCAAATCGTTCGGCATTTTTCTCAAATCGAACGACCCTTAGTGATTTTCAGATCAACCTTTTACAAACCATACGGTGTTCATTTTTAATCTATTTCTAAACAGTAATGTTCTCTCTTTTAAGATATACCCATCGTGTAACCCATCAAGTTAGTATAGAATTTTATGGGGAATCGAAATCAATTATCACGTTTTTTAAAATTTGCTCCAACAAAGACTCGCATAATGTTTTAATATTCAAAAACCTAACAGCAAAACACCACTGCATTTTATTTAGATTTAACTCAATAATAGAGTAAAACAAAAAATATTTATTAATATCTAGGATTGTTAAAATTTTTAATTAGTGCATCCGGATTTAAATAATTAAACCAACAGTTTAAATATATATTAATTCTGCACGGTGGGCTAGAAAGTAGTTCGATAACTTATTTTAAATGTAGTTCAAAATAAGACGTATTTTCTTGATAAATTTAGTGAAATGTATGATTTTCATTATTTTGTTAATGACGTCTGACTATTAATTGTGAAAGGTATTTTTCTACAATTCTAATTAATATACGGGAATACGCATTTTAATAATTTGATTTAAATTGGGTGTGTAAGAACAAATTATACCTATACTTTCTCTATGTGCATAAACACGGGGAAAATGATACTAAAAATTCATTTTAAATTTATTTTTGTAAAACTTAAAGTCGTTCAAAGTCTAATAGTGTTGCAAAATTTTTACCTTTGAAAATTTCGGGATAAAACAACACTGTAAAACTTGCATATTTAAACTGCGATCTTCTATTGTAATTCAGCACTTTTACCTGTAAGACACCTTTTATATTATTTGCTTGTAAACGTTGAAGCAATTAATATTTACATGTATAATTCAAAAACTGTTAATCATTGTTTTTCTAGAATGAACATCTTAAGTATCACATGCAGTGTGTGTGAAGGCGTTTTTACTGTAGGTGAAGCAGTATACAAACACAACGAGAAGCACATTGAAATAGTTTATTTCTAGGAGGAACTAAAAATTACTGACTATGAGTAAAAACAAATTAAAGATTTCGGAAAGGAGTTGACCGGAGCGCATGAAGAATGTATAAACGCTGCAATTCAGTTAGAGCGAGCCAAGTTGCTATTTGAAAAACCATACGCCATAACAAAACCTTCTTCCAAAATCATAATTGTAGGCCTGAACATGTTCGACGATTATAAAATAATTTTCAGATTTGTTGACATCATTTCGCAGACCGTACTTGATGTATCCCTCACGTATTTAGGAAGTTTATATCAAATCTTCCATATATTATACGCACTATGGAAGTGGCGTGAGAAATCATATATGCAAATTTTACAACTTGCGTTTTTATTTAGATAAGAATTGTTTAGTGAAGATGGTGACATTTGATGAACATATGTCTGCCATATGTTCGACATATGTCCATAGTTTTAAATAAAACAATTCTAATTAATAATTTTTTAAAACGTTTATAACACGCTTTTAATAAATACATGTATTTGTTATAATTCTTTTCGTAAGAACTTAGATACACATTTCAGTTATGTGAAAATTTGAAGAAATAAACAAAGCAATATATACTTTATATTTATAACATAAACAAGCTAATATATACAAAAATAATTTCCAAATAATAGTAGTTGAAGTGGTTAATTTTTTACCTTGAAACTTACAATTTAATATGTATTCCATCTGAATATCTACCAGCAGTTTTATAAACCCCATCTCCTCGGTTATTTCTATAAAATCTTCTAAATCCTCGGGCATTAGTAACACAGCAGTACAGTGCTGTATTGCTTCCTCGTATGACTGACACATAAGACATTTTTCTCCTTCTACCGAAAACCGTTGCCCGCATTCTGCTTTTTTACTCGTAGAGAATTGCGAAATCTTCGAATAACCTTTCCGAAGTCTTTATACATATTTGTTTAATCGGCTCTTTAAACTGTGATACGTATTTTTTGATTGGGCACAGCTCGCCTCACGCATGGGCGCCTGTGTTACGTTTTTCTTAAATGGGCGCCAGTGAAGCGTTTTTCTTTTTATTATATATATCTGACTCTAGACGTAGTGTGTCAGCAAAACGAAGTCTTCTGACGTAACTAGGGGTCTATTCCTTGGGTAGAGCTATGAGAAATGGGGGGGGGTAAGTCGAAATCTGTTGGTAGGTCATACTCAAACTAAAACAAATAGGCGCCACCAAGTCCGGACTGATTCACGTTAATGGCATGGCATATTTCTAAGGGCGGACGTGGAGACCCAAAGAAAGAAAGATCGCCTTCGATGACAAAAACCTGTCTTAACAGAATAAGACGCTGTTCCTGTAAGAAATTATAATAATTAGATTAATAAAAAATTGGAACACTGTTTGTGTCCCGCAAACATACCTAAAAAAATATTAAAAAGATATTTTCTATATAAGGTTGGCATCAAAATTCGACTCTTAAAGATATTAATTTCCTGTGGTTAGGTTTGATCACATTTGATCAAAATAAAAAACTTTAAGCTTGGACTAATAATTTACTAAAAAGAATCTCTTTTTTTTTTAAATAAAATGCAATGCAACAAAATTGACTCTAACCCGTTCAGATCTGTTCAGGTCGATTACATTACAAAAGTTACTATACAAATTTTCCTCTTTAAGTTAAAAGTACTAGTTTTAGTTTCTAATGAAAATGATCACAAAAATATTCTTGTTTTCAAAAGTGGTACTAACTCAGTGCTAAGCATTTGCTTTCAAGGATACGTGTGTCAGCAGCATACTCCAGACAAACAAGTGACGTCAGTAACACCTGTTGTTGTAACTAACAATTTATACTGAAGCAACGTGTTGTTTCTTACAAAATCAAATGAGTGAATTTTAAGTTTGACACTGGGAAATCCAGCTTAGCAATAGTTGAAACAAATATCATATTCGTACTTCTACACATCGGAACAAAATAGCGTGTTTCTAAAGTGAAACACAAAAGAATTTCTTAGATCTACTACGAACCAAACAAAACTGCATTCCTAGCCTTGATTAGGTACTTGTTCTACCATGCGAAATTTACTGCATATCTTCTACCAAAGTAGCATCTTTACTCTGTGTAACAAGCGATCCTCTTTAAATTAGATCAACTTTCTATCTTCCAAGTACACCGTATACGTCATAAAATAAAGTGGTTTTCTTAAAGTCGATTAAAGTTTTCAAATTTCTAAGTGCATAGTTGATTGTAGTAATATTTCTCGTGGCCTAATATTTCATCGCGTAATATCTCGTCGCGCGCTATTCAGAAAATGTGTCCTCACTCATTAAAATTGATACGCAGATTACTGGCCATCGTTCTTTCATACATGTTGTTACTTCTTCCACGTATGGCCGAGTGATTATCATACTCGCTCGGACGATCGGAGGATCCAAGGGGGAGGTTGTCACACCTAAACGCGCCTGCGACTGGCTGTGAAATCCACCGACATCCAACCACAAATAGACTAACAAATCAAGATGCTGTTTTAATGTATTATTTTACTTGTTAAATGTATTACAACATTATTTAATAAAAGTGTTTTATTATTTTCGCACTTTTAATGAAGGGATTTATCAACCAAAAATAAAATTGTTACAACTGTATAATCGATAAATTATAACTTCTACGCGAACAGTAGTTTTATATGAGCTACTCTTGTTCAGATATATTCCGATTGTGCCCGATTTGGGTACACGCACGAAACAACATGTAGGGAATGTATCCTATGAACTAATTGATTATATTCCTTAGGAAAATGCTAAGGACTTTAAAAATATTTATAACTCTTGTTACACCTCTAGTGCCAGGATAAACGCTATTATTTAAGGTTGTGTTACTGTTTTCAGGATCAATTTCCTACACACCTTTCCCAAACTATGCGTATCAGATTGGGGATTATACTGCATTCTATAAACTGACTTGTATATATCTTCGTCTTCATTTTTTAACCAACACGTCCGCATAATAAAGATGTACAGGCCCGTCGTCAACACGTAACTTAATCTTTTATTAAAAGTTTGCCTCTGTTTTCAACATTAATCTCCTTTATAGGTTTTGGCATTTTTTCCGCTATTCATTGTGACTGAGAAGCGGCGATTTGCAAAGGCTCAAGCAATTGCTTATGAGCTTCTTTGAATTCTTGCTGAGAAATAGTATTGTTTGCGTTCCACAAACTTCTTTCGTACGGCATCCTGCATAAAATGAAGCTTACGTTTATTTGCAATAAAATTCTTAACGTCCGTCATCATAAAGCTTCGGATTGAGGCTAACCATTTACGTCTTCTTCAATATTTATATACTCATCGAAATTTTTCCTATATCGCACCATATGCAAATCAAAATCTTTTACAATAGTAATAAAACTATGTTTTGAGTCACTACCATTCCAGCATCGCCGACAAATTTGTTTAAATTTTGGATATGTCATGTCACCGCTTATATGATCCATAAACATATGCCGAAAACTTGTATCGTCTTGCTTCCAGATTACAATAACATTGGCGTTATCTCTAAGTCCGTGCTTTACTGCGCTGGCAAACGTTTAACATAAGTAAAAAGGATCAATGCACTTATTCCTAAAAAACAAGAAAAGCTGTGCAATCTTGTTTGCAGGTATATCATCAAAGACAATAATTGAATCTTTTTTGGTACCTCCGGGTTGAATCAAATCGTCATAGTATCCAAATTCGTGGTAACCAATTTCTTTTCTTAAAGGTCAAATACACTTCTTAACAGTTCATATTTCGAATGATACATGCTTTTTAAAAGCACATACACATTTTGAAATCGAAGTCCGTTTTCGTGCAAAATAAGCAAGTTTAAGGCGTTTATTTTCCCTCAGTTAGATAGCCCAGCAATATTGCTCGTATATTAGATGGGCACAAAAGCCCGTGTTTACCCATATTGTTAATCACGGAGTTAAATAGAGATAAACAAAAATTATAGGTACAACACGTGTTCTTCTTTGACTATATACTGAAACTGTAACCGATAATTGCATTTCTTCTAGCGTAACCAAATATGCAGTTAATAGTACCTCATGAAAAGTTACTTGTATTAGGAAAAAGAAGTTTCACTTCCAAAGAAATCGGCTGACCTGACCTCGTATGAATAATTATTCCAAGGTTAGTGAACAATGAACAATTTTAATAAGCTTATAATTGCGTTCGCAAATGATATACAAATTCTTTAATTTAATAACAATGCAAGTACCATCGCTCGGTGATTCATTTAGAAAATAGACAAGTATACGAATTCCAAAAATACACCGTATAAGGGATTTAAAATTTAATTATTTTATTCGTAACTATCTTGTAGACAATAATTATGATATACCCTGAGTAAACGTTTAAAGTGTTTTATTAAGTTTCCCTTCAAAAGGTTTAAATTGATTTACAAGAATCTATATTGATTTTTAAGGCATTGAGAAAAATACGCAAGTAATTGTGAATATATAGCACCTATAAGTGTTGATCCTACTTGGAAATTACTAAAATTAGAATTTTGAAGGAGAGCTACGTAATTCTTCAATTTATATTAAAAAATTTTAATGGGTTTAAAAAATATGTGTAACGACGACAGCACGCAATGGGTTGGTACGATTTAAAAATTCCTAAAAATTTGGGTTCCCCAAAAAAATCTAGACCGAACTTATGTGTCATACTTATTTCGGGTAACTTCCTAAAATCAGGGGTATAGCTTTTGTAAGCGACGATTCCGGAAAATTCTGGATTAAAGCGCATATCTCGGGTACCCAAAAAGCGATTGAGTTAAAATTAAATAAGCAAAAAATGTAGAGGTTTTGGGCTTTAAAGGGATGTAACTTTGTAAGGGGTGGTTTGATTATAAACATTCAAACAGGCTTGGATGAGAAAATTTTAGATCAAGTTAAAATGGTTAGTCGAAGAAAACTTTGGTTGTAAACGTTAATCATGCATAGTCGAAGAAAACTTTTGTTAAGAGGTTTGGGGGCTTTAACAGGGTGTAACATTGAATGGGGTTGTCCGATTTTAAAAATCAAACAGGGCTAGATTGCTCGGAAAATTCTAGATCAGATCCATTTAATAAATCACCCAAAATTCTCCAGAAACCGAAATACGGGATAATGCGCAAAAATCGGGCTCATAGATGGAATAAACGGTAAAATCAATTTTATCATCTTTATATCGTATACCTCTACCCATCCCTAAAATATATATTTATTACTCAAAACGTCTGGAAAATATTTTTAAAAAAAATTTAATTTTACCCCTTTACAAGGTTGTACTACCTTATTATCGAGTTTAGGAAAAAGGGTATATAAAAATCTACGCTTATTCTTAAACGTTCCATTCTAGTAAAATTAGCTTATTACTTTTATTTAGCAGCATATTTTATAGCGCTTTGGCCAATACTCAAGGAATATCTTATTCAAATCTTGTGCAGCAAAGGCCATCCTAAACAATTTCAACAAGTTCTATACTATAATATATAAAATTTCTCAGAAATCACACCATATTCATTAAAAGCAGAGATAGACCATAGAAAAATTGTATTACCTTCACAACCTATATATTTTAAATCTAGTTAAAGTAAAACCCCATAGAAATTCATCTTGTATGTCTTTTCTCTAGTATGGAACACGAGCCTACACATGAGTCAAGCAAATTGTTTCTTGAAATTTTAAAATGCATTCGCACTCAACCTCATTTTCTTAGATAACTTTGCACGTAATCTAATCCCAGCAGCTCTCAATTAATTCACCCTCACGGAAATATTTACAAGGGTCGACATAGAGCACGCACTTGGCAGTTGTGAAACATATTCCCAAGTTCGTTTTGAAACTAAACCTCTTTGGAAATGTGTTGAAAGGAGCCGCTATTGCTATTCATGAATTCATGTTATATGAAATGTTATTGTTGGGATCGGATCTGGGTGAATAGTAACTTGGGGAAGTGAAATTGCAAAATCACTTTTGCGTAATATAACCATATGGAAGCAAAAATTTTGTTCGTATAGTAACTGAAATATTTCGAATTGAGATTAAATAAAATAACTAACAAAAGCTTAAAGGGTAGTTGAGGGATTTTAAAGTAGGATATGTACCTTTCTTACAACTTATGATAATAAAAACGCGTTTAATTGATTTTGCTTTAATTCATTATACGTTACAGCTTCAAATGTTAGAAGTTTTGGTAAAAATATTATTTTAGCTTGTTTTTGAACGGAGCAATTTTAAATCAAACCCTTTCAGCGCCATGAATTCCGTTTTCCTACAATGAATTACAAAGGGGTTTAGCAATAAACGGGGGAATTTCTTTTTCCAAATTTACCAATGGTAGGGGAGACTAGGGCATTATAGGATAGCGGGGCATAGTGAGGAGTGCCTAGAGTACTAAAAATGACCGCAGGATGTTGGGTATTGATGCAGCTATTGGTTTTTAGCTGCTAGTCGACCTGCGTGTGAAGTAAACGTGCTAGATCACCGGCATCTTATGTTTCGAAAATTAAAACAAAAACGCAGTTTTCTTATTTATTAAGTAAAAATTCGCATTGACATCACCTGCAAAATGTTTCTTCTACATTTTCCAATAATTTTCCAACGGATTAAAGTGTTTTTTGGGCTTGATTTTACATATTTGACACGATAAAATATCATCAAAGGTAAGAGTCAAAGTTATGTTAGTTTAGTGACGTCACTTGAGACAAAGTGTCGTGGGGCAAAGTGAGGAACATTTATTAGTGTCCCACAATGCCCCATATTTATTATATAGCTGTTGTTCATGAACGCACTTTCTTTAATTATAGCACGATGATTCGGGGGGAGAGAAAGAGAGAGAGAGAGAAAGAGAGAGAGAGAGAAATATAACGAGTAGATGGATGACAGGAGAATCAGGCCCACATTTCCTCCCAAATCCCACATTTCCTCCCACATTTACATGTAAATCCCCATAAGGAGGAATTGTGGTGGAGTGACTCTCTCCTTGCTCTTCTCCTTGCTCGGACACCCCCCAACCATTTTGATTACGTCACACCCGCATTCTTTCCACCCGCGAGATAAATCTTTCTCTACATTTCCACCCACGAGATAAAACTATCTTGTTTGGTATCAATTAATATTAGAATTTTCTCAGCTACCCGAATCTCTAGGAATTTCTTAGATTGTACCATCCCCAAGGGAACTACCCTCATTTTAAGATTTCTTACCGGTAGCGACTTTTGACCGTCCTTATAAATTTTTTAACCATGTGACGCATCTTGTTAGTCTAGAATTTTACGCAGAATTCGAATCTGCAAACAGATTTAAAATCGGACCACGCCCTGCAAAGTTATACCCCTTTAAAGCTCTCAAACCTCTAAATTTTGCTCTTTGCTCCCATATCTGAACCAAATAGTTTTCTTCGGCTAGCCATTGAATCTTTCGAGATAACCCTATCTTGTTTGGTATCAATTAATATTAGAGTTTTCTCAGCTACCAGAATCTCTAGGAATTTTTTAGATAGCATCACCTCCCCCCCCCGGAGCTACCCTCATTTAAAATTTTTTTACCAGTAGCGATTTCTGACCGTCCTTATAAATTTTTTAGTCATGCAATACATCTTGTTAGTCTAGAATTTTATGTAGAATCCTAATCTGTAGATAGATTTAAAATAGGACCACCCCTTACCATTTTACACACACTCTCTAAATTATAAATTTCCTGCGGCTCATACCTAAAAGAAAATCTAAAAACCATTCTTAAAACTTTTTATTACAGACAATTTTTACTAATACAGTTTAAATTTTGTAAACCACATTTCCAAATACATATTCACAATTTCTTATTCTTAACCTAGAACTTCTCATATCGGCTTATACTTATTAATATTTATTTCTAAATAGAGCACCTTTTCCAAAGACCAACCGGACTCACATGTTTCAAATTCCTCTGATTTTGTTCTTATGGTTTCGCTTAAGACCTTGTACATATTTTCCGGATTACTAGAAGACGTTATAACCATATTTTTTGTGTTAAAGGATTTCACATTGGTAGTCTCTTCTCCCATTTTGGTGTAAACGCCGTAGAGTTCGCAATAGACTTATATTGCTGTATGTTGTATTCTTTTTTTATTAAGTAATCGAATAAATCGTTCCTTCTGCTTCCAAAGAAACTCGGACACTCCAACGTCGACACTGGCATTCTTTATGCGATAGCTAGCCATACGGTTGTTAAACGCTGTGCTAACCATTTCTACACCATCGTCGTTAGTAGCGGTAACTGATGCATTTTTATGCTTGTTGCTCCGTGGATGACCAGGATATGCAGACTTTAACACCTCCATGTCGCATACTTTACACATAATTTGCGGTTGTTTCGTATAAGACCCTTTAACAGCTGGCGGAACTGAACGTTTACTGCTTAATGACATACCGTGCTGTTTTTCCTTGTGTTGCTGTAAGCTATTCTCGTAAAAGCGATGCCGCAAGACCCACAGTTTAAGTACTTTGCTGCGGGCGGATGTATGAGCTTAACCGTCGACGATGTTACACCACGACATTTGTTCTGAACCGTTTGAGAGCATTTTTTCAAGTATAGGAAGCACCGCAAGCGTTGCATTTAAAAACGTTTGCAGATACCATTTTAGTACAAAACAAAATCCGCACTATAAGACTTTGGGTAAACTTGTAAGCGAACTAACTTATAACTAAAAGAGTTTACTCATGCGTACCTGCTCTATGTACCCTATAGAATTCAAACCGAAGGTTTCCGAAAACAGCCGAACAAAGTTGAGGATTCAGAGGGGAACTAAATGATGTCATAATCCTTGCTGCTCGTCCAGTACATTTAGCGCCAATGCATGCATCTGCTTTGCATCGTCGATGGTGCGAATGCCGTTAGTAGAAACATCGGAAACGTCTTCCATGTTATACGGATCGCGTGCATATTAAAAATCTAAAAGGGTGGTAGCACACGCACACAAATTGTGTGCAAGTTGTGCTGTAGAAGATGCAGTGCTACTATAAACAAAAACACTTTAAACCTTTACTAAGGGAATACCAAACTTGTTGTCTACAGAATACTTACTAATTTACAATTTAATCTTAAATAACTTCTACGTCATATTTTAGGAAATGGTAGGCTTGAATATTTTCTAAATGAATCACCAAGCGAAAGTATATGCTTAGCGGTATTAAAATTAACCATTAATTTCCCATTTTTACGAGCGTGGTTAATTATAGATTAAAATTTAATTTGTTCACGTTCGAGCTTCCCGTAAACTAACATATTTTATAGTAACAGTGCGCTGTATAATACATGCATACCCCTTTGCTGCGCTACTGCTATTCTTGTAGTTGCTAGAAAAAGTCACTCTCCTTTTTTACTGTCAGGACCAATGCAAAGCACCATTTTATACTTTATTTAAAGGTATGGCACACCGCGCACTTTTTTGTCTGATAATTAAATTTTCCTCGTGTAGGCTTTTACACTTTCGCATATTTAAACATCTAATACGATTGATTAACCATTTTCGATTATTCTAACGGGAACCGCCATACATTCCGCGGCACAGTTATTTTTGGATCTAACGATCCGATGGGCTCCCACACTAACACCTAACGTATCTTTCCTACTATTTGTTAAACAAAAACTACCGGCATCGCCATGTTCGTATACGGACGTAAGCAGATGTTTGTGGATGTGTACGAGAATATGTAACCATATACATTAATCAGTCTTAGCTATTTTATTTAGTTTACGAAAACTATTATTTTTCTAAACCACAATTAATAATCGCCTTTATAGGTTTAACATTTTACCATTACCCAATGACTGGTGTTACATACATGGAAACTTTAACTTCTTATTGGAGAGAATCCTTATTCTCCCACGCACTGTTGCATTGTTGCATGCCCATTCCCTTTGGGGATATATGCTTGTTATAGGTTGTAGCATCCGCGGTTTTACTTAACTACACTTTGTGAGATCCCTTTAATCTTTTTAATCGTGTCTTTCTCGCGTACAATACAGTAAGACTTAGCCCTACTACCAACAAATTATAATACTGGGTCCCCATTAAATTCGTCTTTGAATTTTCCTACAACTTTCATGTCGACAAGTGGTATATTATGTTTATTATCCACGGGGTAGTCACTCTTTTAAGATATAAATATCTTTTTTTTTGGTATCAACTAATATTAGATTTTTCTAGCGACCCCAAACCTGTAAATGGATTTTAAATAGAACCACCTCTTACAAAGTTACACTTTATAGACCCCAAACCTCTAATTTTTGCACCATCTTTATTTAACTACATTCTTAGAACCTTTCTTCGCTACCCAAACATATTCTTTAACTAACCATTCCCCTAGAAATCTAAAACCGATGTGCCCCGCGAATACCACGTGGAGATAACACGTATACTCTGTCAACCAGGATAGAAGCCGAAAGGATTTGGAAGGTGGGAGAAGAACTTAAAAATTATGGAATCTTAAAACTAATATATACAATAGATTTACAAAATCTATACAAATATAAACAACTATCTTATATCTTTATGCCCCCATGCGTAGATTGTTGTACTATTAGGAATGATATACCTTTTGTCATCTTCGCTCGATAAACTAATTTTATTAATTATCTGCGTGTACAAATCGTGTTTTTACTCCGGATACATACACCGGCAAGTACTCCACAACAAATAAAGAATTAGATGCTTGGTAACTGTTAACTTCTGCATCCCTCGTGTACGCCCAAACACATCCCAGCCCGTGTGCACCTCTGCCCATGCGCACCTCTGCGCGTGCGCGCCCTTACCTATGCGCACCCCTCTCTGTGCGACTGCTATTTCGTGGCAACGTCACTGCCTTTTGTAAATAAAGAGCAATGTAACACTATTCTAAGATGTTTATTCTGACATACATAACAAAATTTAAAAATATTTAATGCCAAGCATGTAGCCATTTAAACTTAATTTTAATACAAAGTTATACACAGAAGACAGTCCTTTCATTATATTTGTTTGGAGCGGTTTTAATTTTATCTAATTTTATTCGCAGCTTAAAATTTAAATCGACACCCAAGTCCTCTATCTCCTTTTCTAGCCAATAGTTTGATACATAGAGACCGTCTAGGGTTTCGAATTGTAAAATGTGCCGAAATTTGCCTCTATATATAAAGTCTTTGATTCCACCGACAACCAGATCCATTCCTTCGTGTAATTCTTGCAGCTTGTGACAATCTTTTAATCGCAGCTTTCCCACTATATCCTGCATACGTATCTTGTTAACTTGATCGACTTCTTCTTGTCGGTATTGGACGAAATCCTTATTCTCCCAAACACTGTTGCATAGTTGCATGTCCACCAGTTTTGGAAATATATGGTTGTTATAGGTTGTAAGACCCTCGGTTTTAAATGATCCGAAAGGTTCTTTACTAGGCAAATATACAATGTTTAGCGCAACCTCTTTGCGTGTCGTGTACGCAAAGATTACGAAACCCGCATTCCTTAGTTCGTCTTTGTTATCTGCCATTTCGATAAATACGTTTTTAGAATAACCTTTTAAAAAGTATACTGATTTAGTACCATCCTTTTCCGCAAGGACGCCTACATAACTAAAGGAGTCTTTTTTACTAACCACAAATTCATACAGCTTGTACAACCCGGATGTATCTAAGTCAGTCCATCGGCACATAAAATAATCTTTTAATTCTTCCTCATTTTCTCTAATAAGATGTTCTTTGTCTAACACATCTTTGTATTGTTCGCGTATTGTCGCAGTGTTTTCCATGTAGTCCAACTTTCGCTTTTTTGCATCCATTTCCTCTAATTCCAGTTGTCTTTTTCTTCCACTTACAGCGTATGGTATGCATAATGGAGCAATTTCCATTAGCGTAAACGGATAGAGTTTACTGCCAATATTTACGCGTTGTCGTACAACTTCTGGGCGAATGTTAGGCGTATTTATCAATCCCAATTCCGAAATGACTATTTCTTTTGGAATTGTAGAATATGGTGTTGCAGATTGCGTAAAATATGTACTATCTGCTTTAATGTAGTACTTGTGTAAGGTTTTTATTTTATCTTGGCTATCTTCCTCTACTATCTCCAAATAATTTACAGGTAAATAGTTAAAACTAAAAGCCGAAAGCACATACTTTATCAATTTTTCCTTTTCCTCTGGTTTTTCGGACAACTTAATTTGCAAGCCCGTCAATTTCTTTGTATTGCCATTACCCCAATACACGTACTGTAGCAGGTTAATATATACTAAACAGCAGCTATTTTGTAGCTTGGCCGATAGATTACTCCACATTTTGGCAAGTGGTACCGAGTACATTGGCGCCTTTAGTAAGTATAACTTACTATCTTCCAATAAGGTTAAACAGTCTTTTAAGGGTTTATACACCCGTTCCGCACTGACATAGCTTCCAATTGCACAGTTGTATATTGTCGCTTCCAATCGCGTAATACCATGTTCTTTGGCCAAAGTAGACGCAAATGTTTCCCTTAAACGTACATCTGGACAACGTAAAAAATCTAGTATATGATTGCCAAGTTGTTTATTAACACCAGGACTTGTTATCTGACACACAAATTTGTTGTATATCTTAATTCTTGCATTGGTTATTAGCCATGTTAAACAATCAATCCCCGCAGTTTTATCGTTGTCAACTATAATATTACACTTTTCTTCGTATTCTCCCTTATAGCAAAAGTTATGCTTTGTAGTTGAATAATTACACATCTCCATCTTGCTAAATATACCCGCAAAATCTTAGGTTACATCCATGTCAAAAAGATAGAAATAGTCTTTTTCGACTTCCTCTAATGTATCTGGTAGTTCCTCCAATAAAGTTTCCAACTTAACATCTGCTAGTTCCACTTTGTATGGAACACATATAGGATTTTGGAATTTTTTATTAATGCATGCGAGGTCTTCTTTTCCGATAATTTCTTTTACTCTCTGGTCCATCTTGTTAGTGCTTTCCAGAGAAAATGGAAGCTTAGCTTTAACACCATGCCTAGCGGAAACAAATCGGTCGAACTTTCTTCGTAGATAGCTGTTAAATGCACCACAAATTTCTTTTTTTAGGATAAACATCCTTTTGTTTGCAGATGCTTGTTCGGTGTCAGAAAGGTCCCAAATTTTAACCAACATTATATTGTCACAAAATGGTTCTGTAATTGGTGTGTGTAGTCCGCCAGTCAGCATCTTTTAGCCTTCGACATAACAAATATTACCAATATCTGTCACCAGATTATTGTTGCACATATTTTCTGCCAACAGCCATAATCCAAATCGCTCATTTGTCGGTTTCACTTTATTCCCAAGAAGTTGAGAAACGTTAATCACCTAGGAGACGCTCATGTTTACCATTCTAGCTACCGTCAAATACTAAATTGAATACGAAAATTTGTTCCCTTATGTATCCTACAGAGTGGGGGCGTATATTACCGAAAATAGTCGAATATGTCGGACACCGCCATATCGCTTACATTCTCTGGTTTAGGAACTGTTTCGTTATCCGACCTAGGTCGACAGGGATGCGCATCGACATATGTCCGGATATATGTAGGATGTTAGGTTAGGGTGAAATTGCTCTATAGGGTGAAATTGCCTCCGACCTAGGTTGAATGTGGACTTGTCAGGAGTTAGGTTAGCTAGTGTTGTTCGAAGTTAGGCTAGGTTAGTTGGATTTGTGTGGACTTAGGTTAGATAAAAGGAAAAATTGATAGGTTAGGTCAGCGCGGCAGTGCTGACCTAACCTATCAACTTTTGGGAGGAAATGTGGGATTTGGGAGAAAATGTGGGCCTGATTCTCCTGTCATCCATCTTCTATAACGACATTTTTGATATTTGAATCAATGAAGAAAGCCGTCCTTAGTTATGTTTCTGAAAAAATGAGCTACAAAAGGGTAGCGCAAGGATACAATGTGCGACAAACTACACATGACCGGAATGTTTTAAAGTACAGGGGAAATCCCAATGAAACGACCATAACAAAGAAATTAGGCAATTACTTGGCGGTATTAACTTATGAACAACAACTAAATTAATAGAACATAAAAAATTAATGCAAGCTTGATTTTACGGATTAACGTCTATTGAACTACGAACATTTGCTTTCGAGTTAACCAGAAACATAATATTTGCTACGATTTTAACAAAACAGATAAAATGGCGGAGGCAGACCAACTGAGGGGTTCCTTAAAGAGACATTTGGGTATAATCTATACAAAGCCGGAAGCAAAATAAGCAGCTAGCGCCATGGAGGTTAACAGGGTTACCGTTGGTAACTTTTTAATGTACTTAAGGAAGCCACAGAGTAGATACGATGGGTGCATAAGGCTTCAAAACCGACGATTTTGAAAATCGATCATTTTTACATGTATTTTCTTATGGAAAAATTTCAGGTTCATTCTGATAATTTTTGTAACAATAAAGTGAATCTCTATAAAAGGAGCCAGACCCATCCTCCTCAAATCTTGTGTCCGGGAGAAAATTTGTTCACATTTCCCAACACCAATAATTAGGCATAGCAATAGATCCAATATAATTTATTAGACAATTTATGCATTTACAATAATAGAACTCCGTTCTGAATGGACCTGTACCTTAAAGAAGTTCTGCATTACTAGGAGGGGTAGTATGGCTTGCGTGTTCCAGTGAGCTAAAGAGTCTAACTATAGGTTTAACCAAATTAGTGGAGTCTTTATTGGGAAACAAGCGATAGGTTCCCAAGAAAGGCAACAGCTCTTTCGATACTTAGAGTGACAGAGACCATAGGGGCCGTTATAGCATTCTAAAAAACAATACTTCGATGTGGAAGGCTGTAATTATAATAAAATTTTTGCAAATTTATCCTGGTGACTATCAGCTATATACTAAAGCTCTCTATTTTAATCTGATATCACTAGGTCGAGTATTTCTTCTTTAAACTCCAAGCCCAGGGTAATGTCGGATGGAAAACGGCTATAGACAAAGAAAACTCTTAAGGGTTAAACGGCTAGTAGAGTGTTAGCTCTGGGTAGATCATGAGCATGGGTCATGGGTGGATAACTGACCAAAAATAGTTTTAATAGGCGCCACCGTATTTTTTAATACAAGTGCCAACAAAAATTTAACTGTGTTTGTATAAGGGAAATGCGGAAACCTTATGTTAACACCACTATCTTAGCCATAAAATTTGAATTTCACTCTTTATCACACACTTACCAAAACATCAACCACCAGTTGTTAAACAGTTGTCTCAGCTGTACCTGTGAACAAACAAAACACCACATGGACACCATTTGTGTCCTTAAAAGCATATGCCCAAAAATATAATAAGAGAATTTAAACATCTATGAAATACTAAAGGCATTTATTTTCTTCTCTCTATCTGTTTTTCTTAAGGAGGATTTGCTCTAGTTTACTTTTTCATATTTTAAATATTGAATAATAAAACGACTTTATGAAAAACCAAAGGAATTCTATTCATATGGAAATCTGACTATATACATGCGACTGCAATACATATGTTTACTATCTTGTCATTAATTTTTAAAAAAAGAATTTTGTATAATTTAACCTTCAGAATAAATACGTATAAATTAATCGTTTCTATAAAATTTAGTTTAAGCAAATATGTCATAATTTATTAGTTCCTAACACAGGATTTTATTTTTACTATAATCATAGAAGCGCTTCCTTGACCATTCACAAAAAAAAATTCGATCGTCAGGACAATAACGACCTTAAAATGTAACTACTCAATTTTAACGGTAATCTACTAAAAGAATATACGTGAATTTCAGTATCAATAAAGAGACTTTTACATGACGTGCATGTTATTCAATTAAACAAAATATAAAATTAAACCAAGACTGCGTCTGGCGTTTAGATTCTGAATATCTCAACACATTGTGTGCTTGTACAAGTGACTGACAACCTAGATATTTATACGTTGTTTTACAAACTTTAAGAAAGTACTTTATATTTTCTGTTACTCTAATAATTAACGTAGAAAATTTCATAATAATTTACTATAGCTTCAAACACTCACGTGTAGACAAAAGAACTGCAGGTGGAAAATCACGACCTCAGCTGTTGTATTTATTTCATCGTATTAGTCATCAGTTAGATTGAAGTGTCAAGGTTCTTTGTAACATCAACCATTTCCATACTGCGTAGTTAGATAAAAGGACGAAACCATAGCTGTTTACCATTAATTACTGTGACGGAAAATTATTATAATTTACATTGAAAACCGTTGCTGTAAACCTGTCCATATGATATTGCACTAAAGTGAGTAAGTGTTAGTCTAATATATTTTATTATTCTATACCAACTGTATTAAAATGACGTATATTATCAATCCATTTTCTCAGCTCAAGTTTTCTTCTTCACTCGATTAGATGCCTCGTGTTTCTGACGGGTCATCATCTTGACTTTATCTCTCGTCTACAAAAAGCGGCTTCACTCTAGGACGTTGGAGACCAAAGTGCCGGTTATCAACTTGACAGCGCTTGGTAACAAGCTTTAGAATATATATCTTCTAGAATCCATGTGTTATTATGAACATTATACTTTAATTTTTATTGGCTGAATATTTACGAATTAAATACTTTAAAATTTATTTGTTTTATTATTAATTTATTAGGCTAGGTGTAACTAGAAAAAAAATACGTTACAAGGCAACGAGAAACCACCACATTACCTCCCAAGTACACGCGTACTCAAATTGTAATTAAAATGATGGCATCTTCTGGGGTAAAAGATTCCGGCGTCAAAATAGTGCCCTATTCGGATCTCCGACATGGGACTACTTCGGAGGATGTGATCGGAAAGTATAAGGAACGAGCTGGGAACATTCTGCGAGTGGGAGCGTGGACTGTCAGAAGTATGAAGCAAGTAGGAAACTAGAGAACTTGAAAATTGAAATGGCTAAGTTAGCATTAGACATAGTAGATATCAGCAAAGTTTGTTGGCCAGTGGCGAGGGATTTTTGGAGCGGAGACTTTAGGGTAATTTATACAGGATCAGAGGAAGGAAATTCGGTTGTGGTTACAGTTATGCGAAAAAAGATTAGACACTGTGTAGAAAACTACTTACAGACCAAATCAGTAAATACAACAATAGTATAAGTACACATGTCCACCTCTAGCTACAGCGAGGAAGAGCTAGAAGCGATCTACAAAGATATAGAAGACATACTAAGATTCGTAAAAGGGCATGAAAATTTAATCATTAAGGGGCATCTTAATGCAGTGGTAGGTGCGAGTAGGGAAGTAGCGGTAGTAGGATTATTTGGTTTAGGCACGAAAACGACAAGGGAAATAGGCTGGTAGAATTTTGCGACAAGAACAATTTAATCATCACAAACACATTATTTCAACATCATGCTAGAAGACGATACACGTGGAAGATGCCAGGAGATATAAGAAGATATCAAATAGATTACATTCTTGTTAGACAACGGTTTATAAACTAAGTAAAAGACAATAGAAGCTATCCAGAAGCAGATATAGACACTGACAACATTGTAATTATGAAGGGCTCTCTTAAATTTAAAAATCTGAAAAAGAGGAACGGAAAAAGGCACTTTGACATTGAGAAACTAAAAGACATAGATATCCATGAAAGATTTGAAAAAAAGTCAAACTGAAAGATATCAGGAAAGTATCATATACTAACGAAGTAGAAACAGAATGGAAAAACATTAAATCCAGCTTAGATATGGCGGCCAGAGATATTCTGGGGTATACACAAAAAGAAAATAAGAAACCATGGATAACAAAGGACATCCTGAATTTAATAGAAGAAAAACGAAAATTCATAAACAGATCAGACGAAGAAGGAAAACAGAGATACAAAACCATAAAATAGGAAATTATTCGCAAATGCAAGAAAGCTAAGGAACAACGGATTGCTGAGATACAAATAGGAAAGACAGACAATGCATACAAACTAATTAGAATTAATTTTAGGGATATAAAACCGTATCGCAATAATATAAGTGGCATGGATGGGGACATCATCATAGAAAATGTAAAAAAACTGGTTAGATGGCAAGAAAATACAAGGAATTTATATGCAGGACAAGAACCAGCAACACTAGAACGGAAATTAGACATCGAAAAAGATGACTTGAGATATTTTATACTTAGAGAGGTGCTTGAATCAGCATTAAAGGATGTGAAAAATGGTAACCTGCCAGCAGAAACTCTCAAAGCCTTTGGACGAGCAGTAGCAGAACGGTTCTTTCAACTTGTAAGCTATATGTATGAGACAGACGAGATACCCAAAGATATCAAACGCAACATCATTGTCACTACAAAGAGAGAGTCGCAGAGGGATGTGATGTGTTAAAAATATTTAACGGAAAATCTGATCCTGGATAACTACTACTGATGTTTGTCTCAGACAGGTGATCGTTCGTCATTTAGTATAAAGTACATTAAGCTACAACTAACAGGTACGTTATTTAAGGTTACCATATGTTTTTTATAATTATTAAATAGCTGAGGTGTCAAACCTCATCAGCAGTATCATAAATTGTATTTTGTTGGGCATACCGGCCCCTTTTGCATTGTGTTTATATTAGACAAATAAGTAAATATATTTAATCTGAGTCGTAGTATTTCTTTCGATACTGTTAAGCTCAGCCCCCCCTTTGTAATTCAAATAGTCTTACACTCTATAGAATATTGGGGTTTATTGCCCTTATAAAAATTGGCCGTATTGTCGTTTTGACGTAGTGGACCCTAAATAAGTTGGCTTATATCAGCCGTAATTCCTTGCAAAACGTGGTAATAGTTGTAGACCTAGGTTAGCCTATTGTTCACACGTAGCCAGAGATGTAGACTGTAGGAATTTCAAGGAAATGTGTAGGCCAACTCAGAATAGAAATCAGTGGAGGTACGTGTCCAATCAGCTCCAAGACGGAAAACCTAATGACTAAAAAAATAATTGTACTTATACCTTATGATTATTATAAACAACTACAAGTGTCGGTTTTGCAATATTCTTAACTAATGCTAATTATGCAAAAGAATTTATTGATAAACCATTAATTTGGCAAATATTTAAGTGTTGAGGGATCTTGGTAGCCGCAGGTTGCTTAACCCCCTTCACATACCACTCAATATCGGTAAAATAGGGTATATATTTAGAAAACAATAAAAGGGGAACCAAGGTGTATCTATCCAGAAAGACTAGCTGCCGTGGTCGAAGACAACAAACATAGATACAAAGCAAAGCTGTTGAGAGCATATGTGTGTAGCATAGCTTTGAACGGCTATGAAATAGGGTAGGAGAAGCAAAGAAGAAAAAGGAAGAAGCCTTTTAGAATGCGGTGCTTCAAATATGTGTTGATGATAGCGTGCACAATGTTAATAACAAGGAGGTTCTAGAAATAGTAGCGGAAGAAAGGTATCTATGGAAAACAAAAAAAAGTAGGAAAGACAGGGCACGTATTATGGCACTTTGGGGATAGTGCGGGATATATTACAAGCAAAGATAGGAATAAACAGACTATTGCACGCAGATAGTGAAAGGTATAAGTTGTGAAAATTTCAGGGAAATGTGTAGGTTATCTCCGAATAGGAAACAATGGAGGTACGCGTATAACCAGTTCCAAGACAGAAGACCTAATGATGATGATGCATAATAGAATCATTTTTTACATATTCATCTTATATTTATATACATAAATGCTGCTACGTACCTCGACGTAAACGGAAGGGGCGTCATAATTCATAAGATTAAGGCACGCCGACACAAAGATAAGGGGAAATTAGAAATACCAGACTAACTACAAACGCGGAGAGTTGGGGGATTCACAAATACAAGAAAAATATATTGCCATCTATTTTTCTATTTACAGAAACAATAAAAAGTTCTATCTAAAACAAGCAGAAAAAAAGTAAATAAAGTTACTATTTTTTAAAGAAAAATTTTCGTTTATGGACAATTTAAATAATGGTTCTACGAAGTGCGCATTTCGTCGCTAACAGATAATACATCTAGTAAAAAAAAATAATACTCAAACTATCATATAAGCTAGTGCGTTAAGTCCAAAAAAACTATTAACTTTTAAAAAAACACCATTAGTTTTTAATGCGGCGGTTAAGCTCGATAACCACAGATGGTGAGATTAGCGGACATGTATATTTAACAATAAGAATAGCGGAAACCTTGAAGTACTTACCCAAGTTATTAGATTCAGCGGTGTTTAAAAAACTAGTAGCAAAAAACGTTGACGCTTTGACATAAGTTTGTATCTGTGCAACAAAAAACCATAGCGACGCACAGCTCACTTTAAACCAAGTCTTCACGGTACATCAATAACACCGAGTAGCTTGAAGGCTGAATCGCAACAATTATAATGGCATTTAATGTTTACAGGGTGGATGCGAGTTTACCTGCAAGCTTCATTTTATGTTAACTAACAGTGAATTAACTATAAATACATACGGAACAACACTATTGAAACTAAAGAGTAATTAGAGCTGACTAAACTTGTTTGTCAGTAATTAGTAGAAGGAATAAATCTTTGTCAGAAAGTTGAATATTGTGTTTATTGGTTCGTTTATTAGATAGGTTTTCTCTAATTAATCTTGTGTAATTTGTTGTTTGTGAATTATAAGTCCAAGATAGATTAAATGTGTTACACTTGGTAAATATACAAACGGAACATTAGTAAAAAGAAAATTTTAGCATAACAGGGAACACTAGCACAGCTAATTCCAGAGTGAGTCTTTATTAAACAAAAAAGAAAATGTGCTTCGATGGAACGTCAATGCACCTGGCTGTATCACTTGGCATGTACAAAAAAAAGAAACAAGTCACATACCCCTATGGGTCGGGATATATATCTTGTAATCCATTGGAGGGGGATCAATACAGCAACGCCACGGTGATCGGTAACATTCACGCTGCTATTGTAATTGTAACAGCGGTTTTCATTTCAGAGCAGTAGTCTACGTCAGAGAATAGTCGGGCCTAACGTAGGAAAATCATTAGGCCTCCGTCAAAGAGTGATACACCCCAGATATCCATTTCTTGTCATCAACAAATGTGCATCGCTCTTATAGTAATAAAACGAGCAACCCAGAAAATATATCAAAAGCACGAACTGCAGAATTCAATTGAAATTATTTTCGCAAGAATTAAATACAATCTCAGTGTTATCCAACACACAGGTGTGATTAGAAACTTGAAGCAATCTTTATCAAATAAGTAGGTTCTATTATTTCAACGAGTCTTTAGGATTGGATATTAGAAGAGGTAGTTATGCGCTATGGGAATATGTATCAAGCCGACGGATCCTTAAAACACGGTACCGACTATGTAACTTATACCGGACACGGTCTAATTCGCAGCAAATGGGTTTAAATAAAATTATAATAAAACGTACTTATTGTAGGAAGGTCTAATATGCAGGGTGTTGTTTGAGTATTGAAAGCAGAATCTCTGTGAGTAAGGAATGAAATAAAAAGGTACGGTTGAATACATCGTCGGAAAGCAAACGTAACAATACATAGTTGCTGGTATGTTAACAATTTTATATACTATAATACAATATTTTACACATTTTAACAGCAATCGTAGCGGTCTAATTGGGGTCCATAATTGGGTAATGTCCAATAGGTACTGTTGGATATAAAACAAGAATCAAGTAGCATTTATCGTCACCTGTACTTAACGTAGTCTTTACTTTTACGATGGTGTGAATTTGATACTTATCTGATTGAATTAAATTCTGAGTAACAAATACTTCCTTAAGACCTTCTATGCATTTGACATAATCATCAAACGTAAGTCCGCTCCCAACTACTGATTATTAGGCTTCTTCTTCCTCGAGCATCTTAAACATCTTGGTTGCATACATCTTAAATCGTAATTCATTAAAATCGGTCATAATGCGGCTATTATTTACATCTGTCATCATCCCCCAATAATTTTTTGTTGATTAGAAAAATTCCATAAATGTTGTCAAAATGATAGTCCAAGGTGTCTGAATGTCCAATTCAGTCTTGCCTCATGATTTCATAAGCATCGTGATTAATCTTGTAGATTAGACTATCTGTATCGATGTAGAGTATTTGACATCCGAGTGCAAAAGCAGCTATCATATATCCATAATAAAAATCGTATATAGTTAACTTGGCTATATCGAGGTTGCACATACCTACATATATAGGTATGTTAAAAAATATTTCTAATTTGAGAAGTTCCACTGCAGCAAGATTTTTATCGATAATTGTAACGTTTTGAATAGAGAGTTGAATATTTTAGCTTCAGCACCATATTATCTTTCTAGTCGCGCATAAATTTCACATTACAATGTTTTTTTATATTCTCCTTATTAAATTGCGTGAAATTATATATCCTTGTCCATTCAAAACACTAATTTTTGATGCTTCAACGAACACTAAAATCCACCAATAAAATTGACATTTAAAATTCCATGCGTACATGTTTCTTAATATTTTAAAATGTTCCAAAATATTCCTACTTCCTTGCACGATAGTATTATACTTAAATTTAACTAACACTAATTTGGTAGTTAATTCAGCGCTTAACATAATAAGTAAACTTTTAATTTTGCTTTATTTTTTATTATATAGATATAAACCCGTTTAAATTTAAAATTTAAATATACAATGTCAAAAAGTAACATAAAAGCTCATAATACTCACTGTTCAAATTCCAATCTTTAAGACCTTCAGGTTGTCCGGAGACTTCAAGTATGTAAACTTCTCATTCCAACAGCTAATACGGTAGCATAGGTTCCTTAACACGACATAACACAAAATGCTAAATTATTAGATAGGTGTACTCTCCAGGTTGAAATCAACTTGTCGTAACAACGATAATTTCACAAACATGCGAATTAAAAATACCCAAACCATGCAAACGAAAATGTAAAAACTATGTCTCAAGTCACGTTTTTTCCCTACATGTGAAACTTGAAGATGTGTTTCTTTTCAACCTTCAACTTTTTGCATCACTCAATCTCTCTACGAATTTTAATATTTTGAATAATTAAACTACATATTTTAGGTCTCAAGCTGTGCCTATCTTCAGGTTAACAATAAATCAAAATTACTTTCAAGGTTACACAACTGAACAATCTATTATAGTGTAGGGAGGAAAAAGTTTTATGTAATTGATATTAATATTATGGGTGTTGCATTATCTTAAAAAATTTTATTTTTAAGCTACTCCATAAAAGAATGCCCACGGAGGAATCAAAAGCAGCCGAAAATTTTTTTAAATAATAAGTCTACAAGTTAACGTTGGCAGACATTAAAACAAAATGTAGACTTGTAGATTTATTATTTAAAAATTTTTTGATTGTTCTTGGTTCCTCCATGGAAAGGCTTCAAATTTAAATTTATATGATAATGCAATACTCTTATTAATATTACTGTCATAAAACTTTTTCTTTCCCATATTTTAATAGATTGTTCAGTTTTGTAACATTGAAAGTAATTTTGATATTTTGTTAACCTGAGGATGGGTCTAGCTTAAGGTCCAAAACATGTAGTTATATTATTCAAAATATTAATATTCATATAGAGATTGTATGTTATAACTTTCTTCATAATTTTTACCCTATTGCGAGAGATCGTCTTCCTTCAATTCGTAATATTCTTGCATCCCCGTACTATTCGGCCTTATTACTACATTTTGACGTTTTTTAATTAATTGCTCGTAAAAAAGAATTCGTTATTTCCTGTCTATTCTAACTATTCTTGTTTATCCCACTCTAGAAAAACCTTCTTAATTGCAGTCATCATCCGATAATATAATGTAATCAATTTAATCTATGCGTAATAATGGTACTATGGTCACGTCAATGACCTAACAGTCACACACGTTTCCAATTTAACCTTGAACGTCTAGCCATCTGTTAATACAATTCTACATTTCTCATGTATTAATTAATTTAATTAATGTATATTCTGTCGTTTTTGTTTGTTGCATGACGACCTGTATTCATTATATATTTGTTACATTGCATAATTTAAGAAATTTTTTATTTCAGCGACTTTTATGTCGCAACCTTTATTCTATTTAATGACTACCGCGTTATTTTTAAATTGTATTAAATTGTACAATTTATTTTAAGAAAATTCAATTTTTATCGATTTAATTATACTAACCGTCCCAATTGAAATTATATTTTCTAAAAACAAAGGAATTAAAATATTGTGTTTAATTAAAATTAATTAGTTGTGGAATCTATTATACAAAGCGCTTCCATATTTAGTTTGTCCATTCAAATTCACTGAATTTATTATTTTCCAACTATTTTACAGCTAGCGTGACGCAGCGGGTTAACTGTGGATTTTGACGCTCTTTTGAAGAAACGTGTATTTTAAAATCAGCAATCGAGGTGGCATGCACAACCGAAAGTTCTGTTATCGACAAGTGGAAAGAAATTTTCTTGACTAATGTCAAAATTGCAACGTTTTTAAAATTAGTTCAATTTATACTTTGTGTTACGGTATTCTGTGCAGACAAGAAAGAAATGTAAAGTGAGTAAAGAAAATGTCTCGCACCGAGTACCGCAAGAAACGAGGAATTGAACGAATATCGTGTTAGTTAAAAAGTTGCAGAGTGGAGGAGGTAAAAATGAAAGAAAAAGAAAACCCCAAGAAAGGAATTTGATTTACAGAAAAAAACTAAAAAAATACAGACCAAATTTTCCATAACGGAAATCATCAAAGCAGCGATGCAGAGAAGAAACAGCGAACCTTACAGTTTGACATGACGTTTCTGTTTTCCTGTTTTAGCTTGTCAAAACGTGATCTTGAAGGTACTGATAACTCACGGTTGGGGGCACAACTTTTTGTAGTCGACATCTGCTCGATTATCTGGCACCTCATAATGTTTAGATTATATAGGATTCTCCTTCTCGGTACATTTTACACTATAATTTAGAAATACCTAACTTCACTAAAACTTTCCGTTATAAAACATATTACTTAGTAGTAACTCTAAATGTAGCAAAAATCATTTTTTTACTGCTTGACTGAATATGAAAATATCATCACACTAATTTATCTATCTTCAATCTAAATGTTTGAAGTGTTCACTTCTAGGTATTAGAACTGCCAAGTTAATAGTACATCAGTTCTAAATTGTAAACAAGATAATGGGGAATTATTTAAATTTAGATTACCAGTACTATTTGTGGAGGTGCAGCAGGAAAACAAATCCAATAGTGCGATGATTTTTACGATATTACTTCACTGTTTCACTAAAAATTTCCCACAAATAGTATTTTCTACTTATTAAAGAAAATAATGTATTTCTAATTTTACACCAACAAAACTAGCGGTTTCTTAAGGGGATTCCACCGAGATATACTCCGTACAAGCAATTACAAAAATGTAACATACCAATTAATGTTACATAATAGATACGGAGTAACGATAAACGAGCCAGAAACAACCTTGCAGAAAACACGTACATAACTCATTGTAATATTCCCGAAAAAAAAGTTACTGGTACTCGAATACTACATTTTCAGCGCTCTATCAAAATGGAATAGTTGAATCATTTTTAAATTATAACGAACTATTTTAATAAAATTTTGTATGGTGATGAATAGGCAATCGTTTGGAATTGAGAAGGCGGTCGAAGTTGTTAATAAATATTTAAATGCAGGAACTGCACGTAACAATTTTCAATCTATAGATCAAATGCTGATTCTGAAATAGTTTTTTCATCATGCACCGCATCCTGAATAGACACCAGAAATAGGTAACTTGCAGAGCACGTAGAAGCGGAAGCTTTCTGAAAAAAAATTTATGATTATTCATTTAAAAACAAAAAGTTACTGAAAGCTGTCAGGTCTAAAAATAAATAAATGTACATTCTCAAAATAATGATTATTATAATGTTTTATTATACATTCAAAGTGCGTCCTACTTTATAGACGCTTGTCATCTTTATTATATCCTATGTACTGCTATTTCAATTTTTGAATCTGGCAACCTTATGTAAAATTGAAGCTAATAACCTATGAAATTTACTTTCCCGCGGAAATGTAAGATAGAAACTGCACCAGCTAGCTTACAGTTGCGAGGGTAGGCTTCTATGAACCCAAAAGGAACTCTTTTATGGGTACACAACTCTAACATGTACATCTACCTGAAAAAGTGTAAAAAGGTTCACTTCAATAAAAATGCTGGGTGCCAACCTCACCTATAATCTATTGTCTCGCTAGATTGTGGACGATCCACGAGAGGATGCTACAATTGTTAGTAAACTGTTGCAGTTCTATAAAGTATATACAAACAAAAACTCTAAACTGCTCACTTAACCTATATTCAAACAGTATTATCATCCTAACAAAACTAATTGATTAATTCAATTATCCCTATTTGGCCAAACCTACGTGTAAAAGAAGAAAGTAATTAATTGTAAATATCCAATCAAGCTAAATATATATACATACATCAGGTTTTGTAGTTACAATTGTGGTGCTTTACCTGGGTATAAATCGCTTTAACTCAAACGTAGACTATCGCTAAAGTTCGCTTAATAAGAAAACGGTTTGTGTGTAGTTAAATGTTAGATAACATTTAAAACATGCTGCAGATGGGAAAAAATTCAATGACTTACAGGTATTTCTTCTAAAACTCGAGCGACCTAGTGCAAGACAATAATGTAGTGTTTGTGAAGTAATAATTTGAATCCAAGTAAGGTTGCTGAAAGTGTTCACTATCGAACCACTTTCACTACCGCGGTCACAAACGCGACCGAGAATTTTTTCACTACCAAAGCCGAATTTATGAAGTTAACGTAGTCCTGTTAGTTAGAACTGGCCATCGCTCGGGACTGTTTGTTGGTCGGTTAGATCTTAACCACTCGAAAAGCATGACTGATCGACTGTGTTTGAATGATCTACTCTATTACGAGGTGATGGTATGTATAATTAAAACTCTTGCAGGTGGTTTACGCGATGTACTGATTCACAGGGTTGTGTGACGAACTGTTTTGAAGTAAAGGTTAAGGGCTTTCTCGGTGAATGAGAATATGTGTATTGGTATTTTCACATTTTCTATTTACTACCACATCTGCGCTATTGGGTTAGTCTCTGCGTGTTAAATTGTATGTCGTTTTTTAGACTACGTTTCTTTAAATGCTTTACAATAATTTGTGAGTTTTTGCAATACGTGAGAATGTTTTTGACTCCACGTTTGTAGGCTGATTACTTATGTCAGATTTGTTGGTGTTTGATTTGGTATTCAATTTAAAGTTCCGGTTTTTAAATGCTGGTTGTAAAAGAATGCACTTAGTACTTTACTATTTATTTTGGTATTTTACTTTAACAATCTAACTGAATGTTCTCATTCTAAACTGTAGACTACCCAACCTTCCATAAAATTCTAGAGTCATTTTGTTGTTAATAAAGCTCTTGGACTATTTAAAATTGATAAACGTTATTCTTGTATAGAAACGTGTACGTAATTATTGCGTGAGCATTGTAGTATTTTAGTGAACATATGAAGCATTTCATTTACTGGAAATTATTTGAACCACACATATTATCGATTTTTATCAAGGATAATAGCGATCCTACATCTTGAACCCTTTTTGTCCAGCTTAATTGAGCATACCTTGATTAAGCACAGTCAACAAACGGTCGATATTCAATGTTTGCACAGAATTACCATTGACCTCTATATAAGAAAAAAGTAGCTACGCGAGTTACGTTTTGGGCCTTGGGAGCAGCCTTTTTAAAAAGACTTCTTTCAAAAACTCTTGTAACAATTTCTATATATACAGAAATCACAAGTGAAATTTTGACAAACTATATAAAATTAGTCTAAGTCGAATTTACTGTTAAATGAATTTAAATTAGGGCGAGCAGCTTGAACCACCAACAATGTAAAAGCTGTGAGGCTCAAGACTGACTGCCTATCTTGGGGCTCCCGGGGTATTTATGTTGTCCCTGCCTCTCACATTTCTGTGGGAACTGCAGAGCTTATGTCTGCTTATTTCTTTATTCAATTATATAATACAAAGTAATAATCTTAATTCTAATAATTGCGGTTTTTGTAACCGTCTGTGAGCTGCACCTGCAATATCACTTACGTCTGGAATATAATGTATTCACATCCGTTCTCACAACTTGCTTGTGAACTTTCATTAACCTTTTCTTTATTTATCCTTAAATTACAATGTTGCATCTAACTTAAGTTTCTTAATAATTTCTATTTAATTATACATATATTGATTTTGGGGATATGTAACTCGCGTAGCGTAAAAGATTTCATTTCACGGTATGCATTCTCTCAACGTTCAGAACACTTAAACGCAAAACCAGCTTTATTACTGGCACTTCCTAAAAGGTTTTAAGAGTACTCATACTTTGTTGGCTCACATATAGACTTTCAGATACCTCAAATCGAATCTCGAATTTACGGTTCGCTTGAAATTGAAATACAGTGATATTCGAGTTTAACTCAGAATGCTCTAAATTATCTACATTTTATACAAGATTTGGAATTTAATGTGAAATCTGGGCTATTCTTGTCAGATTCAATATCCACAATCCGCTATTTTATTATAGACCATGACACCTAAATCGCTTCGGCGGATTTGATTAACGAAATCGAATTCCAATTCCAGGTGCGCTTTTATAATCTGGGTAATGGAGGTTTCTTGTCGGTATATCAACACGAAATTAAAATTGTTTCCATGTGTATGTTGCCTTTGTGTTATCATACATTTCGAAAGTGCTTAAGCTTTTCAAATCATTCAAAGAGGTTAATCTGGATATTCGGAAGGTTCGTAACAGTGTTGACATACGTTCATAGGCGAACTGTTAGAATTCCGTCATTCTATTTAATCCTGTCCTAAATTGTCTGTAGCATACTACTTTGGTAGAATATTTATTTTGAAGATTGGAATAAAATTGGAAACTGTGATCGCCTAATGCTCATTTTATATCACTAAGCTATAGATAAAATTATTATTAGTTAAAAGGTTGCAAACAGTCTATAGAGAATGCGGTACTGGTAAGATATTGAAATAAAGTTCAGTTCAAAAAGCGTTATATAAATTTGACACCGGATTCCCGTTACAAATTTGAATGTTGACACATATGCGAAGACACTAAGGAAATATAGATTAACTAAATAGTGCCTTGCCGTGGTGCAAAGAATTTAAATGTCATTAGCCTTTCCGAAAGCTGTAAGTTGGAAAAGGAATCGAAGTGCACAGCACATGAGCTATCCTTTCTATGTGCTATCCAGTGTGTGTGTACCAATACCTCGTGTGGTATAACAATTGTGAATTTCACTTTACTTGAGGTTACTGGCAGTTGTTAGTACATTATTTAGCATGTATACAACCTGACAATAAAGTAACTACACCTTCCTAACATACTTGTGGGGCTCATAATCAAGCAAATTTAAAAACCTCTTTTTATCTCTTAATATTAAACGATTTGTCGAAACGATAAAGTCTTTGACAGTGACGTTTCAAATACTCCTCATCCTAAAGCAATTGACTCAATAGTTGATATGACATTACACTTCCCATTGTTGCTAACCAACCCTTGCTCCACCAACTGTTTTGAAAATTCCCGCTGCCTCGGCTATTAAACCCCCAAGAGCAGATAAATAGGTCAAAAATAAAAATAGCCGGTTTTTGAGGGAAATATATTAGAAAAGTCCCAGACTTAGTTTACCATTTTTTAAATAAACCGAATTGCATTACCGTTTTAAGAAAATATATTCGTTGGGCGTCATTTATTTTGTTCCCAGCGCCTTCGTAGTATCAACAAGTCCTCGTTCATGTTAAGACCAACATCCCTTTATGACGTGTTTTTCCAGAGCAACCCATTCCAAGTCTTATCTTTGCTGCCATTGCAAATCCTACAGCTACTGCTGTGGCCTGTGAGATTTCTCCTAGAGATGAGACTCTGGTTTGTTCATGTTCAAATGCTTCTACAGAAAAACGTTAGTGTGCTTTGTATTAGATCTTCAAAGACTTGTAATAGCCAACTTCATCCATTGGACTGTTATAAATCGCCCCTTTGTAAATGCCATTAACCCACAAAATTTTATAAAAAGTAATAAGTTCAGAAAATTTGGTTTAATACCAGATATTGTCCGCAAATAAATACAACAAAACGTGTAAATCGTGTATCCATTATCACTGTCTCTACCTATATAGAATAGGGCCATACTAAACAGGACGAACGTATATTTATAGTTGCACAAGCATACGTACTTCTGAATATTAAGCTATGCAATTCCCATCTTCGTTTTTAGTTTTTGACCGCTATACTCCAATTGATGATGGTTATTGTTATATTAATTACCTTCAAGAAAATAAGGCTTTATTAAACATAGAACTTAGTAGAACATTCAAAATTAAATAAAACTCATGACATTGAAAGTTGCCATAACAAACCTAACGTATTTGATTTTCTTACAAATGTAGCGCAAGCATACTACATTATACTACATTCACCCCACCTAGGAAGTAGTCGTCTTGCCATATTGGGGGACGTCTGCTCCTGGGAGAGCTTCTAGTAGTATTCCCTGGAACCGGAGATTCATTTCCTTCGGGTGAGTCATGGATGTCCGCCGGTGCTTCAGAATCTTCCATTGTAACTTCCCGGTCTCCTTGAGTATCAGGGACACCTCGTGTTCACTACGTACAGGTAATGTAGGATTTTGGTATTCCAGAGTTACCGAACCGGAATCTTGTCCGACAGGGGCTAGATGCCTGGTAGATACTGTAAATTTCCTGCCATCTGCAAGTCTGACATGCGCGTAATCAGGATTTTATTCATCGACCATCGGGTCGTATTTGCTATTCCGTACGAACCGTCTCATTAAGACTTTTCCAGGACAGCTTAACCACGCAGGCAGCGGTTGTACATTGGGAGTTCGCCTAACAAATGTGAAGAAATGTTCGTGTGGGGTAGCCTTAGTTGCAGTACTTAATAACGATCGTATGGAACGGAGAGCGTCGTCTAATACCAGTTCCCATTGGTTGATATTTAAATCCCGTGACCTCAAAGCTAGGCATACGGTATTCCATATCACTCCGTTGTACCTCTCAGTCTGTCCATTTCTACAGGGATTATACGGCGTCGTTCTGTTGGTAGCGACTTGGCACGTAGACAGATAGTTTTTTAATTCTAGGGATATGAAGCTAGCGCCCTTATCACTATGAATGTAAGCCGGCATTCCAAACATAGTAAAAAGTTTACTGAGTTTCTTAATTACTGTGTTGGAACTCAAGTCCCTGCAAGGAAACGCAAAAGGGAATCGTGAGAATTCGTATATCACAGTTAGAATATACCGATTTTTAGTGGCCGAAGCTAAGGGGCCTTTGAAGTCCAAATTAAGTCTTTCGAAAGGCAACATAACTTTTACTAATTTTTCTTCGTTTCTGTAAAATCTTGGTTTCTCACTTCTTATATAGAATAGGGCATGTTTTTGGTACGTAACCAATGGGATAGGTGCAGGTGTTATGACGAATTACTTACCCTCTCTCTTTTCTTCTCTTTCTTGTTTAAAATATACATTTTAAAAATACCTAACTTAATTACACAGCTACAGATGCAAAATTTTAGCATAGCTCACCTTAATATAAGATTACTGTTACTACATTTTAATGAGTTTAGAGATTGTGTATTATTAATAATTATGATATAGTACGTGTATCAGAAACTTGGTTGAACAACTGTATAGCATCAGATACAATATCAATCGATGGCTACTCACTTATTAGAAGGGACAGAGACAGAGTTAAACGGGGAGGTGGTTTAGCAGTTTATGTGAAATCTTATATTAATTATGTAATATGGTCTTCAAGTGCAGATATTGAGCAGCTCTGGATTAAATTTAAACTGAACCAACAGGCAATTGCTTTTGGCACTATGCATAACTCACATTTTACTTATTACAAACAATTCTTTGATAGCCTTGAAAATTCGAATATAGACTTCAGCATGCAAGTTGACTCTATTTACTACATAGGCGATACTAATGTTGATTTGCTTTGTATGGATACAGGTGAAGCAAAATATGTTTGTAGGGCCTTAGAAACTTTTGGGTTAAAACAAATTATAAATCAACCTACTAGATATACAGATAAGAGCTTAATCTTAATACTGTAACGCGCTACTACTACCGCGTTTCTTTAATTTAAAACAAGTAATAATAATGGTCTTTATTACTCACTGTTCACAAGTCTAATTAACAATATATGCCTTATTTATAGATGTTTTCAGTCCACTTAACAATGAAGCACTATTACACTAATGAATTTACAAGCACTAATATCTTCTTAAACTAACTTCTTTACCCTAGGTCCAATAACCACACTAACACAACTATTTGTTTATACACTTCTATTTATTTATGTATACTGCAAGCTGCATGCACATTAGACACAGCATATCATTTATGTATATATTCTAAAAGCTAAACTACGTTTACTTTACAACGATATAATTTATATTAGACATTCAAGAATAGACTAACTCTTACATTCATAAGCGGCCTTATATATACCCTGCATTAAGATATGACTCATTATCTAGAACTTTGTAGAAGGATTCTCGAATGCTGAAGAATACGCTGTGCCCCGGGCGTTTGTATGTTTGACGGGTTGCCTAATAGTGGATCGCAACACTGCCCCCTCTTTAAAACCGTTACGTCTCGTAACTGTAAATCCATCTTGACGCCAATTCGATGACTGGTGACGGTATCGGCAGCTATCTCCTCTGGTGCATCCAATGCGTCGTTGGAAGTAACAGTCAACACTCTTTTCATGGTCTTGGTAGGCAACCGGTTGATAACAACAAACAAGAACCTGGACGTTGGTTCCTGGAAAACTACTTCTAGCATATTTCGGACTATCCTCCAATCCAAGCGATCCAGTCCACAGCCCAGCTTGGGCACCGCTAGTCTCGTTACTCCATTTTCCATCATCTGCGCCTTAAGATTTAGCAAAGCCTCCCATAGATGTCCATAACTAGGTCTCTGCCATGAAGAATTTTGGTGACCAGATAGTAAACATAACGATTTTTATCTTGAAGAACCAAAGATTTTCCTACTGTTGACTGCTGTTGTACTAATTCATCCACACATCCAAACTTTTTCTTGAAAACAACAGCTATTCCCTTGACATTGCCAAATCTTGAGCTACGCAATGTGCAAGGGAATACTCTTCTGGTGCTCTAAACAGATCTTGCTGTTTTCAACAACAACGCCAAATCTCGCTTTAGCGGAACCACCATACGCCGCCATAAAGCTCTCAAAATCTGCATTTGGCTCATGATTAATAACTTGCCGAACACCATTATCATTATTTGAGTTTTCCTGGTTGTTGCCAGTGTAGGGTGTTAAACGGTCAAAGTGTACCACTTTCGGTTTACCACGAGGGATCTTCTGATCCGGTACACTACATCATTAATCCTTTTAACACTTCGTACGGCCCTTCCCATTGTCTTTGTAGTTTTGGCGACAATCCACGTTTTCTTTGTGGATTGTACAACCACACTAAATCTCCAGGTTGATAACCACCTTCTTGTGCTCTCGTGTCATATTGTGATTTCATTCGATCGCTTGCTGCCTGTATATTCTTTCGGACGTTTTCGTGAATACTATTTGATCTTTCACGAAGCTTACTAACGTAATCTTCACCGGCAATCTCTTCTCCAGGTTTAAATCCAAACTGAAGATCACATGGTAGCCGCAATTCACGTCCTAGCATTACGCAAGCGGGCGAGTATCCTGTGCTGTCATGTACCGAAGATCGGTACGCCAGTAGGAACAAATGTAGATATTGGTCCCAGTCCCGTTGATGTTCAGAGACAACTTTGGCCAGGTACTTTCCTAACGTTCTGTTCATTCTTTCAACCATTCCATCCGATTGAGGATGAAGTGGCGTGGTTCTAGTTTTCCTGATTCCAAGATGCTTGCAGACGTTTTGAAACAACGCTGATTCGAAGTTCCGACCTTGATCGGAGTGTAATTCCAACGGAACTCCAAAGCGACAAAACAACTCCTCACTAGTACATCTGCAACCGTCTCGGCTTCTTGGTTAGGTATAGCATATGCCTCCGGCCATTTGGTAAAATAATCCATTGCAACCAAGATGTATTTATTCCTTTCTCTGATTCAGGAAACGGACCAGCTATATCAATGGCTACCCTTTCAAAAGGATTCCCCACGTTATACTGTCTCATTGGGGCTTTCCGTTTTGAGACCGGGCCATTTGCAGAGGCACACAATTCACATTTCCGGCACCACTCCTTCACATCTTCTTTGCAGTTCACCCAATAGAATCTTTCTCTCACTCTTTCGAGAGTTCTTTTCACGCCAAAGTGCCCTCCGGAAATACCATCGTGCAAGTGCTGCAACACTTCCGGCACTCTGCTTCTCGGCACTATCACTTGAAGTCTCTCAGTGCCATCTTCAAATTCCAGGCGTCGTTTCAAGATTCTATTTTCCATCATCAAGGAGTCCCACTGTGACCAGTATGCCTTCAGGCTCCTACTTGAAATACTAATTTCTTCCCAAGCTGGTCGTTGTCCTCTATTTTTCCACTCAATAATACGTCCCAATTCGGCGTCATTCTCCTGGTCTTCTCGTATTCTTTCGAGTTGCCAAGTATCATCGGTTACCGTCATTCTATGGATGACACTTATTTTCTCTTCCATCTTGGAGCAATGATTGCAGTCCATCGGACAAGGTCTCCTTGATAGAGCGTCTGCATTCCGATGGCTAGTTCCTACACGATGTTCCGTATCAAAGTCATATTCCTGCAGCCGCTCTATCCACCTTGCCACTTGCCCTTCAGGATTTCGAAACTGCAGTAACCATTTCAGTGCGGCATGGTCTGTTCTCAACAGGAATTTACGGCCGTATAAGTACTTATAAAAGTGCTCTACGGATTTGACGACGGCCAACAGCTCCCTTCTTGTCACACAATAGTTCCTTTCTGGCCGCGACAAGACCTTGCTGAAATACCCAATAACTTTTTCTTGTCCGTCCTGCACTTGAGAAAGAACGCCTCCTATAGCTGTGTTACTGGCATCGGTATCCAACACAAACTTTCCCTCCATCCGCGGATAACTCAAAATTGGTGCTGTAACTAGTAGTCGTTTCAGTTGTTCAAATGCTCTGTGGCAGTCGTCATTCCAATCATATTCTTGTCCATCTTCGGTTAATTTTGTTAACGGTTTGGCAATGTTCGCAAACCCAAGTATAAAACGTCGGTAATATGTGCACAATCCTAGAAAACTGCGTAGTTGGTGTATATCTGCTGGTGTAGGCCACTCTTGTACCGTTTTTATTTTGTCAGGGTCAGCTCTTATTCCGGTCTCTGAGACGACATGTCCTAGGTATTTCACCTCTTTTCCAAATAGGTGGCACTTCTTGGGGCTTAATGTAAGGTTTGCCCCGCGTAATCTTTGGAATATCTCCTCTAGGTTCTTAAGATGTTCTTCAAAAGACCGGCCTAACACTATCACGTCGTCCAGGTACACCAGACATGTCTTCCAGGACAGTCCACGCAGTACCGACTCCATCAATCGTTCAAAAGTAGCAGGAGCATTGCATAATCCAAATGGCATGACCTTGAACTGCCATAATCCAGTTCCAATTGTAAACGCAGTCTTTTCTTTATCGTTTGGCTCCAAGCCTACCTGCCAGTATCCGCTTTTCAAGTCCAAGGTCGAAAACCATTTAGATCCGGATAGAGTATCTAAGGTGTCATCAATTCTGGGCAAAGGATAGCTGTCTTTCTTTGTCACATTATTAAGCCGCCGGTAGTCTACACAAAACCTTGTCGACCCGTCCTTTTTCTTGACAAGCACTACCGGGGATGCCCATGGACTATTCGAGGTTCAATCACTCCCTGTTCTTCCATATCGGTGATAATTTGCTCGGCTTCCTTACGTTTTGCCAAAGGAAGCCGCCTGGGTGTTGTCTTATCGGTTGCGCATCTCCAGTATTGATCTTGTGTTGCACAACATTCGTCCTTCCTTTCTCACTATCATCCAGTGCAAACACACCTCGATATCGTACGACCAGTTCTTTTACCTTGCCCAGTTGGTCGCCATTTAATCCTTGACACGACGGTATCAACATATCCAGCAATTTCTGTGAGCAACCGTTGGTTGGTTTATTTTTCGTGTCGTCCACACAACGTTTAATATGACATACTGGAATGCAACTTCCCACAATCATGCCTTTCTTCAGGGTCACTGTATGGGGATTAATGTTCAGCACCCTTACTGGTACCATATTTCGAGACTTTACCAGCGTTCTTCCAATCAGAAGTCCTCCTGACCCACTCCCGATTCAGTTGCTTCCATCATGCATACTTGTCCTTCCCGGAGCGTACCATCCGGGCATCCCATTACTATCATTTCTGCCTTCTTGGGTATTTTCATATCGCAAATCATTCGAACTTGCATCGTCTGGTTACTCCTACCTTGAAATGGAATCTCATCATCATCTATCCGAAGCACATTTTCTTTCATGTTTACATGAAACCCATATTCTCTCATGAGATCCATTCCCAAGATCACTTCTTCTGTAATTTCAGCTACCAACACTCGATGATTAATTAATTTGTCCCCAATTGTCAACATAACGGCAGTCTCTCCGTGAGTACAAATTTTCTCACCACTTGCCGTTCGAAGACACACCGATACAGGTAGCATTTTCCACGACCAACCAAATCTGGTCTCACAATAGTTTTGTCGCTCCTGTATCCACGAGTAATCGGACACCCTACCATTAATTCTTCCATCGATATAAATGCTGTCCAGACTCCCCATCGACGATGCAGCACGGATGATAATCTCCGGGCACTACGTTGTGCTGTCGACGTTCGCCCCTTACGTCGACTTGCTTTAGTTTTCCTGCTGCTCAACCGGTTGTTTTTTTAGTTGAGTGCAGCGTCTCTGTATATGACCAACTTCGCCGCAGTTCCAGCATCGCAGACCCCATCTCCGCGGTCGTTGTCTTTCAAGCTTTTCCACACGGTTGATTATTTCCTCTATGCTGTTCTGCGCTTGATCAGGTTCCTCTAAGGCAGACCGAACTTTGTGACTCATTCTGTGTGATGTCTGCTTAGCTGCTTCAAATTCAAGCGCATGAGCCAGTGCGTCATCTAACATCTTTGGCCGTGCTAATCTTAGCGCTTGCTGTATTTCGCCATCTTTAACGCCATCCACAAATGTTTGTACAGCCAGTTGTTCGAGGAAACTATCTGGTGCCGTTGGATATGCCAATCTAACTAATCTGGCGATGTCAGCTTCGAATTCTTGCAGGCTTTCACTTGTCTTTTGCGAGCGGTTCTTAACTTGTGCGTGGTAAACCTGTTGAAGGTGAGCGTCTCCATATCTCATCTCAAGCTTCGATGTTAAGAGGCCGTAATCATGCTGCTGGTGATCGGGAATCGTTTGTAAGATGTTAAGAGCTTCCCCCCGTAGGGCCACTATTAGAGAGATAGCCTTCTCTTTGTTGCACCAACCGTTGGCTATTGCAGCAGCTTCAAATTGTTTCAAATATGTGGGCCAAGGTGTTTTACCATCGAATGTAGGTGGTTTTACTTTAAATTTAGACGGAATTGACTCGCTTCTTTCCGTGGTTCTTATTTCTGGAATGTTCTGATTAACAACTTGGCTTGGCAATTCAAGTGGCCGCGTTGTTAGTGAAATTACTTGTTCTTGCAGCCTCATCACATCTTCTTCCATTTTTATCAATTTACTGTCCAACTTTTGCTCAACTGTTTTACCTGTTCAGTGAAATCTTCTTTCAATGCAATGGAACTTTCCATTAATCTTCGTTCTAACGTGGCTGTATTTTCACTTAACTTTTCCTCTATTTTCTCAGCATTTTCACTAAGTGTCATTTCCATGCCGTATTTAAATTCTTTAAGGGTCGATTCCAGTTCAACTGACTTCACTAAGTTTTCGTTTAGTGTCACTTCCAGTTTAGCCGACCTCTCCTCCATTTTCTCAGCATTTTCACTAAGTGTCACTTGCATTTCGGATTTAAAATCCTTAAGGAAATTCATTAAACTTTCTGCCTCCATCTTATTTTGACTCCTGGTAACTGGCATATATAAACTACTTAAATGTCTTTAGACTTGTGTTTTAAATTAATCACTATATACCCCACAAATGCCTGACACCAGTGTAACGCGCTACTGCTACCGCGTTTCTTTAATTTAAAACAAGTAATAATAATGGTCTTTATTACTCACTGTTCACAAGTCTAATTAACAGTATATGCCTTATTTATAGATGTTTTCAGTCCACTTAACAATGAAGCACTATTACACTAATGAATTTTCAAGCACTAATATCTTCTTAAACTAACTTCTTTACCCTAGGTCCAATAACCACACTAACACAACTATTTGTTTATACACTTCTATTTATTTATGTATACTGCAAGCTGCATGCACATTAGACACAGCATATCATTTATGTATATATTCTAAAAACTCAACTACGTTTACTTTACAACGATATAATTTATATTAGACATTCAAGAATAGACTAACTCTTACATTCATAAGCGGCCTTATATATACCCTGCATTAAGATATGACTCATTATCTAGAACTTTGTAGAAGGATTCTCGAATGCTGAAGAATACGCTGTGCCCCGGGCGTTTGTATGTTTGACGGGTTGCCTAATAGTGGATCGCAACAATACATTATATTCTATGTAGTAAGCCTGAACAAGTTATTTCAGCTGGTGTTATACATTTTTTTGGTTCAGACTACGAATTAGTTTTTTGTACCTTGAATTTCCCGCAAACAACTGTAAATAAACTTACTAAAACGTATAGAGATTTAAAAAATTTTAGTTATTTTGATTTTAAGCAGCACTTACAATCTATCCCATGGCGAGCAATTTACGACTGAAACAATACTAACGGCAAAGTTGAATTCCTAACTAATTTTATACCAACTCTTTTAGATATGCATGCACCATTTGTGAAACCTAAAATTACCAGATGCTATTCACCGTGGCTTACTGCAGATCTTCGGCAGATGATGAAATTCGAGATCTTGCACTTGCTCGGTTTAAAAAAAGATAAAGAGAAAAATTCATGGGACAATTAGAAGCAGCTTAGGATTTTAGTGAATATTGCAATAAGCAAACTAGTTTGCATCAGTAGTCGCAATTGTGTTATAACGTTTTAAATAAATAATTTTTATTGTGGTATTTTTAAAGAGGATTGAACTTACATTTTAGACTCATTTTACAATCTTTTTAGTCTGTATAAATGCAAAGTAAACTTTTATTTTTTAGGATATTAAATGTTTATACAGGGATTTTTATATTAATACAATTAATGAACGCTTTTGTTTTTATCGGATTAAACTTGTTTTTGAGATATTTTTCTAGAGAATAATTATGTACACACGAACTTGTTTACTGAATTTTCACGGATTTTATAATTGGGCTTTTTTTTAAATGGTATTTCACAAAAATATATGTACTTAAAGCGTGTTATTTTACATGGGATTTTATATTATGTGTTAAGGGAATACGCTTATCTTACAAACATTATACAGGGTAAAATTTCAATAGTGGATAATTTTACTTTTTCTGCTTTTGGTAGGCTTTCTCTCACACAATGTGACCTGCTGTGACCAGGTCGAATCATCATACCATTCGTCACGTTGCTATCCAAATCTCTTTCTATTTACATTAAACCAAATTGCCTCCAACTTCCAAAAATTACGCATTTCCTTTTCATTTATAAAGGGCGCATCCAAAATTGTGAAATTCACTAATCAATCCCAAATTATAATCAATTTCGTACGTTTCAATCACCAAAATTAACAAAAGTTAGTACTTACAAACGCTTCGCTCAAAATAATTTTTACTCAATTCAGACCTGTAATCACTTGACTTATGACAACACACAACAACTTGCGTGTACTTATAGTTAATTGTATTCGCTCAATTACTGCACTATTCGAAATAAACTTAAAGACAAGCGAGGGTGTAGAAGGACTCTACCACGTAAAAGGTGAAATCCTGAACCCTCCTGTTTTGAAATTCAGCACTTTTTTACCCCCAAACCGACAAACGTTCCAGTAATAGCACCAACCGTCGTCCGTTTTATGTAAAATCTCCAACGGTCTAAAACTTTCTTTGAACTACCACTCTCAAAACCTCTAAAATTCATTAGAAGCAGTCAACCGTCTAGCATTTCAGCGAAAACTATCTTCAACGGACATTGATTCTACGTAAAATCACGCCTCTTTACCCCAAACCAAATATATTCCATCTCCTTTCCACCTATCTGTTACCTTGTTTTACATATGCTACATTCTTACAAATCCACCATTGAGTGTCTCCCTACCAAGTCTTTAAACTGTTATGCGTCTATAAATCACGTCCAATTAGATCGCTTAATTTCTCCAGAAATTATTGATTTTATATCACTATGTGCAACAAGCTTGTGTCTCCACAAAATCTCGACAAAATATATTACGTCTCACTCATACTAATACGTTTTATACTCCATCCTTGTTTCTCATAATTGCTTGTTTGTGTTCTCCCTGCTATACTACCTCTGGAATTAAATCGATCCTACCTATACAATTTCAACGGTCTGTCTTCTTCATGGAAAATGTAATTTTCATCAGCTTGTTTATGCTGTTGACATATAAACCTTGGAGTAAACGAGTACTTAGAACGTTTCTAAATGTGTTTGTTTCTCTGTCCAACCGTAAAACGTTAAACTTGTTTATCGTACCAGTTGTTATAATTAATACTCAGAATTCTTCCCATTTTTTTGAAACGCTTTCTGGTTTACTACAAATATCGATCATATGCTAACTAACTATGCAAAAGCTTCTACACCATTTAAACTACACTTAAATAAAAATAAAGGGATATTTTTAAATTGCTGCATTTAACCACTCTTGTCCTAAACTATAACCTATTTATATACTATCAACGTAATTAATTACACCATAATATATATATATATATATATATATATATATATTCTTGTACTACCCCCTTCTTTACTATTCTTTTTTGTCGCGCGCCTTTTCTTATAAATTTCAATGCTTTTTTGTATAATGTGCAAACACCTATTGCACGCCCCGTACTTTTGCAACGTTTGGTTGGTGATTTAATCAAAATTGTTTTTAAGATGCCTCGACTATATGAACTCTTTATTCTCAGGGTATCCACCTACTTACCGTGGGTTCAGTGGTAAGTGGATGTGCAATGCCCAACCAAACTGCACTCTCTTTTGTTTTAGTACTTATTTTTGAATTTAGTTTTGTATATGCCAAATTTTTATTGTGATCAACGTTGCCTTGTGCCAAATTAATTTAATACCACAAATTTAGGACTTTTGACGTTATAAGATATTTCACAGCACTCACCTGGATTATACTTTGTTTCTGGCCTCTCTTACTGCTGGCTCAAAATCCTCGTCGCCGTATGCGCCTTTACACGGTTGCACTATCCTGTTGAATTTCCGTCTCGCCTCCAGGTATCTTTCTTTAATTTTAGTTGCTCGCAATATCTGAAATAAATGACCCGAATTTTAGAATTTAGAATACCCGTTTATTTTACTTCCCCTGCGCTAATTCTTCCGTCGTAGTTTCTGCGTTGACTCTTCCACTTCCAATTGCTGCTCTTACGTGTTCTCCTAATTTCGCTCCTCTTGTTCCAAATTAATACGTCCGCCTTTAATCCGCACTCAATCCAAATCTATCGTCGTCCTGTTCAAAACCACTCAATGCCCCGCTACATATACATCCATATCCAAATCAATCTTCGTCCCTGTTTATAACCACTCAATGCCCCGCTACATATAAATCCGTATCCAAATCAATTCCAAATGTTCTTCCTTCTTACAATTCCAATCCGATGCCTTCTGCCTTTATCAATATCGTTCCAAATCTATCTTACTATCCGTCGCTTCGCCGTCGCACTAATACCAATCTTTACTCTTCCTTATCGTCGCTATTACTTATTTATGTACCGATACTGCTCTTTACCCTTCTTTAATAATCAAACTATTTCAAATCAAACACGTTTATTAATCTTCCAAAATCTTTACACAGTTCTATAAAATACGTCTTTATACCAAAAATATTCAAAATAGACTCCCCTTGTTTACTTTCCAAGGTGATAATTGCAACATTACTTGCTTACTACATTACAAATTACATAAACTAAAACCGTCCAATAATATTTAAACACTAAGTTTGTGTCACACATACCATAAATTATGTCCTTTTACACTTTCATAGTTTACACATAATATTCTAGCATTGGTCCTAAATATTTTACAATCCTTCAATCACATTTGACACTGTTATTACTTATAATTTTGAGATTACATATTCGTCCAAAAGTTGATTCTATTTAAACAAAAGCCAAAATAATTCACACATGACCCTGGATCGGCGTGGTTGATAGTGGACATCCATAGACGCATCCTGTTTTCGGATGGCAAATGTACGTTCAATGGCCTATTAAATTCTAACTCAGTATAAACCCTTGAGCACTGTGTATTTTATCACGTCATCAAGTCATTTTAATTTACCTCTTGGCACTTACATTTCAACTACCATTTTGAATACTTTAGCATATGTAAAGTACGGCAAACATACATTTTTAAATTATGGGATCAGATATATGGATCATTTTATTTGGCATACACTACCTTCTACTAAACAACTCTTAGAACCCTTGGTAGCTCCCTCTGACACTACAATATATATATATATATATATATATATATATATATATATATAGAAAAGATTTTGTTTTTTGCTTCTTGGGATAAAGTCGCTCATAAATTAAACACAAAACATTAAATGTGTATCATTTGTATTAAATCGTACGTTTCGGTGACCTTACACCTTAATCATCGATCTACATGAAAAAGTATATAAATAGGTAATTCATATAACAGGTAATATATGTTTAACTTACTTTTTACTTGATAAAATTATTTTATGAGCGACTTTATCCCAAGAAGCAAAAAAACAAAATCTTTTCTAATTTAACTACGCTCAAGAATTATCAAGAACCTTTTATATATATATATATATATATATATATACAGGGTGAGTTTTTAGTGTGGCAACGGTCGATAACTCCGTTATTATAAAAGCTACGTAAACCAAATTTGGAGGCATATTAGGCATGCCTAAAGTGCACATTTTAAAAATATTTGGAAGCATACAGGGTGTTTCATAATTCCAGGGCATATTAAACCTATATTTTTTTAAATGGAACACCCTATATATTATTACATTTTTGAAAAGCCCATAAAAAGAGCTTTAATTTGATATCAAATTGTATCTGTCTATTCCTTTTAGTTTTTGAGATATTCAACTGTTTTTAGAAAAAATGTCCCCGATTAGATACATTGCCACAGCACTAATACACAACTTATGTTAATTTTCAAAATGCAGAAAATTTTACCATATACCAAAGTATATTTGTAAATATCACTTTTTTGAAATTTCTTTCCAGTATACAGGGTGTGTCAGGTTTCGCAAAATGCAATTTTTAAAATTTTTTTTAAATGGCACCCTACCAATTTTATTACTACAATGGATAGTTCATTAAGTGTCCTTTCATTTTTGTTAAGCATTCCCTATACCTAAATCCATTACTTTCTGAGATATTTTGATTTTCTTCAAATTTTATGAATGTTTTAATTTACATAACTAAAAATAACTTACTATTGGAGAATATTATAAAACAATTAATACATCTTGATTAACAATCAACTACAGTTATCCAATAACAATTTTCACTAAAGATATAACAACCTACAATAATACGCTATCAACAGAATTCTGCCAGATCAACAATATGCATTTTATAGAAAATGTTCAAACAGGAAATCAGGCAGGCTTTGAAAAAAATAACAATTACAATCAAAATGTCATTTAGGTTTATTAATTGTAGTGTGTTGTCATTTAACACATTATCAGTTCTGTTTTAAATGTAATCTTTGAAGGAGTTTTCAAAATGAATTTTACAGTGGAAGAACAAATAAATATGATTTGGGTATTGAGAGCAAGTTTAAAAAATTTCCTACTGCATCAAGAATATACCAAGAGAGATATCCTGTTAAATGACAATACACTAAAATTAATAAACCTAAATGACACTTTACATGTAATAGTTATTTTTTTCAAAGCCTGCCTGATTTCCTGCTTGAACATTTTCTATAAAATGCATATTGTTGATCTGGCAGAATTCTGTTGATAGCGTATTATTGTAGATTGTTATATCTTTAGTGAAAATTGTTATTGGATAACTGTAGTTGATTGTTAATCAAAATGTATTAATTGTTTTATAATATTCTCCAATAGTAAGTTATTTTTAGTTATGTAAATTAAAAACATTCATAAAATTTGAAGTAAATCAAAAATATCTCAGAAAGTAATGGATTTAGGTATAGGGAATGCTTAACAAAAATGAAAGGACACTTAATGAACTATCTACTGTAGCAATAAAATTGGTAGGGTGCCATTTAAAAAAAAATTTAAAAATTGCATTTTGCGAAACCTGACACACCCTGTATACTGTGAAGAAATTTTAAAAAAGTGATATTTACAAATATACTTTGGTATATGGTAAAATTTTCTGCATTTTGAAAATTAACATAAGTTGTGTATTAGTGCAGTGGCAATGTATCTAATCGGGGACATTTTTTCTAAAAACAGTTGAATATCTCAAAAACTAAAAGGAATAGACAGATACAATTTGATGTCAAATTAAAGCTCTTTTTATGGGCTTTTTAAAAATGTAATAATATATAGGGTGTTCCATTTAAAAAAATATAGGTTTAATATGCCCTAGAATTATGAAACACCCTGTATGCTTCCAAATATTTTTAAAATGTGCACTTTAGGCATGCCTAATACGCCTCCAAATTTGGTTGACGTAGCTTTTATAATAACGGAGTTATCGACCGTTGCCACACTAAAAACTCACCCTGTATATATATATGTAAGATAAATATTAGGGATACAGTCAGATTGGGTATGTATTTAAAATAAACTTCTTTTAACCATTTCAAGATTTTGAAAATCGTTTATTTTCTTTATCAGGATAGATTATAAAGTTTACAATTATACAAACATAATATAACATCTATATATCATCATCATCATTGGGTCTTCAGTCCTGAAACTAGTTAGACGCGTACCATCATTGTTTCCTATTCTGAACTAGCCTATAGATTTCCCCGAAATTTGCACAGTCTGCATCTATCACTATCTGATCTAGGTCTACATCCCTCTCTTTTTTCCTACCTTTGCTTGTCATATATCCCATACTATTCCCCAAAAATGCCTTAGAACGTATTCTGCCCTTCTATTTCTCATATTTTTCCCAAAGATATCCTTGTTCCCTTACTGTTTCTATAACCTATTTGTTATTACTTTTGTCTGTCCATCCTCATACATCTGAAGCACTGCATTTCAAAGGCTGCTACTGTTCTTCTGTCTGCTTTTCAGACTGCTCGTATTTCGTAGGCATACTGTCTGTGCTGTGCTCCACACATACGCTTTCAACAACTTTTTGTTCTATGTTTGTTGTCTTTCATCATAGGCGCCGTTCTTTCTTGTTAGATGCAGTTCGGTCCCCTTCTATTGTTTCACAATTATATACCTTATTTCTCCGACATTCAGTGGTTGCGAAGGGGGGTAAGCAGCTTGTGGCTGCCAAGTTCCCCCAGCACTTGAACATTTACTGATTTAATATTTCTTCCAATATATCTTTTCGCACAGTCAACATTAGTTGCAGATATTTCGCAACAAACAACTAGTTGTTTATACTAATCATCAAATTTATCTGCGCTTATTTTTTCGTCATTGGGTTTCCCGTCTCAAAACTGGTTGGACATGTACCTGCACTTATTTATTTTCTAAACTAACCTACATAGTTCCCTGAAATTCTCACACAGCAATACAGCTCGATTCCCTTTATATTGTTTTCTAATATTATGCCCTATTTCACTGAGATTTATATACATTATAAGTCAATATTACTAATTTTATATATATTTATATATATTGCTGTGATAAGGGGTTGTTTAAGGGTGCACGACATAGTGAAGGTCACTAGAGAATGAGTAATTAGAATAGGCAGCAGAAAATTGTAGTTATTTTAGGAAATAAGTAAGAAATAGAAGTAGATAGTAAGTAGGAAACACCCTGTGTACAAAGTAGAAATAGTTTTGGGCGACGCAGGAAAGACATAGGAAGACGCATAGTTGGCGTAGGAATGAGAAATACAAGTATTAAACGGATGGTAAAGATTAAATACCCTGTAGATAGTGTTCAGTTGATATAAGTAAAGTGAATAAGAATATTTTTCAGTGGAAGCACGCGTAGAAATGATAAAGTATAATTAGACACGCATTAAGAAAAGAGTCTCAGACGATTAAGTAATACGGAGGTGAAAATAGAGTTTCATGTAGCTAATATAATGCGTATAAAGATCTAACCATTTTGATAAGAGAAATGATTAAAAATTGCGTGAATCGCATGTAAACAATGAAAGTTTAAAGTAAAATTGCATCAGTTGTTTATGAAAAGGCGACTATTCTATCAAAATACAGCATGTTGATAAGTGAAGACACCTGCAGGCAGGTGGGCATTATGAACGAACGCAGAGCATTACATCAGAAAATATTCGAAATGAAATTATTTGATTGGTCCGAAGCAAACGACAGGTTCTAGACCACACCACGGATGCAGTGGGATTCGAAATTATATTAGCAAGCACCGCGATAAGAAAGTCAGTTTTGAACTCAATGAAGGCCCAAGTGCATTGCCAGTAATACTGAATAATACGTAACAAGTGGTACAAAGTGAAATAAATGAGTGTGTATATGAAAATTACCGTTTAAAACGTAAGTAGGATTATTTTTATGAATTAATCGTAAACTAAGATTTAAAAATAATAGGGCTTCGAGGTCTGAGGGAAAATAGGCCAGAATGTTTGATGTTAAGAAAGATTACAATAAAACAATTTAAATGTCGAGGCGAAAGGAAGAACATAATCTTGAAGTATAGGGGTGAACGAATTACAATTTGAAGTCTATGGCAAGAATGATTAAAGTATAAAATTATAATTTAATGGTGTTGGTCCATAATGGTGATAAGTTGAATGGAATCGAAAATTGGGGAAGATTAATTTTAATGGAAGCGTCGTCGTAAAAAGATAAAACCAGGTCAGATTGTTAGTTATAAGGCATCTGTTTTTCTACAAGAATTTTATTTTATTTTAATATCAAATTGGCTAAATATTACATGCTTGTAAACAAGTCAACAAAGGGTTGAATACGTATTGAAATAATAATAAGAAAACGGATTTAGAATATTCTACATTTGTTGGTAAAGATAATGAGTTTTCTTTGGTGACTTTGGGTTTTAGTACAAATTAAATGGTTGTTGATAAATGAAATTTATAAAGGTGAATTAATTTGAAAATGTATTGTAAATAACGTCAAAGCTGTACATAAAGCATTAGTTTCATTAAATGGGATCCAAACTTACTGAATTTTTATAATTACAAATATATGCTAGCCGAGGTGATAAGATTGAAATAGTACAGAGGAGGAGCCACAAATTAAGTAGGGCAGAGATAACCCGCAAAGGCGGTAACTTGTTGAATTTTGTCATTGGTCGATAAAGTTGTTTATGATAAACTCCAGTTGATAGCAACGTTAAGAAACAGCTGGAGGAGGAAATAATCACAAGCTGTAGGAAAGATTAAAATGGTGGTTCAATAATTTAATTTAGTATTATAGCAATTAAAATAAATAGGTCGCTCAACGTAAGGACACGTGATATTACAGAAATAATAGGTCGACCCACTAAAAGGAGTATTACAGCAATTAATATGTCGACCCAACGAAGGGGCTCGTAAATTAAACCACAATAAACTGAAATTAAGAGGGGCTCGTAAATTAAACCACAATAAACTGAAATTAAGAGGGGCGAATTAAATTAAAATAAATTTTAAAGTACGATTGTAAGATTTTATATAAATTAATTAAACTAAACCGGGGATTTGAAAAGCTTCAATTAACAATAGTGAAATTTGTACAGTAATTTAAAGTTAGATAAATTTTAGTATTTAAAAGTTTAGCATATAAATTTAATAATAATGGACAAGAAAATACGGAAACACGGGAGGTTTTGAGACAACAAGGAGTAGAGATAGGATCCCAGCAGAGCGTTATAATTCAGGAAACCAGTTCCAGTGAAGAGAGGCGAACTTCACAAGAAAATAAGATGTTGGATATCTTAATGGCATTGAATGAAAAGATGGATAGGAGTGAGCAAGCCATAAATGCAGTTAAAATAAAATGGATGAAAACAATGAGAAATTGGAGGGTAAAATTAAGAATCTTAGTGATGGACTGAAAGAAGCAAACCATAATATCGCGGAGATGAAAGCACAATTGAATGAGAGAGTTGGTAGAGTTTCTGAGGAGATAGACGGTTTATGGGATCATATTTCTTTAATCAAAACGAAACGAGAAGAGTTCGAAAGTGAGTCCAACAATAAAATTAAGAATTTAAATATTAAGTTAAATAAAATTGAAGAAAATTGCGAAACGGAATTCAGATCAATAAATCAAGAGATAAATAATTTAAAAAGCAATCCAATAAACTTTAATAGGAACCAATTAAGCTAATGCACACGAATCTTTCAATGGAACAATTTACGAAATTTTACGGGGACGGAAAAGTAAACCCTAAGATATTTCTGAAAAATTTTAAAATGTTGATACAGGGATACACAGATGAATTATTCAAATTAAATTTAATCAGGGCAATATTAAAAGGGAATGCTAAACGATGGTACAATCTAGTTGAGGATGAGATAGAAACGTTTGAACAGTTTGAAAGCAAATTTCTACGTCAATTTTGGAATGACAACCAGCAAAATCGAATTCGAAATGATTTGATTATGGGAAGATACGATTTGGCGAAAGGGATAACGCGAGAATCATATGCGATTGAGAAATTTACTGTAGCGAAGCAATTGGATCCTCCTTTAGAAGATAAAATTATTATAAAGTATTTAGCAAGTCATTTTAATGCGGAAGTAAAGCGATACATAACGACGCAAAACATAGTGGATAGAGACACGTTTATTGATTATTTGCAGAGATATGATGATTTGGAAAATGATGATGAAAGGGAAAATAATTTTAGGGATCGACGCACGAATTTCATAAGGAATGATGAGACTAGGAATAATTATCGAAGGAACAGGTATAATTATGATCGCGGAAGAAATTTTAATGGGGGGAACTATGGAAACTTTAATAATGATTTTAGGCAGAACAGGGATAATGGTCAGACACCAAGGCAACGGATAGAGAGAACGAATCATGAGGGAAACAATGGAGTAATGAATAGACAGGAAAAGGATGATCGACGGACACCAGCAAGAAATATTAATAGTGTGGAATTAAGGAACACGAGTTGCACAGATACAGGAAGAATGAGTCAGGCAGGACCTTCGACGCGAGATCAGGATTTTGAGTACGGACGAACCAAGGAAAATTCTACGGATTAACGGATATGAGCACCAGCGCGAGTTTATTAAATATGAAATGGATAATGAATTAGGAAGACTTGAGAGAAACTTATTACCAATAATTAATTTAAAGGTGGAAAATAAAATGGTTAAAGTATTAATTGATACTGGAGCAGAGGCATCACTTGTAGCGGAAGAATTTGTTAAACGAGAGAAATTGGGGGATAAAGCGATAAAGATAGCAAGGTGTAATTTAGTGGCACCAAATAATAAGAGATTTAGTGTAATAAATGAGATGGTAATTCTGAGATGTGAAATGGGGAATAGAATATGGGAAAATGAGTTCATGGTGGTACCTGGACTGAAGATAGATGTTATATTTGGGATGAATATGATAGATAAGTTGGGGTTGAAGATAAATGCGGAATGCAAAGAGATTGAGTGGGGAAATATATTAAATGGTATGAAGAGGGAATATAGTAATAGAAGATGACTGCGTAAATATTAATCAGTTTAGTGAAGAGATAAATAATGGGGATAATGAAAGTGAAGACATTAAGTGTCCAGATGATTTTAAAAATAGGGTGAATGTATTATTGAATAAGCATTCAGAATTAATTGGGTCAAAAGTCGAGAATTGCCAAGGGTTATGTGCACAAGTTAGAAGTAATGAATGAGGAACCGTTTAACAATAAGATATATCCTATCCCAGTAGCATATAGGAATAGAGTGAAGGAAGAAATTGAGGAAATGTTACGTGAAGGCATTATAGAAAACTCCAGTACACATTTTGTGAATCCATTAGTCGTCGTGAAGAAAAATGATAATAGCATTAGGTTATATTTGGATGCAAGAAAAATAAATAAGCGAACGAAGCCGCAATACAATTGTCCACCAACGATGGAAAGCATATTAGCAAGAATAGGTAATAAGAAAATATATAGCAAATTAGACTTAAAGAATTCATTGTGTTTGATTCCATTAGCGCGTGAATCAAGGAAATATACGGGTTTTTCGGTAGAAGGAAAATTATATCCAATTTAGGGTGGTCCCGGTTGGTTTGTCCTCGAGCACGGATGCATTAGAGAATGTGATCAAGAATATTTTGGGACTGTATGAGGAATTTAGTATCCACTATAAGGATGAAATATTAATATTTAGTAATAGTGTAGAGGAACACTACGTACATTTAGAGAAATAATATTAGAATTAGATATAGCAGGTTTAAGGTTGAATTTAAGGAAGTGTGAATTTTTTCAAAGTAGGGTTAGATTTTAGGATATAGGATAGATAATAAATATAGGATTGAAAAATATAGATTAAAAGGACCCAGATTTAAGAGTGAAAAAGGGGAAGTTGAAAATAAATAGATTGAATTGGCCCATGCAAGGACAGATGAATAGATAAAAGGAAATGTAAAATAAATTATGAATAGGTATACATAGAGAAATAGAATAGGATTTGAACATAAGAATAGGCATAGGTAGGAATAGTATAGTATAATAGGACATAGGTATGGGATAAATAAAATGTAAATATGAGTTTAATAATGAAAAGGTTGAATTTCAATATGGAAATAAAATATAATAATTTCATACCAATGTGAGTTTAAGTTCACGTTGGGCAACAAAATGGACATTGATATAAAATTTTATATTTTAATTTGGGGAATTATGCTGTGATAAGGGGTTGTTTAAGGGTGCACGACATAGTGAAGGTCACTAGAGAATGAGTAATTAGAATAGGCAGAAAAATTGTAGTTATTTTAGGAAATAAGTAAGAAATAGAAGTAGATAGTAAGTAGGAAACACCCTGTGTACAAAGTAGAAATAGTTTTGGGCGACGCAGGAAAGACATAGGAAGACGCATAGTTGGCGTAGGAATGAGAAATACAAGTATTAAACGGATGGTAAAGATTAAATACCCTGTAGATAGTGTTCAGTTGATATAAGTAAAGTGAATAAGAATATTTTTCAGTGGAAGCACGCGTAGAAATGATAAAGTATAATTAGACACGCATTAAGAAAAGAGTCTCAGACGATTAAGTAATACGGAGGTGAAAATAGAGTTTCATGTAGCTAATATAATGCGTATAAAGATCTAACCATTTTGATAAGAGAAATGATTAAAATTGCGTGAATCGCATGTAAACAATGAAAGTTTAAAGTAAAATTGCATCAGTTGTTTATGGAAAGGCGACTATTCTATCAAAATACAGCATGTTGATAAGTGAAGACACCTGCAGGCAGGTGGGCATTATGAACGAACGCAGAGCATTACATCAGAAAATATTCGAAATGAAATTATTTGATTGGTCCGAAGCAAACGACAGGTTCTAGACCACACCACGGATGCAGTGGGGATTCGAAATTATATTAGCAAGCACCGCGATAAGAAAGTCAGTTTTGAACTCAATGAAGGCCCAAGTGCATTGCCAGTAATACTGAATAATACGTAACAAGTGGTACAAAGTGAAATAAATGAGTGTTATATGAAAATTACCGTTTAAAACGTAAGTAGGATTATTTTATGAATTAATCGTAAACTAAGACATAAAAATAATAGGGCTTCGAGGTCTGAGGGAAAATAGGCCAGAATGTTTGATGTTAAGAAAGATTACAATAAAACAATTTAAATGTCGAGGCGAAAGGAAGAACATAATCTTGAAGTATAGGGGTGAACGAATTACAATTTGAAGTCTATGGCAAGAATGATTAAAGTATAAAATTATAATTTAATGGTGTTGGTCCATAATGGTGATAAGTTGAATGGAATCGAAAATTGGGAAGATTAATTTTAATGGAAGCGTCGTCGTAAAAAGATAAAACCAGGTCAGATTGTTAGTTATAAGGCATCTGTTTTTCTACAAGAATTTTATTTTATTTTAATATCAAATTGGCTAAATATTACATGCTTGTAAACAAGTCAACAAAGGGTTGAATACGTATTGAAATAATAATAAGAAAACGGATTTAGAATATTCTACATTTGTTGGTAAAGATAATGAGTTTTCTTTGGTGACTTTGGGTTTTTAGTACAAATTAAATGGTTGTTGATAAATGAAATTTATAAAGGTGAATTAATTTGAAAATGTATTGTAAATAACGTCAAAGCTGTACATAAAGCATTAGTTTCATTAAATGGGATCCAAACTTACTGAATTTTTATAATTACAAATATATGCTAGCCGAGGTGATAAGATTGAAATAGTACAGAGGAGGAGCCACAAATTAAGTAGGGCAAAGATAACCCGCAAAGGCGGTAACTTGTTGAATTTTGTCATTGGTCGATAAAGTTGTTTATGATAAACTCCAGTTGATAGCAACGTTAAGAAACAGCTGGAGGAGGAAATAATCACAAGCTGTAGGAAAGATTAAAATGGTGGTTCAATAATTTAATTTAGTATTATAGCAATTAAAATAAATAGGTCGCTCAACGTAAGGACACGTGATATTACAGAAATAATAGGTCGACCCACTAAAAGGAGTATTACAGCAATTAATATGTCGACCCAACGAAGGGCTCGTAAATTAAACCACAATAAACTGAAATTAAGAGGGCTCGTAAATTAAACCACAATAAACTGAAATTAAGAGGGCGAATTAAATTAAAATAAATTTTAAAGTACGATTGTAAGATTTTATATAAATTAATTAAACTAAAGGGGATTTGAAAAGCTTCAATTAACAATAGTGAAATTTGTACAGTAATTTAAAGTTAGATAAATTTTAGTATTTAAAAGTTTAGCATATAAATTTAATAATAATGGACAAGAAAATACGGGAAACACGGGAGGTTTTGAGACAACAAGGAGTAGAGATAGGATCCCAGCAGAGCGTTATAATTCAGGAAACCAGTTCCAGTGAAGAGAGGCGAACTTCACAAGAAAATAAGATGTTGGATATCTTAATGGCATTGAATGAAAAGATGGATAGGAGTGAGCAAGCCATAAATGCAGTTAAAATAAAAATGGATGAAAACAATGAGAAATTGGAGGGTAAAATTAAGAATCTTAGTGATGGACTGAAAGAAGCAAACCATAATATCGCGGAGATGAAAGCACAATTGAATGAGAGAGTTGGTAGAGTTTCTGAGGAGATAGACGGTTTATGGGATCATATTTCTTTAATCAAAACGAAACGAGAAGAGTTCGAAAGTGAGTCCAACAATAAAATTAAGAATTTAAATATTAAGTTAAATAAAATTGAAGAAAATTGCGAAACGGAATTCAGATCAATAAATCAAGAGATAAATAATTTAAAAAGCAATCCAATAAACTTTAATAGGGAACCAATTAAGCTAATGCACACGAATCTTTCAATGGAACAATTTACGAAATTTTACGGGGACGGAAAAGTAAACCCTAAGATATTTCTGAAAAATTTTAAAATGTTGATACAGGGATAACAGATGAATTATTCAAATTAAATTTAATCAGGGCAATATTAAAAGGGAATGCTAAACGATGGTACAATCTAGTTGAGGATGAGATAGAAACGTTTGAACAGTTTGAAAGCAAATTTCTACGTCAATTTTGGAATGACAACCAGCAAAATCGAATTCGAAATGATTTGATTATGGGAAGATACGATTTGGCGAAAGGGATAACGCGAGAATCATATGCGATTGAGAAATTTACTGTAGCGAAGCAATTGGATCCTCCTTTAGAAGATAAAATTATTATAAAGTATTTAGCAAGTCATTTTAATGCGGAAGTAAAGCGATACATAACGACGCAAAACATAGTGGATAGAGACACGTTTATTGATTATTTGCAGAGATATGATGATTTGGAAAATGATGATGAAAGGAAAATAATTTTAGGGATCGACGCACGAATTTCATAAGGAATGATGAGACTAGGAATAATTATCGAAGGAACAGGTATAATTATGATCGCGGAAGAAATTTTAATGGGGGGAACTATGGAAACTTTAATAATGATTTTAGGCAGAACAGGGATAATGGTCAGACACCAAGGCAACGGATAGAGAGAACGAATCATGAGGGAAACAATGGAGTAATGAATAGACAGGAAAAGGATGATCGACGGACACCAGCAAGAAATATTAATAGTGTGGAATTAAGGAACACGAGTTGCACAGATACAGGAAGAATGAGTCAGGCAGGACCTTCGACGCGAGATCAGGATTTTGAGTACGGACGAACCAAGGAAAATTCTACGGATTAACGGATATGAGCACCAGCGCGAGTTTATTAAATATGAAATGGATAATGAATTAGGAAGACTTGAGAGAAACTTATTACCAATAATTAATTTAAAGGTGGAAAATAAAATGGTTAAAGTATTAATTGATACTGGAGCAGAGGCATCACTTGTAGCGGAAGAATTTGTTAAACGAGAGAAATTGGGGGATAAAGCGATAAAGATAGCAAGGTGTAATTTAGTGGCACCAAATAATAAGAGATTTAGTGTAATAAATGAGATGGTAATTCTGAGATGTGAAATGGGGAATAGAATATGGGAAAATGAGTTCATGGTGGTACCTGGACTGAAGATAGATGTTATATTTGGGATGAATATGATAGATAAGTTGGGGTTGAAGATAAATGCGGAATGCAAAGAGATTGAGTGTTGGGAAATATATTAAATGGTATGAAGAGGGGAATATAGTAATAGAAGATGACTGCGTAAATATTAATCAGTTTAGTGAAGAGATAAATAATGGGGATAATGAAAGTGAAGACATTAAGTGTCCAGATGATTTTAAAAATAGGGTGAATGTATTATTGAATAAGCATTCAGAATTAATTGGGTCAAAGTCGAGAATTGCCAAGGGTTATGTGCACAAGTTAGAAGTAATGAATGAGGAACCGTTTAACAATAAGATATATCCTATCCCAGTAGCATATAGGAATAGAGTGAAGGAAGAAATTGAGGAAATGTTACGTGAAGGCATTATAGAAAACTCCAGTACACATTTTGTGAATCCATTAGTCGTCGTGAAGAAAAATGATAATAGCATTAGGTTATATTTGGATGCAAGAAAGATAAATAAGCGAACGAAGCCGCAATACAATTGTCCACCAACGATGGAAAGCATATTAGCAAGAATAGGTAATAAGAAAATATATAGCAAATTAGACTTAAAGAATTCATTGTGTTTGATTCCATTAGCGCGTGAATCAAGGAAATATACGGGTTTTTCGGTAGAAGGAAAATTATACCAATTTAGGGTGGTCCCGGTTGGTTTGTCCTCGAGCACGGATGCATTAGAGAATGTGATCAAGAATATTTTGGGACTGTATGAGGAATTTAGTATCCACTATAAGGATGAAATATTAATATTTAGTAATAGTGTAGAGGAACACTACGTACATTTAGAGAGAATAATATTAGAATTAGATATAGCAGGTTTAAGGTTGAATTTAAGGAAGTGTGAATTTTTTCAAAGTAGGGTTAGATTTTTAGGATATAGGATAGATAATAAATATAGGATTGAAAAATATAGATTAAAAGGACCCAGACTTAAGAGTGAAAAAGGGGGAAGTTGAAAATAAATAGATTAAATTGGCCCATGCAAGGACAGATGAATAGATAAAAGGAAATGTAAAATAAATTATGAATAGGTATACATAGAGAAATAGAATAGGATTTGAACATAAGAATAGGCATAGGTAGGAATAGTATAGTATAATAGGACATAGGTATGGGATAAATAAAATGTAAATATGAGTTTAATAATGAAAAGGTTGAATTTCAATATGGAAATAAAAATATAATAATTTCATACCAATGTGAGTTTAAGTTCACGTTGGGCAACAAAATGGACATTGATATAAAATTTTATATTTTAATTTGGGGAATTATGCTGTGATAAGGGGTTGTTTAAGGGTCACGACATAGTGAAGGTCACTAGAGAATGAGTAATTAGAATAGGCAGCAGAAAATTGTAGTTATTTTAGGAAATAAGTAAGAAATAGAAGTAGATAGTAAGTAGGAAACACCCTGTGTACAAAGTAGAAATAGTTTTGGGCGACGCAGGAAAGACATAGGAAGACGCATAGTTGGCGTAGGAATGAGAAATACAAGTATTAAACGGATGGTAAAGATTAAATACCCTGTAGATAGTGTTCAGTTGATATAAGTAAAGTGAATAAGAATATTTTTCAGTGGAAGCACGCGTAGAAATGATAAAGTATAATTAGACACGCATTAAGAAAAGAGTCTCAGACGATTGTAATACGGAGGTGAAAATAGAGTTTCATGTAGCTAATATAATGCGTATAAAGATCTAACCATTTTGATAAGAGAAATGATTAAAATTGCGTGAATCGCATGTAAACAATGAAAGTTTAAAGTAAAATTGCATCAGTTGTTTATGAAAAGGCGACTATTCTATCAAAATACAGCATGTTGATAGTGAAGACACCTGCAGGCAGGTGGGCATTATGAACGAACGCAGAGCATTACATCAGAAAATATTCGAAATGAAATTTTTGATTGGTCCGAAGCAAACGACAGGTTCTAGACCACACCACGGATGCAGTGGGATTCGAAATTATATTAGCAAGCACCGCGATAAGAAAGTCAGTTTGAACTCAATGAAGGCCCAAGTGCATTGCCAGTAATACTGAATAATACGTAACAAGTGGTACAAAGTGAAATAAATGAGTGTGTATATGAAAATTACCGTTTAAAAGTAAGTAGGATTATTTTATGAATTAATCGTAAACTAAGACATAAAAATAATAGGGCTTCGAGGTCTGAGGGAAAATAGGTCAGAATGTTTGATGTTAAGAAAGATTACAATAAAACAATTTAAATGTCGAGGCGAAAGGAAGAACATAATCTTGAAGTATAGGGGTGAACGAATTACAATTTGAAGTCTATGGCAAGAATGATTAAAGTATAAAATTATAATTTAATGGTGTTGGTCCATAATGGTGATAAGTTGAATGGAATCGAAAATTGGGGAAGATTAATTTTAATGGAAGCGTCGTCGTAAAAAGATAAAACCAGGTCAGATTGTTAGTTATAAGGCATCTGTTTTTCTACAAGAATTTTATTTTATTTTTAATATCAAATTGGCTAAATATTACATGCTTGTAAACTAGTCAACTAAGGGTTGAATACGTATTGAAATAATAATAAGAAAACGGATTTAGAATATTCTACATTTGTTGGTAAAGCTAATGAGTTTTCTTTGGTGACTTTGGGTTTTTAGTACAAATTAAATGGTTGTTGATAAATGAAATTTATAAAGGTGAATTAATTTGAAAATGTATTGTAAATAACGTCAAAGCTGTACATAAAGCATTAGTTTCATTAAATGGGATCCAAACTTACTGAATTTTTATAATTACAAATATATGCTAGCCGAGGTGATAAGATTGAAATAGTACAGAGGAGGAGCCACAAATTAAGTAGGGCAGAGATAACCCGCAAAGGCGGTAACTTGTTGAATTTTGTCATTGGTCGATAAAGTTGTTTATGATAAACTCCAGTTGATAGCAACGTTAAGAAACAGCTGGAGGAGGAAATAATCACAAGCTGTAGGAAAGATTAAAATGGTGGTTCAATAATTTAATTTAGTATTATAGCAATTAAAATAAATAGGTCGCTCAACGTAAGGACACGTGATATTACAGAAATAATAGGTCGACCCACTAAAAGGAGTATTACAGCAATATATATATATATATATATATATATATATATATATATATATAAAAGACAGGTTATTTGCAGTCCGCAATAAGAAATTGTGTAGAACAATATATAAAATAAGATATATCTGTAAACAAACTCTATGAAAATAATAGAGCCTATTGACGAATACAAATCGAGCTGGTAGTTATATAGCCATTAACAAAACATTAGCTTATTACTTCATAGGGGAGGAAACATCCACTGACCGACGGTTTCGGCTTTATTAAGCCTCCTCAGAGTGAAATAGTCCCCAAGAACCCTATGAAGTAATCGAAGCTATTATACTGGTATAATTTCGAAACAATATCTGTACTATTGTAACAATTTTATTTCTTGGTTATTAAATCCATCCATAAAAGTGCAAAGTTATAAAACGCTTTTATTAAAATCATAAGTAAAATACATTTAACAAGTTTAGTTGGTTTATCTATATGTAGTTTTCTATTAAGTCAAATATCTGTGCCTTCGATAACTGTTCGCAGGCGCGTTTTGGTTGAAGGCCTCCACCGGGAACACGCCGTCGTTCGGGCGAGGTAATAACCAGTCGGCCATGCGAGCTTGTTGAATCAAAATGTACGATTGGAAGCAGGCCCGCCATTTGCGGTTACATTTTAGGCAGTCGAGATCCATCTTTAAATAGCGGTTGGTATCCTACGAACGTCATTTAATTTGTTTAATTGAGGTATTTTATTTAGCGCGCAAATAACCACCATAAAATCAACTTTAGAAACAACTATTCCAACCACTGATGTAAAACCACTTTGTAGGAAGTAACTTTGATGATGGAAAATTTGAATAAATTGTAGAAGACCATTTTAGTAAACAACTTTAGGATGTGATTTGATGAGACAGCAGGGTTCAACATATTGCAGCACCTGATGGAAGTATGGTGATGACGTTTGATTTTACAACACCTCTTCACAGCTATAAAACGCAGTTTTTGGTTCGTAGATAACTTTAAGAAATTTTCCGTGTTTCAATTAGAAACACGCTATTTTGTTTAGTGCATAAAAGCACGAAAATAATAAATTTCAATTATTTGTAGTACTGAAATTTTCCAGTGTTAAAAATTATAATTCACAATTTTTAAGGGTTTAAGAAACCATACACGTGGTTCATTTAGTTCTGTTGGTAACAGCGACAGGTGTTTTTGACGTCACTTGTTTGTCTGCAATATACTGCTGACACCTGTGTTCTAGTAAACATATGCTTTGAACAGTGTTTGCCTAAGTTGAGTAAATAAGAATATTTTGTGATCTGCCTTTTATTAAAATTAAAAAAAAAGAAAAAATTGAAACTAAAAACCCCAACAAATTTTTTTTAAAATTTTAAAGGGATAAAGAAAACCTTTTTGAAAAAAGTTTTAAAAAAAAACTTTATTTTGGTTTTTTTTTTTTTTTTTTTTTTTTTTTTTTTTTTTAAAAAAAAAAAAAAAAAAAAAAAAAAAAAAATTTTTGGTAAAAACCCCCTTCAAACAAATTCTTTTAACGGGCGGCTTTTGTTTTTTGTACAAGGGTTTTTTCTTTGGGTTTCCACTGCCCCTAAAAAACCCATTATCATAAATAATAGGATTTGGGCCTATTTGTTTTGGATTAAGTTAAATACAATAAAATTATTACCCCATTTTCAACTCTACCCAAGAATAACCCCTAGAGTGGAAATTGTTCACTTTATAAGGAACTTTTAAAAAAATTCTTTATGGTTTTAAAATAGGGCACCTCAAAAACTATATACTTTCACGGGCCCTTTTAGAAAATTTGTAACACTGACGCCGCCTTAGAAAATAGGTTTCAATGGCAGGAACTTGGGCCCAAAAATTGTTTATTAGGCAAATAAATAAAACCGCCTCATTATGTTGATGACCCTGATGGCGGTTTTTTCCATAGTAAGATTTTTGAAAATTCGTTAATGCTTCATTACTTAAGGGTTCTTAACTATTTACTTAGGGGCTTAAAAAGGAAACCGCGGCATGGATGTTTCCTCCCGAAGAAAATTGTTTTTTAATGGCAATAATACCGCCCATTTGTTTTTCAATAGGCTTATTATTTTCATAGAGTTTGTTTCAATATATCTTATTTTATTATTATTATATTTTAATATTACTCAATTTAACCAGGGTAGAAAATTAAATAATACTAAATAATTTTAATCACCGTTGAATTTGGGAAAAGGCCTTATTAAAAAGTGAAGATAAAATTATTTTTATTAAAAATAAATTAAATTATTACAAGACCGTAAAAAAAAAACATATTAAAACCCGTGAATTTAAATTCCTATAAAAAACAAATAAAAATTACGCAAAAATAAATTAAAATTTTAAAACCGGCAAAAAAAAGACAGATAAAATTAATTTTATTAGAGACTAAAAATTAAAGGGAATTTTAATTATTAATTAACCATTTTAATAATATTAAACAATTGTAAAACCCAATAAAATAAATGTAGAAGTTTATTTAAAGTATTATTTTATTGGTATGTTTAAAATTATTCTTAAATGTCAATAACAAATGGTTATAGAGAATTTGGAAAACCGTAGTTAAGTTACTGGAAATGTGGCGGGTTATTTAAGACATGGAAAATAATCGATAATAAAGAATATCAATTTGCACCAATAAGAACATGGTAGATAGAGGCAGATAATATGCGCAAGACCGAGACACTTATAGTAAAAGACGAGTGGAGCAAAGTCACTTTGCGATTGGTTGAAAGTAAAGGCAAACTTGAGAGGTAAAATAACATTTTGATAAAATTTAATTAGTTATTTCCAGACGTTGCGAGCCGTGTCGAAATTTCTGAGATTTAACTGATGCGAGTGCAAATTTCGTAAAATCGCATGCCGGGCTGCGGAATGGGAACCCATGCGAAATTCTGAAGAATTGTCCGTTTTGGGGACAAGACCGACAGACGGCCCAACCGCTATATATCCCAGGTTAATATGAAAATTTAATTTTCGATTGATTAATGCGTTAAAAATGTTTTAGGTTTTCGAAAAGTTAAAAAGGAAAAATTCCCCCCGGGGGGGGGGGGGGTGTTTAAAATTAAATGGGAAATTTGATCCCAAAACAAGGGTCAGATATACAGATGAGTTCCGGAAAAGCCCTGAAACAACTTTAGATGAATGGTGGTGGAGAAATCAGAAAAATATAACCCAGTTGAATGGTGTGAAACAAAAGGGACGATGTACATTGAAGTACGAGGCTCCTTCAGGTAAATTATACATTTTGTTTGAACTTTGATGCGGTGTTGAATAACTTTATAATTTATTTATTTAAATGGACAGTTGAAGTTGTACTAAAACAAATTTTTAATTTTAAGGGAAATTTTCTTGTTTGTCGAAAGGGATTTAGTATTTATGTTCTGATGAAAATTTTTTTTTGAGTCAATTAGACGAACCTGGTTAATTCTAAAGGGGTTAGATGCTCAGACTGGTTGCAATATTTTATTAATTAAGGCATCCTACAAGGACTTTAATTTTGGATGCACATTAAAATGATAACAAATTCAAATCTTGAAATTTTCTGATGCTGAAATTTATGCTGAATTTTAATTTTGAAATTTTAATGTATTTGAATATTGATGTAAATAGAGTTAACGTTGATGTTTGTGGTAGGAATGTGTTTTTTTTTATGAATGAGGATGAAGGTTTATCTAGGGAGCAGCCGAGGCGATGAACAGAAGAAAGTCAACGGACCAGTTAAGTTAATAGCTTTTCAGAGGATTCACAGCATTCTTGATGCTCAATCTGTGGGACTCGATTTGAAAACCTTAGTTTAAGATTAATGGAGAGGCTTTTTGTACATGGATCACAGCAAATATATATATATATATATATATATATATATATTGCTGTGATATACCCTTGAATGCGGGAACTGGGTACTTTCAACAAAAATTCTAGTCCCACCGATTGGGCGTCATAAACTGCTGTGATCCTGGTTTCGCTTCAGCTGCTCACCTAATTTTATAAACCTCCTCATTCATAAAATTAAACAACACATTCCTACCACAAACATCAACGTTAACTCTATTTACATCAATATTCAGAATACATTAAATTTTCAAATTAAATTTCAGCATAAAATTCAGTTTTAAAAAGAATTTCAAGATTAATTTTATTATCACTTTAACGTGCATCCAGAATTAAAGTCCTTTTGGATGCCTACTAATTAATATAACAAATAACAGACCAGAGTCTGAGTATAAAGGAGCATCTACCACCCTTTACGTTAATTAACCAGGTTCGTCTAATTGAGCTCAAAGACATACCCAAAGTTTCATCATAATTCAGAACATCAATACTAAATACCCTTTCTACTTAAACAAGCAAATTTCATCTTAAAATTAAAATTTTATGGTTAGTACAATTTCACTAATGTCCTTTAAAGTAAATCAATTATAAAGTTATTCAACACACAAAAATGTCAAACAAAATAGTATAATTTACCTGAAGGTTACTGTCCTCGTAGCTTCAATGTACATCGTCCCTTTAGTTAATCACACCATTCCAACAGGATTATATTTACGGCTTCTAATTCTCAACGCTTTTAAAATTTTCTCCATCACCATTTATTTAAAGTTGTTTCTGGGCTTTTCCGGAACTCATCTGTGTATATCTGACCCTGGTTTTGTGGATCCAGACACGTATTTGAACCATTTAATTATTAACACCCCGAAAATAGCAGAGAAATTCATGCGTCTTTCACCAATATACGCCAAAACTGCCTACTTTGTGTATACATTTGTCGTTGTAAATTTTGTTTGGTACAGGTTTTTTTTGATTAAACTTAAATTTTTAAAAACTATTTTGAATCACTAAAATATACGAGCAAAATTTTAAATTATTTTATCAAACTAAAATGCACTGTTTAACATCTTGAATCAAGTCGCGTATGTAAGAGCTTTTAACGCATCGAATAGTCAAAAGTCTAAGAGGCCCATTTATATTCACCTCGGTATATATAGCAAAAGCCTGTCTGTCGGTCTGTTCCCCAAAACGGGAATTCTAAAGAATTTCTCATGCCATGTTCCCAGTCCGTCGCTCGCGCGTCGGTTTTACGAATTTTCACTCGCCCCATTTAAATCTCAGAAATTCTCACACCGCACGCAAACCGTCCGAGAAAACTAATTAATTTTGTACAGAAATTGTTGTTTCTACCTCTGATATTTGCATCCTATTTTCAACCAATTGTGACCCTCGTGACGTTGCTTAAATCACGCCTTTACTATATGTGTCTTTGCTTGACGCATTTTCTTTCCTTTTCTAACCTGTTCGTATTGGTGCAAATTGATATTCTTTATTATCGATTATATTTTTAGTCCATGTGGACTATCTGGGTTTAAAACCCGTATCGCACCTTCTCGTGAATATTAAGCCCCGGTTTCTCCAAGATTCTTTGTAAACATTAATTATCTGCAACATTTTCGCCAAATGAGCTTTTTAAATAAACCCTGTTTTGTATTTCGTGCTAAAGCATCTGACCGTTTCCAATATCCTTAGAATCGACATGTTTATCTAAACAAATTAAACTGAAATTGCCTTTTAAAATACGCAGGTGTGTTCAAACATCCTACTTCTAACTAACACTTCTAGGATTTGCATTTTATTGGGTTTTACAAGTTTCTGTAGATATTATCTGTGTTTTGTTCAATACCGGTTACTTGAAATAGAGTTAATTAAGATAAATTTTGCACGTAATTTCCATTTGTTTAGAATAATTACATTACACGCAGAGCTTTTTAATACTGTTTCTTTGATATAAAGCGTCTTGTACATGGTTTAAATCTCTTATTTTACTGAAACTAATAAATTTTTATGCTTCACGGTTTTAATAACGCGTATTATCTAATAATATTCATTATACACGGTGATTAAAATTATTTGATGTGATTATTTAATTTTCTACCCTGGTCTAAATATGAGTAATATATATATATATATATATATATATATATATAAAAGACAGGTTATTTGCAGTCCGCAATAAGAAATTGTGTAGAACAATATATAAAATAACTACCAGCCCGATTTGTATTCGTCAATAGACTCTATTATTTTCATAGAGTTTGTTTACAGATACATCTTATTTTATATATATATATATATATATATATATATATATATATATATATATATATAATTATGTGGTGTAACGACCTTGCAGATTATAAAATAAAGTATCTATAATAACAGGCTATTAGGTCTGCTGGTTAATGAATAAAACTCTTTATTATAAATTCAAGCTTTCGGTTTTTTTTATTTTTAAACCTTTATCAAGAATACTAAAATTGTGAAACATTATTAGGGCATACAATAATCAAATACTTACTAATGTGAGGTTTTAAAATAGAATCGTTGATATAAATAAAATTCATAAATATAAATTAATAGTGTGATAAATAAAGCTTTAACAAAAATAATGTGATATTCTTATATAACTTTGAAAGTTACAGACTGACAAATTCCTATATAATTTTGACAGTTGTTGAGACAACTTTCTAGATGTTACTATTTCTTTATTTTATTTATATCAACGATTCTATTTTAAAAACCTCACATTAGTAAGTATTTGATTATTGTATGCCCTAATAATGTTTCACAATTTTAGTATTCTTGATAAAGGTTTAAAAATAAAAAACCAAATTAATTTATAATAAAATTTTATTTTGGTAATAGCCTTTATTTAGTACTTTAATAATATAATAATAAATAATAAATAAAAAAATTTTGGAAAGGATTTATGGTTAGTTGGAATAAATAGCGCACTAATAAATACATAAATCAGAAAAAAAATTTTGAAGAAAAAAAAATCGATGTTAACTGGAAAGTAAACGAACGCATGTATATAAAAAAATCTAATTAACAGAATAAAATATTTTGAAGATTTATTTAATAAAACAAATCCGAAATGAAAAAAAATTGCAAGTGAAACCACAGCATGGATAAATCATTTTACCCAAAATTTAATTAAAACAAGATTAAATATCTAGGATAGAAACAAAATGAATGCATACTTTATTAGTCTACGTAACTGGAAAATTAAAATTAATATGATTGGAAACAAACAAGGATGGAATTAAAACAAAACCAAATTTTTTGCAAAAAGATTTACTCATTAAATATGAAAATCCAACAAATAATCTATTAATAAAATAGTACGTGACAAAATAACCATGTTAATATAAATAATAATGCATGGGTATCCGAAAACTTAAAACTTTAAAAACAACAAACTTTGCGTTTGCAATGATGCTGCTTTAAATATGACCAATCTTAAAAAACATTCACAAATAAGACTATTACTTATAAAACAAAAATTCCATGTAATCGAATAAATTATCCAATTCCTTCATGGTTGATCGAACCTCTAAAATACTTTTAAGAAACTAACAAATGAGCTTACCTGAACTGCTATCTGACTATCTGCCTATCTGCCTCTAAGCTGTAACCTAAAAAATATTGACTCTCTACATCCATACTCAAAATAACACAATTCACAAAATATAGTTCACTCTATTTACTTGAAATAAACATTACATTTTCAAAACTTGTTTCATTATGTACACTCGTATTATTTTTAATATCCATAATTCCTTTTTCAAAATGTAATAGGATTCGATACCCTCATTAAACAAATACTCTATTAAAGTAAAAGGGCTATTCTCATACCTGACGCTAACCCCTTTGTCTTAATATGAGCTCACGGTAAAACTGTTATGGTATCGTCGATAAAGATTTCAATTACAAGCGGAAACGTCTAAACGTATGCGCATTCTAGCTTGAAGGTATACCTCTTTAAATATAAGTTGTTACCAAGCTTATATCTGATATATATATAGCATCTAAGCTTATATCTGTTGATTTTAAAAGACAACGCGGAAGCAACGCGCTTTTCTCAGTTCAGTCCAAAAGTTTAATAATCTACTAACACAAGCAATAAATCTGTTCGGTTGTTCAGCTTTCTTCGTGCTTGCAATTGTATTGCAGGTGTGAATTAATAATGTTCGAGATGACTTCTTTCTTAGACGTGTTAACCAAATGGACGTACAGATTTTGTGTTATTATACAAACTAATTGAGATAGTTTCGTTATTTCATGAGAATATTAGACTCGGTGATTATAATACGTTTATTGGAATATTTAAACTAGCCTACTTACAGTTTTCCTTATCAATGCAAGGTGGAATCGAATATATGTTGCGTAATTGGTATATTACATTCCATATCTTGTTCGTAGCATTGTAAATATAGCCTAACATAAATAACAAATTTGCCATTCGGATTTATAGGGTTTCCCGTTTCGCTTTTCATCTTTCCTTAAACATCATACGTTATCTAAGCGTCCTATGCAAGCTCGTTCTCAGATGGCATATGCTGTATCAGCTCCTACAATATATCTATCGAGTAGAATATTATACCTTCAGAATAGTATACAGCTGTTTGGAGGTCGATATTAAAAGCTGAAGGTGGAACATTTTCAGAGTTCCCTCTTTCGCATAATATAGGCTTCGCTAACAAGCTCTGTTATAACCAATTACCAAAAATGCGTTTCAGAAATTTGATAATCAGTATTAATGAGTTGCGTCAGCACAAAATTAACTGGTAGATTAGTACATAGACGTTAGGAAAGTGCTGTAGAATAGCTACACTGTTCAATATCTTCCGTTAATTGGCGTTTCTTAGCTAATTTTAATGACAGTTCAGCTGAATCAATGTTCCACACAAATCGTAAGTTTTAAATCACAAAGATATGTTAATAATAATATACGAAATTTGAAACTCAACATTGTTCCACTGGTGTTTAATTTTGGGAATTTTTTTGCAAGTTTTGATTTTATTTCGGTATATGATAACAAGATTATTATATTTATTTTTCCTACACAGTACGCACACATTTTCAAATTTAGCAAACTGTTGATGTTTTCATGGTCAACATAATGTAGCGAGCTACTAGTAGGCAACCCATCAAACACACAAAACGCCGCAAGCACTGTTTATTCTCAAGGATTCCAGAATTCTTCCTAAAATTACTGGAGTATGAGTCATCCTTTTTAATCCAGAGTATATATAAGACCGCTAATGAATGCAAGAGTTAGTCTATACTAGAATGTCTAATATAAATTATATCGTTGTAAAGTAATAGTAGTTGAGCTTTTGGAAGTTCAAGTGTATACATAAATGTTATATGCTGTGTCTAATGTACATGCAGCTTGTAGTATACATAAATAGACAAAGTGTATAATAAATAAATAGTTGTTTTAGTGTTGTTAATGGACCTATGGTTAAAAATTTAGTTTAAGAAGATATTAGTGCCTGTAAATTCATTAGTGTAATAGTGCTTCATTGTTAAGTGGACTGAAAACATCTATAAATAAATAAGGCATCTACTTGTAACGTATTTTTTTTCTAGTTACACTTCGTTCTTTAAAATAAAAATAAAACAGCTATAATTTAAAATATTTAATTTGTGAATTACCGTCCAATAGAAATTAATATATAAAATTTATAATAACACATAGATTCTTTTACGTTTATGCTCTAAAGTTTGTTACTAAGCTCTGTCAAGTTGTCAATTTGCGCACTTAATTATCAGCGTTCGAACGGGCAGGCTCCTCTGTAGAATAAGTGAAGTCAAGATGGCCGTGTGTAAGCACGTGGCTTCTAACAAAGTTAGAAAAAAGTAAATAATTGATAAATTCTTGGTGTCTGGAGGTCGAGCCTAACAGCGGTTGCGTGAGCATGATTTTCGATAAGCTTCGCTCCGAGCAGTTCAGTTGATCCCTACAGGCCTAAGAAGATGGAAGCCCCTTTTTGACATCATTAATACAGTTGGTATATATTAATTAAATAGATTATCCTAATATTTTTCATCTTAGTGCAATATTGTAACAATTTTATTTTTGGTTAATAAATCCCTTCATCAAAAGTGCGAGAATAATAAGACACCTTTAATAATTTTATTGTTTGGTTAATAAATCCCTCCATCAAAGAGCGAGAATAATAAAACACCTTTATTAAATAATGTTAAAATACATTTAACAAGTAAAGTAATACGTTGAAACAGCATCTTGATTTGTGAGTCTATTTGTGGCTGGATATCGGTGTATTCTACAGCCATTCGCAGGCGCGTTTAGGTTTGACAACCTCCCCTTGGATCCTCCGGTCGTCCGAGCGAGTTTGATAATCACTCGGCCATACGTGGAAGAAGAGACAAGATGTATGAAAGAACGATGGCCGGTAATCTGCGTATCAATTTTGATGAGTGAGGACACATTTTTGAATAGCGGTTGGTAAAGTATAAAAGTTATTATCTTATTTAATTTGGGATAATTTGTTTAGCGCGACGAGAGACATTACTACAATCAACTATGCACTTAGAAATTTGAAAACTTTAATCGATTTTAAGAAAACCACTTTATTTTACGGCGTGAACCATGCAACTTAGAAAATAGGAAATTAAATCCCGGTTGTTGATACCACTGTGTTTTACGATGTGTACGGTGCAACTTGGAAGATGGAAGGTTGAGCCAATTTAAAGAGGATCGCTTTGTTATACAGCGTAAAGATGCTACTTTGGTAGAAGCTGTTTAGGATGAGCTGGATCCATAACATATGCAGTAAATTTCGCATGGTAGAACAAGTACCTCATCAAGGCTAGGAAAGCAGTTTTTTTGGTTCGTAGTAGATCTAAGTAATTCTTTTGTGTTTCACTTTAGAAACACGCTAATTTGTTCCAATGTGTAAAAGTACGAATATGATATTTGTTTCAACTATTGCTAAGCTGGAATTTCCAGTGTCAAAATTAAAATTCACTAATTTGATGTTGTAAGAAACAACACGTTGCTTCAGTATAAATTGTTAGTTACAACAACAGGTGTTTTTGACGTCACTTATTTTTCTGTAGTATACTGCTGACAGATGTATCCTTGAAAGCAAATGCTTAGCACTGCGTTAGCACAACTTTTGTAAACAAGAATATTTTTGTGATCATTTTCGTTTGAAACTAAAACTTGCACTTTTAACTTAAAGAGGAAAACTTGTATAGTAATTTTTGTAATGTAATCGGCCTGAACAGATCTGAACGGGTTAGAGTATCTTTGTGTAATAAGTTTATACCTTGCTGTAAAATATTTGATTATGAATGAAGTTGATAAACCTTAATTTAAAATTCACAAAGTAATTCAATTATTTATTAAATTTTGTTGCATTGCATTTTATTTAAAAAAGAGATTCTTTTAGTAAATTATTAGTTCAAGCTTAAAGTTTTTATTTTGATCAAATATGATCAAACCGAACTACAGAAAGCGAACATCTTTAGGAGTAGAATTTTGATGCCAACTTTATATAGAAAATACCTTTTCACTATTTTGTTATGTATATTTGCTGGACACAAATAGTGTTCCACCTTTTTTTATTAAGCTAACTATTATAATTTCTTACAGGAACAGCGTCTTATTTTATTAAGACAGGTTTTTGTCATCGAAGGCGATCTTTCTTTCTTTGGGTCTCCACGTCCGCCCTTAGAAATATGCCACGCAATTATCATAAATAAGTCAGGACTTGGTGGCGCCTATTTGTTTTAGATTAAGTTTGACCTACAATCAGATTTCGACTTACCCCCCCATTTCTCATAGCTCTACCCAAGGAATAGACCCCTAGTTATAACGGAAGACTTCGTTACACTTGCTCATAACGTGAGACCAGCTATATGTAAGAAAAATTAGTTTCACTGGCTTTCAATAAACGTAGGGCAGTGGCTTCAAAAGAAAAATAAGCTTCACTGGCTCACAACGTGGGGCTGGTGTTTTTAGTGCTTCAAAAAAACCTGTTTCAATATCTCCGATAGTAACTTAAGACAATTTCTTAAGGCAATATTTTAAAGCAAGAATATATGGTTACGTCCTATTTAATATAAAATGCAGTAACGTAGAAGGTGATTTCACATGTGTTCCGTATATTTCAACTTTACCAATAAATAACATTAAATAAGGATATTATGGTTGGTTTTGTTATATAATCGTTGTATTCCAAAGAACTTTGATGCTTATGGAAATTTCCGACAGCTGAATTCAAGGTCCAGTATTTTTCGTTCAGAGCAGTTTCGTAGCACGTGAGTCTTCTTTAGGATTTAATAACTTTGAACATACAGTAAATTACTATAAATTATCTAACATTAAATATTTGAGTAACGTAAAAAGAAAATAGTTTTTGAGGAATCAGCAAATTAAATAATATGTCGATTGGTTGTCAGAATGTTTGCACATGTACGCAAATAGTATATTTAATAAAGTTGTGAATGACATCCTATGTCAGATATAAAAAAACACAGATTCAGTTGTCTTATCTAGACGTCATATGCTGTCTTAATTTAATTTAAAAATATGTTTAAAGATTTTGAGGTCATGAACTTGCATTTTTCATCGACATATGAAATTTGCGTACTTATTGTTGAATAAAAATAAATTAGAATAATTACATTCTACAATATCAGCAGTTTGATAATTAAATTTTATTGTGAAGGTCAAGGAAGTACTTCGTTGATTGAAGGAAATTTATGTATTATGAGTAACTTAGAAATTCTACGTCAATCTAATTAAATTTTATAGAAAAGATCCATTCAGAGATCTTCTTAATTTTGAATGCAAAACTTCACTAGTCTATTTCTGTTCTAGAAAATTATTATGATAAAATTTTATAAAGATACAAACTTAAATTTTGTAGTTATATATATATATATATATATATATATATATATATTCAGAAACTTATCCAAATAGAATATATTTTGTTTTTGAATGACTTTTTATTATTTAAAATTCAAAAAAAATTGCAAGCCATCCCGGATTAGAAATTGTGTGTAATGAAAACAAATTCCCTCAGTATATATTTTAGAAGCCTAAATTCTATTATTTTATTTTTGACAAATATTTTGAGGACACAAATGGTGTCCATGTTGTACTTTTGTTTGTATGACATCTGGTATTTGAGGTCTTAGTAAGTGTGTTCTAAAGACTGAAATTCAGGTTTAATGGCTATGTTAGTGGTGTTAAGATAAGGTTTTCGCATTCCCCTTATACAAGCACAGTTAAATTTTGTTGGTTATTGTATTGAAAAATACGGTGGCGCTCATTAAATATATTTTTGGTCTTTTATCAACCCATGACCCAAGCTCATGATCTACCCAGAGCTAACACTCGACTAGCCGTTTATGTCTTAAGAGTTTTTCTTTATCTCAAGCCATTCTCCATCCAACATTACCTTGGGCTCACAATAATAAGAAGAAATTCTCGACCTTATGATATCAGGTTAGGGTTTAGGAAATTTGGGGGTGTAATTTTTTTTAGCTGATAGTCACGAGGATAAAGTTAATAATGAATAATAAAAATAGAATCAATTTGTATATTCATTGCATACTGTTAATTAGACTTGTAAAACAGTGAGTAATAAAGATCTTTATTATTACTTGTTTTAAATTAAAGAAACGCGGTAGCAATAGCTCGTTACAATAAGTATACCTCCAGATTATCTCATTTTGTGTAACAAAAAATTTAACTGACCTTATCACGAATTATTTCTATTTATTAGAGTCTGGAATAAGACACAAACAACAACAATAAAACGTATATTGAAACACAACTTGTTTGTGAACTGTCAAAAGTATTCTAACAAAAAATGAAAAACAAAAAAAAAACTATTTTGAAATTACAGCTGCTACGATACAGAACGTACGTTTTGTACATCAGAGGCGCTTACGCATCTTTAACACTTTGTTTACAACTAAACGTTCTGTCATCAATATACACAACACCAATGCCGTTCCGTAATTTGCGAAACCGTTTTCTTGTAAGTGGTTTTGTCAGAATGTCTGCTATCTGTTCTTCACCACAAACATGTTCAATCCCTAGTTTTCCGCGAGAAACTTTTCCCGCACAAAGATATATCGCACATCCACATGCTTGTTTTCTGCCAACGACGCCATCTCTTCGTCCATAACGATTTTCCATTCAGCAGCTTCCTCCGAAGCCAGAGCCTGGCCATATGAGTTATGATCATCGTTAATAAACAATGCTGCCGCTTCTGCACACATGACATACTCTCTACTTCTTGCCCAATCAGGTTTTCTGCTTATTCTAGATACTCGGCAAGTGTTAAACTGTCAACATTGTTATCTTCGGCATTTCCGTCGTTATCGGTAGTATCAGATTCTTCTTGATCTTACACTGTATAGCGTCACCTATTTGAACTGTTTCTGATGAATCTACCGGTACTGCAATTGATTCAGTTTCCATCTCAATTTCAGATTTAATAATTATCTTTTCAGGTTTAACTCTAACATCATGACTAACTATAGTTTTCTTTAAATCTGGTAGCCATATGCGGTATCCTTCCCGTACACCATGATAACCAACAAAGTTTCCAAAGACGCTGCGAGCATCCCATTTACGTCTTCGTTGTTTTGCCAAAGAAATTATGGGCTGAAGCATGTAATACAGCGGCTTATGTATTAAACCGAACTGGACCTACCCCCCTTCACAAAAAGACGCCCACCGAGCTTTGGACTGGGAAGTCGTTGAATGACTTCTCACATTTGCGTGTGTTCGGAACAGAATGCTTTACCCACGTACACGTGCTTCTAACATAGATAAGGCGGCTTCTACTATTGTTCTATTGTCCCGCTCTGACGCACCGTTCTGCTCTGGCATGTAGGGTGCCGTTGTGCGTAGTGTGATTCCATAAAATTTGCAATACTTTTTCAGATACAAATTCACCACCATTGTCGCACAAAAGTTCCTTTACTATGTGACCTAATATCTTTACCTCTCCCAAAAAAATACGCAGACAGTTTGCAACTTCACTTTTATGCTTAACAAAAAACACACGTCTAAATTTGCTATAATCGTCTTTAAATAAGACAAAATAACGATTACCTCCCAAAGAAATGCTTTGCATGGGTCCACAGACGTCTGCATCTGTCTGTTCTCCAACAACCACAGGTCGATTTGAACGAGAACCGAAGCTACAGCGATGTGACTTTCCAAGAGCACATCCATCACAGAATTCACCATCTGCCATTACATTTATTTCTTTTAGCTGCAGGTAGTCTTCTACGTGTCGTTGATTTTGGTGACAAAGTCGTCCATGCCATAGTTGCAACGTGTCGGCATCACTTATATATAATACAGCCGGTTTGTCTGGAATTATTACTCGCATATTTAGCACATACAGGCACCATACATACGACTCATTAGTCGTACTTTACCGTCCAATTTAAATTTACATTCGTAACTATCTGCTTCAAATATGTATTTCTTTGCTACAGCTCGGCCCACAGAAAATAAATTACGGCCGTCATCAGGAACATACCAAACGTCTTTAAGAAACGTTTGAACTACTGATAAACTAACTTTGGTTTCAATATTTACATTTCCTTGTCCAATGGCATAAATGGCTCCACCATCATCTTTGCATAATGGTTGTGGTGTAGAAAATGACTTATACGTAGCAAAATATTCTTTATTTGAAGTTATGTGTGCCGTTTCGCCAATACCAGCAATCCAATTTTCAGACGGAGATGTACCATTGTAGCAAGAGAATGATCCAGCATTTTCACTAGGTTTAATTTGACCTGAGGGTGTATTACCTCTGTCTTCTTTTGTTCTGCCACAGATAGATTCTGGACAATCCTTCGCAAAAAGCCCTCTTTTGCTACATTTCCTACATTTGAATTTTTCCCAGCGCTTTTTCTTTTTACCATTTTATAAAATAGCACCTTGAGTTTTAACATTTCTTAATGTTGAAGCAGACTCCGGTGTGCCACTACTTATAACATAAAATGCACTTTTTTCGGTTTCAGCATTATTTCTCTGCTCAATGGTGCGCAGTTTCTCCACAAGCGTTTTCAATGTACGCTCGACACAAGGCATATATTTCCACACGTTTCGAAATTCACGGTATTCTGGACCCAATGTAGACATTATACGTCCTATTAATAATCTTTCAGAAAACGAGTGTTCACCTTGTTGTCTCGTAGCATCATTCATTTCTGCAAAATGTTTTTGTAAACGCGCAACATGACTAGCTATACCTTCTGATAGATTTCGAACCCAGCCGAAAAATTCCTCCAGTAACCGGTATAACCTCTGTTCACTGCTCGGTTAGTATACAGATGTCAGAGCTTTCCAAACACTGTTAGCCGTTACGCAAGTCATAACCAAATTCATTGATTCATCAAATAAGAAGGAATATAACTGTCATTGAAACAATTCGATTTTTCTGTTTAAAATGGAACATATAGCTATTAATATAAAAAAGTTTGAAGGTGCTAACAACTGGATTAAATGGAAAATGTTAATTTTATTATTACTCAAAAGACATCGCCTTACAGACGTGCTTACTGGAGTACTAAAACGACCAGAGGAGCCGTCAGTACAGTCAGGAAAGCCCGACGAAGTAGCGGCGTTAAAAAGATAGTACGAGAAGGATGTTGTAGCATGGAAACAAGCTGATGCTGAAGCGATGTTGTAAATTTTAAGTGCTCTATCTGATAAACCAATGACTTTGGTTATGACTTGCGTAACGGCTAACAGTGTTTGAGAAGCTCTGACATCTGTATACAAACAGAGCAGTGAACAGAGGTTAGACTGGTTACTAGAGGAATTTTTCGGCTGGGTTCAAAATCCATCAAAAGATATAGCTAGTCATGTTGCGCGTTTACAAAAACATTTTGCAGAAATGAATGATGCTATGAGACAACAAGGTGAACACTCGTTTTCCGAAAGATTATTAATAGGACGTATGTCTACATTGGGTCTAGAATACCGTGAATTTCGAAACGTGTGGGAAGCTATGCCTTGTATCGAGCGTACATTGAAAACGCTTGTGGAGAAACTGCGCACCATTGAGCAGAGAAATAATGCTGAAACCAAAAAAAGTGCATTTTATGTTAAAAGTAGCGGCACACCGGAGTCTGCTTCTACAGCAAGAAATGTTAAAGCTCAAGGTGCTATTTTACAAAATGGTAAAAAAAAGCGCTGAAAAAAATTCAAATGTAGAAAATGTAGCAAAAGAGAGCTTTTTGCGAAGGATTATCCAGAATCTATCTGTGGCAGAACAAAAGAAGACAGAGGTAATACACCCTCAGGTCAAATTAAACCTAGTGAAAATGCTGGATCATTTTCTTGCTACAATGGTACATCTCCGTCTGAAAATTGGATTGCTGGTACTGGCGCAACGGCACACATAACTTCAAATAAAGAATATTTTGCTACGTATAAGTCATTTTCTAAACCACAACCATTATGCAAAGATGATGGTAGAGCTATTTATGCCATTGGACAAGGAAATGTAAATATTGAAACCAAAGTTGGTTTATCAGTAGCTCAGACGTTTCTTGAAGACGTTTGGTATGTTCCTATGCCGGCCGTAATTTATTTTCTGTGGGCCGAGCTGTAGCAAAGAAATACATATTTGAAGCAGATAGTTACGAACATAATTTTAAATTGGACGGTAAAGTACGACTAATGGGTCGTATGTATGGTGGCCTTTATGTGCTAAATATGCAAGTAATAATTCCAGACAAACGGCTGTATTTTATATAAGTGATGCCGACACGTTGCAACTATGGCATGAACGACTTTGTCACCAAAATAAACGACACGTAAAAGACTTCCTGCAGCTAATAGGAATAACTGCAATGGCAGATGGTGAATTCTGTGATGGATGTGCTCTTGGAAAGTCACATTGTCGTAGCTTCGGTTCTCGTTCAAATCGACCTGTGGTTGTTGGAGAACAGATAAATGCAGACGTCTGTGGACCCATGCAAAGTATTTTTTTGGGAGGTAATCGTTATTTTGTCGTATTTAAAGACGATAATAGCAAATTTAGACGTGTGTTTTTGTTAAGCATAAAAGTGAAGTTGCAAACTATCCGCGTATTTTTTTGGAAGAGGTAAAGACATTAGGTCACGTAGTAGAGAAACTTTTGTGCGACATTGGTGGTGAATTTGTTTCTGAAAAGTATTCGAAATTTTATCAGAACGTGGAATCACACTACGCACAACGGCACTTTACACGCCAGAGCAGAACGGTGCTTCAGAGCGAGAAAATAGAACAATAGTAGAAGCCGCCTTATCTATGTTAGAAGCACGTGAGATGCCAAAGAAATTATGGGCTGAAGCATGTAATACAGCGGTTTATGTATTAAACCGAACTGGGCCTACCCCCAATCACAAAAACACGCCCATTGAGCTTTGGACTGGGAAGTCGTTCAATGACTTCTCACATTTGCGTGTGTTCGGAACAGAATGCTTTACCCACGTATCAAAACAACGAAGACGTAAATGGGATGCTCGCAGCGTTTTTGGAAACTTTGTTGGTTATCATGGTGAACGGGAAGGATACCGCATATGGCTACCAGATTCAAACAAAACTATAGTTAGTCATGATGTTAGTTTTAAACCTGAAAAAATAATTATTAAATCTGAAATTGAGGTAGAAACTGAATTAATTACAGTACCGGTAGTAGGGATGGCCACGGGCCCGGGCCGGTCAAATTTTTTTCGGGCCCAAGCCGGGCCAAGCACGTGTCGGGCCCGGGCCGGGCCGGGCCAGACTGCTCAAGCTTTTCGGGCTTTTCGGGCTATTCGGGCCGGCCCGAAGTTTATATAACGAAATATACAATTTATTGATTTAGTAAATAATTTCATTTAATGATTTCTTTAGGTGCCTCTTAAACAAAATTATAATTAACGTTTTTCTTTATATCACACAGGTACAGTTACACACATATTGGTAAGTGTGTCATAATGGAAATAAATCAAAAACGAAAATGATTTGATTTAAACCGATTTGTGAATTTCGATTTTTTTTCGTTAAGTAATATTCACTTCTTTCCACTTTTCAAGAACTTTGAAATAGAAATTGTCCGTGTTATATTTAATTAATTTGAAGGAGTATTGCAACGTATGTTAATTGAGCTGGTTTATTGTATTATACTTATTAATTAACTTATTATTGTGGCCTCACACTAAAGATTATTTATGAATAAATCGAAACCACTCTGTATATGTAAAAATATTTAAAGCTGCCCGATTACAAAAAGCCAGCTTAATTAGATTTAATTATTTGAATGTATCTTTTGTTGAAAACCATACCGAATACAATGCGATTAGCTTTTATAGCTTTAAATAACAAATGGATATAGAAAATTAAAATGTAAATACTAAATAATATTCTATGTTGCGGCATTTTTTTCATAATAATTAAAATTTCCAGTAAAGCATGCGACAAAAATATTCATAGACAACAAAGTAATGTCTACCTGATACGAGAGACTTGAATAATCAGTTCTCTGAACGGATGCTAGCACATTCTCGAAATGTAGACCTATACACCAGCAATCTGTAAAATGGAAATTGGCAACGTTCTTTGTTTAGAATATGAGGAAACAATACTCAATCAAATTTAGAATACCGTCCTTGAAATATTTTACTATATACTAGTAGTAGTACATGAATTCTAAAATGCATTTTGTTACTTAAGGTTGAAGTTTGACGCAAACTACCTTCTATTTTGGATTGCTTGTGCAAGTGTGCATCATTTCCAAATACCTTTGAGATTCTTTCGAGGTTAAAATGATACTATAAACTATATTTTATTAAGGTTGATATATTCAACTTTTGTAGAAAAACATAATAATAGTAAAGAAGTATTTTTATACAACTGAAAATACATATATTAACAAACGATACGTTCCATTGAGATGTTGAAAAATCTATACATCACTTAAGGTTTTAGTTTCATTCCGGCCCGAATCGGCCCGGCCCGGCCCGAAGCCCGGCCCGAAATTCAAGCCGGGTCTCAAGCCGGGCCGATGCGTTTTGGTTCGGGCCGGGCCGTCGGGCCGGGCCGGAGCAAATTATTTCGGACCGGGCCGGGCCGCATCTAAAAGCCCGGCCCGGCTCGGCCCGAATCCATCCCTAACCGGTAGATTCATCAGAAACGGTCAAATTAGTGACGCTATACAGTGTAAGCGTGTCGATAACGATCAAGAAGAATCTGATACTACCGATAACGACGGAAATGCCGAAGATAACAATGTTGACAGTTTAACACTTAGCCGAGGATCTACAATAAGAAGAAAACCTGACTGGGGCAAGAAGTGAAGAGTATGTCATGTGTGCAGAAGCGGCAGCATTGTTTATCAACGATGTCCTAACTCATATGGCGAGGCTCTGGCTTCGAAGGAAGCTGCTAAATGGAAAATCGCTATAGACGAAGAGATGGCGTTGTTGGCAGAAAACAAGACATGGGTACTGGTGAATAAACCACCTGGTGCAAAGCTCATCGGCAATAGATGTATTCTAAAAAAAAAATTAAATGCAGACGGTTCAGTAGATAGACTTAAAGAAAGGCAAAGCCATCACGACACCCTTTAAATTTTTAAAAACAATGATAACTTTTGTAGCACTTTTTATACCTCTAAAGTTCCTAATAAAAAATAGAAAGGATTCCGCACTCTCAATATCAGAAAATGAAATCAGAATATGTCCTGCTAGCTTCGCGAATTTAACACGGTATCTCCCCCTCTAACCTAGAACAGCTTTTAGCTGGAGTCCCCGTTAGTTCTATTAGAGTTCCATATCTGTGTATACAGGGTGGTTCATTAACAATGGGACAACGGTTAATTGGAAACTTGTGCATCATACAGTTGACCATTGAGCCAAATTGTTCTTATCCGAATGTCAATGGTTTAAGAAATACAGGATTTTGAAGGTTATAACTATATATCAATTTTTTGGCATCATTCTGAAAGGTTTTGGATTATTGACTTAAAATTGGGCATGTTTGATTCGTTCGAACGCCTACAAGTAAGAATTTTAAGTAAACTTTTGAAATGTGCAGTATGTATTTGGATACACTTTATAACACGTTTTTTAAGAGTAGCGAGTTCTAAACAATGCTTAACTCTACCTCAACTCTCCGGGTGAATCAACAGCTTTTTGTACACCATGTCTTTCATTCGAGAACAAATCAAAAATTCTAAATTCGTGTTGAAAATATCTTTCTTTTACGGCATGGGGGGTTTCTGAATTTCCTATGTGATTGTTTCGCCAGTTGAAAACTCTACGACGAATAAACGTTGCCTCATTAGTAAAAAGAATCTTATTCAAAAAATTAGGATCCACGTTTTGCTGCTCTTATAGGAAATGAGTAAAGCAGAGGCGGGCTGGAGAATCTTGGGTCAACAAATTCTGAACTGAAGTAAATTGGTATGAAAGAAACTCTTTTTGTTTAAGATTCTCCAAATGAATGATTGAGTTATGCCCATTGTTTCATTTAGACGACGGGCACTTCTGGACTTTCGTACACTTTAACCAAAACCTTTACCTCTTGCTCAACCAAGATAGCTTTTGGAGCGTTATTTTCAATTTTGGGACAAAATGAACCCTTCTACCTAAACGATTGTACAGGTTTGTAACATTATATTGAAATGTTAACGTATTAACAGACTACTTATTTAATTGAATTTTATTAACTTGTATTACTTATAGACAATGCCATGATAAATTACCGTTATATTTTAGTAAGCATCCCTCATAATAAAGGTCTCAGGTTTAGAAACAGCTTTACGCTTAAATATTAGAAATTTCAGCGGCTGTCATAGTAATTGAAAGGTTTTACCTTTGCAAACACAATACAATACCCCTTAAAACTCGTCGTATACAAATTGACGAATCTGATAAATTTAAATAGAAGCTTACCTATTAACTTAAACAAAGAAAAGCAATTTTCAATTTATAAAGCTTAATTTCCTTAATATTTCAGTGATTGACAGCGGTTTATAGAAATCGAAACATTACAAATAGCCAAACTATTTTCCAATTTGATTTGTTCAAAAATTATAAATATTTATGGTTCCGGGTTGGGACCGTGCCATTTTAAGGTCGACGTTTCGCCCAATCTTGTAAGGGGCTTCATCAGGACAAGTAAAGAAATAAGTAATAAAATAAAATAAAAATATAAAAATAATAAAGATAAGAATGATAATATTAAGCAAACAAGTTAAGGTGTAAAGAGAACAGTTACTCCTTAACTAGCCGACTCACTAGCCCATTCAAAGCCAAAAGGTGTCCTGTGGCTTTTTTATTTTATTTTATTACTTATTTCTTTACTTGTCCTGATGAAGCCCTTTACAAAAGTGGGCGAAACGTCGACCTTAATGTATAAAATGACACGGTCCCAACCCGGAATCATAAATATTTATAATGACTCCGGCCGTGAAAGCCTCCGACACTTGTTCAAAGATTGCAAGTAATTTTAGGTAGTTTGGAGACAACCATTGTATTGAAACCCATTTTGGTTCGGTCTAGATTATCCGTGCTTTTGTTAATGGCAAACAACTATCGCCAATACATAGGGTCCGCAATTTTAGTATCTAAAAATCCAAGATTTTACAACATGTTTATACCGATAGAAAAATAATTGCTATGCTTGACACTCACCTTAAAAAGAGCAGGATTTGGTTTGAAAAATTTTGTTTTTGGAATATTCTATTAATGGTCATTGGTTAACAGAAATATGACGTAAATAATGGTTAAGAGTAGGGTTAATATATAATTTAAGTTTTTAGGCAAAAGAAAGAAATTCCAATAGGGTTTTCCGTTTTCAAAACGTACAAAGAAAAGTAATCAGAGGAGTTCACTGGCAACGTTCTCCGGCGTAGCAGATGTGATATCAAACTTAGTATCATGTTACTGAAAGTGGAAAGAAGTAGTTCACTCATCCAGTTCGCGAGGGTTTACGCCCGTGTGTTCGCGGATTTATAGGTAATACTAAAATTATGTAATAAAAAGCTTGTGTGTGTGTACAAGTTAAGCTATCAACAAGATTTCGTCGAGTACGTGTGCCAATAAATTAATGAGTGATTGCGAATAACAAGGGCAACAAACGAGATTCTCCCCCCATTTTAAGAGCTGTCTTGGATTGGAATGCAAGCAATCAAACGATTGATAATTTTTAGTAAGTTTTTATATTTAAACTAACATGGCGAATTTTTAGTTAACATACTTCGTTAGGAGGTTTTGGCCATAAACCGTAAAATTAATTTATTGTCAAATTTATAGGATAAGTTTTTTTCATATAAAGTGTTTGGAAATTTCGTATGTAATTAAAATAACATAATTGCATATCAACAATTCAACCAAATTTGTAACTTAAAATTAATGAATTTCCTAATGTAAGAGGTTCACGTTTATTGCTCTGTTGATTAAATAGTTTTGTTTGCTGTTGATTAAGTCAATATTTTTTATTATTTGTCATCATAAAATTTGCTTAAGTAAAAGAAACAATTGTCCTCTTTGGGATGGCAAGTGTCTCCAGGTCTTATAGAAACATTGAACATTTTCGACTAGTCTCGCGCCGTTGGTAATTGTTTCTAAGCCACAATATTTATGAAAGGTAAGTGCAAAATTTTTTTGGTTGTATATTATATATTAATTTAGTCCCTTCTGCAAAATTTTAACCCTCTAAGCAATCCACGACCTTCCGATAGCTAGTTCCGGTGACCCCCCTTTATTTTTGTTTTATTGGCCGCCCCTCATTTTATAATTTTAATGAAGATAATATACTTAGTAGCTTTATAACGTTTTGCCTTACTAATGGGTTATTTTCTTTACTCCTATATTGCCAGCTGAAAGGCACAAGGATAGAAAACGAGGATATCCTGATGATGTAAAGAACCCAAGATAAGTTTAGATGGAAAATGGCTTGAAGATGAAGAAACCTCTAAAGACTAAGCGGCTAGCCGAGCGATTTGCTCTGGATAGAACAGGAGTTTTGGGTCAGGGTTCGATTGCGTCCAAAAATATAGTGAATATGGCGCCACCGAATTTTTGTATACAACGAAGATCTAATGTGAGTCTGTTTGTATAAGGGAAATGCGGAAACCTATACTCAAATACCGCTATACAAAAAATATTACGAGAACATAATCCTTATAGATGCTTACCTTGTGGCTCGATATTGATCGTTAAAGATGCATTGCTACACCTTTAATCAGATTAAAACAAGGCTAGCACAGTTTGTGCATTCACTTCAAAAAATTCATAATTAATAAGATTCAAATCTCATTCATTCCAACTAATAATTATAGACTTGACCAAAATGAATTTCTATTCTTTTAAGTTGCAGTTGAAAATTATTTACAAATCTTTATCTTAACAAATTTACTTTAAAAATTGACTAAATTATGATTACGAAAAGTATGTTCTTATATACTCAGTAATGATCTCAACATCTGTATCTCACAAAAATAGAATGTTGTAATTTTTACATTATAAAAATTTAGCAAGATTGTATTCTTGTAGATGTTTAAACTTTAGCTTTATGATTGATTAAATTTATACTACAAACTTTGTTTGGCCTTAGTAGTATTACTTAGACTTCATATTAAATCGTATAATATTCCAATTAATAATTAATGAAAAGCAAAATGAAACAATTTAGTTACCTAACTTAAATAGTTTGGTATTCAAATAATAGCTTTAATTTTTGTTAATCTTGAAAGTTACCCTTTATTCTACCTATATACCGCCATCTACTATTTTTTTGTTTGTACTAATAAAAAGATTAAAGTGAAGTTTTATAGATTCCTTTCACCAATGTTAAAAATAACTGAAGTCAATCACATAATGAACTAGGAAATTTACATGTGGACAAACAACAACTTACTTGTTTGTCATTCCAAAGGTTACAGTTGACGTATTTAAAAACTCTAATTACATACCAGATGTTTATCCATCAGAAGAATACTTGCATTGTATTTGGACCATCTTCGGAATATTAAAATAATTTGGAATCTTCTTATTTCAACAATAAACAGGTTAGAATTCTCCAAAACCACATAATCTAATTAACTTTGATACAGAATATCATACGAACATCACGTGCATCCACATCGAATAAATGAACCACGTTGGATTAATTACCACATCAAGCAAAATTTCATATAAGTTTTACATATCCTACAAGTTGCCTTTCGTATAAGTTGCACTGAAAATTTTTAAATTAACAAAAGCCCTAAAGCTCGGTAATACTTACTGCTATTCTAAAGCCAGCCCCGTCTAGTGCAAACTATATTCTGCCAAGCGTCGACATATAGTGCCTTTAACGAAGACGATTTCATCTTGAAATCGACTTTTATCTTCCTGTGTTTCTAACACCAGGTGTGCAACGCCATGTTCTTTTATACAAAGAACGAATGACCTTCTCAAGCAATAGCTCAGACGAAAGTGTTCTATTACGACGTATATCTCGCATGACAACATTTACAATGACTTTTATAATTATCAAAGGAGGGAGCTCTTATAATGACGCTCGCAAATGGCATTTACTGTCACCGCTTAACTTATAATTTATGATCGCAGTTCTAAAGCTTATATTGGATTCAACAACCTGTATTAATTTTTACGTAGACTGTGTAGAGATATTATACTTGAATTGACTTTTTATAAAAATATTAACTTAAATATTTGTCAAGATATTGCTGGAAAATAAACTTGTTACAGCTTTTCTGCCTGTAACCGGTTTCAAAAAAGTTTGCGATTCGGTTGTCTTCTTTGGGGGTATAATTTGGTATACCTTCGGGTCGCAGCGCGGTTATTAAAATGTATTTGCGCAAAAACACACATCATGTTGTCATCTCACTATTGGTAGTCACTATGACGCGGCGGTTTTTAAAATGTTTTAATGGAAGAACTTTCAAGCAGAAGGTTCAAAGGAAACACTTACTGAGTTGATACTTTAAATCCCTTCATTGACTCAATAAATAAAAACAATGAAAGATCATAATGATGACTTTCAGATGGTAAAATAAGCCTACAGCCTACTAAAATAATATTATTATTTTCGACATGAGATCACACTAATAATATTTTTCTTGATCTTCTTAGGGAATTAAACCACTCGTAGTTGTTAAAATCGTCTTTAATTACGATTCGATCCATGACCTAGGATCGTTGTCAAAATAACGATCGAAACGTAAATAAAGACGACTTTAACAACTATGAGTGGTTTAATTCCCAAAGAAGATCAGGAAAAATACAAAACAAACGACAACAAACGTACAGGGAGTAATCACACCAATAAGGATTAAAACATAATTTGAATTAAACGGGTTTTTTTTTTTAAAACGGATTGAAATATCAAAAAGAAACAAGAAAACTTTTTTTTGTAAAAAAGGTTGCTCTTTTAAATTTCGAAGTCGGTTGTACGCTAGATATACAGGTTAAAAGGTTATGGTTAGTTAATCATAAAGAAAAGTTAAGGAAGAGCGAGTCGAGCTCGCAATATTAGGGTTCTGTACTAATACTACAGTGAGCAATCAATAAACCAAATTTTTTATTTTTTATGTATACTTAAATCTTATCCAAATTTGATTGTGATAACTGAAAAATAAATGTATTGTCCCAAATTGTACTGATACATTAGTAAATAGGTTGTCTATTACTGAACCGCAAATTATAAAAAAAATATTTTTAGAAGCCTTTTAGAAGCCTCTTTCAAATGATACCTCACACGATATATTTTTTAAAACTTTTTTCTTTTGACCGAATTAACCCCGCCATTTTAATCTAAAGATATTCTTTTTCTATTTTCTGACTGCCGACATATGTGCGCGCCATAAAGACCCACCATTGTGCCAAATTTCAAATTCCTACGATACATAGTTTTCGAAAAAATCTCTGTGACAGAGGGACGGACGGACACGAGAGTGATCTTATAAAGGTTCTGTTATACCTCATAAGGTACGGAACCCTAAAAAAGATTGTAACTAGCGCTTTCGATGCGCAAAGTCTAAAATAGTATCATATTTTCTCTTTCTGAACCCAAAAACATAAAGATGCCAATTTTCAAGTCGGTAACCCAAATTTTTTTAGAATAAAACCAAAAAAAATTGAAATAAAATTATAACCATCAAAACCCCGTACTTCTTAAACTATCAAAATTCGAATAAAAAAATTTGTCTCAATGATCATTATTTCATGCATAGAACTTCAGTTAACCGATGTCATATTGTAACAGTTTTTTTGATCACTGTAGAACGTCAATGAGTTTTAGTTTCACAAACCTTTTGTCTAGTTCATTATATCACGTAAACAATTTCTAAGTAAATAAATATCTGTATTGGTATCATGAGGTCAAACTGCCATACAGAAATGCTAGTTTGGTTGCTAGCATCAGACGTTGAATGTTAGTATAAATATTATCAAGGCCAAACAGCTGTTCTGTTTCATGCATATTGCATCAGCGCGCACTTTAGCTAGAACTTTCGTCAAGAATTAACATCGAAATCCATGCGGGTGGCCTTGTGCCGTAGTGGAGCCCTGGTGTAGTGAACACTAGGCTCGGTGATTTTAATAATGGTAAGCAGTTAAAAATATTGGATAAATTCGTCATTTACTTCTAAACATAGGGTTTATATTGTTTAGATAATGTTAAACACCGTGTATGTCAGAGCAGTGTAAAATAGTACGCTTAATTAAAGGCCTACTGTGTAGATTTAAATCATTCAATTAGAATGTAGGGTTTGTACATAATCATAATCAACGTGTAGAAGGAAGTAATGTAGAATTTCATTAGATAATAAGCATTATTAAAACCATGGAGAATAACAATTTATTCGTTTCATTAAAAATAAGGGGTGAAAATTATTCACTGGACGCTTTCTATAAAAAGAAGCCGAGTTAAAATGTTCAACTTGTATTTAATTTAATCTTTCCAAGTACTAAAGCTATCGAGAAATTATAAACGACGTGGGGAAGTCACGTAAAAGCCTTCAGCGTATTAGAACTAAGAACACCTGCAAAAATAGCGATGTATATGATAGTCGATAAGCTCCAAGCTATATGAGTGCAAGTAAGAAAAGCAAGTTTGTGGTATAAAGACAAGCGAGAGGGAATGCATTGGTAGTTAAATGAGGGGAAATATGTAAAACAAGAGCACAGGTTGTAGATAGAACGAACAGACTAGATTGGCAATTAAGGTTGAAATAAGATACAAACATGAGAGGTAGAAGCATAACAATTTATATGTAAAATTAATTGGTTGTTCGCGGACAAATTAGTAACGATAAATAAATAAATAGAAGTATGCAGTTTTCGTATAGCGTGAAAGTATTATGAATTTCATTGCTATTTTTCGGGAGTGTTAGTAATCAAGTGTTATTCGTAAACGTGATTGGATCCACAATACAAGATTTAGATATACATAGATGAGTTCCTGAGAAGCCCTGAAACCTTTTAGACGAATGGTGGTGTAGAAAAATTTTAAAGGCGGCTAGAAATCCGAGGACGTAAACATAACCCAGCTGGAATGGTGGGATTAGCAAGGACGATGTACATTGGAACCACGAGTGCATTAACCTTCAGGTAACTTATGCATTGTTGTTCGATCTTAGATGTTTTGGTGTGTGTTGAATATCTTTATAATTTGTTTGATAAAGATGGACAGTAGTAAACTTGTATAAACAACAAATTTTGAATTTTTAAGGTAAAATTTTCTTGTATAAGTAGAAAGGAGTATTTATCAGGTTTATGTTTTTGATTATGATGAAAATTTGGGTCTGTCTTTGAGCTCAATTAGACTAACCTGTTAAATTAACGTAAAGGGGTGGGAGATGCTCCTTTTTATTCAGACTCAGGTCTGCAAATATTGTTAACTTAATTAGTATGCATCCCACAAGGACTCTAATTCTGGATGCAAATTAAAATGATGACAAATTTGAACTTGAAATTTTATGATGCTGAAATTTAATTTTGAAATTTTAATGTATTGTAAATATGAATGTAAATAGAGTTAACGTTGATGTTTGTGGTAGGAATGTGTTTGTGTTTTTTATGAATGAGGATGAAAGTTTTAACTAGGTGAGCGGCCGAGGCGGAAGGAAAGAGTCAAGAGGCGATTATCGGAAGAAATTCAAAAGTAGAGCGAGAATTACAGCAATATATATATATATATATATATATATATATATATATATATATATATATATTATATACCGAATAACAGATCTGGTATTTTTGGTATAAATTCAAGTTAAATTTTGTAACGAAAGCAACACTTAAAGTTCTTGATACTTCTTTTGAATTCATCGTTCTACCTCAGGGTAGATGAAATTTGTATTATCTATTCTTAAACATAAATTTTATACTTACATTTTTTATGAAGGAACAACTCCTAATTAAAGAATCAATAGCTAATGTTCTTAATTCATTGTTTTATTCTGAACAAGTAAGTTCAGAAATAGAGTAACCAGGTATATGAACAAATAGCATAAAGTGGTAACCCCTATTTAACAAGAAGCTTTAACAGCCTTTTCAGAGTTTGAAGCATAAAATCTGTGTGCATAATATTGTTTGCCTGATTAATCTTTTCTGTTTTTTATATGAGGTAACAAGAGAATACCTCTTGTGTCCTCATTTTTGTAAATTTAATTAAATTTTCTTTACAGCTTCTGCGTTAGCAGTTAATATGGTATTCCTTTCTAAGGACTCCCGTCCCCCTTAGGGAAACCCTGTGTTTAAAAATTAATGACTTGGTGGCGCCCTATCTAAACCCCTGTTTTGTTAAGAATCAAGCCCTAGTAATAAAATAATGCTTTGTAAAAAGAACCACGACCAATCCTCATAAGCTCTGCCCAAGGAATAGACCCCTAGCATAGTCGGAAGATATTTGCGTTCCAACATTTTAAGAAAATCCTTCCTTAAAGTTAACTGGTCACATTTGGGGATATAAAAATAACCCCTAACTAGTAAACAACCAGTAAGTTACATTTTACTATTATTAATGAAACACCCTGCAAATAAAATAAAAAATTACAACAATCACCTTATTTATATAAACAACAAATGCGGTACATGGAAACAATACCCAGTCAAAAGTGTGTATTTGATGATATCTCATCTTGTTTTGTGGTGTGGGTCGATAGTTAGCGATGAGTTTTAAAAGTTCTCATCGACTATTATTTAAGAATTTTTAAAATTTGACGTCAGCAGGACAAAATGTGTTCTGTTGATGATGTCTTGAAATTTTCGTGGCGCGGACTGATAGTTTACGATAAGCTCTAACAAGTGCAATTATTTTCAGACAGAGTTCCAACGACTAACTGCTATTGATTTTTTTTCTAACTTTAAACAGCAACAGGACACTTGGTGAAAAAGTGTACTGCTGATAATTCCTCGCATTTATAGTGGTGTGGATCGATAGTTTCCGATGAGTTCTAACAATTGCGATTACTTTTAGGCAGAGTTACGACGACTAACTATTATTAAAGAATTTTTTAACTTTGACGGCAGCAAGACGTATCTTATGTGGCGTGGGTCAATTGTTCTCAATTTGTTTTAATAAGTACAGTTATTTTTAGACAGAGTTCTGAGGATTAAACATTATAAGATAATTTTTTACCTTTTAACGCCGGTAGAACACTAGCAGAGAAAGTGTCTTTCTGATGATGTCTTAAATTTTTCTCGGTGTGGATCTATAGTGCAAGATGTATTCAAACAAGTAAAATTATTTTCAGGCTGAGTTCCGATGACTAATTATTATTAAAAAAAATTATTAGCTTGTGATACTATCAGGAACACGGAGAAAACATATCCTGTTGATTATTTCTCGCATCTATGGCGACGTGGATCGATAGGTTCTCCGATGAGTCCTAATAAGTATACTTACTTTTAGGTAGAGTTTCGACGACTAACTATTATTAAAGAATTCCTTAACTTTTGACGCCATCAAGACATTCGGTGAAAGAGCATCCTGCTGACGATTTCTCGCATTTTTGGCCGCGTGGAACCATAGTTCACGATGAGTTCTAATAAGTACCATTAGTTTTAGGGAGAGTACCGACGACTAACTATTATTAAATAATTTTTTAACTTTTAACGCCAGCTGGACACTCGGTGGGGAAGTAGTCTGCTGGCAATTTCTAAAATCTTTCACGTCGTTAATCGATAGTAATCGATGACTTCTTATAAGTACAATTGCTTTTGGACACAGTTCCGACGACTAACTATTATTAAATTTTTTTTTTAACTTTTGACGTCAGCAGTACAATCAATGAAGAACTGTACTGTTAATAAATTCTCGTGTCTCTTGCGGCGTGAATCAATAGTTTTCGTTATGTTCTAATAAGTAAAAATATTTTTAGACAGAGTTTTGACGACTAACTAGTATTAAGTGATTTTGTACTGATGCTGTCATTGCGTAACTCGGTAAAACAATTTCGGGTTTAAGATTTCTCGTATTTTTTGCAACGTGGATCCATAGTTTTCGATGAGTTCTAATAAGTTCAATTATTTTTAGGCAGAGTTCCAAGGATTAAACATTATATGATAATATTTTAGCTTTTAACGCCGCCAAAACACTCTCAGAGAAAATGTCCTTCTGATGATGTTCCGAGTTTTTCTAGGTGTGGATCGATAGTACATGATGAGTTCTAATAAATACAATTATTTTCAGGCTGAGTTCCGACGACTAATTATTATTAACAAATTTATTAGCTTTTGATGCGATCAGGAACACGGTGAAAAAATATTCTGCTGATTATTTCTCGCATGTTTGGCAAAGTGGATGGATAGCTTCCGATGAGTTTCTAATAAGTACAGTTACTTTTAAGCATAGTTCCGACGACTAATTATTATTAAATAGCTTTTAACGCCAGCAGGACACTCAATGAGGAAGTGTACTGCTGATAAATTTTCTCATCTTTTGCGACGTGAATCGATAGTTTTCAATCAGTTCTGATAAGTCCAAATAGGTTTGGACGGAGTTCCGACGACTAAGTTGTTACGGGCCAATTCAGCACTACGACACCAAGGGACGGATCGGAATCCGTGCGCGGCCTAGCTCTAGCCGGTGAGGGGTGAGTATGATAAAAGTCGTAGGTCGGGATTGCTAAACGCCCTAAGATGACAATTATAGTGGGGCGTGAACTTGGTAGTATGCCAAAAATCGGGAATGACGGCAAAATGGGGTGGGCACCACCAGTAATGTCACTGTGTCAGATATATTCGGGGATCTCGTTACTGGTCGAGCAAACGTTCCTGCACTTGTTATAATAAGGCAATATGAAAATAAGGAAAAACTCACGGTGTAGAATGTACTGATTCACCCTACTCACGCAAATTACTACAACAGAATAATGCACCTGGATTATACTCTTAACTCTATTTACAAACGCATAGCTGAAAAGAACATATTATTTAAGCACAGTCAGTAACATAAACAAAGGTGTATATAAGCAAATGTAGGTACGGCGTATATTGACTACGCCACAGCTACGATAAAATTAATTATCATAACTAACCAAGAGTAACAACTAGGTGGAAGTTCGCACTGGCCAGGGCTATCAAAGATATACTTGTGAGTACAATTATTTCTAAGGTAGGGTAGGATTGAATGCACCTGGACCTCACGGCCGTAAGGGTTCTTAGGTTTGACGACCAAAAGAGTGTAGCTATAGCCGGAAATATCACGCGTGTTACACCGGGTGCATGCAACCCTCCGGTAACAATGTGGACGGTAGACGTAAGTCTACTTGAACTATCTAGGCGCTACAACTGGTACCGTCTTACGTTACGAAACAAGTTGTACAATTTGGAAAAGTATCGCAGCTTTAAAATTTTACGGACTAATAGATATACAATGCGCACACAAGCGGCTTTCTGTTTTACACGGTTGACTACAGTGAAAGTAGGGTAAGTACGGGGCGAAATACACTATCTACTTTTAGCTTTACTGACGGTAGATGCAAAAGAACATTCTATAGTTCAGGGTAAAATATCCCAATACAGCGTGCGAACTAGTTTGGTCACTCAGTAACTACTACAGTCCAGCGCTTACCTTGAAGGGTTTGTGGGGTGAATCAGATCACTATAGACACAGCGAGGAGAGTGGGTGTTGGGATATTGCAACCTCCCCATTAACTTTACCATAGGTGTGTGTTAATGCATCAAGTTCCCGACTAAATTGGTTGATTACAGCGTACGGCAAATGTAATCTGAGGTCACTTTTCTTTCATCCAAATAAACTCCCACTATGAATTGGTATCTTATAGGTATAATAATGACGGTATACAAAATCGGATGTTAGAGTGGACCTACAAAAGATTAATTAAAACACACCCAAACGTAAAACGCGACACGACACTTTTTAAAAAATTTGACAATCCCCCCCTGTCACTTTCTAGCCTTCCTCGCAATTTTGAAAAAGTGTACAGTTTACTTGACTGTCCTTTATCACAAATCGGCATGTTTAATATGCTTGCTAAAGTGAACTACATAATACTAAACGTTGAATTAAACCGAACGTTACAAAGTATTATTAAATAATGTTTCAACTTTTGATGCCAGTAGGACACTCGGTAAGGAAGTGTACTGCTGATAAATTCTCCCATCTTTTGTGCTGTAAATCGACAGTTATCGATAAGTTCTAATAATTACAATTATTTTTAGACAAAGTTTCGACGACTAACTATTTATTAAATAATTTTTTACTTAAGACGTCAGCGCGACACTCGGTAAAACAGGCTCCTGCCCATGATTTCTTGTATTTTTGCAAGGTTGTAGTAAGCCCGCCTAATTTTGCTAGTATTAGAATATTTAAATTTAAACGATTCGTCGATTTTCGTGGTCGTTCGAGTAGACGGTGGTGGGATGATGAACACTTTTGACAGGAAGCGGGGACTTGACGTTTAGAAAGTGAATGATAAACATTAATAACAATGGTAGTTTAACCTATAGTGAAAGGTCGTATTAGTTTGTGGTGTTTAAATCTTATTTTAGGAGATAGGAGGAAGTATAACCGACACCGTGTGTATCACGGCCCTTCTAAAGGCAGCCCGAAAATACGTAAAGAACAACAGGGCGCTTAGTCCTGCACGGCACCGCATTGTAATTCCAGCCGGCTATTACACAGTTACCGGTTATAAAGGTAACAAAAACAAACTTCGTTCAGCATTTGAATGGACGCTTGTAACCTGCAGGTTCTTCTACCTATGCAAGTAAGTGTTATTATTAAAATTAAGTTGATTTATGAACTATTGTTCCTTAATTAACTTTGAAGTGTCACCTGGAAGTGTCTATCGTAGAAGTTTCATTGTTTTTCAAGTACTTTTCACGCAGCGTGTTCGGAAACTGGGGTTCGGAATTACGCGGCACGGGAGTAATTTAGTTATTAAATAAATTGTCTGATTATAATTCAAATAACATAAGTAATTTGGGTTTATGTTTAAGGCTTGTTGTTAGTTTTGCAAACGAGTAATAGAGTTATTTTTAAATGTTCCGACCTGCGTCTTATTTGTCATTCCACCCCTGTGCTGAAATTAATAAAAAATAAGAGTCTCACTGGCCTGACCATCATTGGCCGAGTTTAAGGTGGATCGATAGTTCTCGCTGAGTTAGACTTCCTAAAGTATTGACAAATCAGAATATTAAATTTATGTTAGAAATGGAAAGAGAGAGAGAAAGAGAGAGAGAGAGAGAGAGAGAGAGAGAGATATCTGTTCCGTTTTTAAACATTTTATTAATTCCAAAAAAACGACAAGGTTATGTTCTTAGACTAATGTCAAAAGTCAACTAGCTCGGACAGATATCTGAATTATCTTTCATACCATCCGTATAATAAAAAATAAATTTCATTGCAGACATTGCATCCGTTGGAAAAATAACGGCTTCTGAATTCAAGAATGTGTATTAACTTTTCGTCTTTATTTATTCCAATAACTTCTTTGCGTGCCTTTTGATATTTTGTTCGATGTATCGATTTTAAGCACGCATACATGTTTTCAAAACGAAATCCATTAAGGTGATTTTAAAGACAAACTATAACACTAGTTTTCCCGCAAATAATATTTATTCTAATTGTGTTTATAGTAAGATAAGTATTAATTTTGTGGGTCAAGAGCATTTGCAAAGTGGCGATATATAACACAGTCCAATGGATGAAGTTGACTATTTTAATGGCCTTTGAAGATCTAATATAAAGCAGACTAACGCTTTGTTATAAAAGCATTTAAACACCGACAAATGAGAGACTCATAGCTAGGAGAAATCTCACAACAGTAGGTATAGGATTTGCAATGGCAGCAAAGGTGAAACTGGAAATGGGTTGCTCTGGAAAAACACGTCATAAAGGGATATTGTTCTTAACATGAGCGAAGACATGTTTATACTACGAGGGCGCTGGGAACAAAATAAATGACATCCAAAGAATTGATTTTTTAAAACGGTAAATCATGCAATTGGGTTTATTTAAAAAATGGTAAACTAAGTCTGGGACTTTTCTAAAATACTTCTCGTTCTAAAAACCGACGATTTTGATTTTTGACTAGAGATGGACTCGGGCTCGGGCTTTCGGGCCGGCCCGTCCCGGGCCCGGCCCGATTTCGGGCTCGAATCCGGGCCGGCCCGTTGACTACTTTTTTCGGGCCGGGCCCGGGCCGGGCCCGGGCCGGACCTATCTTTTTTCGGGCCGAGCCGGGCTAAACGATTCGGGCCGGCCCGAATTTTTCGGGCCGAAAAACGCATGAGTAGATATTCCACTGTCCTTTCACTTCTATCTCACATTGAGTAAGTAAACGTTCTTAATTATATTTTCACGTAATGTCTTCATGAACCCATTAATAACACTGGACAACAAAATTTTAGTTTTTGTTTGTTACAAGAACTGTAACAGCTGAAGCTTACAGTATATTTGGCGCTGATTTCAAATATGTTAATGGGGGTTTTCTATCGGGCATAGTATTTTTGTAATTTCAATTTAAAAAAAACTTTTGTTATACACACATGTAATATTGGTACATTCCTAAAATTTGCATCACTTGGATTTTCTGGCGTACTCTGCTGCAGGTATTTCGGTCTTAAGATTCCAGCAAAAGTCAGCTAGTATTTTGGGGCTCCACTTTCCTTGGTAACGTGTTTCCATGGTGAATATTTCCTGACGGAAGCGTTCACTATATTCGTCACTCACAACTCTAAAATTGTTTGGAAAAAGTCTAGATGTGAATCTAAGAAATTGATCTTTAGTGACATGTTACAGTCAAGTGTTTTATAGCTTTCCAGAAGCTCGGTTATCAGTTCTTTGTAGTTAGTTGCCTTGTAAATTCTAAGGAAGTTATTAACAACATTTTTAAAAGATTTCCAAGCAGCAAGTTCACAGTCATTCAAACTGCCTTCGAATCCATTATCATTCATTATTTTTTTTATTTCCGGACCAACAAATACACCTTCTTTTATTTTCGCATCACTTAAATTGGGGAACTGAAATCCACTTGCCTCCCGATCCATTGCTTTAACAAAATTTTTTATAAGAGGGGGGAAGGTAAGCTTTTTCAGGTTTTACTAATGCTGGACTCACAACGTTCTTCTCTCTCCAACAGTAAAATGCTTCTCTTTTTGGCCACTGTTTCTTAACATAATGATTCTTTCTATCTCTGCTGTTCCACTTGCACAAAAAGCAACAAAATTTTGTATAACCAAGTTGTAAATCAAGTAACTGTGCTATTACTTTAAGATCTCCACAAACATGCCATGGATGTTTCTCGTAGTAAATCATATCCAACACAAGTTTTATACTTTCATGTCTCCTTCATGATAGCTGCGTGAACCAAAGGGACCGACGGGTATTTATTCCCAACATGAAGAAGAACCGCTTTTATACTACGTTTTGAAGAGTCTACAAAAAGACACCATTCATCAGGATTGTGGGTATGTCCAAAAGCTTCCAGTAAAGATTCCACATCATTGCAGTAAACTAAATCTGCACACTGTGAGAAAAACATTCGAAGTCATACTGCCTGTCACGAAAACCACTTATTTTTGTGTTGCGTTGTAAAATATTCCATCCTTCCAGTCGTGATGCTAGTATTTCAGCTCGATTCTTGGATAAATGTAGATCACAAACGAGATCATTTAGTTCGGACTGATTTATTAAATGCGGTTCAGTATTTGTATTTTCTAAAAAGTCTGGGTTCCTCCTTTTTCATCATCCGATAAATCTGTACACTTCAGCAACATCGTCGTCTAATTCCCATGTTTTTGGTGCTACCGGAATTGGAAGCCGTGGACTGTGAGGTACTGGAATATTAGGATATTTAACAGTGTGTCTAGTTTTAGCTGTTATCCCTGATATTTTCGTTAAACAACAATAACAGTCTGTGGAGTGATCCTTAGGTTCTTGCCAAACCATCGGAACTGCAAATGTCATGTGACGGGATCCATTCAACCAACCAGTTAACAACGTTACACACGAATTACAACAACTATGAGGGGCCCAGGACTTATCCTGATCACCCAATTTACATCCAAAATATAATTCATACTATTTTGTTATCAATGGAGTTATATTTCTCCTCTGAGACTTTAGTATCACCTCACCACAAATATAGCAGAAACAGTCTGGGTGGTTAATGCAACTACGTGGCATTATTATTGAAAATTTTACTGTAATGCATTCACAAACACTTAACGGAGATTATTTAAACAGTACAATACGGAAAATTAAATCACAAACTGATAGGAAAAGAATCGGTACCCGACGAATGAGCTGCAATATTCGAGAGCTCACATTAGACTAAATGGAGATATTTGTTAGTTGCGTTTGTTTGATTTATTTCAATGTAGACTGAGTCATCTAAGTCGTAAAAACTGGACAAAACTAAACACGCATAAAGTGCGCGCACTTCAGTGTAATTAATCACGCAGGACATAATTGCTAGTTATGTAATTTGGATGAATCATAGTAATGTGTCATTTGTAAATGATTTCATTAATGTGTTGAAATAATAAAATTATATTGTAACGGGCTACTACTACCGCGTTCCTTTCAATTATAAAACAAGTAATAACAATAGTCTTCATTACTCACTGTTCACAAGTCTAATTAACTGTATATGCCTTATTTATAGATGTTTTCAGTCCACTTAACAATGAAGCACTATTACACTACTGAATTTACAAGCACTAATATCTTCTTAAACTAACTTCTTTACCATAGGTCGATTAACAACAGTAACACAACTATTATTCAATCCAAGCTCTATCTATTTATGTATACTACAAGCTGCATGTACATTAGACACGTTTAGCTCATATAACATTTATGTATATATACGCTTAGGTTTCCAAAAAGCTCAACTACATTCACTACACACGATATAATTTATATACGACATTCTTCTGTAGACTGACTCTTGCATTTCTTAGCGGTCTTATATATACTCAGATTTAAAGATATGACTCATCTTCTGGTAATTACGCGAAGCTTCCAGGTCTGGCGAGAATGAACTGTGCTGGCGGCGTTTTGTGTGTTTGATTGCTAGAAGCATTCGGGAATCCTGAAACCTATGCAGACCCTGTAACATACTGTTTTAATAAGCTCTAATAGTTCTAGTATTCCTAAAAATAGTTAGTTTCTAGTTTAATTTTAGCATGCTAATTATTAGAATTGTAGCGGCTGCAGGATCACCCAAGTAGCTTCTCAGCGAAGTTCCCAGAAAGATCTAATCCAAGAGTTAATCAATTTTTCTAAAGGCACTTACTTTAAGGGCACTAAACATGTCAAATTAGTCCATATCTATGATTAGATGTCAATCATGCTTTAGGATCCTATTTATGTCAGGGTGGTCTGAAGCAATTTTTCAATTAGCTGAGCACTCAACTAAAATCAATTCTGAGAGCTACGGTTGTGGTTATCTTAGGCATTGACAGTTTTAATTAAAATTAAAGATTTACGACCGGCGCATCCTAAGCCGAGTAAGAGCGTCAAGAAAGGGGTTATTTTTCAATTAACCAAAATGTATATAAGGAGGCCAGCCGGTGGGAATCGGGGTTGTTTATTTCCAGACGCGTTAGAGGTTAAAGCTAACGGTTACTAGTGATGTGTTTATTTCTCTGCAGTCAAGTGCGGGCCGTTATGTTTTAAGTTATTTATTTCTCTGAGTAAGTAATTAGTATATGTGATATTACTATGAACTCAAGGCTGTGTTATGCAGTGAAATAAAAAAATTTTCACTTCTCTTTTCCAATGTACGCCCCACGTTGTATGGCAGTGAAATAATAATTTTAACTTGGGCTTCCTTGTTGATGGATAAAGTGAAGCTTTAACTATTCGCGGCTAAGTCTGGGAATTACCCCAAGGGTGAGCAATGAGAAAAGGGTGTGGTGATGGTCTAAACTCTACGATAAACTAACAAAAGGAAAATGGGTTGAGCGCCACTGTATCTGTATGAACGGTTACACTAAAAATTCAATATTCCTATGAGAAGATACAGAAACTCATGGGATATAAATGCAATTAAACTTACAACTTATTAAACTGAAGTATCTGGAAATCTCTGGAACATACTTACTACCTCTCTGGTCACGATGAAGCTGGAACAAAATACACAACAAATTCTTTATTAGAAAAACACAGTTTGTGCTTTCCAATAAAAATACCTGTTAATAATTGCAGGTGGATAATATGGAGATTAACACACCAAAGCTTTTTAAATCAGGAATAAATACTTATAACAAACCAGTTGTAGCAAATAGGGGCCTTTTTAAATTACTTCAGCCTTGTATAATTTCATCGATTAACAAACTCATATTCTTTTAAGAATTTAGTATATCTAAATATGCATGGAATAAAAACTTGAGTCTAAAAATGGAATTTAATATGATTTTCTTTGTTAAATGTTTCTTTAAATGTGGTAATAAATTTTACAAAATCAAATTAAGTTTCAATACATCTGTTCTGACTTAACAGATCTTTAAATTAATTATCATGTATCAAACAAGTTTTAGTACCAAGTTTCAGATCTGAGTTCTGGTTTACAAGTTTTACAAAGATTATTTTTACTAAAAACGAATCACATGTGTTTAACTTAAGCAAACAACTTTTCATTTACATCTGGGGTTAGAGGCTTATAAAGGTTTCAATATGAGTAAATAAATATTTTAAAAGGCAAAAAAAAGTGGACTGAACTATCATTTTGTTAACGAGTGACTTTATGCAAATTTGTAATACTATCACTGTATAAATTTTAGCTACTTTCTTTCATGCTGCTCTAAACATACAAAATTTTAACTCGATCAAACGGACTTCGAAATTTATGTATTCGAGCATTTATGAATCTTCACAAACAGAATAAAGAAAAGATTGATACCTGTAGGTTTTTTGTTTCCAAATCTAATTATTAGTTACCAGCACACATGTTCCAAAAATCTGCTTCTCGACTGGTTATTACCAAACTTCAATCGCCTCGACAAATGAACTGCTCTCCAATATTGAATTCAAATACAACATAAACCATAACTTCATTCAATCCGTAATGTCATACACTAAAGGGGATAAAAATATTTTATAATTTATTCAGGTTTGAAGAGAGCTTACCGTTAACAAATCTCAAAACAATCTTTAAATTACCATCTCGCCAATTCAAAAGCCCCACTTGGGTAAGGCCTGGAGTTTCATCTTCTTAACAAAACTAAAGAATGCTCACGCGACTACATCTATCAAGACAAATGGCGGCCCCTTCTAGCGACACATCATCGGCGTGTCCTATCTCGTGACCCGTATGCACACGCGCTGTACCGATTGTACGGATGCGTAGGAAATATCCGCCTGAAAGGTAGACAACACAACCTACTAAGCTCCAAATAAATTCGTTTCTTGATAGTTATAAAAATATCAAATATCTCCTTACAAAACATTTAAGTTCCTTAAGTGAACACGACTTCCCGCTTTCATATAGAATTGTTCCTTTATGATTTTACAACTCCGAACACAAGGATTAAATACCACAGAATATATTTTTGTTGAAGCGGTTCTTATGATCATATTACTATAGAATATATTTATGTTACAGCAGCATAAGTCAGTTATTTGTTTAAAAACAGTATTTGTCGACTTCCATAAAATACAATTCCGGGTGAATGCCCAGTTCAAGTAAATTGATCCGTTTTATTATTGCTTTGGAGACCGCATCGTTTTAGAAGGGTCTTCTATTATATTGTGTTTCGACGGTGTCAGAGGTCGTTAATCACTAATCCACGAGACTACCTGAGAATGCAAAGCTCAGGCCCGAAGTCAAGTTACGGTACTATTTGACCGTTGAGAAGGTCGTATTTTTCATGGTGTAGATGACCCCGTGGTTAAAAAGGGTCGTCGCACTATGCAAGTTAATTAGAATAGGGTAGCATTAATAAATTTTTGTTATTGGGGTGTGTACACCTAGAACTGTATCTATTCAAAATATGTTTGTTAGTTAAGTTTAGTTAAGTTGTGTTTGTGCTAGCCGGAGACTATAAGTGACTTATTTTCTGTTCTGCCATTTTGGTTCATCGCCCACGAACAAAGTGCGACGAGAGCTATTACCGCGATTGGTCCATGGGCCGTTTAATTCCTATGGTGGCGCCCTTTTGTACATAAGGTTATTTACTTTATA